>JAODKN010000041.1:6032965-6053000 GCA_026774425.1 Petrocephalus zakoni
GGCTTTTTGTTAGAGCCCTGCTAGCAGTCTGTTGTTACTGCTCATTTAGTAATGCTGTCAGACAGAACAAAAAACACTGGAATACAGTTTGACGGGCACCTCTGGGGACATAAAAGGACATAATCTAGAAGTAATGATGAGTAAGTGGACAAGTAATGCAGAATACTCCTCCCATGTGGTGGGGAGTTGTGTTTCACTGCATTCACAGTGAACTGAGTACTCCACCAAAATGTCTCACTTTTTTCTTTCCTCAAACATCCATGTAACCCATCTGTTGTTTTGTCGTGTGGCAGGCAATGGGCTGCTAGGGGGCACATACCCCTCTGCAGTTTTCACCCTTATGCATTAACTGTGAGCGGCCTGGCAGCTGTACAACAGAAATGGGGGTATGTCCAGCTCCAGACAGGAACACACTGAGCCTCAGCCTGAGGATCCTCAGAACTCACACTGCGTAGTATCTCAGTCGACATAATCGTCCAAAGCTACACACACCTATCAGTTCATGCTTTTACGCTAGAAGCGTGTTTCATCAGTTAAGCTCAATGGAAATAAAGCATAAATGGGAAAAATGTGAGGGAAACTAACCAACTGTTCACTGGCGGAGGTATCTCTGAAAAACACATTTTCCTAATGCTTCAGAAGCAGGTGCAGACTAAATGGTCTCTCAGCAGTTTACAGTGATATTTAGCTAGTGTGATATTTACTTTTCCCCTAAATGCTGTGACACAGTTTTGGCGCCTTCTTTTTTCAAGTCTTTTTTCATATTTATTAACAAAATGATTCAAGGCAGACACTTTGCAACACAAATTCTTTGATTTTATTATTTATTGAGTCACCACAGTTACACATTCTTGCTTCTAATGTTTTCAGTTTGTGCTATACACCAGTGGACAATGCTTTTATTTATTGAAAAACCAGGATGGCTCTTTGGATACTTAATAATCAGAAATATAAATTTTTAAATCTGATTTAATTATTATTACAACTATAATCAAGTTAAAATGGAAAACATTTTTTGATAATCAATGATACAGTACATATACATTTCTTATGCTCCTCTCTGTGGCGTCTTTCCCCTACAAAACCAGTCAATGCTCACTGTCTGCCCTTCAGCTAAAGACAGGGTTGGGTTGATTCCGTGCTGAATTCAATGATGCACTAAGAATTAAGCGAACTCAAGCATCAGCATCCAAACAGAATTATACTGTCTAAAAGCCTGAAGTGTGCCTATTGAAATGCCTGTCTGCTGTCACTGCTGAGTTTTTGATGCAGCGTGATACCTCTCTGTTCCCATTTTCAGATCTTTCTGGAGTATATTATCCAGGGGCAAGGGAATCAGATACTATCTTTTAGGACATTTCTTTGGTTCTGTGGTTCAGACCCCATTTCTGCGAGATTCGACTCCAGTCATTCTGTTGTGCTGCCATGTTCTTGTTTGCCGGATTGCAAAGCTTTTACCTGCTCATGTCGCCAGTGATACACAAAAAGAACAACAAAAAAATACCTCTGTTTACCTGTCTGCATGCCTCATTCCTCCCATTTTTACTAGCTGTACATTCCAGAGCTCAGGCAGTCAAGACACAGAAACAAATACACATGTGCTCAGTGTTTTACAAATGGTTCTTACCTCATATTAGATAAAATCATGTCACAGCAGAGTCATTAGTCACAACCATGCTGGTTCCAACCCTACACCAGTGTTTTTGGGGTTCATTATGAGTTGCCAACATTAAGTTTCCACCGACTGCCTTTCTGAGAATGTAGGTATCTGCTTTTTTCTACAGCTTTGCGTGTTTGTTACGCAAAGGGATACGATAAAGTTCACTTTTACGCTAGATTGCCCCTCCTTTCTTATGGGCAGACATTTATTGGATGATTAATTGTCCCCCAGGAGGTCCGCCGTGATGCACTCGTAGCTGTGCTTTGAATGCTAAATTAGATAAATCCATACAGGTCTCCTCCTAAAGCTTCTCCCCTGGCTGTCTCCAGTCAAATCAGGTTCAGGTCACTGATATTGGCCTATAGGACCATTAAGGGTCCAGAGCCATGATCTGAATAAACATCAGCTCTGCCCCGAGCTCCATCTGCTTCCACTAAGCTCACAGCAGCCATCTTGGCACAGCTGGCCCTTTTAACCTGCTACACTAAAAGCTGCACTTTGATGTGCTCTCACAAGCTAAAGCCTGTCAGGTTAGTCTTCACCTGGGCTCACAGATCTACTGACACACTCTGCATGATCTTACTTGGTGTTCATTTCTATTTCTAGGGTCTTACAAGGTATTGCTGTTCTTTGTACTTTTCTTCCAGAAATGTGTGAAAAGCTGTTATTTGTATAGTTATATGTAACATACAACCCCAGTTTGGGACGGTTTGAAAAATGGGTTAGGGTTAGGGTTAGGGTTAGGGTTGGAAAATGCGACAACAACAAGCCGGTACTTTGGTATAGCTTAAGATGTGTTTCAGGGAGAATGGTTCAAAATATCTAGTTATCGGAGTTTGTGACTGCTCTTTGTAGATGGGATTCGCCTGGCACATTATGGAATAGCTTAAATATCAATGATTATTGTGAGTGTTCATCATTCACAGACAGCAACTTTAAATGTGTTTTTAAAGCCAAAAATAACTTATTTTGGTATGATGACAGAGTCTTGAATTAAGAAGAATGGTACCAGATGCAGTTCATTATACAAAACATTTAATATAAAAGGAAAACAAATGTCCAGTTTTGTCCTCCTAATACAGTGCTCAGTGCTCTAGCAGCCAGGCTGGAATCAGTACCGTAAAAGGTACCAATTGCTATTCTGGTGGCTATCTTGTCTTTCGAATTTAAGTGGAATAGAGTTAAACTATTGTCCACAGAGATGGGAAATCCCCACCGAAATATACATAGGCAGGAACTGAGGAATGGAATGGACTTCAGGGTGGAATAAAGGATTATAACGGCTGTCACTGAAGTAAAATGCAGCCTCTACCTTCGGTGCAACAATCTGCAGTACCACAGAACTGAGGAGGATGGAGGCAATTTAGTCAGATAAAGCCTTCCAGCATGTTCACAGAGCTGTGCAGTCTGCTCGTGCCTTATCGACTGCACGTGTGCAGCTCTGCAGTAGGAGGGATCCAACAAATCCAGGAGAAAAGGCACTAAAGTAGTTCAGTTAGGGGAAGTTGTTCCTCTCATGAAATGCCCAGATAAATGTACCTTGGGTGCAGAGTGTAAATACATCCTTTCACTAATCCTTGGGGTCATCAACCATGATCCCCTAATCACAGAGCATACACATTTAGACTCAACTTCAGCTTTTAATTAAATTGTTAGGATAATTAACTGAGAAGTACTGATAATTAACATTTAATGTAAAACATAATCACATGGTAATCACATGCTAGAATTCATCTTGGGAGGTAGAATCTAGTGACACAAAATGCTGCCAATTTCAGTGAAAACCTATGCTACAATTATGAAGAATCTGTTCCAGATCCAGTAACCTTTTACTAACAATGCCAGACTCTGTTTTTGTATTTTAACAATGCATTTATTTTGTAGCCAAGGTGTCTTATGACTATCTTGGGTTTTCAAAAAATTACTATTGCAGTTTCTGTTTGTCTCTGTATTCTTCTGTGAGCTTAATCCGAGTATTTGATGGCTGACTACATAGTCCACATTAATCATCCTCTCAGGTACTGAGTTCGGCCCAGTGTAAAAAAGTGATGAAAGTAAAGTAATTCTGTGCCTCCTGTATAGTGTGCATTAGAAATTATCTATCAAGCAAGCAAGATAGATAGATAGATAGATAGATCAGATACTGACACCTTGACCAAGAAGACGAGGACAGGACCTGTGAATACACCTCAGCCAGGAAGAACCAGGTCCACAGGCTGTGTGTTGTGAGCAGTGAGTTTTGCTCAGGACTTGGTTTCGTTTGGTGTTTTATCAAGAAGATGGGGGTGCGACCCTGGTGTGCAGACTTTGAGTTTCAGTTTCCTGTTTCATAGCTCCTCGTTTGCCAAAGTATTCTGGCTGATTCCTGTGTCCTATTTGCTGGTTCTTATACTATGGACAGTTTCTGTCCCATAGATTCTAATGTACACTATCTCTCCAGGTGGGTTCTCATCCTGGCAGTGGGGTGGGATGGCTAAATTTGGGGTCGCACTAATTTTTTATTTGTTCTAAAGTATGTTGGATATTTGAGCAAATATCATGTTGCATAAAGCTGAGTCAGGATTATCAAAAAATCCCCCATGTGTTCCCCAGCCCTGCAAAAAGAAAGTCCTAGTGTAATTAAGCTAAAGCACAGATTCTAATCCAAATCCTTGGTGGCCCCCTGACATACATTTTTGCTCCCTCCTAGCTCCCAGAACATCCGAACCCAAGAGTAAAGTACAGAGAATACCATATACAGGAGTGTTGGGAGCTGAGAGGGAGCAAAAATATTTCTGGGGCTCCCTGGGGACCAGGTTGAGAGACACTGAACTAGAGGAGATTTTCCTGTTATTTGAGTGACATTAGCATTGGGCATTTTATATTCAACTAACTTCTGTGTTCCAGTAGTTTCAGCTGCAGGGTTTTTTTCTGTCTGTCAGGAAAGGCACAAAGTGGTTAAATTATGAAACAAGCAGAATAATGCGAAATGCTGAACTTCACTGCACAGTCAGGCTCGCAGTCAGATGCAGATGCAGCAGCCAGAACAGACAGAAAAGTAGGGCTGCTCGATTATGGAAAAAATCGTAATCATAATTATTTTGGTCAATATTGAAATCACGATTATTTAACACGATTACTTATATTGCTCATTGACTCAGGAAACACATTGCATTTATTGCACATAAAGAACAGCAGATTCTCATTGATACCTTCCTGTTGAACTTTCCCTTAAAATAACAAAGTATAATATTCAAATATTGTATAAAATAGTAAATACAGGTAAATAAAATAAGCAATTTAGCGCAGGTCCACAAACTCTTGAAAAGAAATAAAATACAAAACTAAAAATAAAATACAAAATATTTAAATAAAATATTAAAAATATAAAAATACATCACAAAATAAATAGGCTGCACTACAGAGTGCATATTTATTGATGACTGTGTTGCGAAGGATGTCGATGCGGGTTTGGATGGAGCTAAATTAGGGCCAAAAGTTTCGGTAATTTGAAAAAAAGATCTTAAAGTTCAAGTTTTGCTGCTGAACTTTAAAAAGCACAACAATGTATTCAAACTAAAAATACATGTTTGAATTTTTTTCTGGTTTAAAAATTATTTTGATTCAGTGCTGGATTCTTTTTTAATAAATGTTTTATTTTCATGTTTCACTTTAAATATATATTTTAATATTTTAGGTCTTATTTTTTCAGTTTCAGATTTTTTGTTTTCAAATTCATTCAGTTTTCATTTGGATAGATAGAAGCATCATGTGCACCATGATTTTCTCCAGGTCACTCGGAGACAATGTATGCAAGATGTCCTTGATTGTTGCATGTCACCTGCATGGACATTTAGTGCCAAGAAAATTTTTTTGACAGGTGTAGATTGTCAAAATATGACTAGGGTTGAGCTTTCCATCCACTGCACATACAATGTCAGGTATGCCTGCAGTGGCATGAAAACCAGTTTTAGTGTCATGCAAGGCATCCCCTCCCGCTGGACATTGTATGTAGTTTTGCACACAAAAATGTGATTAATGCATGCACAGATGCAGGACACAGCGGCCTTGCTAAGCCCATGTGCATTTGTAGGTCTGCAGGAAATCATCACTGGCAAAGGCAGAGAGAAGTTGCACAGTGCAATGAGGGCAAAATTCCAGTGGATCCCATATGTCATTGGTTTGCTACACAGCACTGCACAGTGCATACACCCTGCCCCTCACCGCACCGAGCTTTCACTGTCATCTCTGATCCTCATAGGTGATGGCCTCTTGCCACCCAGTGCCCCGTTGCACACGATCCTCAGTGCCCCAGCACTACCGTACAACATAGTGGCGCCACTCTCTCACACGGACTTTCCCAAGGCCCGTGTCCATCCACCACAAATAGGTCACTAACTCAGGATCGTACCCTTTCCCTATAACGGCAGATGCTGTCCGGCAACAAGGATAATAAGGCTCAACCCATTCTCCTTTCACAGACTGGGCCTTCACCCAATGGTCCAAGCCCGTTGCCAGCACTTCCCGTACCCGTGCTTGGATCCCTCAGCCATGCGGTACCTTCATCCCATATGCTCAATTGCACAACCAACCAATGCAGCAACAAGCAAAAGCAGCAGCAAAGCAAGCAGAGAAACCCTTACCTCACCACAGTGGGTGTGGTCGAATTTAGTCTCAGGACTGGTCAGGTCCGAGGCAACGTGGTCTCAGCTATTCCACAACGGGGGACCGGGCTGATCCCCAATCTGATCTGGATCTGGTCCCGTTGGGCTCTATGCCTTACCCACTTCTAATGCGGAATCCCATCGTCTGGAACAAGCAGACAACTCAGTTGCCCCACGTTGGGCGCCAAACTGTGGTATTCCCCGCACCCAAAAATCAGCAGGTTAATATACTATAACACAAATTCCCCTGTATGGACTTCTAAGTCCTGATTGGTCACCGAACATCTGCAAACCAGGCTTTGAACATACAACAAACGTAATTCACCATCTCTATTGGTCCATTTGAAGGATGTTCCGATCCCCGTTATGCCTAAGCCACCTATGGGTCCTACACATAAGCCTGTCCATCCAGCCTAGGAAGGAGGGCAAAAACCCCAAGCATTAGGGAAATTCCACTCCCAACCCACCAAAAGGTGCGGCCCCCCTTCAGGGTCCATGGCTGGCATGGCTCACAGCACTATCACCAAGGGAAACCACAACCCTACATTCCCTAAATAAAGACTTCAGCGTAAGCATATACAACCTTTACAGGTACATAACTTATTAGTTCAAACACTACCATATAACAATCTGCGTATAGCATAGTATAGCATCTACATCCCAGGCCTTCCTGTAGGCCCCCTTTCTCCCCCCTGGCCATGTTCCCTTTAGCCCAGTTCTCCAAGGTCTGTGTCCTGCAGTGCTGGTTCGTGCAGACAGCCGCGAGGCAAGGCCACATAGCTCCATCCCCAAAACAACAGAATCTGGGACATAACAATACCTCCCAACCCTGGCCTACCACTATGTTAAAATTTTCTTCCACATGTTCATCTTTCAATTTATCCTGCACCAGACTAAGAAGGCTCATTATTTCATCGCAGGCCAGCCTGTATTTCTTCATATTTCTTTCATCCATGGGGTTCATGGCCAGCTGCAAAACAGCAGTTAGACAAGCAACTTGGCTTCCTGGACGTTGTATTAGGTTGACTTGCACAATTTTCTGTCATTGCTTGTCATGAGGGGTGATTCACCTTCCCAGATCAAAAAATGTGACTGAACACATAGCAATTTGATTGGTTACACATTTTGTAGCATACTAGGGCTGTCCAGAATTCATGAATTATGACCTATTCCATTCATTAATTGGATTTAGAATTGACTGTAAGATCCTGAATTGGAATGACAGTAATACAAATTTAAATAATTCAATTTGAAGCAATTCAATGCAATTATACAGAACATGAATGTAATTTAATCTAGCAAAACATACATACATAATAGATTTACTTCCAAGATGGTTGATGTATATATTGACCTTACATATATTTACTAGTGAGTGAACTTTGCATGATTATAAGATAAAATTCGGGTAGTTGCTTTCGCCTATTCTAACAATGTGGATTTGGGTTATGTTGGCCCTCTAAGACCTTTTCCATGTGCATATATTCATAGTTTTTGCATAATTAATCATTTGTGAGGAGTCTGCAATAGTTTTTCTTTTAAGTATCGCTAGATTGTCAGATGGATAGGGTTGTGAAAGGGCTACTTTGTATGGCTGTTTGAAGTCCACCATGGTACACAAAATTATTATTTATTTATGTATTATTTAATTATTTATTCTTTAGGCAGCACCTCAAATGTGGCATTCATTGACTTCCACAGACTTTTCGTCAGGTGGTCTAACAGGGGGGCATCGCCAACAGGCACTTTTTACTTCTCTTCTGTAAATATTCGTGATGGGGGGGTGTCAGTGTATGCTGTTCACGTTAACATGCTGTGTAATCCATTGTGTCATATTTAGCTGTACTGTTACAGGTGTACTTAGACTATGTATGTGAATGTATGTGAAGTGACTCCCATTTTAGTACTGCTTCCTTATATTCAAATTCTAATTCTGTCAATTCTGAATGGTGCACAAATCTGTTATGAACTGAAAATGCACACAGGAGTTACAACAACGAGTGCAGTTTGCGCTAATTATAGTCTACGTTATAGTTTTATATTTATCTAAACTGTACATTTAACTGTACATGTTATTAATTTAGGCTGCTAGTGTGTAGGACGATCTCTGCATCTGTGTCAGGACAGCAAGCAAAAGTTCAAACAACGAACTAAAAATAATAAGTGGGTCGGATCTCTCCTTATCTATGAGCGAGATAACGAACTACTTTTACTTCAAAGGGTTTTGTGACGGTCTCATTAATTAACGATCAATCGTAAGTACTCGATAACTAACTACTTAGCGCTACGATGCTTTTGGGAAGGGCACGCCAGATATTTCTTTCAAATTAACGAAACTTTTGGCCCTAATTTAGCTCCATAGGTTTGCTACTTTGCCTATCTGTATTAGTTGGTAAATCACTTGGTGTTTGATTTTAGGTGGTTAAAGAGATTCTGCATGTTGCTGAATGGCACAGACACCACCGAGAAGCTTGCACATAATGTTTTTGATCCACGTCCGTGAATTCAAATACAAAGTGTTCCTGTACCAGTGAACTTACTTTACTTTTCTTGCTGACTAAACGCTGCTGCTGCTCCTCCTCCTCTTCTACTTTTGACATTATTATTCGCGCTGACTTTTTAAAATACCACCACCAGTGAGTTTATTAACACTCACATGTGAGTTTAGCCTTCGGGGCAGAAGTGTGTGTGATAAACGTCATTCCGTACGCAAGACAAAATAAGAAATTGCATTTCAAGATATCTAAAACTTTATTATTCCTGGTCAAAATTCTACTTAAGATATCTTCAAATCTTTACAAAGTGGCCATTTTGACATTTAATCACTAGACTGGATACGTATGGCAGATATCCATAATTCAGGTCTTCCTATCCACAACTGTCATTTATACAGTATGTATCCAAAATTTAAAAAAAACATTCCGGCTATAATGTAATGTAATTTTCAATATACTTAAATACATTGTGACTAGTTAAAAGTGTAATTACGGATATCCACTATTTATATTATGACTAGTACAAATTTATGCAATTGAGTATACCTGTATATACTTGTATATTGTTGATATCTGTTGTAATTCTATAGAGAATGTAGTTTTAGAGATATCTGAAATTGTAGGCTATGGCTAATGGCTAATTGATGCATAATGGACGTAACTGCGGCATCTGACACAGTGTTTTTGACGTGTACACTCTCTCTCCACAAATCCCCCGACTGAAGGCTCTTTCAGTTTTGTAGCATTTTCTTGTAATTTTCTGTATTACCACCAATGCCTTGACTTATTTATCTTGCACTGCAAGCATGTAATTCTCCAGACCAGATTTAGAACCATTTTTCATCTTTTCATCCAGCCCCTACTGCTATTCAATGTTTGATTCATAATCGCAAATTATGGCAATGCTTTTATCAATTATGGCAATGCTTTTGTGACATAGAATTTTCTATTTTCTCCTCCTCAGTGGAGCATGTACTCCTGAAAAATAAGACAGGCTAATAGTGTAAACTGATTTAAAAAATTGTTTAAAATTCCACTTGTAGTAAGTCAGTCATCATACCTGGCATCTACTTCAACCTTTGAAGTGTTACAAATTGGTATAGTATATATGTGACAATATCCTTTAAAGGATTTATTTAATTATTCTTTAAAAGGCAATTCAAATTGTTTGTTCTTATTTCAAATGTCTTTTTGGAAGAACTTCATAGATTTGACTGTTAGAAAATCATAGCAATAATGCTCCAGTAGCGATGCTTGTTTCCCTCGTTTATGCAGAATGCACTTTGTAGACGGTCCCTAATAAAATGCTATGGTTCTAATGTTGGTTTATCAGTTTTGGAGAAAACATTCTAATAACAAAAACTGATCAGGCAATGTACCATATTGCAGCAGAATCTGTATATTCTCCTGAAACAGACAATGCCAGTTTAGTGATTTTTGGTGGTGTCATTTCCAAGATATATGGGAGGTGATACGAATATCCAGTGAATATCCAATATAAAACCAACTTTACTGGGCTTACATATTTATAGGCAATTATTTCCATTATTCACTAAAAAGATTATTTAATCGACATCAGGGAAACGTGCTGGCAGAAGACACGTTATATTTACTAGTAAAAAGGCAATTCTGGATTTATGCCAAAATAGCTCACCTGACTTATGACTAGTAACATTTGGATTGTAGATATCTGAAATGAAAGGAGTTTTACCTGGTACGAATAGTTTTTTATATCTGAAATGTAACTGTGGATATCTTAAATTGAAAGCACAGTAGATGTGAATGGCAAAAATGTGACATACAGTATATAAGGTCAATATACACATCTACCATCTTGGAAATAAATCTATTATGTATTTATATTTTGCTAGATTAAATTACAGTCATGTGTTGTATGATTGCATTGAATTGCTTCGAAATGAAATGGTTTAAATTAGTCTTACTGTCATTCCAATTCCGCATCTTATAATCAATTCAAAATCAAATAATGAATGGAATGGGGCATAATTCATGAAAAAAATTGCTATGTGTTCAGTCACATCTTTTGATCTGGGAAGGTGACTTGCCCCTTATGACAAGCAATGTCAGAGAATTGTGCCAGTCAGCCTAATACAACATCCAGGAAGCCAAGTTGCTTGTCTTACGGCTGTTTTGCGGCTGGTCTGGTGCAGGATGAAAAGGATTTTGCCCTCATTGCACTGTGCAAATTCTCTCTCCCTTTACGCCAGTGGTGAATTGCAGACCTACAAATGCACATGGACTCAAGAAGGCCGCTCTGTCCTGCATCTGTGCATGCATTAATCACATTTCTGTTATGCTGTGTGCACAACTACATACAATGTCCAGTGGGAGGGGATGCGTTGCATGACACTAAAATTGGTTTTCATGGCACTGCAGGCATACCTGGCATTGAACGTGCAGTTGATGGAAAGCTCAACCCAATTCATATTTAAAACCTCTTGAATCTGCACCTGTCAAAAAATGTTCCTGGCACTAAATGTCAATGCAGGTGACATGCAACAATCAGGGACATTTTACAGACATTGTCTCCAAGTGACCTGGGAGTGCACATGATGCTTATGTCTAGCCCAACTTTGGAGTGTCAAATGGCAAAGGATGGTGCAAGGATGAATTTGCTGGTGGCTGGTTATTGAGAGGCACCAGTCATCCTCTTAGTGAATACCTACTAACTCCAGTGTTGAACCCCCAAACCGTGGCTGAGGAGAGGTATAACACCACACACCAAAGAACACACACTGCTGTAGAGTGTGCTTTGGTCATGAGGAAGATTCTGGTGTCTACAGAAGTGTTCGGGAGTTCTAAAATGTCCCCCTGAATGTTGCAATGCTGTATTGTGTGTATTTTGCTGCACAGCATTGCAGTAATTATTATATTAAAATATATATATTTTTGCCCCCCCTCCTCTATAAGTCCTTTTAAGGCTTCTTTTGAGAAATGTTACTTCCTTTCCCTTTTGCTCTTTTTTTTACAAGGAAGCAGCATCCCATTCTGAGATTTTTATATTTTCAACAAATGGGTAAATTTATTTTGGTCTCTTTTCATTTTTATTGATTTTATAATTATTTTATAATATTACATTTGCCTATGCCAGATGTTACAATAATATAACACATTTCACCATTGAAATATGTGGGATCGATGTTCCTGTTATCGACAGTCCGTGCTTTTGTTACGTGGAGGCGGGGGAGGAGCCAACAACGTACTACTTATAGATCGTTCGTTATTTCTGAAACAACAAAGGGTTTTGGCACGTAGACCTCACTTGTTATTTTCCTAAGTAGTACTTAATCTTGTTCGCTATTCACTAAGATTGATCGTTTTCGGGAAAGTCACCCCAGAACAGGTCAGTCGCTCATTTCCGTAGCCAATCACATGTCACAATCAGTCCTGTTAAGCCACCACATAGTTGTGAATGTGTATGGTAGTTTGAAAGTCTCGTTCCAGTCCTCAGATCAAGGGATTAGAACTATAGAACAAGGAGAACTACAGTCATACATTTCTGTCATACAAGCTTCAGGGACCCTTCACATCTAAGAAGAAATGACACAACTGTCACTAAATCATGCTTTGCAGTCATGTTTCAGATTCCCGTGAGCAAGACGACTCACTGCCAAAGCAGACTGTAGACCTCATCCAGAAACCAGCCACCACCTAAATCACAGCCGCTTCCTTTATTTTATTCCTTCCTCTAAGTTACATTTGCTTCTACTTCCTCTCTCCATACTGCTGTTGTCCATCTCTCCTGTTTATATGTTTGGCATACTATATACACGGTATATATCATCTGTTTCGCCGGGTCAAAGTCTATGCTGTAAACAGTGCCTCACACACCTGGTCCTGTACACACCTAAGATGAGGAAGCAATCATGTGACCTGGGGGAAGGGGCCGGAATGTGCATATGTTACTGGCCCTCTTAGTGCACCTACAGCCCTTGCCGGATACAGTGCTCTTACCTTGTTGGTGCGTGGATTAAGCATCAGCGGCTTGCCCTTTTCCTTAGTATGCACCCAGCGGGCGCTGGCCACACAAGGCCGCAGGGCTACCCGCATCCTGGACAGCATGGTGATGGCAGCAGGAGCTCTGGAGTCAGGAACACACCATCAGAGAAAAGTGAGGCAGCTGGTGGAAAAGACTCCCAGAGTTTATGGGAGACGGGCCTCTAGGGACGCAGGGGCAGACTGTCATTGACAATGTGCTGCTGCGGGCTGCCACTAGGGGCACTAGCGAGCCCATTACTGTATGGGAAAAATTGAGGGGTGCAATGGAAATCGCTCCCACGATGGGGAAACATCGTTTCATTAACAGCACACAGCCACCATCATGCCACATGTAAGGATAAGTGACTGTGATAGTGATATACTGTATTCATTTGCTCTCTTTCACCAGAATCCCAGCATTAACACCTGTGCAGAGACCCATAATCTCCAGGAGTGTTAGACAGTCCTGTGTTTATTACTTTTCAGCGGTTTTCAAAACCAGCGCCAGGATTTTGCATTTACATTTACCCCCCCCCCCCCCAACATTGTTTCGACATTCTACCTGTACTTGTTGCCACATTTCTTTCCATCCAGATTTGCAGGCATTTTCTGCCGCGTTCTTGTACTGATGATAGCGGAGTTGACCTACTCTGTAAAGTCTTCTTCAGCACATCCCAAAGACTTTCAGTGGGGTTAAGGTCAAGACTCTGTAGCGGCCAATTCATGTGTGAAAATTATTCCTCGTGTTCCCTGTCACAATCTGAGCCTGATGAATCATGGCATTCTTCTCCTAGAATATGCCCATACCATTAGGGAAGAAAAAATTCCATTAAGGGGATAACCTGGCCATTCCGTAGAATCAGGTAGTCAGCCGACTTCACTATTACTGTGTAAATGTTACTGAGATGTAATGATGATCTAATCAATGGCTCTTAAGTACTTCTTCAAACGGTGACCTTTTTTGGCCAGGCAGTGCACTTTCAACACCTTAAACTGAAAGGAGCATTAAAAGGGTTAATATGGTACTGCAACTCAATATATGCAGGAGATGAAACCCTCAAATAGCAATGGAGGTCAAACCGGGGTACAGGACAGCAGTACCAAAACAGGAACCCCTCCTGGGAGTCTTCGAGATCCTCTCCAATGAGATGATGCCTTCCTTCAAGCTAAGCTCGTGTAGCAGGACCTGAGATGCCATCGGCCCGAGGCAAAGGCTGTGCCGCTCACTGGCTCCTTTTTCCTCATGATGTTTTGTTGCCTTTCTGAGTAAAACGATAGACGAGCCTCGCCCAGGCGGAGGAGTGTGCGGACCGACTCAGCGAGAAGATCAAGGCTGGAGCAAGGCAGCACCAACATGGGGCAAAAGACCCTTCAGAAGAGGACCGTCTACGACCTAAAGACAACAGCACCTATCAGCACATAACTTTTAAAATTATATCCCTATGGCTACTCATCAGTTGTGTGATTAGGAATGTTTAAAGAAAACAGCCCAACCGAAAAAAAGTAGACCAAAACACAATGAAAATTATATCACAAACACAATGCTAGTACTATCTACAGTACAGTGTGTGACAGACATTTTACGGAAACAATCTGTGTCAAGTACGCCGCTCAAGGGCACTCAGTGTAATCTGAATGGCTATGTGACTGTTCCAGAACACACAAAATAGCTTGAAAACATTCTGAAGAGAAAGCGACTGCGGAAAAGCGTGAATGACTTTATGCAGGTGACCTCTGAGGACACACCATGTGGAGACAGGCACTGCCAAGTCGTCCTCACATCCGTGACTGAAACTCTGCCCCTTTGTCTGAGATCACGAGGAGCCCGGAAATGATGACTAAGCACCTTCACTCTCACAGCCGCTCAGCAAACCCAGAAAACGGCGGCCATACAGCCAGTCGTAAACACAGCATCTATACGACGGGCCGCACAAATACCGGGACACATCCCAGACCAAACAGACTAGGGATGTGCATCTCCATAACTGAGGCCGATGTGATTCACATCGTGATGCACTGCCAACAATCTGATACCTTAGCGATACATATGAAGCAACTACTAATGCGATGCGCTATGATATGATTCACCCCGACTGCGATGTAGTGCAACTCCACATGATCCGATTCAACACAATGCAATTCAATGCCATGCGATGTGATGCAAAAGAATGTAGTGGGGGAATCAATTTAAATACAAAATGATTGGTCACATTTCTAAATCATAAAGGCATAGGGCCTCTACTAATAATTATATACTAATAAATCTAATTTTACAGTGCAACAATGTTTGAAACGATGCAGCCTAAGTTGCATTCTAAACTTTATCCGATGTGCACTTTAAGCGAGGCAATGGCATTGTGAATTGGTGTATCTTACCATCCCTAAAAGCTATCATCGTTCATGCTCACACAGTGAGAGCGACCCCTAAACCCTGGGTGGCTGAAAGTTTGGAAGTCTTCTCCTTCCCCCCCTTTTGGACAGCCCAGTCAGCCTGTCTGGACAGTCCCTAAACTTCATATTGCACATGTGCAGTGATGTCAGAGGGGGAGTGGCCTAAGGTCAAGTTTGCAGAACGGGGGAGGGGGGAGTTTCAGGCAAAAGAGGCAGGTACTCAGGCACCCCCATGCGGCTTCAAGCCCCCAGCAGTAGGAGGGGCCCATTATCTCACCACCCCCGTGACCCCCATCAGCGGGAAGCAGTGACAGATAAGTGCACTGTGTGCAAAATGAAACTACGCCACACCCTACTCAGCAGCAGGATAAGAAACGGGACTTTGTGACCTAAAGTTCAGAACATGACCAGAAAAAGAGGAAGGAGATGTGAGAGGTCCGATCTGCTCTGGTAAAACATGCAGCTTAGAAAAACAAGGCACAGATCTGCAAACATCTCTCGGGGAAAGGAAAGTATATGCATGATAGACAGTATAAATTACTTAAGTATCACTTACACAGCCTAATAGACTTTAATAACACCACAAAATTACAAGTTTCATTTACACAGAGTATAGTATGCTGCCAGCAACACACACACACACACACACACACACTGGGGTGTGCCTTTCACCAGTTCACTTAGACTGCTGCAGTAAATCCATTTCTCTAGAGAGTATATTATATTGAATTGTCTAATAACCAGCCAGTCCAAAGGCGGGTGTGGAGCCAAAAAACTGGGTGAGGCAGCACATAACACAGAATTACCAAGGTGGGGTAATAAACACTAAACTGCACTTTAGCCCCAGCGACAGGGAATCCAAATAGGGCAGTAAGGAGGGTGTCACGGCTATTTATGAGGCACTTGACTGAGATTTTTTTTTTGGGGGGGGGGGGGGGTAGCTGTCCCCCATTAGGTACGTCCTCGGGGTTCCGGACGAACATCAGGTTTAATCGATGGCGCCTCACCCTTCCCAAACGGCCACCTGGCAGCGTTCGGCACACCGCAGGCTGCTGGTCGGGTGCGGTGCAGCGGTGTTATAGAAAGGCCTGCCGTGCAGTGACTGAAAGCGATACGGCATCCCGAGCTGGATGCTGCCTCTGGGGGTCCCCGAGCAACACGCAGCACGGTGACCGGAACCGGCTCAGTCCGCATCACCAGCGACCTCACCACATCCGCTAGGCAAGATTAGCCGGAACACAGAGCGGCAGTAACGGCGACAGCTTCCATTAATAATAGCGTATAAACAGCAAATAGGCACGAGCGTGCTTCGTCTCCCGATTGTGTCCCTAGAGCACGCGTGGACCGGTAGCGCTCCAGCCAAGGTACCGCGGGCTCCAAGTTCACTCACCGGCGGGTCCGGCTTGGACGGTGGATACACACTTCACCAACTCTCCACGGACATGCGGCGATTGCCCGCAGGGAACGGGGAGATGAGGGCGCGACGTGTCGGCGGGAGAACCGGTCCGACCAGCCAATCATAAGCCGTCTAAGGGCTCGTCACGCTTCCGGTGTACCATACTGTCGGTAATACACGCCGATTGTGCGCTCGTTGATTCGCTTGTCAAACTCGTTTTGTTTATATATGCCTTTGATTTCGCTGCATCCACCCATTCGGTTACATAGAACATTCTGATTGAAAGATCAATACTCAGAGTCTCAGACTTATCTACAAAAAAACAGAAGCGGTACTTTCTCCATTTGAAAAAAACAAATGTGAAACTTTTTTCTGAGGTTTACGGTAAAGGCTCCCTCTGTTTTACGCTCCAAAAAAAAGAATCCGCTTTCCAGATTAGAGGTTACTGATGCCAGAAATGGGAAGTGATTTTGCAGATCCGCAAGATGCCAGCTGGAGCCAGCGGTACCAGGGATTACTTAACATAATGCCAATGCGACATCACTGTATGTTGGCGTTTTGGCCGTGGCAAGGGAAAAATACTCGATCTGATTATATGTGGATATATAGTAATCTGTCTTTATGGCTCAGTGCGTCACGTCTGTGTGATAGTGATCGGAAGGTTGTTCTTTAAAATCCTATGTCTGGGAAAGCTGTCATATCATGTCCCCGAAATCTACTCCGAGATCTTCAAATAAATCGCAGCCTCTGCACTGACCCTAACCCCCAAACTTTGCCCCTATGTTTGTATGTCTCAGTTGAGAGTAAGAATGTGACTGGAGGAATTTTAAGTGAAGTATCATTCATTTCCACAAAGGAGACTGAAATTAGACGGATTAACCTAGGTTTAAATATAAATTAACACTTTATGCCACGGGTTGCCGTAAATAATATTATAATATTATTCATATCTATAAGCTGTAATACACGTGTACTTGCGCGTGCCCTACGACGTATCTGCTTACCTTACATTTTCGAACAAGAAATTCAAAGTATTATGCAGAATACTAGTGCTATCATATTACTGTGCAACTGTTTCCGATATGCTAGTCGACTATGCAGTTAAGATGTTAAACCAAGCCTATGACGTTAGCAGGAGCGCAGCCGCGGCCGGCGCAGGGCTGCTCCTGGGGACCGGCGTCTCCTTTGCCCTGCTGAGTAAGCGGCTCTCTCATCGGACCGCATTTTCACCGCATCCTCATAAATATGATTCAACCGGCAACCGCATTATTCACAGTCCGGCATTTCTCTTATTACTTAAGCAACTGCCGAGGCAGCATGTTTATAACAGGAATAACGTGATAGTATAATGACAATACGTTACCTGACAAAAATATGTACTTTTTCATATCGACTTGAGGTGATGTCATTGTTGGAGATCAGTAAGGTCACTTTTGGTTAAATCAGCAATATTTTGTCGGTTTTCATTTGACTATTTAAGCAGAGCCAGACTGGGAATAAAAACTGGCCCTGGACTTTTCGTTATGCAGGCCAACTATGACCGGTCCCCCGGAAAATGTCCGCTATGCCAGCTGGCCAGTCCAGCCCTGACCCCAGCGGCCCACTGGGAATTCCTGGTAGGCAAGATGGCCAGTCCAGCCCTGTATTTAAGGGTCCCCTTTGTCTGGCTCTACATGACAGACCTGCCATCATGTCCATTTTGTATTGCTAGCATTTCAGTCCTGGTTCCTCAGTTTTCTCAATTTTAGAGGGTAACTGGGTGCTGCAGTACTCCATCCTACCTCCAGGGGCCAGCCTACAGCACTCTGCCCTCCTGCCCCCGAATGCAAGTGCCAGGTGGACAGTGCAAATCCCAGCATGCCCCGAGGAGTCAGGACAATGGGCTGGCAGACTGAGCGCTTCCTCCTGCCAGGGTGTGTGCGTGCGTGCGGCCATGGGGGGAGGGGTCATCCCAGGTCACAGAGGTCAGCTCCCTCCATAGCAAACACCACCTTGTAACACCTTTGTCCCTGCAAATATTTCTGCTCAACTACAGAAGAGGATGCACACGGAGCAAAATGGATCAGATTCGTCCATAAAACCCTTTCCTACTCAAAGGAAGGTGTCATTAAAAGTGGTGTCAAAGGTGCGACAGGGAAAGAGGATCGTGTGTCGTTTATGTGCTAAGGGGGGGAAAGACCACAGGTGACTCACACCCTCTAACAGAGACAAACAATACAACTTAAAATGCTCAGATGATCACATCTCAAACGCTTTGCTTTTATTCAAAAAGCATTCAGCTTACACTCATTCAAACAGCTAGACAATATGCTGGAGAAAATGCCTTTGTCAGTGCAACCTGTCCTGGGGTGGAGTGCAGCTCAGAGGGCTGCGATGCTGTGCTCAAGATGTCACTGGTTCCAACCCCATGGTCCTCAGAGCTGGCCCCCTTTTGGGCTCCCAAACGAGGCCCTTAGCCAGTGCTTAATGTGTTGAAGCGCAGAACCTCTGGCTCAGAGCTACACCCAATATAATTTAACTTGAGTTAAATTAATTTGAGTTAAACTTTGGAGAATTGAACTAAATAAACCATATTTATGAAATTGGTTGTTGTATGATTTTTTGACATTATTCTGCCCAAATTAGTATGTTTCACTTCTCTGGGTTTTTATTGGAGACAGAAAAAAATCACACCATTCAAGCACAAAAAAATCCACTATTTGGCCACTATAATAGATGAGGTTACCATCTGGACCATTAAACTCATTTCATAGGGTAAGTCTGTCTTACGGTTTGATGCAACTAACAGGTGAAAATATTGCATTGTTACATGTTTAATTAATTAATAGCACATCATCATAGTTAAAGGCCGATTTGTGTGTGTGATGTCACTTAAAGTCAATGCACTCCGGGTCCCCATAAAACTGTGGCTGCCGTAGGTCTTTGTGCTCCTTATTAGCTGTGGCACCTCAGAGTTTGCAGGGTAAGTGCTGCTCGTAGGCCCCGTGGCTACAGTGACTGTCTGACCCTGCATTGTCAATTGTAAGTTGATGGATAAAAACATCTGCTAGATCAGGGGTGGGTAGAAAGGGTTTTCACTGCAGCTCCCTAATTCAGTTACTAATTAGAGGACTGATTGGCTAAAGAGTCCTCACACTTGGGATTGAACAGCTGACCTAAAGGTTATCCCGAAAACCTGCACTGGCCCTTTACAGATAAGATTGGCCACCCCTGGATAAATAAATGTGAGTGCAAAGCCTTCCCGGGACTAATCGTGCGTTCCTTTACTCTCGGGAGGTCGGGATCCGAATCAGATTACGAGCCTAGAGGCCGGAAGTGACGACATGCGCGCTCCCGTCTCCCCAAAAACCGAGACAAAAGCTTGGGCAGCCCAGAGTACACCGAGTTTGGAATTCAAGATGGCTGCCCAGTGCAAAGACTGTAGGTGGTGCTGTGATATTTTACATTTTTA
>JAODKN010000041.1:6063039-6077740 GCA_026774425.1 Petrocephalus zakoni
CCCCCCCCCCCCCCCCCCCCCCCCGCCCCCGCGGGCGCCCCCGCGCCGCCCCCCGGCCCCCCAACAGGCCATCCGTGGTGCCTCTTGTTCCTGGATGGCGGATGTTGACAACGGGAGATAATGGGGTTTTTGTCTTAGCTGAGCGAGCAATCGAGCGTCACTGCTAAAGGGCGGGGGGAGGGGGGGTAATAAATGTTATTTCAACAACGCTAGTCAGCAGTATCCTCCCCCCCACTTGCTGCCCGCTCCGGGCCAGCTCTCCCAGCATTATGGGGTGAGCAATGATCACAGACTGTCTGCACAATCCCCCCCCCCCTCAGCTGAGAGGAGGTCCAGGTGTCCATGTGAGGAGGGGGAACTGAACAGGGATGCTCCCAGGCTTGAGAGACACCTGACATGGGTCCAACATAACGTCAAGCATCATGTGACAGAGGGGGGTAGGTATGAT
The DNA here is from genome assembly GCA_026774425.1 of Petrocephalus zakoni. Classification (NCBI taxonomy): domain Eukaryota; kingdom Metazoa; phylum Chordata; class Actinopteri; order Osteoglossiformes; family Mormyridae; genus Petrocephalus; species Petrocephalus zakoni. The sequence continues at coordinate 6,063,488 of JAODKN010000041.1, forward strand.
GTCACAGTAGACATCTGAGGCTAACACCACTGTGTCCGCCAGAGAGGCACTCGCCTGTGTCTGTGTGTCTGTCTGTGTACGAGTCTGTACAAGTCTGTGTCTGCGTTTTATTTTATGTATATTTGTCAGACGCAAAAATATGTTTAATGTCATTGGCAGTATGGCAAGCCGTTTTAGCTTTCATTCATTTTTAGAGGATATCACATATTCAGGTCTAACTAGTTAGAATGCACATTCCTGATATCAGAAATGTAATTGTAACTAGTTATAATGTGTATTTATGATATCACAAATTCAGTTCCAACTAGCTAGAATGCTAATACTTGATATCAGAAATTCAATTTCAACTAGTTGGCATTTTGACTAGTTAAAACTAAATTCCTGATATCAGAAATTGGAATTCTAACTAGTTCAAATTGAATTATAACTAGTTAAAATTGAATTCCTGATATCAGAAATTCCCACTAAAATAAATGAGGAAATTGTTTTGAAGCAAAATAGAATTTTCTAGTTGGAACTGAATTTGTGATATCAGAAATACACATTATAACCAGTGACAATTAAATTTCTTATATGAAGAATGTGCATTCTAACTACTTAGAATTGAATATGTGATATCCTCTAAAAACGAATTAAAGCTAAAACGGCTTGCCATATTGGCTGTATCATACTGGGTGTTTGTGCAACCCGCCCCTGGTCTTTCAAAGACCTCTATATTTAACTGGTTTGCCATGAAGTGTTGCTTTGAAAGAAAACGCGAATAGCCTAGAGAACAGTCAGGAAGTGGCGTAATGATAGCGAGCCGTCAACCAGCTCTACACTGTAAAATAGGGTGACCAGATAATCCATGTCATCCCGGACACTTTGAGCTTTTAATCAAAAGGACCTGGATGTAAATGCGAAACGGCTGGATGAGTCTTTCAATCAAGGAAACAAACCAGACAAAGCACAAGAAGAACTGGACTATCTAGCCGAGCACAGGAGCCTTTCGGGTATAAAGTAGTTTGTAAAACCTGAAGTAGCTCAAAGTGTCCAGGATGACATGGATTATTGACAGAGAAGTTTTGCGCGTTTATTTAAGTGTATATAGTTTGTTTATATGTAGGGTGACCTGCAGATAATCCATGTCATCCCGGACAGGATTTGTAAACTACCAGTTCAATTAAAAGGACCTGGATTTCACTTAAGCGCTGCATTCTTGTTGTGTGCTGATTGGTCTCCTATAATCATACGTGTCACTAATGTTAATGTGAAACAGCTTGATGAGTCTTTCAATCATCAAAGCAAACTAGTCAAAGCACAAGAAGAAATTAACTATTAGCCAAGCAAAGGAGTCTTTCAGGTTTAAAGTAGCTCAAAGTGTCCGGGGTGACATGGATTATCTGGCCACCCTATTATGATCTAAGTCAGTGTTCAATAAATGTTGTTGAGAAATGTTGTGTATCCTATATTATTAGTGTGGTATTTTACCATGCAAATCGGGGGGAAACGTCCAATTATCGGGGCAAAAAAAACGGCAGCATATATCAGCCATCGGCCGACCCTGACTTCTAAATATCGGAATCGGCATCGGCTATAGAAAAACCCTCTAGTCTGTGTGTGAGTCTGTGTGTCTGTCTGTATTGGAGTCTGTGTGTCTGTCTGTGTTAGAGTCTGCGTGTCTGTCTGTGTTAGAGTCTGTGTGTCTGTCTGTATTAGAGTCTGTGTGTCTGTCTGTGTTCGAGTCTGTGTGTCTGTCTATATGAGTCTGCATCTTGCTATTTTGACCTTTTCTCTTGCTTTCATTGGCTAAAAAATCACTGACATTTAACAATGTAACAACAAACGTAACAATAAAACAGCAAACAATAAAGTCACACCACACTGCATAACACAAAAACAGCAAAATGGCAATACAAGAACAAAAAAATCATGTACTGAAACACTGCAATTTATGAAATATATTTTTAAATCATTTTGAAAGCTTGGTTAATGGTTTTGCATGTAGTGACTAACATAATGATTACATACATATATAGTTCTAGTTAAAAATCATTACAATGGGTAACTACATAATCTATTCTGACCAACAAGACCAAAGCAACAGAAAATTGTGCCAAATGATGACAATCGTACAAAACCATTTGCATATATGTACTAAAACATTAGGAAATCTGTGCAAAGCAATGAGAAATTGTGTCCTGTTGTGCAGACGTGACGTTATGGTGTGGGGATTACACTTGTTTTTTCACAAACATTAATTGTCATTTGAGAAATGCTCCAAAGCAATCGAGAAAAACGGTAACATTAATGGATAAACTGGCTTATAGTGCATGTAATAATTCCTATGCCTTCTATGTATTTTCCCCATGTGAATCTGATGCAGATCATTAAATAATGAGTTTGTTATGAATTTTCCAACTTCAAAGCATTACAGTTGTGACTGATGACGAGTCTCTAATATGATTGAATTTTGATGGTAGAGCTTCCCTGTTAGTTAGCCTGTATTTTGATTAAATACTGTTTGCTCTTTTAATGAAAGCTCTTTGCCCTCATTAAATCTGTGTTGCGTGTGCGGTATAGCCAATCAGCGACCTGAGAAATGAAGGGAGAGTCTCCACAGAGATTCAGATATCTAATGTGTGTGTGTGTGACCTCAATTTTATAAAAATCTGTGAATGCAGTCAAAAAGTCTTGTATTTGGGTTGGTTACTTATGGTTATGGTTAGGGCTGGGATAGGGTTAAGGGTGTTGTGACTGGTAATTAGGGTTTTTCCCATAGAAATTAATGGAAGGTCCCCATTCATATAGGTACGCGAGTGTGTGTGTGTGTGTGCGTGCGTGCGTGGCCGTGCTCCCTGCCACCCCCCTCGCTGCCTCCTGTCCCTCTCTTCCTTGTCCGGCTCCAGGCTCCCCTCGTCTTAATTTCCTCCCTTGTTCGCAGTGACAAAGGTCCCCTTTGAAGGGCAGCGGGACGCGGCTTGGGTTACCCCGCTGATCCGTCCCGTAACAGACCCTCACAATGCAGCGGCCAATTGGCACGTTAACCTCCCGGACCCAATGCGGCTCCCGTGTTCTGGCTGAAGGGGCCAATCTGACCATCATTCAGCCGCATCTGACGCTTCACGAGGGTGTAATGTGACCGTGCCCCTCTAATTGGTCATTTCTATTCATCTAAACACTCTCATTTTCCTTAAACCGACAAAACAGGCCTGCAGACTATTCAATGTCAAACCGACGGACACACCAGGCAAATGACAACCCCCAAACTAGCCAGCGGGAGGGTCAGAGGGCAGCTGTCGGGGGCTGGGGGGTGGCATAATTGCCCAAATGGGGAGAAAGACTTATGTAATTGAGTCCGTCATCGATGAACACGACTTCTTTATCTGCCCGGCCCCAATCTTCTGCTACGGTTACAGCGGAGGGTCACCGGAGGAGAAATGTATCTTTAATGAAGGACGTTTTCATATCGGCTATCTCACCAGCCAAACAGCAGGACGGATGGCTGCAGGCGTGACGCCGAGTAGCCGGCTTTACCGAATCCGCAGGCCTCAGCCTAACCAGGGAGTAATTAAAATACTCCCCAGATCTTCTCAGAGTCTCCGTCTCAGAATGACTTAATCATCATCAGCCCGTGTGATGAAGGCAGGGGTATCGCCGCTTAAAAGGCGACGCACCGCAGAGCCATAAGGAAAGTAAGAGATGGGGGATGCAAGCATATCGTTTCCCTTTCATGAGATACGGGGAGCCTTCCTTACATGGCCAGGACAAGCACAGTGTAAGGATTCAAGCATCTATATGTATAAGACAGAGATTAGACAGACAGACAGACAGACAGACTGATAGATAGACAGATAGATAGACAGATAGCCACATTATTCATCTTGAAGAAAATTGCAATTGCAACTGCATAGAATGGCCCCTTAAGGAAGGGGTGAGCGCAAGCCTCACCTTGTGCGAGTAGTGGGGGTCGACGATGCGGGCCAGGCCGAAGTCGCCAATCTTCAGCAGCAGCTGGTCTATGTTCAGGAAGATGTTGGAGGGCTTGAGATCGCGGTGCAGCACATTGGCCGAGTGGATGAACTTGAGTCCGCGCAGCAGCTGGTAGAAGAGGAGCGTGGCGTGCTCCGCGGGCAGGGGCCCGTCCTCCAGCAGCCGCGCCAGGTCCGTCTGCATGCACTCCTGCACCACGTAGAGGGCCGGCAGGCACACGGCGCCCGGCCGCAGCGCTTGCCCCTGTGGGCCCAGCACGTCATGCACGGCCACCACGTTGTCGTGCCGCAGGCGCCGCGTGATCTTGACCTCGCGCAACGCCCGCTTGACTGACACGGCGTCGCGCATGGGCAGCCGCTTCACCGCCACGCGCTGGCCGCTGCACCGGTCCACGGCCGACAGCACTGGCCCCGTCGAGCCACAGCCTAGCGGACGCAGGTCCACGAAACGGCCGCCCAGCTGGAAGTCGTGGAGGAAGAGGGGGGGCGGATGCGATGCCATGGCTTACAGATGGCCTGAGGGGTCATCGCATGGGGGGGGGGGGCGCACCACGGCGGCTTATGCACACAGATCCGTAGACAGTGAACAGTGAAATGCTAAGTTTAGCAAACGAATGCTAATCGATGGACACATAAATAGGACCAAAAACTATATATGTAGGTAACTGCAGAGATACATCAATGGATTGCTCGAAAATAAATAAATGGCGTCCAGCTATGTCACGGGTCTGTTCATGTGTCCTTGGGGGCTTCAGCACAGAAAGACCCTCGTGTCCCCATACTCCAATGTGACACCCTGGGAGGAGGTTCCCATGGTGACGCAACACGGACAGTCTTCCCTGCACGCTTCCACATCGGGCGAAGGGCAGCGCTCACAGTTCCCTGCCGAATCCTGAGGCTGTGGCGTGGCTCCCCACAAGCATGGCTGACCCCTGTTTTTGGGCCATTTCCATCTAGTCCTGCTGCGGAGGTGGCAGGTCCCAGCGATCCGTCCTCAGTCCCTCAATGTCCCCGTGACCTCTATCCTGCGACACAGGAAGGAGAGAGGAAGAAACAGGTGTAGTGACAAGACACAGAAAAGGGCTACAGCTGGATGGGCTATGTCGTATGAGAGGAGGGTTGCAACTGGATGGGCTATGTCGTATGAGAGGAGGGCTGCAACTGGATGGGCTATGTCATATGAGAGGAGAGCTGCAACTGGATGGCCTGTGTCGTATGAAAGGAGGGCTGCAACTGGATGGGCTGTGTCGTATGAGAGGAGGGCTGCAACTGGATGGGCTGTGTCATACATATGACGTAGAAAGCAGAAGGCGAGCGCTCGGCGCGGGCAGTGAGGGAGCGCGCGCTGGGAGATGAGGCTCCTCTATCTGAGCGGGAAATACGCAAATCCAGCGATTTTGATTTTGAAAATGATGTAAATTATTGGAATCATACAAAAATCATTAATATTAGAGAAATATTAATATTAATTTGTTTTTTACTTCTCATTATGACCTGAACGCACGTCCCCGAGAAAGTGATATCCAATACTGCATCACGCTAAATTAGTAAAGCAAAATTCACAACGTCGTAACGTCAGCATTTCCTACATAATGTATGCTAGACGAGGTTAATTATCCCTGTGACGCCTTCTTAGCCAATGGCATTGCATTTAACGTTATAGCAGCTAGCTAGATAACGCATACGTTAGGTAAGTCTGTCTCGTGCATTATCACATGTTCCTATCATAGAGCTGTGTCTTGAAGCAATCATTCTCCTTTTGTCATGCGATATTAGGATGCACAAAAGGAAAAGGCAGGGCAAGAGGGACTCATTTTATTTGCATAGTGTAGATGTAAAGAAAATGTAGAAATGCAGGAAGTTATATATAATTGGCAGTGATTATAATTATATTCTAATTTGTGATCATTTCAAGGGGAGTTTTACTTCCCCATCCTAGAACCCCCCCCCCACTTTTAAAAAGCTTGATACGCCCCTGGCTATGTCATTCAGTTGTGAATGAGATCTGATGCAGTCGCCTCATCGGGCCGTCATTATAAATATAGAGTATATGGCTCATAGTCCAAAGTCACACATCCGAAGCTGTGGGCGGCTGGACCGCGTCCCCGTCCCTGCCGAGAAGGCTCCCCAGAAACGCTCGGAGGCAGACTTCGCACTCGCTTACTGATCCGTATTTACGCGACTCCCGGCTGCTGGCGGCGCATGTGAGCGAGACGAGGAAAGCCGGCCGACACCTGTCACTGACGGGCTTCAAAGAGCCGCTCGGCCCGGGCGACCACCCAGAGCCACCGGCATAATGTATCCTCTTTAAGCGACTACTGTAAATGGGGATTCTGCAGTGATACGCCTTTAAATGTACCCCGGTAAAATGAGTTTACCGTGAAAAAGCATGAAGCTGTAGGGGCGTGCATGGGGAGGAACGGAGTGGGTGTTGGGATTTTCGGGTGCATTTGAGGCTCGCAGTGCATCCGGCACGACCTCCGAGCGGCCGCTCCGTGCTGCCCTTCTCACCGGACGGCGCGCACGGCACGGAAGCGGGGACGCGCAGGCGGGCGCGCGCCGTGTGACCGTCTGTGGACGCGCAGTAACGTGCTGAAGGCACAACTCCATAAACAACACGCAGATATAAGCCGGTAAATAAGCAGAGGAGACAACAGAATAATACAGCATTATATGCCAACAGATCACAAATCCCGCTTGTTCCTGCTGCAGGCTAGGCTGATCATTTTAAGGTAGCCCTATTTTCTCTAAATAGCATAAATAGTTTATGGCAATTAAACATATTCATAAATTATGTCACAACGTACAGCACTGTAGACCGTTGAAACGAATGTTATCGCAAATAAATCGATTGGTAAGTCAATATCCTACACTCTGTAAAAAGCATTTCCAGTAACTGGATTTGGTTTTTGTTTTATTGGACAGCCACCCCGTTTAAAACATCAAGTAACACTCGGGATAAATAAACTTTTGAAATATGTTTGCATAGCACTGTTCCCAGGCGAACTGGGACAGGGACCCTCACTCGCCATCGCCTGTCCCCGTAATGTGAAATGAAGGGGGTGTTCCGGGTCTCCAGGTCGGCAGTAAGTCGGTGTGAATGGGGCAGCGTTGGGGGTCTCGGAGGACCACCTGCAGGACGAGCCTCGGGTCCCCGTTAAGCGCTCGGTGTGAGGAGTAGGAGGGAGATTTGGGGCACAGCTGGTCCAGCAGAAGTGGGGCAGCCCGGATGGGTACAGTGCCTCCTTTGTGCCGTCAGACGCGGCTGAATATCCGAACACAACTTTCCATAAATGATGCATTTTCGCCCCGCATACGGACGCGGCCCCCGGTCTCCTTTCCCTCTTATATAAGCTTCGCTTTGGAATCAAACCTTGCAAATGCAAGTTGTCCGCAAGACCAAGCGGCGGTCCCGAATAACGCAAACGGGAGCGAGGGACGGAGCCGCGGCGGCGCTGGCTCACACCTGCCGTACTATCGCCTTCTGGAAACGGGGGTTCCTTTTGTCCCCCCACATCTGGACGGCGGTCCCCGGCGGCTCTGCCTTTTGTGTGCATACAATGTAACGCCCGTGCCTCCGCGGGAGCGGGCTGTCAAACCCGCCGTAAGATGGATAAAAGCGCCCGTTTCGCTGCGCCGCGCCGTGCTGGGCATCGGTGCGGCCGTGTGCGGCAGTAATACCCGGCAGGGGTACCGATGAGCACTCACCATAACAGAGCCGGGCGATCAGGAGCACGTCCACCCCTCGCGTCGCACAAGTCCGCTCTCAAGCGCAAAGTAGCGGCATCGTGCCTTTGATCCGCTCAGGGGAGGTGCTGCGGGACCTGGTGCTGCGGGACCCGGTGCTGCGGGATCCCCAGGATGTCCGAAGGCTCGGCGCTGGCCGGACGCTCGGCGGATGCTGGCCTCTTTCTCTGTCCTCCTCCTCCTGCGCTTTCTTTATTCTCTCACTCGATCTCTGCTTGCATGGAACCACCCCCCCTTCCCCCTCCCCAAACGGCGCCCCCCCCCCATAATGACGTCACGCCAGAAGCCGTCATTCATCCGCTTGCTCGGCACCTGGCCGCGTGAGGTCGCAGACGCAGGTTTGAGAAATGTCCGGACGCTCGGGTATAAACCCTGCCTTGTGAGCGCTGTGTTAAACAGCACTACCTATTGTTCATGGTCCCTAGGGACTTTAAGAATGATATCAGGAATTGTTTCACTACAGATACAAACATAAAATGAGCATAAAACGAGTATAAATAAAAGTAGTATACAAAAATTACAATACCAAATTTGAGTCACAGGGCAATGAATATAGCTACCTACTAGGTGCCAGATGTCCGTTTTACCCACTGCAATTTAAGTTTATATATTTCATATATGTTCACGTTTACATAATTCATAATTTTTAATTTACAATGTACATAGTCAAAACAGGTTTAATGTCATTGCACTTTAACAGGAAATTAAGTACTGTGACTTAAAGGAGTAGACGCAGGGCGGGGCGTGTGCATGATAGCGTTTTAGAATGTACACGAGTCGAGAAGCTGGGAGTCTCACGGTTTTCTGACCGTGTTGTCGTGTCGTCGTGTCAGATGATAGATTTGTGGGTACACGACTCAGTATTCAGAACCGTCTTACATACATATGGGGAATCTCCATAGTCAGAGATGCTCCCAATGTAAGTGAAAAAAGATGCATCGCATTATTCCTAAAATAGTACAAGCATCTGACTTTGACTTTGACAACAAAACAGACTGAAATGTGGTAAATTCATTTCAAATCAAGAAGAGAACCATCTTACATTTATTTAACAGATACATGCCCTAAGGAACAGACATTTTCAGAAAGCAGGATCAGGCGATCCCTCTAGCAACTTGGGTTAGGGGCCTTACTGCAGAATCTCTCCACCAACTCTGGGAATTGAACCAATAACCTTCAAATCACAAGCTCAGCATCGTAACCCACTAAACCACACACCGCCCACTGCCGGAAGGACTGCACCCTCAGAGATGGACATACCAGCCAAACAGTTATTTTACAGTGTAGTGACTATCACCATACGTCTGCTGATATACGCAATCCCGGCTTCCATGTTTTCAGTTGTGTGATGGATTTTAACTCGCTGCCTCACCAGCATTTAATATTGTTGCAAATAAATTCACCCCTCCAGACAGTTTGGTGGAACATCCAATTATAGTTATGCCTTTTCATGTTAGGATTTTGATCTCTCAGTCAACAGGCTCACTGGTCTTGGCATGGTGAGCAAACAAACAGACTACATCATAAACCTAATCAATATAGGAGCACTGGGACTGTAGTGGGACGAGGATGCCGTACAGACCCTGAGCTCTTCCACATTTTGGTGGAGAGTCTAGAGGCAGCTCATTGCCGTCTCTTCCTCTCTAGGTCCTTCTCTTCCCCTACTACCAGCAACCGGCAGATTCAACCTGTCATCAAAGCCACCAATTGCTAATTTTAGCCTTATCGTGGCAGAGCAACTCCAATTTACTCTATTCCTGGCGTGTTCCCGGTCACAGTGCATGAATGACACAGTCAATGCAGGTAACACCCCCCACCCCAAAAAAAAAGAAGCAGCACAGAAACACATACCCCACCATATTCCCTTTCTGCTCTCATGTATCTAAATTAAGGGCAAACAATTCTGCTGAAATGCTAAGAGTTAGGAAATGAACATACGCAATTAGCAAAGATGATGGCGTGCCAAGGTCTTGACGTGTAAATTCCACCACTTAATTGGAACTTTCAGGGTACGCCTGCTTGGCTGCAGCCGTGGAGAAGCTGTGATTCGTGCTGATCTCATCCTGGCATCATTCTATTGATCCAGCCGTGCGGCAGGGCTGCTGCTCGAGCTTCAGGGCCCACTGTAACTGCTTATAGGATAATCATATTAGCATCCTTTATAATACAACAATGATGAACTATAATAATAATAACATAAATGCTCCTGTGATGTGGATCTGTTTCAACTGGTCTCAAGGTTTTCTTACACTTTCATAAAATATATGCGTGCTCTTGGTATTAAAGATATCGCAGCGACTGCTCTAAAGATGGACAGCTGGTGCTGAGATCCAAACTCACACCAAGGGCCCTTAAAGTGGTTTCCAGCATCTTCACACTTCAGCTCTTCTTTGGAGTTCAGCACAATGGACACTTGGACACTTGTCTTAGTCCTAATCGCATCCTCAAAAGTGTACAACTGTTAGCCAAGGAATTACGCAAACTATAAAGCATGAGCCACCACTGCTGAGGTAACAGATGCGTTTTGAGCTTTTGTGATGACTTAGTCTCCGGCCTGTTATAACCATTCCATATGTACAGATAGCTTGCAGATTTCCGCCTGTGACCCCATCTCTTGCTAGTAAGTGTGAGCTGGTCAGAGCTGACCTTGCCGTTTAAAACACCGGGGCTATAGAGTCTTGCTCGTCTTAAAGGCACCAATGCACCATTTGACCTTGTGGAAGGTTCTTGAAAATGGATGGCACTTTGGGGAGCTGACAGGTGCAAGACAGTGTGTGCTTTCACACGGAGGCTCAACACTGTGTGAAGAAATGTCTCACCTCTAAGCAGAAGCCCAAGGACAAAGTTCAGGGCTGGGACACAGCCTGCAAAGTACTGCGATACAACTGTTTATTGTCAATGTACATGACAGCACAGTGAGCTTGTGATAGCAGCTCCCTGCTTGAGGCAAACAAAATACACGACACGGAATATCTAACAATAAGTACAAAATATAAAATTATCAATAAGTATGTGCAAAGTACAAATATAGTAGTACGGTGTTTCCCAACCCAGTCCTCGGGGAACCCAGGACAGTCCACATTTTTGCTTTCTCTCAGCTCCTAGCAGGTCAGGACAAGGTATTCGGTGTTCCTGATTGGCTGGGAGCTGGAAGGGAGCAAAAACATGGACTGTCCAGGGTTCCCCGAGGAATGGGTTGGGAAGCACTATAGTAGTATATTGTGGGCCAGTGTGTGTGTGTGGGGGGTGAGATTCCTTTAGTGAGAGTCCTTCAGATCGAGTGCTTTAGTGCCTGGTTCAGCCTGGTTATTGCACTGGGATAAAAACTGTTCTTAAGTCAGTAGTGCGGCTTCTGAGTGTCCTGGATCTTCTACTGGATGGCAACAGTTCAAATAAATGGTGATCAGGACCCAATGGGGCATGGAGGACCGTTGCGACTCTGCAAAGACAGCGAGAGTTATAGGTGTGAGCCAGCAGGTACTTTGGACAGATGGGACCTTATGATCCTTTGAACAAACAGATGCAGATAATGACACAGAATTTCTTAAGATGTGTGTCGAAAGTGTGGATGTCCACTGCCCAGATCCTCTACTGACCCACATATAGGAATTCCCTTCAAGTGTGCCACTAGGAACGGTGTGTCATCAAGCAATGGAGTACATCCATCAGATAATAAATAAAATTAGTAGTCCATATCAAACGACCAGCAAAGCAGGTGGCTTTTGATCACTGCGATTTTTTCTGACAAGTTAATGGTATAATACCTGGTTATTATTGAAAGTTTAGAAGAATGCTATGTCCCCTGTCTTAAAGGTTTGTTTCCACAGGATGTACTAGAAGAACATCTCACATTTTCATCCAAAGCAACATATTTTTATTCGATATTTATAGAACTGTTGCATATCCCAAAGGTCTTACCAAGGATGAGAGTGGGTTACACATCAGCCTGTCCGCATTCTGCAGTGAATAACATACTGAGACCTATCTAGACCCCTTATTTACATGTAGAGCTCTCAGCATCAAGTTTCCGGAAGGATGGTGACTCAAGTTTCAGAAATATTACCTTACATATGTCAACACTAAGTAACTTCACACAATAACATAAAATTAACTCCTCACATATCACTGACAGACAGCTTGACCTAGGCCCAACAGGAACACTCACATTATACCCTAATGTTCACACTTCAATAAAATGGGGGAGTGATAATTATTCAAAATGTTCTGAGGGTCTGCTCTCTGCACTAAATAACGTAACACAGGCACTTACACAACAAATCACTTGCTTTGAATTATGACTCAACTACAACCTTTCCCCTTTCCACCATTTTCATTACAATCTAAGGTGCAATTCCATTACCCCCATTCTCACATTGCTTTTGGCGACTTCAGTCATGAAACTACCCTGCTCATGGTCCTTTCCACAATAAGGACGTTACGAGATGCTGGCTGAAAGCTTGTGTCTAACAGACATGCCATCCTCAGTAGACATTGCGTTTCTGCCTGCAGCATCTTCGATTCTGGTTCCCACTCCTGGTGCCATCAGCTCAATCAGCAGGTGCTACGTCCCGCATCCCTTGGAGAACATGACAACAAGTAGCTGGTTGATGTTGGGCCTCGCCTCCTTCCTCCTCCGTCGGCACTGAGCAGGCCTCCAAGAGAGGGCCTCCCAGCGGCCCCAACCCAAGGTTTATTTTCTCCCCTGATCCTCCTGACAGGAGCTTGTGTCTTGTTCTCCTCCATGCCCTCTGGCTTTCTGAATTCATTAGCCATATGTGTGCACCTGAGCTGCCACCTCCGACTGCCTGCTTCTCTTTATATTATCCTGAAAAGGTCCCAGCTACAGAGCCGTGTGGAGGGCATTATGCAAAAAAATCCCCCCAAAAAAACAGGAAAATACTTGTTATATAAAGCAAGAAGATGAAGGCAGCATTATTCTTTTGCTAAATGACAGCATGTACCACTTCTTTAAAAATACCACAGAGACTTCTTTAAAAAAATAACTGAGACAGTAGCAGCTGGAAATGAGGGCATCATAGCTACGTGAGTGAGGAGGTAGCATTTGGAGCATAGCTCACCTTAGCCACTATACCCCAGTTTAGGTGATAAAAAATCCAATGAAGAAGTGTTTTATTAGCCATTTGCACAAGTCCAGGTACGTTGGAAGGCTTCTTTTCACGAATGCCAGCGTGCCCTCTTTCACACACACACACACACACACACACACACACACACATACACACACATACACACACACACATACACACACACACACACACACACACATACACACACACACACACACATACACACACACATACACACACACACACACACACACACACACACAGATTTGGCTGAGAGGAAAGCCTGGTATCTGAGAGCAGGTTCAGTCCATTTACCCAGCATCCCTGGAGCATTTCGGGAGGTTAAGGGCACGCTGTAGTAAGTAACAGTAGCTTTAAATAGCGAGTATGTGGCTGGAAACACTGCGACCTGCTTCTAGTGTGTATTCCTGTAATGTGGACTGTCATAGTCCATAGCCGGAGATCAGCTGGCTTGCAGATAAAGAGCAGGGGCAGGTAATTAGTCTGCATTTCCTGCTTTTCCACACATCAGCACCGAGCGGAACGATGCCGTCGTGTCTGAAGCCTCCGTCCTGTCTGCCTCTCAGAGGACAATGCGATCACTCACCGCGGTAGGCTGTCCACCCACTGCTCACAGATCCTCCTGCCTTCCAGGGAACATATTTGGCTTTTTTTTTAATCTTTGAATACTAATCAGGCACTCATCAAGCGTGCCATCTATTAACTCTGACTTCCTGGGGAGGACGGTCCCTGCTTCATTACATGGGGAGTAGAATGTGACTGAAGCAACAGGGTGAGATCGGCAGCCCTTCTGCCGCTCAGTGTGCACTGAGGGGGCCAGTGTGCACTGAGGGGGCCAGTGTGCACTGAGGGTTCATGGAGTTAGAACAGTTCTGAGGCCAAGGTGAACTTGCAAGCTGGGTGTAAACCTGGGCGTCCAATGGGGTACTGAGCTAAAAGTGGCAGTCAGGCTGTTGGACAGGCATCCATCCATCCAAATGGTTATGCAATACAGGGTCACAGTAAACTTGGAGCTAACCCAGGAACCATGGGACAGGGGACACTGTCGATAGAATGAATGTCCACCAGAGGGTATAAAGCAAGGGCAACTTGCGGTTACAAATAAACTAGCTGCAGGACGAAACCAATGTACCCAAAAGGAGAACACACACACACACACATACCATGTATTCCTATCTTCATGGGGACACGCCATTCATCCCAACTATGACACCCTTAACCCCTACCCAGCCCTAACCTTAACCATAAGTAACCAAACAATATATGAGGCATTTTTAGTTCTTTGATTGCAGACACAGATTGTTATAAAATTGAGGTTATCCTTATGGGGACCAAAAAAATGTCCCCACGAGGTAGAAAATAACTGGTTTTTATCACACTGTGGGGACATTGGGTCCCCACGACGTAATATAAATATGTCCACACAC
>JAODKN010000041.1:6087778-6101047 GCA_026774425.1 Petrocephalus zakoni
GCACCATGACTGCCCGCTGCCAAGGAGCCTGATGTCCAGCCCACCTCCCAGGACGCTAAATTTTGAAGAAGTTACTGGCAGACCACAATGGCGGTCTGCTGCGCAAACTTGCACGTAGACGCTGTAGAGAAAAGGATGAACATCCACTCGATAAGATCACTTTCAATCAGAAACGTTCATGTTAAGCACCTGCAGTTTGTGGATTTATTTGTCAGGACAACATGAATTAAACAATAATGCAACTTGCTTAAATATTTCAGAGCAGCTGGGGGGGGGGGACTTGTCACATTGGCAGGTTCTGCTCAGAATAACTCCTCTTTAAGCCTGTGTCGACTTTGCTTCTCAGAAAACTTGCCGTGAATAGTTCGCACTTCCCGCCACCAACCCTTCGCTGTTTCTGACATTATAGTCGAAAGGCTGAGTTTGCTGCCCAGCTATCGTTACGGCTTAATCCCTTAAAATATATATATTTTTTAAATTAATGCCAAATACAATAAATTAAAATCAATGCATCAAGTATATAAAAGGATTTCAAACACACCTTCTCTTCACAAAATATAAACATGTTGTGGGAATAAGCACAAAAATCAAGTATAAAAATGGCTAATACTTTCTACGTGATAGTGATTTGTGTGAATTTGGTTTTCCTCTCGACAGGCTGGAATTACAAATCTCAGGAAAATTATGCAAATTCTGCAGCTGGCTGATCTGATTGTATGCAAATAAATGCTGTTTGTGCATTTCTCACCCCAAACTTGCATTAAACTTGCAAATCAAAACCTTATTAACTTGCAGATTTAATCACTTTTAACCAGTTAAGAAGTTAATTTAATTAATGTATTAAAGTTTATTAGGTTAATCTTGTCCCCCAGTGGTTGCAAGGTGGATGATTGGATGGACGGGTAAGTAATTAGGTCACTTTCCACCAATACGGCAATAAACCTTAATCTAACCTAACGTTATCCAGTTTTTTGCAGCTTAGCATGTCATCATTAATCTTTAACACATGATAAAATTAAAGTCATGTGCTTGACCATGAGGGCAATCTGATGGACCCAGTCACGGCTGAATACTTTTTAACAAAATGTGATAGAGCAAAGGACGGCCCCAGAGGCCGTGGTTTCAGTCAGTGAACTATAAATCAGCCAAAATCAGAGCGTGACCTTCGCAGCTCTACTCAGTTTGGACCAAGCCTGGAATGTCTGCTTCATCTCTTCAAAACACATATAATGGTCCTATCGCAGCTGCCCCACCCCCCAGGATCTGTGCGCAATGAGGCCTCTTCCGTTAACTTGTAGCGATATTTTCCGCAAGGTCACCTGGAATCGGGATCTGAAGTGAGGGAGCTGAAGAGCAGCACCTGAATGATAAGGCCTGTCCCCTTCTACAGGTCACTATTGCGCCCTCCAGTGGTCGGAGGTTGTAGACCAGTTCCATAAGACAGGAATGGAAATGTTTCTGCTTCCTGACGAAGTTGCTCTGTGTCTCCAGGCACCTGGGAAGAGGGGGTCCCTGCGGAGATCAGCAAGAGGACAGCCACAAAAAAAAAGTGTCAGCAGTTATTGAGCAGTCTGGCTCTCAGCTCCTTCACTCGGGGGCTCTCCTTCATGCTGCCTACGTCGATGTGGTATACGGTGGTCTGCAGGAAGGTGTAGACGCCGCTGAGCGCCTCGTCGTAGGTTAGGCCGAACACGAAGTGAGCCTTGAAGAGCTCGTCGAAGGCCCCCAGCGAGCCGGCGGCCTGGCAGGGCAGCAGGCGTCCATCCAAGGCGATGAAGAAGCTCTGGATCTGGTCCCTCCTGCGTCCCACAGCCACCAGGAAGGGCTGCCGCTGGCCTCCTGGGACACGGGGACTTGGCTCCAGTCTGGAACTCAGCTGAGAGGGAGATTCCCGTCAACGACAAGTAATTAACAGCAAGGAAATGTATCAATTCCTGTTAATTACCTCACAGGAAAAGGCCAACACTAATAAGAGTCTTGAGACAGCCTTCTGGAGAAGCCACTTCCATACAGAAGGGGGCGTCTCACACAGCTATACCTCATGAAAGTGGACCATGCGGTCGACCGCTTCGCGGGCACTGATTTTGGCCGACTTCCTCCTTCCTGGGGGTGGGGGTAAAAGGTGAACCAGCAGCAACAAGGAGGCCATGTCAGTGTCCCATCCTGCAGAATAGCACCGATATGAGAACATGACAGCCACAAAAAAAAGTGTCAGCAGTTATTGAGCAGTCTGGCTCTCAGCTCCTTCACTCGGGGGCGCTCCTTCACGCTGCCTACGTCGATGTGGTATACGGTGGTCTGCAGGAAGGTGTAGACGCCGCTGAGGGCCTCGTCGTAGGTTAGGCCGAACACGAAGTGAGCCTTGAAGAGCTCGTCGAACCCCCCCCCACCCCTCAGAGAATGGGCCAGTCCCTCCACTGACCCTGGCCTTCACGTGGGTCCCAAGTTCCACCCGATCTGTGCTCCGCGCTCCTCAGCAGGACGCACAGGTCGGCTGACTGCGTGAGAGACTTGGCCTCCTTGATGACCTTGGCCTTGAAGACGCGGGCCCAACTCTCCATCAGCTTGCAGGAGGTCTCCAGCCCAAAGAGGAGGGTGAAATCCTGGTTCACCTGTGGCAAAACCAGTGCAATGGCAACGACAAGAACTGTGAGTGAGAACAACATACCAGCTGGGCCAGAGCCAATCGTGCGAGTCGGATTCCGAGTTTCGAGGCCGGAAGTGACGACATGCGCGCTCCCGTTTCTCCAAAAATCCGAGAAATACCTCGGAGCAGCCCAGAGTGCGCCGAGTTTCAGATTCAATATGGCTGCTCAGTGCAAAGACTGTAGGTGGTGCTGTGATATTTTACATTTTTAAGCACTTTAGTGCTGTTTGAGTGAACTTCGATCGTAAGCTGTGTACACCATACAGCGTTATTGTAGTCGATAGGCTACGGTGAGCGGCATACGCTTGGAGCCATTCGGAAGAGCTAGCGCAAGAGCCACTTTCTTGGAGACTTCCATCTTGGATCCGAGTGTAATGCATCATTAGCGGGTGTGACGTTATTCTGAGTTCCGAGCTCCGACCTCCGAGGATAATGGAACGCATGACTAGACTTGGCACCTTAGGGGGAACCTAGGAGGTGTGGCTTGTGACTGCTGATGGTGTGAATGGGAGGCCGTAAAGCAGAGCTATTCAAATCAAGGTCCTTAAGGGCCGAGCACTGCTGGTTTTCCAGCCTTCCTTCACCAATGACTCATGTGTAAAGCCTCTGACAGGGCTCTACAGTGTGCCCATTTCACTCATATGCGAGCAAAAATGTCGGCTTGCGACCATGAGAAAAGATCTAGGCACACTGGTGCGAGTGACTTCTAACATCATCTAAGAAAATCATCCGGAAACACCAAAAAGTGCAAGTCACAATTCTCGCAAACGCTGCCACATTTGCATATATTTATATACCAGTTGCATTTCACGCTACAGCTGGCCGCTTCAGAACCTGATAATCTCCCAGCATGCACCTCTGCAGTGATACGGCGATGAAAGGTTCTCTCAAAGTGAAGAGCGCGAAAAGAAGTGGCAACACACAAAGCTTATGTATATTTTTTTAAATCAAACGCGCCGGAATGGGAAAATAAAAATATAAATGAGGAAAAAGATCAGAACTGGTGAAAGTGTACAGATTTAACCCAAACTGGTTGAAGGTTTTCAAGTTGCTTGAACAACAGAAAGCTAGTGACCTATTATTTTTGGAAGGATGCCCCTATATCCCTTGCAGGCTCTTAAGCTGCATATAAAGCGTGATGCCATAGTAAAACAACGCATCTCTTTGGCATTTACGCTGCAGGGATGCATTCATTAACAAATCAGACAATTACAGTATTAATTATAATGACATCTATGATAAAACATTGAAAGATTTCTAAAATATGAACATAAAAATAGTTTAATAACAATTTTGTCTGTCATTCTTAACCCTTACATTCCACTCACATGTATGTGAAATTGTATTATGAGGCTGCATTAAGCTGAAGTGCTTAATAATCAGAACAGACTGTGCTCCCAAATTTGTGTCTATGCTCCTAAATTTAAAAAAAAGTTAGCGTAGAGCCCTGCTCTGTGGCCACCTGGGAGAACTGAAAACAAGGCCTGGATTTGGAATTGAGGTCCCGATTTGAAGAGCCCTGCCATAAAGCATAGTTTTTGCAGCAAGCTTTGTAGACGTTTAGAAGTTCTACAATGACATGGCTCATCTTTTCATTTATTCCACTGTTCTTTTCTTCTTGGCTTTGATAGGTGAGTTACTGCTGTTTATGACAAACCTAAACCAAGGCAGAAGGATCCTGAGACTTACCAGGCCCTTGGTGTCCAGCAGGCGAGGGAAGGTGGACAGCACGGTCCCGGCCTTCTGGGGGTCGTGGACCAGCTGCTGTCGGTACTGGAATGTCTCCCGCATCTTGAGGAAGACCTGCTCCCTGTCGGTGCAGCGGGCCAGAGCGGAGACGGCCTGCTGGCACCGCTCGCCCTGAAGCTGCTCGCCGGGCTGCGTCTGCCTCACGAAGTCCGGACCCCTGCTCACCACGCTCTTCTGGGCGCCCCGGGCCCGGTGGAAGCCCTTCCGTTGGACGGTCTTCAGCCGCCAGGCCAGGTACCCCGTCCCGCTTCGGCTGTCGTAGAAGTGCTCCTACAAAGGAGGCCACATGCCAACATTTGTGTGTAGGAACAAGCAGACAACGCACGCACACATGCAACCCTAGACAGCCTAGACCAATAATGTGATTATATGCGTTTAAAATAAGAAGTAATAACAATACATGATAAATTATATCATAAACATCTCCTGTGGGTCTCATGAGTCTCACGAGAATTGCCTGGTAACCACTTCGACTGAGTGTGCCAAACTAGCTAACTTGTTCATTACTGAGAGTCGGGAGTAGTAGTACTGATCGCCAAAACAATGCTTCATGAACCATTTACTGTTCTTTCTGACCCCACTAGATGGTGCTCTTGGTTTATTTTGGGACAGGCTTTGAGCCCATTTTTGGAGGTATTGAGCATCAGCCTCCATATAGCAGAAATGCAGCATATTACGGTATGCAGAGGGACAACCAAGGCACCATGGCTATAGACTGTCGACGAAAAGCTAATGCATGTGAATTTAAAAAGGTTGTGGTGTTTTTGAACTATCATTTGTCAGTCGATTTTTAGAATCTAAGACTTTGACCTGTGTAACGCGTAGATGTACAAAAAGTTTGATTCTTTAAGATTTGAAAAATGGTTTTACCGATTCACTGAAAACAACCAGTTCAAAATAACAATTCGTTCATGACTTGGACATTACCATTATTCACTGGATATCCATTTTCCGTGCAAATAGTGCTTCTCTAGTTTGCATAATGCTTTTCTCGCAGACTGAAAATCATCGGACTTAGGTACTAAAATACAAATTGCGTAAGAACCGATCTGCAGTGTGATATCATGCTTTGTAGCAGGACTGACTGTACACTATTTAACAATGTGCGCAGTGCAGTGCAAAGTATGCTTGTAATTACATACTTAGTCCTGCTGACCAACCCCACGTCCTGCTGACCAACCCCACAGCATCACATTTATGTCAGCCAATCATGGACCAAACGAAAAACTTTGCCTCAAGGACCCTGCACAAGCAGTGCGCCAAAATGGTGATCACCACGGTGATTGCGGTTCACATGTCACATTCTTCTGAAGCATACAGCCACCTTAATTCAGGTGTTGGACTTCGGTGAGCTGGTCGCTGCCCGAGCTATGCAGTCTTACTGCGAGATGTGAATACTTACATAGCCGTTTTTAGAAAAGGGATCTTTGAGAGAAGGAAACAGGCTGATAATTCCCAGAGCATAAAGTTCTCGTATGTTTTTAGGTGGCGTCGTTCTGTGAGAGACAGAAGAAGAACATCTATCAAACATAAAAATGCTCAGTTTTAGTGTACTGCGGAAAACCTGAACTGCTCATCCTGACCTGCATACAAATGATGCAGTTCTTCTGTATTTTCACATATGACGTCTTTGTGGCGTTATGGCAAAGCACGTTCTGCAGTATTCACCAAAGTGGACCTCTGGACACATACCCCTGAGTCTCCGTCATGTGGGCCACCAGCAGGTTGATGAGGTGCCTTCTGGTGGTGTCAG
This sequence comes from Petrocephalus zakoni, assembly GCA_026774425.1. Taxonomy (NCBI): domain Eukaryota; kingdom Metazoa; phylum Chordata; class Actinopteri; order Osteoglossiformes; family Mormyridae; genus Petrocephalus; species Petrocephalus zakoni. The sequence goes on from JAODKN010000041.1 coordinate 6,093,928, forward strand.
TCAGCGTTCCCTTGGCCCGATACTCCTCAATGACCCTCTCCCCACCCGGCCTCCTGGCCAGAACTGCCTGCACCAGCTAAGGAGAAGTCAGGCCACAATCAGCAGATACGACATGGCCAGAGCGACTGGTGGCAATAATCTCACAATATTAATTCTAACATTTGACAGGGTCAAGATTACGGTCCTGCTTTGGCCCTAAATCACTTCCACAGACTAGTCTCTTTTTTCCGTTCATAGCACCCTAATACGTAAACCTATCCATCCATCCAACTTCTAACTGCTTATCCTGGTCAGGGTCACGGGACCCTAATATTTGTTCTTACATTTATACAGTGGCAAATCGTTAAAACAAAAAGAGAAACAAGGTTTTTCGGAAAAACGAGCCAATGTTTCACTTTCTCGCTGTTGACTGCGCCAACGCGCCGCCAGCCCACATCAGCCTCTGCCAGCACGCTATCTTCCTGTGACAGATGCCGTCGGCTAGCTCAGGAAATGCTTCCTTCGCTGAGCTTTGAACATCAGTACACGCCTCTCTCCCATGGCTCCGGAGTGCTGACCCCTCACTGTGTGTGACTGCCTCGGGGCGGGTGTGCCCCTCCCTGCTTCTAATTCTTCTTTCTCGGGAAGACGGTTCCGCCCCAGAGAAGGTGGAGGCCGGCCGGATCCAGATGGAGCGCCGCACACTTCCCGAATGCCTCTGCAACTGACTGACGTTTGTCTTAACAGTTTGTGGCCTGTTATTCTAGAGGGCATCAGTTTCCTCTGTAAAGCAGCCAAGAATATAAAGGCAGAATATCCCGCCACCGCGACTCCTAAGTACGAGCAGCGCTGAGCCCCAGAAGAAACACGTCCTGTCAAGCACATTTCTGTGACCAGCTACAGTCATACTCTCTTACATCAATGAAAAAAGGGCATGGTGTTCATTAGTGCTTCCCCCCCCCGGCCAATTAAACTAAACCTATCTAAACTAAATCATACATCCAGACTATATTATATTACTGATTCTTTAATTGGCCAGACCAGAGGGCGGAGTTTATTGAGAGATTCTCCAACATGCCAGTGCTCCTGCAATATTTTGGCCCCCCGGGCAGGAATTCAGGCTTTTGATCAAAGTAAAACCTGACAGCCATATAGGACTAATTCACTGAACTTGTTAGTGAAAAATGCAGAACATTCTTGGTATGGGAATCTGACTCATGATTAAACAGCTGAGCACTTGCTGGAGAGAGAATAGCTCTCAGCGTGTGACGGATCCCACAAGCAGATGAATGGGCAAGCAGGAAAACACATGTTGACAGCATGCAGCTCGAGCGTCACTCTGGTAGTAATGAGGAAAAAACTGGTCAAAACCGACCAATTACATCGTCTGGTTATGTCACTGCTGGTTTAGGATTGGCTGATACTATGATGAACGATCAACCAAGAGGTAATTGCTATGAATTGGAGAGGTTTTTAAAAATATACCCACGTTATGCATGGGTTGTTTGTGCCTGTAGGGTTATGGAAAGTGAAGCCTCTGACCTCCTTAGCCTCTAGGGCCATGCTGTCAGAGATGCCATCGACCTCAGGAGATAGCCGCGGCCTTTTGGCCGCGGAGTGCCTGGCTGAGTAGGATGGGCCGCTCTGGCTGTCGGACGGCACTGCGCAGGTCTCAGGGGCCGCCGGGCATTCTGGGAAGGGCCAGATGCTCCATGTTCAGAACAGTAGACAGAGATGCAGAGGGCTGTGCTAAGGCTTTAGTGACACACATCACCCCAAGCTAAGGCAGGAAGATCAAGCAGAGAAACATGGAATGCTCGCACGTTACACAAGAGATTTCACAATGAGAAAACGTTCTGTGGATGGATGATTATTCACATGATTAAAAATACGAAAAAACTGAAATGACAAACTGAAATAATATTACTGGAACATCTTCTTGAAGGAGTAACTGGAGAAAACTATGAGCACTCACTCTCACTGACATCTGTAGTGCTGAGACAGGAGATGGGTTTAGGCTCAAACAGCCTGGGAAATTCCTCAGTGTCCGCCTCATACGCATTCAGGTCCAGACATTTTGGGATGTCAAGGCTGTCTCCTCCTTAGGGAATAACAGATGAGCAATTATTATTATTAGAAATCTTGATCCATAAAACATTGTACTGCCAACTAAAAGTAATAATAAATCATATCATTAAATGAAATATTAATTACTGCTAAATCATATCATTGAATAAAATAAGAATTACAGATGGTGCCTGAGTAACGATGGTTCGACTTATGATTTTTCCATTTTACGATGACGTCAGCGATACGACAAAATCATAAAAAATATTTTAAGTCTCGTGCAGTAGGCAAACATAGCAGCATACACGGTACGATATGTTGGGACGCTGCCGGGATGTACGCATCTCCCGCCGGTCTCAACTTACGATACTTTCAAGTTAGGATGGAGTCATTGGAACGCATCTCCATCGTAAGTCGGGGACTACCTGCACTGCTATTCTATTTCAGTATCCCTAAGATTAATGCCTTCACAAAGCATTAATCTAAATATGATCCCAGAAAAAAAATTCTGACTTAAGTAAAAAATTTACAATACTGATCAAACACCTGCTCGATCATTGTGTGAGGATTCTGTGACAACAATGCTGCCCTCTGATGGATGGGAGGGAAACTGCATCGTCTTCCGGCATGCCTCACAGAATGGGGGGTCCTGCCTGGACATTTTCCCACAGATGGTGCAGCATGTGTCGATCTGGAAGGAGCGGGATTTATCACGGCAGACATGACAAAGACGAGGACTCGGGAATGAGGCCGGGTGGCAGGAAATGTTAACTTAATAAGATAACTGACCTTCAGGTCCACCTCTGCATCCTCCATTTTGACGACTGTATCGACATGGGCCAAGTTCTCATGGGACTCTGGCGGTATGAAAAAACCAAAGAGGAATCTTAGTTGAAATGTCAGGTTGAGACTCCCAGAGACTCAAGCCAATGCTAAGGAGTGATGGCTGAAGGTCATCGGGAAACTCAGAATTCATTGGGTGGGGGGTCAAAGGACCATCACAAACATCGCAGCTTCAGACAAGGACTTATAAAAGAAGCCCCCTCATTTCAAGATGGCACACAGGTGCATTACACCAGTTATATAAGTACTATAGAGGTTTGGAGACCCAGTGGGCATGGGTATAATAAAGAAGCACTCTTGGTTTGAGTTAGCAGTTTGCTGAATATTGATGTGGATTTTATGTCTGTGTCAAGAGCGGCATAAATAACCAGAGGCCTCGGTTTCATAAAAAGACAATTAGCACAGTTAGCTCATTAAAGTATCTTTATTACAGTGAGCCCATTAAAGTGATTAGACGTTAAACAGCACTAACAATCTGGATGTGAGATCCAGAATGAACCGTTTATGGCAGTCAAGTGAGACTGAATACTAAAACGTTACACCTTCTTGTCAGGAGTCAAATGCATAAATCTCCACATAAAAACAGCAGTAAACAGAACCGGGAAGGAATACATTAGCATTTAGCACTTCAGAACCCTGCACATTTACATAATCATGAACAAGCTCCTCTACGCCACATTACAATATTGACTCATATATTATCCTGCAGTTATTAGCATCTATTACGGATGGAAATTCAAAGAGGTGAATCTCCAAAACAAGCCACCACTTTATTGGATGATGCAAATTTGCTGCTTCTATGGTAAACCTTGAGAATGATGTAGGGAGGCAAATCACAGTATGTGGCACGTTACACTTCTAATTCAATGCAGGCTGGTAGTGAAGATATTCTTTATCGTAGTGACTGCATAGCTCTCCTGTATACCCACCTCGCTTAGGTCCTGCACTACGCATGCGCGGAACCTGCAGCATCCCACAACGACCAAGTCCAACACACATGATCACCCTGTGATCAGGTACCCAAACAAAAACAGATCCCTTGATCACTTTAAAAAGCAGCAGCGCAATAGGGAGGAGGACACTGACGATGCAAACACAGAACGTGCAAGAACCAGAGACGGTGAGCGCGCGCTGACGTACGGTTGCAGGTTCGAAGCGCGTGGGCGGGCCGATCGGCACGTAAATGACACGTTTGCGATCGAACGCCACGCGAAGCATCGCTGCCATTACCGTCAGGGCCAGTCCGGTCGCAGCCACACGTCCCCGCCGCTACCGCGGCCGCTTTCCCCGACTGTTGCAGCTTCAGGCTGGCCTTCTCCGCCTCACTCTGGGCTAAAACGGACTGCAGCTCCACCATGCTCTCCTCGTACAGCCGAGTAATCTCGCACACGGCGTTCCGAACCAGCACCTCCATGACGGAGGCGAGCTGGCTCTGGAAAGCCGCCGCCGGATCAGCCATCATCGTGCTCCTTCTCGGGCTCCTTCTCCCCCGTTCGCTGCTGCTCTAATGGCGGCGAGGTGATTCTCTCCCGGTGCTCTACCGCCACCCGGCGGCGCTGCCGCGAACTGCAGCAAGGCTATTCTCTCTACTTATGACACCTGGGATTCTCATATCGTAGGCGTCTTTCCGTTGTATTGCACAGTTTAATAAAAACAAAATATAATAAAAAGTACGAGTACGTTTCACAAAAGTTTATTTATTTTTGATGATGATGATGATATAATTAATGGGGTGGCATGGTGGCGCAATGCTTAGTACTGTTGCCTCACACCTCTGGGACCTGGGTTCCATGAGTGCGGAATAAGTGGTTTTAGAGATGGATGGATATAATTCATTCATTGATTCCCTGCACATTTGAAAAATGTCAAATCGTTGCATACATTTTGTTATTGTTAAAATATAAATGGTCAAATATTTGACTAAAATTGTTAACGTATGACCGGGAACTTTTCTGATGGCGTCCTGTTAAGGGTGCAGGCTCCCTCAGGCTGTCCCAGCAAAAGTGATCCGTAAACACTTTAGTATGTAAATATAAGCCTGCTAATTATCTTTCTTGTTTAAATGTCTAAATTAGGTTGACATTTGAAAGAGCAGACTGTGATTAACAGTAAGCAAGCCTCACTTTTTATTTATGCCACTATTGCATCAACCTGCCGCCCCTGAGAGAGTGAGGCCGCCTCCTCGGAGGGGCGTCAGATGCTCCCAGGGCAGCCGCCTTTGCGGGTAATAACGAGGCCGATTCATGCGCCTGTGTTTACATTTACATTTACATTTACATTTCTGTTTCAGTTTAGCAGACGGTTTTGTCCAAACCGACGTGGAGAGAGGCAGTTACGTAAAGTATCTCGAAAAAGAATCAGATTTATTTCAAATGTGCATGTGGTTATAAATCATCTATATGGACAATTTTATGTATTTACATAAACCACGTATTCATTTACAGCAAAATAGTCCTGAATTTTTACGTAAACCAGGATATTAGAGGAGAATATTAAAACATCGGCAGCTAAAACAGAGAAAGGTAGTAATAGTATTGTTACCCGTGTTAATAATACAGCATGATTCTGCTGTCTATGAAATAGGATACTAAAAGTAAACTGATTATTGTTATTTGAACAAGATTCCAAACTCTCAGAGACAAAGATACATGCATGATACGCAGATCTATAGATAGATCAGAGACTACAGCACAATAGATCCAGCACTCCAAATAAATACTACGGTACATCAGAGTACAGTAAAGATCAGTACAACACAGTCCCTGGCCCAAATCTGACAGTATGAGCTCCTCCTCCGCTCCACATCTGGGAACCATTCCAAAGAAAGACTCCCTCAGTTATGCCGTCTTCCTGACTTTGGGAAAGTACCACTCGCAGCCCGCACCAGAGGGTTTGCCCGTAGAGTTCCGTGTGTGAGGAGCTTGTTCCAGTGTCCACCTTCAAGGCGCTATATGATCTTCAGCCCTTAAGCAGACAGCAGCAGTGGTACACTGCATTCTTTTCATGAAGCAGATGAAAGGATCCGTGTGAAGGGCTGAGTGCGCAGTGAAGCCAGTGAAAGGTGACCAGTGACCACTTCCAGCTGAGCGGAAGGGTGGCGGACTGAGCAGCTGGCCGGAAGGTAGGAAACTGCCCAGGGTTTAACTACCTTTTTGTGAAGAAAAGCATAGTTTTGTGGCTTTACACGGCATAGATTCAAGCGGAGAATCAAAAAAATAAAATAAACACTTTTCATGCTCACATTAAAGCTAGAACCATTATTTAAAATATGTGTGACTTGATGAAAACATAACCTCTGTGTGATTTTTTGTTTTTCTTTTATACCTGAATTGGAATTCCTGAAAATCCACAAAGCTCCCGTGTTCATCTGCTAGGTGCCAGTGGATACAGGAAGTGATAGGATGTTCTTCCTACTGAGCGTTGCCCTGTCCATTTCGGTGCACCTACATGGCGGTGTTTCCTGTAGGACCGGATCACTTGCCGAGTGTGAAAAAGCTCGCTTTGTGCCGGGACACAGTCTCGCGGGAGAGGGCTTTGACGTGGTGAGCATGCTCCGTAAGGGGGCCTACGTCATCAACGTCAAGGCCACCACGGTCCCCAACCACACGTGCACACTGTGTGAGAACCGCTTCCAGGGCGGGCAGGTGCAGAAGCTTCCGGCCGCTGCGCTGGACTGGCGCTCCTACAGCTCCTGCAGCAAGCAGCTGTCCAGCATGCTACATCACTCCGTGGACTCGCTGATCCGGAGCTCCAGCGCAGTCATCGGCAACAGCTGGAACTCGGGCCTGAATGTGGACACCGTGGGTCAAGGGATCCTGAGCGGCAGCCGCTCAGATATCGCCCAGTTCGCCACCATCCAGACCAGTATCGACAAGGCGACCTTTGCTACTCACGAGATCAGTTGCTCGTTTTACAGGTAAATGGGTAGCAGGTTTCTGATTTGCTTAGCACACCAGGGGTGTTTCTCAATATGCATACTTGATCGTATTTGTGTTCTTGTGTACTCGAGAGGAGATCCTGGGATGTTGTTCTTGTCCTGGCCCAAATATCAAGGACGCTTCGGTTGCATTCTTATCGAACAAGATAAATCCCATAATTCATTGCGCCCCAAGTTCGTTCTTGGAAGTTGGCAAGGCCGGTTTTGCCAAGACCACAAGTATGATCTTTGAATTCCTGGTATTGAGAAACACCCCAGGGCTACAGTAGGATTGGCTGTTGGGGTCTAAGTCTG
>JAODKN010000041.1:6149089-6161077 GCA_026774425.1 Petrocephalus zakoni
CAAACTTTTCTTCTCTCCTCTGGTTTTTTTTTTTTGCAATTTCTTTTGGTCTTGGGGGGGTTGGGGGGGGGGGGGGGGGGCGCACGTGTAATGGTAGTGACCCCCCCCCCCTCCAAAGACTGTTATGTACTAGGTGTAATTCAGAAGTATCATTTTAGAAAACTTAATTGCATCTGTTCCATCTCCAGGGAATATTGTGATACAGTGACCCTCTGTTTTCATGTTCCCAGGTCCGAGACACAGAGAATGTTATCACAACACAGCATTTCTCCATAGACACATTAGGGTATTTCACTGGACCATTTAGCTGACTGACCTCCCCTCCTCTTTAAATTCACAAACCAGGTACAGAACTTGTTAATGTAAATATATGTGCAGTGGATTTCCATGTAGTTATGTTGTAGACACTAAAGCACACATAATCGATCCGTTAATTGCATAAAACTTTATGTCAGTTCAATGCAATAATGATATTATAAGGACATTCAGTCATGTTTTTAAAAATAAACAAACAAACGGGGTCTTAACCGGAGTGAAATTACGTTGCTTTCAGTTTTTCTGGAAGAGAAAACAAAATTATACCATATTATTTATAAAACTATACATTTATTTGTACACGTCTATATAACTTTGTGGAAGAAGTTGTGGATGTCTCAGATGGTCGGTTTTTATTCAGAAAAAATAAATATAATTTTCCAGCCCTGTTAAAGAAAATGTTGAAATAGGCCTACCGAAAGTCTACAAACAAACAAATAAATAATCTGTGTAAATCGAAAATACGACAGCGTTTGCTGTGCCCTTTAAACTCATTACAGGGCGTCTTTACAAACCATTCGCCTTACTAAATTACCAATATGAGTATCGAAATGCCGGTGTAACCGTGCTAAAAAGCGTCTGTTTCCACGGACGGCGGGGAAACGTTAGATAACAGCTGACGAGGACGAAGCCGCACCTCTCCAAATGTCTTGCCGTGTTTTGTCGTTACGCCAGAAGGCGAAGCAAGCTTCTGCTTTTATTTTTCATACCGCCCTTTCTAAATATTTAATGAGAGTGAGACATCAACTCATTTTCTTCGCCGATACTTGTTTGCAGTTCATTCTTGGGAGGACAGGGGCGATGCCACAGGTGTCGGCCAGAGGCGATCTTATGCCCCCGGTTACCGAACCACATTTCTGTGATTTACTACCCGAAATACGGCTTGAGGAGGACGGGAAATAAAAAAGCTACACTGTTATGTTTATTAGACTATTAAACTATGTCTATTTAACAATTTAATCGCCTTGTTGTGCAATTTTCTTACTATAACGGTTCGGCGACCGACACTCCTGGGGAAGCTCAGCTTAACTTTTTAAAAAATCGGAAAGTTGACAACGAAGTTGATTAACTGTCGTTAGTACTTGGTATCAGATAAGTTATACTGGGTTAACTGCTTCGTCAATCAACCGATACCACTACTATAAAATTGTTTCCAGGTGGACAAATGGATTGAAATAAGGAAAAATGTAAAGGGAGAAAAAATAATAACTTACAATTTTTACAACTTCAAAGAAGCTTCGCAATATTTATCTCCAAAATGTCTACATTTTTGTTGCATTACACTCTCCTTTAACAGCTTTACAGGCCTGTATGAATGTACAGCAAGACAGCGGTCTTGGTATTCTGTATGTAGGTTAGCTCGCCTCGGTGAATTAGCAAAATATTTAATTTTGCTAATTTACTTCAGTTGAAGCAAATTTAAACCCAATATACTATAGTCTATAGTTGTGCCTGACGTCTCGTAAAAATGCATAATTTTGGGCATAATAATAATAATAATAATAATAATAATAATAATAATAATATATTTTTATCGTGAGAGCCTGGTGTGGAGGACGGACTCATGCTCATAAGAAATCTGAGAATTAAGCGAGCTGAGAGAACCGCGTACGTGGGGCAGGTGCGGGCTGCTGGCTCCGGTGTTAAACGGATAAAGGCGGGGACGCATATCTGTAAATAATTAAAATGACAAGGCGCTGTCCGCTATTACCCGAGGCACTCAGTGGCTGGTTAAAGCTACGGGGCGGAGGCAGCAGCGCCAGGTACACACAATCACTCTTATAAATAATTCCCCGTGTTTTTACCATCCAGCGCCTGAAATTAAACCGGAGCAGACCTTTGGAAATTGGCATACGTATTAATTACACCAGAAGCAGAAAAGTAACTGTGGCTCGTGACAGAAAATGATATGATAGGACGTAGTTTTATTTGAGCACCAGTAATGCATTACAGTAATTAAATGATAAAATGAATTAATCTAATTAACCAAAAAGCACTCCAATACAAGCTGACACCAAATTATTTTGTAACCAAATTCTATCATCAGGTTAATCGGTTTGCATAATCAACAAAAGCACATTGTTTATTTTTTATATTTATATAACCTTGGCATATGAAATAAATATTTAATGGATACGTTTAAAAAATATTCTTTGAGAATAATACGATGTTATGCAAATTACATTATTTCATGCGCGTTCTTATACAATTAACTTTACATTTGCTGTGTGTGAGACTTAAAGAAACAATTAAATTGACTAGAATCTGCTGTGTGTGTGTGTGTGTGTGTGAGAGAGAGAGAGAGAGAGAGAGAGAGAGAGAGAGAGAGAGAGAGAGAGAGAGCGAGAGAGAGAGCGTGCATGCGTGTGTGTTGGCGTATGGGTGTGTGGTTGGGTCCAATGTCTGCACTGAGTCCTAGAAAGGCTGGCAGGCTGACTTAGTGCTCTCTGTCCAGAAGTGTGTCCTCTGGGACGCGGCTCACAGCGAGCGCGGGGGACCGGGCGCTCACCAGCTGACAACGCGTGCTTCGATAAAGACACCGAACACCTCGGACAGCGTCCCAGCCAACTTCTGTCTGCAGATATAAAAAACTGCCCTACAACCGCGATCTCTTACAACTTAGCAACTTAGAAACTTATTATTGTTCTTTTAGAAAGTTTTTTTTTTGCCTATAGAGAACTTATGTTTAACAATGATGCTGAAAATAATGCAACAATTGAGTACAAAACGTACTCAAATAGCAATTGTGTGATACAGACTATGTGCCAATAGATGTAGCATCATATCGGCGAGCACAATATACTCATATAATGCATGTTGTCTATATGTGCAGATATTTTTATAACCAAAAATAAAAAATTGGGCCAGGGGGAGCAACAGAACTGAACTGACTAAAAGCGCGAGAAGTTGTCAGACGTCGTCGCTGGGCGGAGGACTGGGCGAAAATCTCCGCCATATGGAGAGCGAGCTGCCGGGGGGAGCGACTCCAAACTCTGTGTGACTTTAATGAGATTAAATGAGAGCCGCAGTAATGACGGCGAGTGCCACTGGACTGCCACCTCCCGCTTCGTGTGCGTGATCTCAGTGGAAAAGCCATCACGGCACAGGAGCAAAACGAATCCGCGACGAGGCAGCGCTCCGAGTTCGGCTCCCTGGCCGGCGTGTCTCTCAAGTTTCCTCATGCGAGCGCTCTCTTCAACACGTCAGAATCAGTGACTTTTTATACGTTCTTTTATTGATGTATTTGTTTGTTTGTTTGTGTTTATTCCTTTATTTTTTAGACCTGTTTGTGTGTTTGCTTGTTTGTTTTTAAATTATTTAAGATTTAGTAAAATATTCTTCAATTGCCATAGAAAAAGACATTGATCGGTAATTCATTACAAATAACAGTATTCCACAAACAATCCTGCTTACGTGCATTTCACATTTTTTGCGTGTCATGTATTATTTTAAGGCAGATAAATGAATGAATTAATTAATTAATTAATCAATCAATCAATCAATCAATCAACCAATGAACACCAACAACAATAATAACATTAATAATAATAATAATAATAATAAGAGGAATAAGAATAATAACATTATTGTTGTTGTTATTTTTATGAATAATACTGATGATTAATCGTGATAATTATTATAATTATCTGTTAAGGTGCTATGATAAAGTGAAATTAGTCGCACGTTACTCATACCCCGCTGCACGTGTTAAAAAAACAGACACTCGGAGTGCGAAACTGCATCCAATCCCTTTTGCTAGAGTAACCGACGTTATAATTACTCTTTAAGGACTGTAGCCTTTAACCCGCAATCAGTGGTTATGGTGTTCCTGTTCGGCTTGATTAAACACTGCAGGAGCGAGCAGGAGACGCTGTCTAGTAGCTGGGGGGTATAGATGGTGGCCGAGGTTACTTAACGACAAATGGCGATGATAACAATCACGTCACTATGATTATTTCAAAACGACGTGTTTGTCTCTTATTGTGCCAAATATCATGAATATGGTACTATTATAGTTATTGTGGCTGTTATAATTTTTAATTTTTAGTATGGTATTATTTTAGTATTTGTGGCTGTTTAAAATTAAAAACTGAGGCTTCATAATAATCAGCAAAATAAAAAGGCCGGAGGACTTCATTTATGTTTCTTTGCTCATTTATTCTAATAAATCAAAGGGATCGTAAGACAATGGCAAAATTGGTAACCTTCAACAAATTTAACATTCGTGTAAAAAGGCAGAACAAACCAAACACAGAAATAAATACCTCCGTTGTTCCCAAGAAAAAGCAGGACGCAAAAAATCTTTACAAATGAATAACAAAAAAAAAAATCGAGAGAACTATTATCTACATTAAATATATGTATCAAATTGGCAGTATTGTTTTTACAGGAATTATCATTATTTTATAACGTTATACTTTTTAGTTTCTCAAGCCTCTGGCTCTATGTAAAGTGCACGCGTTAACTTTAGAAGTACAGGGACAAAAAATGAAAAATAATAATGACGTAAGGTACAATGCAAGGCAATACGTAAGCATGTCATGCAGACATGCGGACATGAACAGGTTCAGGCGACTTTTCATGGAAGACAGGTTTATGAGCATGACATCTGAGAGCCCGTGGCAGTGTCGACGCGGCAGAGGGCTCTCCTCTATGCCATCGGCAGATGGACAATTGGCAGAACAGAATTACCAAATAAAAACGAACAAAACCTATAAAAAAATGCGGTAGCCCTCAAATACAAACGAGTGGACATGTAAGCGGCGACGTGAAACAGAGGGCATGAGCACGCTAAAAAAAAGGGAAAGAAACGCACGGGTGACATTAAAGTCTGTCTGTCAGTGAGGGGCGTCGGGGTCAGAAAGCGTGTTGGCTTGGGATCTTTAGTTCAGAGAGTTCGTCCTCGCTTTGTAGCTCCGCGTGTGCCTCATCCGAATCGCTGAAGTGTGAATGCGGGGAGAACTCTCCGTCGCTGCGGCTAGACCGAGGCGAGTCCTTGCTGCCCTCGGAACTGGACTTGAGTGTCCCCGAGGGAGACAGCCCCTCCTGCCCGATCAGTGCTGACAGGGCTCCGTCTTCGTAGGGGAATGGCATCGAGCTGAGGTGGACGGAGTACCCCGCACCCGCTCCTCTCCGACAGGAAGAAGAGGACGGTCCTAGAGGATTGTCGGATCCTTCGTACGCTGCGGTGGACAGGACGTCACACTTTGGCGAATCCACCTTTCCGCCCGGGCCCTGCAGCAGGTCGGAGAGTGCGTTGATGTAGATCTGTGCCATCTGCAGAGTCTCGTACTTGGAGAGCTTCTTGTCGTTGTCGAAAGCCGGGATGACACTGCGCAGTTCGTCAAAGGCGTGATTCAGCCCGTGCATCCTCCTCCTCTCCCGTGCATTCGCTGCCATTCGCCTCTGTTTCTGCACCACGTTGGTCGCCTTGCTGGATGGAGCCCTCTGTCGGCTCTCGTCCGCTCCTCTAGAGCCCTTGAGCCGGCACAGCTCGCGCGCCTTGACTGGGCTCTTCGTGCTCTTCCTACAGTCCGATCCCTGACCAGCAGGAGGGGGGGACACGCCTTCCACGCTGGACCCGGGAGAGTGCAGCAGGTAGTCGGCGTGTGCCGCGCAGGTGCCAGGCTGCACGGGAGCCAGCCAGACGCGTGGGTCGCTGCTGTCCATGAGTGCCAGGTCGTGCGGGTACCCGCGCCGCTCCCCCCGCCCCAAGGACGCCTGCTGCCCGTCGAACACGGTCATCTCCTTTTCATCTTTGCCCCATTCCTCCACATGCATCCCTTCCATCTTAAAAGCTGTAGTTTTGGTGGCTAGAAAGAACAAACGAAGTATACAGAAACTTTATATAAAAGTTAAAAAATAAATAAATAAAGTTGTTCTGTGATGCCGCAGCGCTCCCTTCCTTCTCGGACCCTTTGCCTACGCCGGGTCGCGTGCAAGGCCGCTTCTCTGATGTCTCGAGGCGCTGCGCCTCTTTAAAAAGCGGCACGCGCCGGGGAGCCCCCCTTCTCGCGCTGGTCGCGTGTCGCTTTGACCAATAAGAGCAGTCGGGGCAGGCGCGTGCGGCCGGCCAATGGGAAAGCGCGGAGAGCCCGAGAGAGGTTATTATGCCCAGACTGTTTATGATAATGCCGCAGTTTAGGACTGTTTAACTGGGGTGTTATAGTCACAATGGCTCGTCCCACAGGACACACGCAGAGTGAAACTGGATGGCGAGGAACGTGGATAGACCGTAATTTGGTTTGTGGACCAGAGTCGAGAGAGGAACTTAGGAAGCTTTATAACTAAACGATACACCCTGGACGAAATGCATATTACGAAAAATATATTCCTTGCAAAAAAAACTTAAGAATTTGTTATCTCGTATGAAATCAAATGAAACTCAAATATAAGTCTTACATAAAAGAAAAGGGGGTCGCTAACACCACTTGACCTAGCAAAAAAGACACAGTAGTAATTACTGACAAATGTGCTAATGTCCTAGGGGCGAAATCGGAGCGTGCTGCAGTAAATCGAGAACAATTAACATTTTCCGCTGAATTGTAAACAGGTTCCATTTTAGATGTATGGGATATCTTAAAGCATATTCTTGAAATCACTGTTGACGATTATTTTGTTTAATAATTGATTAGACTTTCCTTCAGCCTGCCGATACATGCAAAATATTACGTTTTTTCTTATTGTAATGACACACATCTACCTAAAGTACATATACGTTTTATTAAAGTTCCTCTACGTTTCGTTATAATTCTGAAAAGAATTTCATAGGTTGCTTTGTTGAATGACTGAGTTTAAATCAGTTAAAGCAAATATGAGCCATAGTTCTGGTTACTTGTATAAACTTAAAAATAAATAAATAAATAAATCAAAAACAAAAGTTATACACTTTTCAACATTGCCACGTCCAAATATGTTTAATAAACTTTGTAAAGTTAACAACGTTTAAAAAACGTGTCTATTGGATAAACTGACAAATAATCCTATAGAAAATGAAATAAAAAATAATAATTAATGTTGCAGCTCTTCTTATATAGTGTACATCAATCTGTGTCCAGCTAACAGACTTTAATAAAATGAGTTTGATTCATGCGTGTCGGCACGCGTATTGAAAATGCGACGTCGCTCCTACAAACGATCCCCGTTAGGGATATACATATAAAAAATAAAACATCGAAATAATCCCCCTTCTTACAGATCTTGGAAATCAGGGGGGTTAAAACCCCAGACCGAACAACTCCGCTCCTGTGGGTTTTGCGTTCATTGTCAATTCAACGCTCCGCCATTCAATTGAATGTTCAAGTCATCTCGAGTTTCATCTTCCTTTGTACAAGTTCAAAACCTTTTGATAGAAGCAAAGGAACGCCCTGTTTAGTAAGAGAGCTTCACAGAGATCGGAAACATGATCGTAAGACTTTGCGCGGCGTCACGGGCTGCAAGTGTGCTTCAGAGAAAGTTGGACAAATGTTCGGTGAAAATCGTGTCGCCGGGTCACGCTGCACCGCCTCCCAGTCATACATTTTTAAAAAGAAACCTTGTATATAAACACCAACATTTAGGTCGGACTTGTATATAAACAAAAGAAAATCAAACAACTGTGTATTAATAAATTAAATTAAAATGTAAATTATGGGGTCTATTAAACATATTATCCTCTATGACAGTTCACGAAAATTTCTTATATAGTTATTCATTTTAATTTTGATACAAAGGTTGTAAGACATCAATTATGATTTGTATTTACATATGACCTCGTCTTTCAGGAATCACATGACTAGTAATATGGTGCGATTCTTTAGCCTGATCATGTTATAATTATTGTAAAAAAATCTAAATGTAATTTTATGAAAAATATAATTATAAACTAACATTTAATACACACATATATATATATATTATCGTATTATATTATATAATAATTAAAATATGCCTATTAACAATAATAACGATGATGACGATGGTAATAATAGATCTAATACTAATATTAATGATAATAATACGTCATCATTATTATTATTCACAATGTAGATTATATTGGTAGAAATGTATAGGCCTATAATTCGGCAGTTACAAAGCTTTAAAGTGGGAAATTAAGGACGGTGGTATTGAAGCAGGGCCTACTATAAGAGCACAGGATTGAATCATACCCGTTAACAAAAAAGGTAGGCAACATAAATATTGCAGTCCGTTTCTTTTAAAATACTTTATTTAAAATGAAAAGCAATATAATTAAGATGACGCAAAAAAACAGCTAAATGCGCATTTTAAATGCGCAAATGTATGTTTGAAACAAAACGATTATCTAAATGGATAGATGCAGGCTTCTAATTTAATCTGTTTTATGATAATTACTGTCCAGTGCAAAAACGTTACATTTTGAAATACGTGCTGTAAAAAATGGGGGATGGGAGGCACTACATTAACATTTAGATTTAAGAATTGAATTCCTCGTATTTCTGACGAAAAATGACATTAATCTTTTCTCCTTTTATTCATGAATTCATAAAGTAAGGAGGGTCCGGGACTGGCGCCTAGCGCCGTCTCCCCACCCACGAGCGCCGCTCCAGCCGGGCTGTGTGGTTTGGAACGCTCCCTAAAGCAAACAACAGGTTGGATATTGTAGCTGGCGATTATTAAAGTGTCGTGCGCACAATAGTGACTCTATGTTCCATTCGACACGCCTGAAGACCTCTTTGGAAAATGTGCACAAAACGTGTCCCGATGGGGTCTTCCAGCGCGGTCCAGTCTGCGTGCTGCTTACTCCATCCCTGTCACCGAGGAAACCGACTTTTCCAGAAAGCCGGGCCCTTAATTGCACCTAGCATTGATACTAATAACCATATAAATAACAAAGATAATTGTAGATGGTTCATTATAATGAACAGTACCAGAACAAAAACAACAACAACGGCATTAACAACAACATCAACATCATCAACAACAAGAACAAGAACAACAACAACAATAATAATAATAATAATAATAATAATAATAATAATCTGCCGCACAAAATCTTACGTTTTTCCTGCAAAGTTCATTTAACAATATTCTTGCTTTTTACACGTTTCGGATCTTCACTGCTTTTTCAATAGTTTTTTTTTAACGTTCATCATTTTCGCAGAGCATGGCACCAGTAAACCCAGAAACTGCTAACACTGCAACCAAGTCACCGTCTTTTTCTTATAACCTACGTAATACTCGGCCGCTTTAGCTTCACCCTGATTATTTGTTTGCCGCGGGCTGCCACCAAAGTTTGCAGGTGCAGCTCGTAGTTTTATTCGGTGTCGCTCATGATTACAGGTCTATGCAAACCGCAATTCCAAACGGCTTACCAAAGCAACTAAATAAGTCCGTTTCAGGTTATTAGACTATCTGTGCGCTCTGAACCTAATTCTCACTCTGCCTTGGGTTGTGGGGGGGGGGGTATTTTAGATGCGCTGTACAGCGCCCCCTGTAAAGAGGGAATAGAGTCTTTTTTTTACTTAAAAAGGGTTTTCTTCTGTCTTTTGTAGACCTACTGGGGCGGTATCAGTAACAAGAGCGTGACATTTTGCTTAATAACACTCTGAAAAGTCTTTAAAAATAAATAATGGTGAAACAGCGCCACCTCATGGATTTCTGAGGACCACAATACTCTAGCAACCAGGCTTACTCTAAATGTACAATTTCAGGAATAAATATAATACTAACACCCCACCAAGGGTGTTAAATTGTCATAAATAGGCCGTTCTTCCAAATTATAGCTTATTATAGAAGAGGTGGAGGGAATCACAGACATGGTATTTTCACATCTTTTTAAAACCTCAACACAGCCCAAGCAATACATGGAAACAAACAGGGAAATGCTCCCATAAACAGAGGTGTATAGGTTTTGGGTTCAGAGACCTCTGAGCACCGAAGCTCATAAAACCATCTAGAAGGTAACAAATTATTTGTATCGCAGGATATGCAGGACGACCCGTGGTACTTCAATACGTAAAGCAGTTCAAAAACTGAAAATGGTCGAGGACGACGGGTTTAATGCGCTTTCCGTGGGGGAAGAAAGCAGCAACATTTACGAAGAACCAAATGATGAATAAACAAGGCTGGCTGGCTGGCAAGGCTTTTCGGTATCGTCTTACGCTGTGGGAAATCCCAGAAACTCAAAGGTTTCTCCTGGTGTTCTATCGGCGCATCTTATATGAATTTCTATATTGAGACCAACGGTAATTATAAAGTGAGACAACTAATGAGGGGACAACGTGTGATCGGGCCCATTGTAATACCGCTATTGCGCCACTAGGGGCAGCTCCTTGGCCCGAGTCCAGTGCAGGCTTACCCCGGAAAGGCAGCGACCCAGAAAGGTATCGCCAGTACGGCGCGGTTCCAAACAGGGCTTTGAGGATTACTGCACTGGCCCGTGTCTTAAGTGAACCTTTATTTACTGCCTTAGTGAAAGGCAAATGCAGAAACACAAACTGCTTCTCATACAAACACAGTATCGAAATACAGGCTAATACAGTTCAATTGCTGGGTGCAAAGTATTGCTGAGGAAAATACTGTTACATCTTAAAAACCTGTACAGTGAAGAGTGTAACGAAACACACACATACATTAGCATTACAGACAAGGCCGTGAAACTCGTACCTTGACTCATTTTCACCATATACATTTGTAGGTCTCGCATTTTATGTGTTTATGGTGGCAATATTAAAATTCAAAGTTAGTCTGGCTATAAAATGTTAATGAAGTTCAGCATAGATGTTGTTGCTGTAGGAATACTATGTTAGACTAATGATAATGAGATGATGTTTATTTGCTCTGCTGGACTAATACTGTATACGCTGAGAGCTTATGATCATTTCATTAAAATGGTCCTTCGTTAAGAAGTGTTTAGCATGTTTGTTAGAGCTGATGTTAATCATCGCGAAACAGTTTGCCCAGTTAGTACTGCACTGGATTTAAGCCAAACATTCATTCTCACAATTTTCCATCACTAAATCACCAGAACTGCATGTTGCTGAACTGTGAGGAAATGCACTAGAATATATGAACACACACACACACACACACACGCACACACACACACATGCACAGCCATCCATGTCATTATGGGGACTCTCCATTCATTTCTAAGGGAAAAACTTAATCCCAATCACAACACCCTTAACCCCTACCCAGCTCTAACCATAACCATAAATAGCCAAACAAAATACAAGACTTTTACTTAGTTTTTGATTGCATTCACAGATTTTTATAAAATTGAGTTTATCATTGTGGGGACTGAAAAAAATTGCCCCATAAGGTAAAAAGTTACAGGTTTTTATCACATTGTGGGGAAATATGGTCCCCACAATGTAATAATTGCATACAGACACATAACCGGGGCTGGATTCAAACCAACAGCCCAGAAGGTTGAGCAGACACTGTCAGCACAATCCAGCGAAGCCTGACTTTGCACAATCTTTCATTCTTCTGCTGTACTGCTGGCCTCGGAAGCACAGTGATGTTTTATCTGCTGGACCATTCCCAGGAGAAATATTGTGTCCTGACCCACGTGATTGCAGGAATTCATTTTGTTTTCATGACTGACAGCCTGAAGCACCGGGCGACTTCGGTGCCGGGGCCTGGCGGCCAAAGGCCTCTAAATCAGACGGCTCCTCATACGGCACCGGCCGACTTCTGTGCCGGGGC
>JAODKN010000041.1:6173552-6205822 GCA_026774425.1 Petrocephalus zakoni
CCCCCCCCCCCCCCCCCCCCCCCCCCCCCCCCCCCCCCCCCCCCCCGCCCCCCCGGCCGCCCCGCGCTGTCTAAGTGAAATGACCCTCTACACTCCCTCCATGTCATTCTCCCCCCGTGAGCCCTGCTATGTGCTGCCACCTGCTGAGCGACACTGGTAATTGCTGTTCTCAGCTAGGCTGCCATGCACGGAGAAACTGAGCACGTGCGACTTTACAATCCACTACTATTCAAAAATCAGGTGCTCTCCTCGATGGATAACGACATCATTCACAGCGTGGTGAAAGCTCAGGCTCCAGCTACCACTGCTCCCCGCAGTCAGGGCGCTAGCTACGCCAGCCAAGCCACAGCGTGAGGTTGGCGTCTGGGGTTTTGATTGGGTGGTCAGTCTGACTCTAAAACAGGAAATACAGATGCTTTACTAGGTTTAGCCTGGGTCTCTTCGCCCCTCTTTCTGGTTTCTGCGTTCATCTCTTCCACCACGAGAGCAAAATGCAAATGAGGACGGAGATGAACCCCCCCCCCCCCGGCATCCGTCCCCGGATACAGTGGTACCGCGACACTCCCTGCTCCAGTACCGGCGCAGCATGCCGACTCTGCCCATCCGCGTCCGCCAGCCACTCACCTCCTTGGAGGGCACCCGTGAGCCCTTTCTCCGGCTCCACCAGGTCTCCACCATGGCGATGAGGCAGGAGAGCACCACGCCCGCCGCCAGCACGCAGAAGACACCGGCAAAGCTGTGGATGTCCAGGGCGCTGCCGCGCTGGCGCGTCTGCACCGACGAGTACATGTCACAGGAACTTTCCCGCGGCCACCACTTCAGCTTCAGCACGTCCATGTCGCCATTCTGCTGCAGCTCCAGGATCCTGTGGAGGATTGTGGGTAATCATGTGGAGGATTGTGGGTAATCATGTACACTTCAACCTTACAAACTCTGTATCCATTCACACTGCTATGAAAGCCAGTTCCTAGTGGGTCTTTCAAAGGTACAACAGCAATTCCCTCCCATCGGACAGCAAGAACCTGACTGTTAAATCCTTAAACAGCCATGCATCCATTTTCACAGATACGGATTGCCCTTGTTGGGAAAATAAAGCCCTTTATACCATCGGTAGCCACACTGCTGAATGTCAAATCACAGTTTAAGGCATGCCAATATCTCTGACATCTTTGTTCCCTTCATGTTTAAAGGTTTTACATCTTAACAGGCTATTTGCTGCAACCAGGCCCCCAGATAATGAGCTCTTTCCACCACAAAGTCGAGACTCTGCCCCCAGGTCCTAAGGCTACCGTTCTGCAG
Source organism: Petrocephalus zakoni (assembly GCA_026774425.1). Lineage (NCBI taxonomy): Eukaryota > Metazoa > Chordata > Actinopteri > Osteoglossiformes > Mormyridae > Petrocephalus > Petrocephalus zakoni. The sequence continues at coordinate 6,174,852 of JAODKN010000041.1, forward strand.
AACCTTTAGCATGATCTGCTTTCAGCAGCAGGGGGCAGTGTTTAACCGACACAGAGAACTCAGCCAATAGCAAAATGGAAGGTGTGACTAACTCGTGTTTTTGAATGAAAAATTATATTCTCTGGTGCAGTGTAAGTGTTGCATTATAAGAACATTCAGCGGTACATCTAAAGTAAATTAATTATAGTTTGGGGAGGACGCGGGACGTGAAGGGGCTTCTGTTTTCTGATTTGTACTACAAAGCAATTCTTTCTCAGATTACAGCTGGGAGAGAATCGTACAGAGCAAACCCACCTCTCCAGGGGAGGAAACAGAGAATCATTGTTTTCAGCAGCAGGTTAAAGTTGCTTTTCGGGACTCCCAGACTGATCCATTGGCACCCAAAAGTCAATTAACTTTAGATATTCTCCTGGCCTGTGACAAAGAGGCCCTTTCATTGATCTGTCACTGGTTACTGAGAGAACTCGCAATCAGCAAAGGTATTCATTTATTAACTGGCATTCTTTAATTCTACCTGATACGCTCTGCCCTGGAAGGATCCATGCCCCAAACGAAAGGTGTCCTTTTCGCATGGGAGGAGGGACGGTCTGCACCCATCCTCATCCCCGTCCCCGATGGGCATGCTGAGAAAGAGCCGACCAGCGAGTGTACAGGGACGTAAGACAGCCCAAGACTGAAGCCATCGCCCGATTGGCTGATAGACACCAGCAGCCCAGCCACCCGGCTCACTTGAGGGAACGAGAGCCAATCCTGTACCTGTGACCCACCGGTGGCTTTGAACCCAGACCAGCGCTGGAGGACACACCTAGCCTACATTAATTCTGTCACTTAAAAATCTTAAATGAGTCATAAATGTAATTCATGTCCCATAGCCTTTGTCTAATGGCATCTGCTGGGCTGGGAAATGAGTTGGGAAATTGACAGACAGTGTCCCACTGTTCCCTGTAGGGGGCAGTGTGGGAAGACATTCCACCTGCATTTGATGCTCCGGGCTCTGGCCGTCTTCTCCAGCAGCTCCAAACACGTGCCGGAACCCCCCACCTCAGGCCAGACACTTACTTTTAATTGGATTATAAATATTGCATGCGTCTTCTCTGAGGGAACGAGGAGGAATGATTTCGGCAGCTCCTGGAGACACGAGCCGAAGTTTATTTCACTTACTGAGCCGGCGGATTTTTATGGATCTCACAGGCCGCGTTGTTCACCGGGGTGCGAGAGCACCCTCGCTCCGGTGACAGCCCTAGGGGCTTGAGAGTGGCTGCTTTTGATCCTGTTATCAGGGGTCAGAGTGAGACTAACTCCAGTACCGCTCACCGAGACCTCGCCAATTACAGCCGCAATGAATTTACCGGCTGCCACTTCAATGAATTATCACCCCGGCGTTCTCAAGAAATTAACGCCCCATTGTGACATTGTGCTCCTACAGTGGTGACAGGAGGTGTTAATCGTGGTACCACTTAGTGTTGCATTGCCGCTACAGAAGGGCCACCATCCTCAATATGATCATCTGGCCTGTGACACTTCCTGAGGCCTGAGAAATCCAAGCCTTTTCCAAAAAGCATCTCTCTTCACTTCACATGGTATCCAGGTGCAGACCTCATAAGCTAACGAGAGCTTGCATGCACAGGACTGAAATGCACGTGAGTACATGTCAGTGAGAATCTGCATATGCATGTTGACAGTTCCTGACAGGTCCTGAGTTCCTGCAGAAGCCCGGTGACAAAAACTCCTCCCAGCTCTCATGCTTCTTGCTGCTTATAGGACCCGATCACTTCTTTCCCCCCATGAAAAACCAGTGCTGTGCAGCTCAGCCGTCTGAGATATTGAACCTGGAACACTTTGATCAAAAGCACAGATGCTCAGTCACAAGACCACGAGCCGCCTACGCCATGCCGGCTCTGCCGCAGTAGGCTAATGGGACCAAGAACCGAGGTGAAGACATAAAATAATGATGGATCAATGTTGAAAATGTAAGTGATGAAGATCTAAAGATGGGGCAGATGAAGCAAAATAACGACGCCGAAGACAATGATGAAGAAGACAACAAAGGGAAAGATATAACGAAATATCAATCACACGGCGACGGCAGGAACATTATCACATAATGGGATATCGATGGTGAAGACATTACAGCATGATAGTGCAGAGGAGATGATGTGATGAAATATCCATGGTGAAAACATTATGAAATAATGGTGAAGGAGAGATTACATTACATTATATTTATTTAACATTATGCGACAGATAACTGAGGATCAGAGAGCAGGTTCAGAGCTTGAGGGCCCAACACTGACATCACCCGGCCAGCCTCAGGATTTAAACCAGTGACCTGCCAATTACACAATCCACAGGGCCACACAGCGCCCCCATGAGGAAACATAACAGCATGACGGTGGAGCGGAGATGAAGAGGAGGCAAAATGAATAAAGGAGATGACGAAGGCAATGAAGCGGCAGAGCGCATCATAACATCACATCATGCTAGGCGTCCTCTGTGGGAGCAAGGCCCCCCGTGTCAGTGCCACCATGTGGCCGAGTCACGCCGGGCCCCTTCAAGGAGGTAGCCCGCCTGGCAGTCTGTCCGCCCGTCTCCAGGGCTCCGTGCGGCGAGCCGTTACCACAGCAACCAAAGTGCTGCAGAAATGATCACATTAAAAGATGTCTCTGACAGCGTCAGACAAACTACTTGGTTAAAAAAAGGAAACAGACTGTGGCTTTTTCTGGCTAACACAATGAATGGTAGCACCACACGTTAACTTAAAACAAGGTGCAGATTAGCAAAGAGAGCAACTGAGCGCGCACACACACACACACACCCCAACAAAACAGCCTGCTATTCCCCTTTTGTCCCTGTCACCTATTCACCTGTACTCCTCAGGAACGCATGCCACCAGAAGCCTAGAGGATGCTGGGAAGGTCATGTGACCGAGCCTCTCCCAGGATCCAGATAACAGGCTACCGACCTAGCATTACTGCTCTATTAACATTCACATAAACATTGCAGTAAATATCTATAGTCTAGAGTGTTACAATTATCATTAAAAACCACTCAAAACACAAATCCATTAGAAATGGACACTTTTAAACTACGTAACTGACATTTCATCTAAATGGGAAAATTATCAACCTGTAGGGTGGTATTGGTCTCCCACAGCAGTTTTTATAAAAGATGTAATATTCTGGATGGAACATAAATACGGTTATAAAGGTGAGGAAAGAGAACTGATGAGTACTGATCTAAAAGAGGCTGTGAGATTTCACAGCGAGGCACCAAAACATCTGTGTGCCTATTGATTTTTCACAGCACAGGCAATTACATGCTGCTCATATAAAGAGAGAACTTTCTGCCTACAGTGTTTTTAAACTGAAATGACTGCCTTTTAAAACGACTATGATCACTTTTCCAATACATGGTGAAACTCAGTTGACCCCTCAGCTCTGGAGAGGAAGTACAACCCTCTACTGACCACAGCGGGTCTGACTTTTATATACTACACTTCTGTATTACACTATTTCTGGGGTTTTTGCATATTTCTATCCCCACTGGTATCACTGATTTACTACCAATTTATTGATCACTCAGTCTTATATTGCAGTTTGTCTTGCACTGTCTTGTCTCATGTTGCAGTGTTTGTCCTGCACTGTCTTGTCTCATGTTGCAGTGTTTGTCCTGCACTGTCTTGTCTCATGTTGCACTGTTTGTCCTGCACTGTCTTGTCTCATGTTGCAGTGTTTGTCCTGCACTGTCTTGTCTCATGTTACACTGTTTGTCCTGCACTGTCTTCTCTCATGTTACACTGTTTGTCCTGCACTGTCTTGTCTCATGTTGCACTGTTTGTCCTGCACTGTCTTGTCTCATGTTACACTGTTTGTCCTGCACTGTCTTGTCTCATGTTGCACTGTTTGTCCTGCACTGTCTTGTCTCGTATTACACTGCTTGTTTTGCACTGTCTTGTCTTGTATTGCATTGCATTGTTTGTCCTACACTGTCCTGTCTCGTATTGCACTGTTGTTGGTCCCGTTGTTCCCCCAGCAATCTGTCCCCTACCCTGCAACTGTGTACCTACACTGGCATATGACAATAAAATTTGAAACCTGACTGAACATCAAGAAGAATTGATGTGATGGACACTCAAAAAGTGCTAACCGGAACCCAATCTGGCAGTACCGGCCTACAATGGATCAAACCTGGATTCCTTGTCCCCATAACTCTTGGGGGCGCTAATGAGACAACCTAACCAGCCAGCCATGCCTCGTCACCATGAAACGGGCACGCCAGCCAGCTCCGTAAGCGATCAGCACGACCGTCTGAAGTCAAAGATCAATTAACGATACAGCGTTTAATGAGGCTTCTGGGACAAGCGCTTGTAATATTCTCCAAAGACTCCCTTTGATGGGGGTGTGTTTATGTCATTCCACACCCCAGAGGGGGAGCTAAACCCCAGTGGAGCAGTGCGCTGTGTGACTTGATGAAACGTTTGGAGGCTGCACCTCGCAAATGGCGGAGGAGCCTCTGAACACTGGATCGGTACGTGTTTATTTAGACCATTTGTGGGATAAGAGGAGATTGATTTTGTGCCAGATATCCTGCTCTCCGGAATGCCTTAGGTGAAAAATGTACCTATACCCCACTTACAGCATTCAAAACCATGTTAAAGCCTCAACCAGACTCTCCTGAGAGGATTTTAAGTGTTATGTTTAACTTTTTAATTTAAAATGATGCCATGGGAAATCCAGCATCTCTGAGGTCAACTTCTTCTGATGACATGCCAGGCTTTCCGTGGTGCTGCCCCTGGTGTTCTCTGCCTTTCGGGACAGACCGGGTCAACTTGGAGCGCTGAGGTCAGCTCATACGTCTAGTCACCCAATACAACCTCCACACACCCTAAGTATGCCTGAAGTGCTCATTGATACAAGGCAGCCATTTGTGGTCACACGAAGGCAGGCTAGTGCCTGCCTGACTGGGAAAAGCCTGGCAGTTCCTATGGCAACTTATTGACCCATGACGAACCCCCAAGCTTTCCAAGGCTATCCGAGAACCTAGCCACCACGTTCCAACCACATGGAAGAAAAGGGAACGCGGTTCTCGATGAGACAGAACCGCCCCAGACACTACATTGGAACACCAACGGCCAACCCAGCTGGTGGCTAGCAACACCCCAGCAGGCCCTCATATCCACTCGTCCTCCTCTAAATGCAGCAAAGACGCCTCCCAGAAGCAAGTACCACACTTGAAACTAAGCAGAAGGCACTGTCACAGGCCCGCTCTTTGTTGCGATCCGATGAGGTGGCCCCTCTGGCCAGGGATGACACTCTTTTGATGTGCAACCCCCTCACCCCCAGTAGACCCTAGCCCCTTCGAAAAGCTGTGCATCGGCCATGACCTGGCTCCCTTAGCCTGAGAAGCACACTCCCGAATATCTGCTTTTTTCTGTCACAAAGACTAGCACTTACACATTTTCCCTCAGGTGGGGGTCGGCCTGTTGGATCTCACCTATATCTGTACATGTCACCTGCTCCCATCCTGCTCTCAGCTCCTCGACCCACAGGCCTTTCGGAACCGACCAAGGCTCAAGCAGCGGATACCACACCGCCGTGGGCCGAGAATATCTCCCTGATCCAACAGATGGCCGAACAACAGCTTCCTCCCCCAACATCACCCCCACTGACCATGGGTCATGCTAACCTTCATCTTGGTACAAGGGCAGCACATTCCGGGGGAGGGGGGGAAGGGTAACCAGTTAGCCTTTAACCCCCCAAGTATGCTAAGCACTTTCTGAGCATCTTGGGAAGTGTGCTCTATAAAAAAAGAGCAGAGCTGGCCCGGATCAGTATCCTAGAGGAGATGTCGGGTCCTCCAATATGCCTGTCACACGGCTGCCTTTGAAACTGCCAGATTTAAATGGAAAAGAAATGGCATTGAAAAAGCTTTAATGTGGGATCTGGTTAAAAAAAAGCACCCCAGCCTCACCATCGTCACTAATTTATGTTAAAGAGGTTTATTAAAACACTGCCAGAAAACACCATAAGCAAAGTACTATAGGTTATTGTGCTTTTCTGCCTGTTGTGATCATGCAGTGTATAATTCTTATGTTTACCAAGGTAAAATGGATGCAAAAGCAATGAAAAGGCAGGAAGCGGAGAGCAGCACTATGCGGCAGTGTTTTATGAGGTTCCATCTCGCAGGGCCTCCCAACGGGCGTCTGCTCCGTTCGCCTGCCGCGATTGATAAATCACACTAGACGCCACGTGCCGAGCGCCGGCCACTTTTGGTTCCCAGGCCAAAATCAAGATGGCATTAATGGGCTGGGGTGCATTCAGAAGCTGTGATGACCGCATCTTTATTCAGGCGGACGCCGGCCACACTCGGGGGCCATGTGAGACTGGAGAATACCGTCAAATTAAGAGTCTGCAATTTTCACAAGGAGTGGCTGCATGACACGGTGGCTCCAGCCGACGTGACAAAGAAATAAAGGAATTCATTAAACAGTTAGGAAATACAGGAAAAGAGGAAGTAGGCAGCTATGCCAATCTGGTGCCAATGAACGGGAAACTGCAGCCTGCTAATCCTCAGTTTGCAGGTCATTGCTATCAGAGACTAAATTAGCATGCAGCTCACATTCAGCTTTCAGCAAACAGTCATATGGGATCTTCGCTCCCAACTATGGGGCAGAATAGTGCAGCTACAAAAAACAACACAGCTCAAATGTCTCCAAGTGGTCAGAGGGGATTAGCATTGCTACCTGAGAGGCGCGTCAGTCCCAAGTACAAGGAGCTATGCCGCTTGGGCTTCGACAATCAACCGGGGGAATCAGCATTTCCGCCTGACCAACTGCAAGGATCAAAATTCTACAAACTATCCAGTGGATCATCATATATAACTGAGAGGCTAATCACTTTCAGTAACAAGTGACCACATGGCTTGGGCTTTTATTTATTTATTATTTATTTTTCTAACAATTGAGGGATCATCACTTTCAACTCAAAGACAGTTTAGTTTTAGTTACGAGCACCTATATGGCTCAGAATTCAGCAAGCAGTCAAGAGGATCATCACATGAACTGTATGGACAGAAGTACACCTGGCTATTACACACACAGTAGCTCTTAGACATCCCATTCTAAACCCATAGGCATCAATATGGAGCTGCCCCCCCCCCCTGTAGCTATAACAGCTGCCACTCTTCTGGGATGGCTTTCCAAAAGATTTTGGAGTAGTCTGTGGAAATTTTAGCCCGATCATCCAGAAGAGCATTTGATGCACTGATGTTGGACGTGAAGGCCAGACTCACAATCTCCATTCTAGTTCATCCCAAAGGTGGTTGATGGGACTGCGGTCAGGGCTGTACGGGCCAGTCATGTTCTTCGTGTGCTTTGTGTGCACTCTTATGCTGGAACAGAAAAGGGCCTTCCCCAAATAGTTGCCTCAAAGTTGGAACCATAGCGATGTCCAAAATGTCTTGGCTTGCTGAAGCATTAAGGGTTCACTTCACAGAATACATTTCCAGTGGCGGCCTGCCACGCCATGCGATGCTTGGCATTGTGCTTGGTGATGTGAGGCTTGTATGTAACTGCTCGGCCATGGAAGCCCATTCCATGAAGCTCCCAACACACACTTTTTGTGCTGGGGTTAATGCCAAAGGAAGTTTGGAAATCTGCAGTTATTGAGTTAAGAGAGTGTTGGTGACTTTTACACATTATGCGCCTCAACATTCGGTGACCCTGCTCTGTTACTTTACGTGGTCTGCCACTTTGTAGCTGGGTTTCTGTTGCTCCTAAACACTTCCATTTTGCAATAACACCACAATACAGGTGACTATAGAATATGTATTAGGGAAGAGATTTCGCAATCTGACGAAGGTGGCATCCTGTCATGGTACCACGCTTGAATTCCCTGAGCTCTTCAGAATGACCTGTTCTTTCACAAATGTTTGTAAACCTGACTGTATGGCTGGGTGCTTGATTTTATATACCTGTGGCAATGGGTCTCAATGAAACACTTGAATTCAGTGACTAAGAGGTGTGCCCCCATACTTTTGTCCATATAGTATATAACTTAGAGGCAGAGTAGTCCTAGTTACAGGGAATGACATAGTTTGAATTTACAACATTCTGCTTACTGCGCTTTTTAAATTGGCAACATTAAAAGCTGAAGCAACAAACAGCCATGAATAGATTATAATTACCATCCCAGACGGGGTTAGAAAAATCACACAGAAACAGGTATTAAACTCAATAAGCGAGGCTTCAGATGACTGGTATCACAAGTGGCAGTACAGCGAGCAGCCTGGGAGAGGACGCTGAAGACCGAGAGACGACAGCACTAACGACGAGCACGGTCACCGGAGGGAAAACCGTGGCGAGGAAGCGGGGAATCTGGGGCATATGCTAGAGGCCATGCTGGTGTTCAATTGAATCATAAATCACCCAATCACCCAAGGAACAGGCAAAAAGGGCACACCAAGGCTGGCCCAAGGACAATCGGCACAGTGGGCTGATTCAGGACACGGTTTCGTCTAAATGACCGGCAAATGAGCACCACCGTGGAGCCTTTGTAGCTGCCAGACACCCAACGCATCATCAGAATGCAGTTCATCATGTAAGATCAAAGAACCACATTTCCGTGAATTCTTAATTCTTCCTTTTGCTGGATTGTGATCATTTATTTTTACTCTGAGATAAAGCAAGACAAAAATAATACTGGAATGAAATGAGTCATGACTTGGCAGAATAGAGCAGAATGCATTAGAACAACAAATCCTCTCCTGCCATATGTTTTCATGCAGTTGTGGAAAACACATTTTCTTTGGACCTTGCTGTTGTGCTTTGCAGAATAAAAATCAAGCTCTCTTGACCCATTATTTTACCTTTTAACTTTATAATAAAGCCAAAGCTTTACTGATTCTAACATTTATTTCCAGAATCTGTATAATGGCCTCGCAAAGAAAATTCCAGCTACACAAAATATCACATTCCAGCACTGCATAATTCATACCAACAGAACAGAAGACACTGCAGTACAGGAGCATTTTAACACTATAGAAAGAACATTCCACCACTGGAGAAATTACTTTCCACAACTGCATAAAGTATACTCCCGCACTGAATAAAGTACATTCCATCACTGGAGAAAATACATTCCAGCACTGCAGAAGGTACATTCTAGCACTGCAGAGCTCATTCCATGGGGCTATGCTTGTCTGGCTGTATCACTAGTCTGCAGGGCATGCAGTGGTCACCAAGTGCACTGCAGGGGGCATTTCAGATAGAAGCACCAACTAAAAATGACTCACACAATGGAGAAGCAGAGTATTCCAGAATGCAGCTTACGGGACGGACACAGTGGGACAGTCGTAGAACATCACACAGACACAACCCATTAATTAGCATGAATGGTAAAATGGCTGTGTTGTCTGGCGAGGGAAGCAGCGTGAGTCATTAAAAAATGCATATGCAATCAGCTATTTCAAAGCTTTGTTAAATACGGCAATTTGTCCGGAAAACATATTTATAATCCCTTCCATTTGTTGGGTGCTGACAGTGTTTAGGGGCTAGAGAGTGTCTACCCGGTGTCTGCCACTGGCCACCTGAAACTGCTGCGATTTCATGAAAATCACGCGAGGCTCCTCCACCCTCCAAGGGGCCCCCATCAGCATGACATATCTCTTAATATCCCTGCACTTCTCACACACGTGGGCATGCCTCAGCCAGCCACGGAAAAGTCATTTTCACCCAGAACTTCCTCTGGAGATTTGGGGCTGCCTGGGCACTCGGGGGTGGGATGGGGGGGATGAGCACACACAGCACAACAGGTGACACAGGTGATGAGATCTCAGCAGGTTAGGGCACCAGGCCCACGACCAGAGGCTTGCCGGGCTGAATCTCAAGGCATTAGGTCCTTGTTTCCAAGGCGAGGACCCCACCCAAAATCCCTTCCCAAATCCGAGACCCCAGTGCTCAGTTCACAGTGTGTAATGCATGTCAATGGCTCTACATATGAGGGCCTGTCAAATGAACGGGCAGTGGCGATGAAACATTAGTGCGTTCAGGACAGTTTTATTTTTGGTACATCCCCATTATTGTTCCAGGAACCACAGGGAACCTTTTTAGTGAAGTGTTTTATTGAAACAAAGCCCACGCTTACTCCCGAGGGCACGACACGGCCTTGACAATAACGAGAGGAAATGAAAAGTGATTTTCAATTAATAGCTTGTTTACTTTAATAACTTCCATTACAGGAGATATTCTCCTCCAATCGCACGCATCACTGGACAAAAAGGGGTAAACAGCTGTTGATGGAATAACACACAGAGGCGAAAACACCTTTTTGTTCTCATTATGCAGCGCGACAGTGTGCAAGGGTATCAATGTGCGTGAGCTAGGATAAAACAAAACAAAGAAATGCTCTGCGACAAAACGAGCGAGTTTCCAGCACCCCCGTGGCCCTGCACCCTTATGCATGGACCCGCCCCCTTATTCATGGACCCGCCCCTTCCTCTATCCTCCCCCAACGTACCTTTGGGAGAAGACGTCCCGGTATGGGCTGCCGTGCTGCATGGCGATGCCGTAACCACGGTCGGAGATGCTGTTCCCCACGGTGTACAGCGAGCAGTCCTCGTCGTTGATGGCGACGTACTCCAGCACAGCGGCGTCCCACACAAAGGCGAAGTGGCCGTACTTGACCTGCACAACACGTGGGGGGGGGATGGTCACCTCTCATCCTGAGCTGGTGTCTACAGCACTTCCTGCATCGTGAATAAACTTTGACTTCCCTTCCTTCCTACCCTCCCCGCCTTGCAGAGTCACACACAAACCCCGCCTCCCCCTCCTTGTTGGAGTAAATTTAAAACCCTGCCTTCCTGCTAAGCTGGGTTCAAGGTTCCAGCTGCACATGAGAAGCAGAGAGATCACAGCGATTAGTGTGACTTTAGCAAAGTGAGAGGTAAACATGAGGGCAGTCTCATGGAGACACGGAGCTTAAGGTGAATGTGAGGCCCGCCTTGCACGGAGCGGTGTCTCGTATCCTAGATGCCTGTGGAAGCTGACAATTCCTCCTGTGCATGCTTTGTAAACATTCATGTAATCGCCATTTCAGAGAACCATCAAGGCACATCTACATCCGTCTCATGATGCTAACTTTAACAATTCGTCTTGTGAGACTCTTCTGGAGAGGCACCATATCGGCTCCGTGGTTGGCAGAGTTACGATCTGAGACGTCCTGCTGCTGTTCTGTCAGCCCCATGAGGTTTGGCCCCCTCCAGCTACCTAACCCCTCCTCTCCTGCCCGCACCTGCCAGGCCACCATGTTATTTGCTGCATCAGGAGCAAATCTACAGCTGCATCAGGGCTGAATTCACATGCATCCTGGTTTTGTGACCTCAATTATAAATCTTGGCAGCTTATTCCGGCAGATATAACCTTCCGTCTGCATCTGCTATCTCTGGCGTTTGCTGCCTTTTAGACACTGTTTCTATCCACTTCCATCTTCCTCGCTCTCCCCTGTTTTTCTGCATCCTCCTTTCCTTGGGATTGGTGAGGCACTCCATGTTTTCTGAACGGAGGAGCTGTAATAATGGATCACACTGTGAGCAGCCATGTAATCGCTTTTAATTAACTTAAAACCCATTTGGAAAATTAATGATGCCGTAAACGTTGATAAAAAAAGACTGCTTTTCTAAAGAGGAAAATAAATAATAAAGGCATTGTATTAGAAAAAGCAGAAGGACAGAGGGATAGAGGGGCAGAGCAATAGAGGGAAATCAGAGGCAGAGGGGTAGAGGGAAATCAGAGGCAGAACAATAGAGGGAAATCAGAGGCAGAGCGATAGAGGGAAATTAGGGGCAGAGGGATAGAAGGTAGAGAGAAGGAGATAGAAAGATAGAAGGCAGAGGGATGAAGGGATAGAGAATTAGAGGGCAGAGGGGTAGGACCGTGCGACAGAAGGATAGAAGAAAAGAGGGCAGATGCATAAAGCACAGAGGGGTGGGAATGCCTTCAGTCTGCCCAAATGGGGTGGAGCAGGGATATAGCATACAGCTGGATCAGCTGTAATGAAGGCTGGGAACAACAGACAGATGTGCGCGTAGGTGTGCGCGTGCAGAGGAGCTGGGAGGGAGACAGAGCCGGAGAGCGTCTGAGCAGGAAGACGGAGCATGTCGGCTCAGCGAGAGGCCGCCGCCTGCAACAACGGCAATCAGGGAGACTGTGAGTATAAAGGCGGAAAGGTAATTACGTAAAGACGCCGCCGTCAAACACGGGTGCGCTGTGAGTCCTAATCACGCCATTGTTTGTCCCAGGAAAAAAACTGCACACCTCGCTTGATGCATAATCATAAAATTAAACCTGCTTCCTCCGTGTGCTGAAAGCCCAGCGCTGGAGTGACTCCACATACAGCAGCCACGTCTGCCGTAATTGGCCACGGAGCTTTGCGTGTCCTCGCTTTCCGTAAGATAATAAACACCTGGCCGTCACTTAATCACAGCTCAGGGAACGTGTCCTCGGTTTCCGTGCGGGTCGGATCACTCTTCATGGACCCAGTGCCATGCAGATGATGGGTGGCTCTGATGCATCCCAAAGCTCATCACACGATTCTATCCTTCCTACCACCCCCTAGAGTCCACAGTCTAAACCTGCCGCAAAGCTGCTGACCGTTGACATGGAGTCCATTAACCCTGACATTCCGTAATGGATGGAGAGAAATGGTGTTTCTCCATATGCGTACTTGACCATACTTAATCTTAACGTAATCTTCCATTACTGAAGACCAGTTCCAATAATCAAGACCAGAAGTACAGAGAACAGCAGAAACCCCTGTATGTTGTTCTTGCCCCTCCCCAGATATCAAGGATACACTGGTTGCATCCTCGCCTAACAAGACCAATCCGATGATTCACTGCACCCTACTCTAAGGTAGACCTATGTTCCAGCATCATGGGACCAAAAAAAAGCCACCACTGAAGTTGAATGACAAGGAGAAGCTTCACTAATGTTCTATACTTGCTTTACCCCAGTCATACCCCACTCAACATCTCTCTGAGAGCACCTATGTGGCTGAGGAACATTCAGGAAAGGTCATTGCAGTCAGGATGTTACAGCTGACTGATATCTGATGCACTAAAAATGAATCCATAGTGTTTGGGCCAATAGGAAGATAAGAAGTAAAAGTGACAAAATGCAAGAGCTTCAAAGGAAGAAGAATGATCTGGAAGGAGACACTCATAGCACCACTTAATTCCAACAGGATGAGATCTCTGTGGAGCATTTCCAAAATCTATGCATTCCAAATCTGTGATATCCACTGCTAAGTGTGGCACCACAGATCTCCTTCCTGCCATGCCCAACGTGCACCTGAGGGACACAGGGAACCCGAGGTTCTGAAGGTGATCACCTGGCAGATTTATGGTTCTCATAAAGAGTGCTCAGTTCAATGCTGACTGGATTGCACTGGGAGACTGTGTACAGGAACCTGTGCTGAAAAGGAGGCTGGGAAGAAGTGAGCTAATTAACAGGAAGAGCCGGACAACGGTCCGTTTATGGATAACGATCTAGATGTTTGATGAAGACTTGGGATGCCGCCCTGGGTGCTGGCAGCTTATTATTTGATTTTTTTTTTCCAAATTGGTTCATCCTCCCCATGAGGTCTATTTTTATCCCTGTCTGCATCCCTCCGACCCTCCGACCCCCCCCCCACACCCCCCATTCTGGCTTTACGTGGCTGTTAATTGCTTCTCTAAGGGAGCTTTTGTTTGATAATCAGACTTGGGTTATTTGGTGGGTGGTGCGGTAATTCCATCGATTAGCTGTGCTACAGCTGAGCCAGACGGCTAGACAGCCCCGATGCATCAATACGGCGAGAGCTGCCTTTGTATGGGTGATTTCAGCCCTCATAACCAACACGGCTGTTCAGTAGGATCGTTGTTGTACTGGGAGCACCAATGATTGTATTCTCCTGGACAGAATCTCAGAATAACTTCCCCCAAATGGGGAAAACATCCTGACAGTGTCATGCAATGCTGGTCAACCCATTAGGACACTTGTGTGGCCGCCTAGCAGAGATGGTTAGTTCAGGTCCAGAAAGTAAAAATCCAGACCAAGTTTTCAGTTCAACCAACCAGTTGAGTACTCTGCGACTGTGACTCTTTATACTCAACTGGTTTTGTGAAACAAAATCTTGGTCTGGATTTGTACTTTCTGGACCTGAACTACCCATCTCTGCTATTTAGGACGGCATATTCTGAGGGAGCTCAGACATAACAAGCCAAACTCATTCTGTCTCGGATGGTGGGCGCTGTGTGCGAATCATGATCGGGGAGCCAGGTGGGCTTTGACCAGTACTGGTGTTACACCATACTGACACCCAACAGCATAGGACCAAAGCTGCCAACTATGGCAGAAAAGCAGTGTGTAAACATTCAAAAGGACACTTCTTATTTCCGTGACAGAGGGGGAGGAGACCGTAGAAGCGGAGGCGTGCGAAGAGTGCTTGGCAGGGCTGGGTTTCAGTGCAGGCATCACCTCGCTGCAGCCGCCTAACCAAGGTCGCAGCGTATTACGTGTGGCATTAAACCGTGCCAACAAATCAGCACTTGGCCTGAATTCCAGTTAGAAAAAATACTGACTAAGATGTACTTATTCACAGAAAATGAGCTTTTTGTTCAGACTCAAAAGCCTAAAAAAAAAAAAACACACAAGACGTGAAAGAAAGGATTGAAACAGAAAAGGTTTTTGGAGAGGTCCAAATTTTTAACAATAATTTATCTTTAATGCTTAGGGAAAAAGAAAACATACTCCCCAAGAGGTAGGAAGTGAGTAGCTTGCCTATAATTGCTGAACAACTACCATGACTTCATATTAGCACATACATGTCAGTGGCACCTCCAGTGAGCTTCTGGAAGACATACAGGTCTGAAATGGACCAGGGATTCTGGGAGAAAGGGCTCGTTCCAGAGAACCTGAAGGTGGTGCCTGACTGAACTCAAGGGCGTGACTTGAGCCATTAAATTATTCTGCCCCAGAGCTTTGGAGACATCTAACTGCTTAGAATGACAACCAATCAATCGATCCTCCATCTGCTTATCCTGGTCAGGTAGAATGGAATCCGCATATCAGAATTCATGCCAACCCCCTCCTTCTCCATATAAAACCAGAATCAGGAAACACAGAAGAACTGGAAACACATTACTGCACTTGGGTCTATTCGGAATCTAGTCACGCACCAAGTCCCTTACATATTCCAGGCAGTGTGAAACCTACTATGGGCAGATAGAGGAGCCATTACAGTGAGGCTCTGTGACTAGCCAGGTCATATTATGGGATATGCGAGCGCTGTATGCTATTCTCACATGAAAGGTTACAATGAAGCCCGTTCCTCGGCTAACGTCTGCCTTCCGGTGCCGGCAGCTTCAGAAAGAGTAACTCGTGGCTTTTGTTGAGCCGCGGTCTGTTCTTATTTGTATGACCCTGGTTTGGTGCAGCTTCAATACGTCTGCACTCAAATTGATGGATAATGACATATGGCTCTTGTAGGATGTGTGGCTCTATTCAGAGGTGTGCTTGGCGTGTGTCAGAGGTGTGCTTGGTGTCGGCGTGAGCGAGCTCGGTATCACATTAATGTAGTTAGGCAGCCCAGCGCAGGCAAAACAGCGAGGCGTGCTTCACCGCCCCTCATGTAGGGAGCAGCATGTCACCTTGGCCACGAGACGGGGCGTGTGATGATTGCTATAGTATAGTGTTTCCCAATCTGGTCCTTGGGGGCCCACAGCTGGTCTACGTTTTTGCTCCCTCCGAGCTCCCTGTCAGACTACCCTCCCTACCAGGAGCTGGGAGGGAGCAAAAATGTGGACCGTCTGTGGGTCCTCACAGACCGGATCGGGAAACGCTGTAGAACATTATGCCATGCAGACTGGTCCTGCACATATGGCCCATGCCTCACAAAGCCCTAGTTCATGCTTTGTGGCTTGACGTCTCGCCTCATGATCTGGCCTTACAGCTTCATTAGTGACATATTTCATGCCTTGAAGAGGCTCAGAGGATCCAGCCAAAGAGGCAGGGCCTCGTCAGCCTGACAGCTCTCGTAATTATGCTGAGCTGAAGGGCTCCAAAGCCCCACATCCCAGCAGAATGCTTATTTTCATAATGCTCCTCTACAGAGTCAGACCCTCAGCTCCCTGGAGCTTCCGCTGGACCCCTGCACTCAGATGCAGCTCCTCTGCTATTATGACGACAGGCCAAGTCTCTTACTGATACGAGTGCTCAAACCCCATACATAAAACGCATGCATTTTGCTCAGGCTAAAAGCTTTTCTGCCTATCTAAATTGACTTACATTGCTTTCAGCAACCAGGTATTTGACTTAAGCGCCAGGTGGTCATCAAAGGTAAGTAAAAAAGGAGTATCTGACCCAGGTCGCCGGAACAGCTGATCTTAACACATCCTCTACCCCTGGGGAGACCCAACAGGCAACCTCACCCTCCTAAATGTACCTAGGGGGACCGCCCCACCTAAAACCGCTCTATATTTATCAAATATGTAGTTATGGGTATCTTGTCATGTGCATAATGCCTATGATTTCAGTTTTGGGTTCTTCTTCACAACATGTTGACAGATCTTTGTAGATCTGCGTTATAACACGCTACCTCCTGGCTGCTTCACTCAGCGCTCTCCAAAGCGAATAAGCTACTGCACTGAGATATTCCATAAAACAAAAAGGAAGTGGTTCTAGGGAGCGGCAGCGGCCCCGCAGAAGTGATTCCGTTTGTCGGCGCACGCTCCACCCTGCCTTGCCATCTGCTGAGCTGAGTTTGTTCACAGGGAAAACCTGCTAGTTTTTCCAAGCACCAAAAGTTCATTCTTTCACAGAGGCTTCCGGCTGTTGCTGATAGGACCACAGGCTATCTCCGACGCCGTGTTTTAAGTCTTTTATCACTGTGTTGTGCGAAGAAACATGCCTGCCCTTGTGGCTAAGCGGCTATCGGTGCCTTGCCCGGGATTTCAGTCGCTTTGGTTCATCTATCTGCTCAGGACCTCCCATATTCATCTCCCAGAGGACAGCCCCATTGATATTCTGCAGTGTTCCTAATCTTTTATCTCACTGCCACTCCCATCCACGCTCTGGCTACCCCCCCACCCCTCCATCAGCCAACATACACCAACAGCAGTAAACCCTCGACATCTCTGGGACAGCCTGCTCCCTGCTTCCACTATCGCCTAATTGATGGCATCTCTGATCATCTGGGAAACAGTCAAGGGCCACTCAGCAGGCAGATGAGGGGCGGGGCTGAAAGTGCCACCTCCCCTGTCACTCACCGATTCAAAATATATCATTGGCTAATGATCAGATTGGCCCCTCTGTGTGAATATGGCCCCACTTTGCCCCCTACCTTAAGAAATTCCTAGAATCACCCCTGCCGTCTCCGCATAAAACAGATGCATTTGATAAAGGTTTGAATATGTGTATCATGAGTCAAAATTACTTTAAGCCCTGCTAGCTTTTACTTGTCCGTAAAAGTGTATATTTATGTATCCTTTAGATATTGTAATTGTACCGTTAATTTATTTGTGATGTAGTACTTATCTACAACAGCACAGTCTGGATTTACAGTAAATGACTGAATGTATTTAATTTGATTAACACCATCCAATATCCATTCACCCATTAGCACCTATACAGCAAACAGGCCTGCTTTGTTTATTACATGTTATAGAACATACGAAAAACAACAATAACAAAATCTCACACGCTGCATCCGTCTCTTCATCAGACCACTGCTCAGGCACAAACACACACACAAACACACATTTCTCCGTGAACCTAAGCATGCCTAAGAATTGTGAGGAAGTAGAGAGTGTAGGAAATATATTTTATAGTATAGTATAGTATATTGTAGGAAATACTTGCATATGGCTAGCAAGTTGGCACAAGGCGGCACTGACGAGCTAACGCGAGGAGGAAACAGATCTTTAACAGCACGCAACGTTAGGCTGCTAAATGAAAGCATGCTTGCTACACTAGCAGTGCAGCTCTGTCAGCCTGTGGGAAACTGTCACTTTCACTCTGGGTTTGTGGTACGGTGACACGGATAGCTGCTCTGCGTGCTAAAAGCTAACAGCCTTTAAGTGTGACTCGAGACAGATCCATCACTATTTACTGCAATAGTTTATCGGCCTGTTTCCCTTTACACAATCAGCTTGTACGCATGTACTTCACATGTATACAGAACTGATGAACGATGGTACAGTATTACCCCAATGTGACATCAGCCATTTTTTACACGTCATCCAAAGCAACACACATTTTAGGGAAAAGAGTTGGACAGTATCTCTAGTGTAATTTGGGATTAAGGGCCTAGCCCAAGCACCCCACAGAGAAATCACTTGCCTTCCATGGGATTTGAACCAACAACCTTCCAATCACGAGCACAGAGCCTTAATCTACAAGTAACAAATACAAGAAGTTACAGTGAATATACCATGAATGAAGGATGGAGGAAATTCTAGAGCATCCAGGCCCCTGCCATGTGAGAGGCTCATCCTCGGGAGCAGGTCACCCTCATCCCTGGCTCCTGCAGATGAACTGGAAGATCAGGCCGACGTTCCCGTTTCAGATTTATTCATCTCTCCTTTACCTTGCTGAGTGTTACTGTACAGCCATGGCTGCCTGCCGCAAAGCTCCCTGGATATATTTCCCAGAAATCTTCACTCCTACTTCTCACATTCTACGCTCATTATGATTATGTGTCTGATAAACCAGTTCTGAAGCGAATATTTTCTTATTTAGTCAGAACAACTGAAATCCATTTAAAACTGTTCCGGCGCCTTCTGCCCCAATCTCACACTGAGGGAAATTAAGCAAATAAATCGCTATGGAATGTTCTCTCGGTTTGAGTGGCTCGCTTCATTGTCCTAAAAGCATTTCACTTGCCCCTGTGCTTAGAGAGCCTGAGCATCTGTGATTAATCTGTAAGTAACAGACAGTGGCTGTTTTTATGCGCCCCTCGGTGGCCGGGCTGAGCCTGGCGTGCCCATGACGTGCCCTCATTTGTCACTCTGGCTCTCAGCCCCTGTCCCATTTTGGACGCCCCATTTTCTGCTCACGCCAGCCTTCGCCCCAGACCCGAGCCCGTCCTCAGAATCATCGTTCGGACTCGGGGCCAAAGCTAAAGGTCACATTTAATCTGATTTCACAGCTGAATATACAGCAGGCCAGGGCACTCACCCCCTTTACACTGTAACCTTTCAGTAACTCAACACAATAACTGGACCATTCCGTAATTTCACGGTGGTAAAGGAAAGCCAGAAACGCTGTATTTACAGCACCGCTCGGCTTCCTGTTTTCCAGCATCCTGCCCATCAGCCTCGCGGTGGTCCCTTCCGGCCAGTGAGGGGGGGGTGCCTGCGGCAGACCAGTGAGGAGCATTTCATATGCTGCTTTACAGGGCTTCGCTCTGGCAACTCAGGACCTTCCAGACAGGCGTTTCATTTAGACAGCTTTTTACTGGAGGCAAACCTTTCACAGCTGGCCTGACTATGTACACGTAACCCACAAAGCTGCCCAGAATCCCCTCTCTCCTGATCAGAACCCAGTTTTCTGAACAGCTCCCCAGAGCACTCCGCATTCTCTCTCTCTCTCCACCTTTTGCGCATGCTCAGTATGCCGCTAAGGGACGGGTCCCCCACACATACCCAGAATGTACCCTACATACTCAAAACCTCCACACCGCTTGATCTCGGTCTCTGCGGCTGCATCTAACTTTGTCTTGCGCTAAAAAACCTGGATGAGAATGAGGAATTTGGGATAAAGGGGAAGTGTGGTACACTTGGGGGAAGTGTCTTACCCAGAAGCCCTTGCAGTGCTGGAGCTGGCAAACAGGTGCTGCATACCTACGCACACCGCCTAAAGTCAGAGCGCGGGGAAGAGCCTCCGTTTGTCTGGCCTTGAGCTGTCATTAGCTCTTTGTTTCCTCAGGAAAAATTTTTTAAAAAGCAATTAATAGCCTATCAGAAACCATATGCAAATCTGAGAGGCAGTGGAGATGGGCGCTGGTAACAGAATCCAGAATAATTAGAAGCAGATGTTACAGAACCGGGCCTGGACAGCTCGCTGAGCCAGAACGCAAATGCCTCGGCTAATTGGATTTGGCAGAAAATTATTTCTCTTTTCAATTTTATTTTAATCATGAGTCGGAATGCATCCTGAGATATGGGACCGTTACGCTGCGTATCTGTTTGTCAGTCGGCTTCCACGCTCTCTCGCTTATTTATCAAAGTTTAATTTCAAGTAAAATGTCTGAATGGCAGCGACTATTTTCAGATGACACCAGAACACACTACATCACAGATGGAGGTAACATCCAGGAGAGGATGTTAGGTACCGACACGCGTCCTTCACACGAGAACATGGGAAGCGTGTGACGCAATCTCATGCGCATGCGTGTGTGCCCAGTCACCACACGCATGTCTACAGGAATCAGACACCAGAGCTATTAATCAAACTAGCATTCTAAAAGGCTGAACATCAATGGAGGCCGCGCGAGGCCACACACTCTAATTCGCCTCCATAGGGACAGCGGGGCCAACCGCGATCCCTTTTAAATTAATCTGTAGGCATCTAAATAAGAGTGCAGAGACACTGATCCGCAAATCCGACCTGCGGTTTAACTTTAAGGCTCATTGTGGCTTTGATCTCTCCCACAAACGTGGCCCTTGCTAACAGAGGGCAAAGCAGATGAAGGGGAGGCTCCGTCTAGCTCACATCCTGCATGAAAGATAAACCTCGCCTCTCGCGGTCTAACCAGAATAGGACTCAGACCACACATGACCACGGGCTATGCGGTCCACCACCACCATGCTGCAGGTCATGTGACTCAGGCCGGATTGTATTTCCCAGGGGCTTCTCGCAGGGGTCCTAAGGAATGGCTCTCAATTTTGCCACTTCTCCTAGTGGGTTAGAAGCACAGAGGATTGTGGGAAATACTCAAGAGGCAAGCAGGGGCTGGGCACTATAACAAATGGCAGCTGTCGTCGCAAGTCCCCCAGTTCTGTTTCCATGGAAACCTCACCCCCACCCCCCAGCCCCATCCCCTAGGACCTCTTAGCTTAGCACAAAGCTTCTGCCTTTGAAATGCTCCCCCACCCGAAATGA
This sequence comes from Petrocephalus zakoni, assembly GCA_026774425.1. NCBI lineage: Eukaryota > Metazoa > Chordata > Actinopteri > Osteoglossiformes > Mormyridae > Petrocephalus > Petrocephalus zakoni. The sequence continues at coordinate 6,195,988 of JAODKN010000041.1, forward strand.
ACAGACCTTATACACTTTTAACAGGTAAACTGCACCTCAGAACACAAAATGTGTATCTATACAGAAAAGGCTCCTCACTGATGGGGTCAGGTGGCCTGTAGCCGGAGACCATCGTCTCCTCGACCTGGGCAATGATCCTACCTCAAATTGAGAATCTCATCCTAAGCCTGAAGGTGTTTCCAAAAGTAAATGAAGACGCCAATGTCCCCATGCCCCCCCCGCCCACCCCCGGAGCGTTTTGAGCTGGGATGGTGGTGGTGGCGGTGGGGGGGGGCACTGTTACCCAGCCAGCATTCTAACAAGCAGGTCAACATCTCAACATGAAGGCGTGGGCAAGGATTTTGTTTCCCATGGCAACAAGGAGTTACATCTCATTAGAGTGACGATGGGTCCTCAGGGGCACGGATGGGAGAATCTGCCCACTTCTGCCTCCGTGAAGAGGACACATCACTGCAGTGCCTCCAAGGCCCAGAGCCATACAAAGCTGTACCAAAACAGGCATGAAACAAGAGCAGAGACAGGCTACAGGGGAGAGGAACCCAACTGAGCCGTCTTATAATGCTCCTCTGGCTCTTCTATGGCTGTCTGGAGCCAACACAGAGGGAGGACTCACTTACGAGGACCAAAGGGCATTATTCAAGGGGAAACAGAGCTCGACCACGAGGAGTCACAGAAGAACTGGACCAGATGAAAAAATCAAAGAATGCCAGATTTTATCTGTCCAGCTGGTCATCCTGTTCAGAGCGACTGGAGGTTTTATTGGTTTGCTCTAAATGCTTTGCAGCGAGGCTTGACAGCACACTGCTGTCTGCGCACTGAATCAGTGACCTCTGCATTAGCAGCCCATGGTCTGGAGAGCAGGAAGCCAGGAAGGTGACTGCCCTCCTGACTTCAACGCAGGACATGCAGTACTATCTTCTACCAGTAGGGGGTGACCCGGCCTTTTTTTGGCGGTCAGCGAAAGAGATTTGCTCAAGCATTAGCATTCGATGACTGTGCCCCTCCGTCACCCCAAGTCTGCCACATTCCCAGAATCCATTAGGTTTTGGCAATAGGCCACCTGGCCCCCCTGCCAGCCAAGATAAAGGCCCCTGGACCAGGTGAGGAGGGCTGGGGGGGTTCGAAGGACAGGGGCCCCCCTCAGAAGCCCCCACACTTCCTTCACTGACATCCAGCATCTGCTTGGATCCACACGCTCGTCTCCGTATGAAATGTGATGATTCAGTGTGAGGCCGCCTGTTGCCAGGGCAGCCCGACTGCCACATCATCACAGCCCGGCGCCGCTAGTACCCAGGCGGTTCCTCGCCAGCCGCCGCTCTCCCGCCGCCGGCCGGCCGCTTCCTGTCCACGCTCCCGTCTGCCACCCTTTTCTTTTTTCCCGGACTGTTTCTTCTCATTTTCTGTTTCCTTCTTGAAATTTTCATCTGAGTCATCTGAGCGTATTGTAAGAAAACGAAAGAATAACAGCTGCTCCAAACTGATCAAAGCCCATGGCAGAAGCCATCCATAACTTACACACAATATCCTGCCAGGGAGATGCCAGAGATGCTTGCAGTTCTAGAGTGCCACAAAGGGAGGTGTGGTGTCTCTGGGGAAACGGCGCCCCCTGTAAGCAGCGAGGATGTGTGCAGCTACTCTGTCACACTGCAACCCACTTATGCTTATGCTTGCAATGTACCTTTTGATTAAGGAAGTGGATAATAAATATTATTTACCTGTCTAACAAAAACTCCTTATACAGGGCAAAAAAGTCTGCATTTTTGCATATTTTGAGAATTTTTAGATCATACAGCAATCCTGCTTAAACACAAAGCGTAAGAAAAAGATGTGGCCCTCATTAGGGTCAGCCACCCCCTCGGTTATATAGAGTCAAACCCCAGTAGTGTGACTCTACTCCATGACTCAATGGTCTGACCAGGGACCGTAGGCCCTTAGCAATCAGAGGGAGCACTGGCAGGATGTACAGTGCATAGTACCTCAGTAACGTCTCAGCCAGACGGGGCGGGGCCTCACCCCTGCCGCCCAATCACAAGCTGAAGGTGTCCCGCTGCCATCACAGATGGGCCAATAGACGGTGACGTCACCCGCTGATCATGTCCATTTGGCTTATTATTCCCACAGCCAGAGCCGGGCTCACAGTCCCGCCTGAGGCTAAGCCTAGTATCTGCACATTAAGCTCTTGGGTCAGAGGTGCCGTCCTGCCTGACGGCATTACTGACCCAGTTCTACGCCGTCTCAGAAAGAGCCCATTCGTGTAAAGAGCCCACATATTCACGCCAAGCACAAATGTTCTCTTTATTACTTGCCTTCCAGTTATCCGTTTCAGCTAACAGACCGTTATGGAAGTCTGAGTGACAGGATCGAGTTATGAGGAGAAATTGTAAAAAGCACGGTATTAAAAGGCTGGAGTTGGTGGCACTCTCCAGCGAGACAGCATGCAGATTTTGCTTCCTATCTATGGCTGCAGAGCCGTATGCGCAGTTGGAGCATGTCTGAGGCCTCATGTGCATACGTGATCAGCCTGTGTAGCATATGTACCTGGCATGTCACTTAGCAACATCTTTTTCAGCCACAACCATGCGCTTTTTTTTTTTTTTTTAAACCCAAGGGATGCGGAGATTGTAAATCCGCGTGCCTCGCGCAGGTGGTGGAGCGGTTGCCATAACAACAACAAAAAAAAGAGCGGGGGGGGGTCGGAAAATATCAGGCGTGAATATTTTCTAGTAGAATATAATTGAGTGAAGAACAAAAGTAGAGCGAGATCAAAGGTCAGTGTGAAGGACCTCGGGGAAAAAGGCACTTGAGTGGAAATGAGCGCAGCCACCGCGGTGCTAACGATAAAGCTGCCGGCATTACCTAGCTAGTGCTGGGGCATGCACTGGGAGAATGCGCCAATGAATGGGGCAGAGCCCCAAAACGCCTCATTCCCAGCCTTTCCTCACAAGCCAGAGCAGCGTCCAGTCCATGCACTTTAATCCTTTCATACTTCAGTGAACAGGCAAGGTGTATCTCACTCAAGGGTTCAACAGCAGTGTTCTGAAGCTGTGGGTTTGGTTACCCAAGTAGCCCGTTAGAGCATCAGCCAGGGCGTCATTGCTGTGACACATGCTGCAGTCGCCATGACGATACCACCCCGGTCTTGCCGAGACAGTGCAGACAGTGGGAGATGATTGGACATGAACATCCTGCAGGCACATGCTTAACATCGACGTCCATCTCTCTATCTAGGTTTTACGAGCGCAGCTGAGAGCACAGAGGTTTGAGGAAAAAATAATTAAAAACCAGTGTGCAGACACATCGCACAACACACGCTGGGCTGGGTGGACAGTGGGCCACATGGAGTAGAGGAGAATCTGACCTGGTCTGTCTTTGAGGGAGGTCAGAACCCTGGAAGGTGGACAGTGACTCCACTGGGGAGCTTGGGATTATGGGGGGGGGGGGGCATTTGAGGCAACTCTGATTGTGGGGACAGGTACCCGCCACAGGAAAGAGTACATTCATTTCTCACAATGTCAGAAATGGGGCTGGATGTTATTAAAAACAAAAAACTAAAGAAACGTGTGATACTTGGATAATAGATGCATGCAATCAAGGCGCTCTCCAGTTAGTTATAATGAAAACACTTTGTAGGGTTCTTCTGCTAAAAAATATCATCAGCATGACAGGGACATATTTCCCATTAACTTCTTTTTATTCTAGGAAAGGAGGAAAGATGTTGTCTGTGCAATTCTTTAAATTAACTGAACATTAAACACCGGATTTTGAGTGTGGACCCCCTTGGGGAGACACAGCCCTGAAAAGCACACGGGGACGGCCAGTGGGGACCCCAAATTACCAGCAGTAACCAGGCACACTCTGACATCAAAAACCCCTCCGATTGAGACGATTAAAGCACTTTCAATGGCATTTGTGAAAGTTCACCAGGGAAGGTCCAAGATACTAACCCTAACTCAAACACAGAATATTATTATTGTTATGGGAAGTTTTCAGCATAAATTTCAGAGGTATATTTTTAGATTACCCCTTAGGAAACCGAATGATAACCCAACACAAAAGCTTCATTTCACTGCTGGGTAATAGCTGTACACTGGTTATTGGTTGACCACAGGAAGCCATGTACAAGGCATTTGAATTTTTATGATACAACAGATCTTTTATTCAGAGAAATTCCAATTTTAATTATAGAATTATATTACAGGTCCAGCCCATCATCGCCCGGGAGCCAATACCCAGCGTCAGCAAACGGCAGAAATGTGAAGCCTGCACCGTTAGTCTGCTACCGTCTTGTGTGAAAAAAGTGAGAGAAATCACCAGGAGACAATAACATATAATAACACACTTTCCCTTTTCGGTTACCCACTGGAGAGAAACACCTGGAGAAACAACAAAAAAGTCCTTTAAATTGTGGTGTGAAAGTAAAATATCCAGTGATTCACGTTAGAAAGTTAGCATAGGCTTATGTGCATAAACTTGCTTACAACTTAAACAAGACCATGCATTCAAATGCTACCTTCAGTTTAGGCTACATCAAAGTAGACTTGGACCGTATCTAATTTTTCATGCCACCCAGATATTATACTGCGGCATACAATATTTTCATGGTATTTTAAAAAAGCGATTTTTAGCAAAAAACAAAGTTCGACCTCCCAGGCCTACTGACTGCCAGTCCATGTTTACTCATAAACCATGAATTTTAAGACTGGATTAACAGCATTTTTGTGCTGCCTACCGTAAAGAAAAAACACGTTGCGATGTGAACCCAAGCACTATGTCACTTCAGACAAAGCTGGGAAAATGCGGCACTGTCACCACCGGGGGAGCTGTGGTGCAGAGCCACCTGCTGCTCACTGGCCCTTTCAGAGTCCCAGTCGAGGTCAAAGTGGTGGAGGACAATTTTTTTTTCGGGGGGGGAGACTGAGAGCTGTGCTGGCAGCTGTCGGTAAGAGTTTGCCGCCCACGCTGTGATGCGAGAGATTACACTGCTTCCGGGGACAGGGGTAATTGGCGTTTGGATGTTCTCAACTTTCATCCATTTTGCTGTTAAATGACTTTATTTTTATAATTTCAAAGTTCTGTAGAGGGGGAGTGAGGATTTGGAGGGTGGGATAAGGAAGGGATGGGGATTTGCAGTTTGACTCATTCTACCACTCAGCAGAGTGAGCCGCCTTCTCTGCTATCCTGTCCACATTCTGCCCCGGCACAGCGTTCTCTCGACGCATTCAACGCTCCTCTATGCATTTATCATCAGCTGGCCAGCCCAGTGCCCTCACCTCCCTGTCACCTGCCCTGCCCCCCCTACCACATGCAACACCTCGTGGATTTCAGAAAGGAAAAATGAGTCTGCTCTCGCAGCCCAGGCAGCCAGAGAAGCAAAGTGGTGCCTCTCAGTCTTAGATAAATGGACGCCTAAGGACCGCTGCGTCTCCTTGACACGCAAATCAGCGAACCAGTGTTACTGTACAGTGGTGAATTTGATGGTGTATGGCCAATAAAACCTGCAGCTGTAAACCGCACTACAGTTATAAGAACACTAAATATATCCTATAAAACTGTTTTATTTTATATTAATGGCACAGTAATATAATGTTGAAGAAATTCTACACTAATTTCAGCAACAAATGTAAGCAGAAATAAGGAATATTATTTCTCTTTAGAAACTGCACGTAATGGTCATCATCATGGGAAGCTCATCTATCCGTGCAGGAAGCATGACCATTGAGTGTGCCCTGGCCTTTTCTGGGAGATCTGTGTCACCCTCAGGTAGAAGGGACTGCTGTGACGGACCTCGTGACCTAATCTGTCACCTGCCTTTGTGCACAGCCCGTTTTTTCCATCTCATTAGTCCTAATGACGGGGACAGTGCTGAGAATCCGCAGTTAGCCTCTATCAGCATAGCCTGATAAATGTACCTACTGAATGCAAAACTGCGAAGCCGCTGCTGCAGAATGTTACGTTTTCATGCAGCATAACTGGGCTAAAATATCAGGTTCCTCTCTGCCTGTTCGGGGTCAGCCTGTCTTTGGAGTTACTTTGGAGATATTTCTGAAGTGCGCCCCCTGGCTTATGGGAAGTCAGGTGCCTCATGCTTCTCTCACACCCCGAGGAGCTGCAGAGGGCCAGCGGGCCGGCCGGCTGCAGAGTACTGCCTCCACACAAAGTCGGAGCAGGAATTAAACGACAGTAATTATGCGTCATACTACAAAGCCAGGGATCCGGGATGCATAGCTAAGCGGCAGTTCAAAGGCTCGGCAGGAACACAAGCCGTGCCTCAAAGACAAAGAGCCTACGGGTAAGCCATTGAGCACAGGTGATTGGCTGAGGTGGTCATGTGACCTCCCTCGCTGTGGGGATCATCTCACTGAGCCTAACAAGGTAGATCTGAAGGTGCATCCTGCCACATAAGGAATGTGGTCTCTTGCAGCCAGTTTTGGGCTTCGTCACCCTTCCTATGGCAAGTGCAGAAGGACAATCAGTGCAAGGATGCACAACCCTCATTGAAATGCTCCTCGGCATCCTCCCGCGACACTGTAGCATGGGACACACACGGCATTAATGCACGGCACGTGGTAATGAACAAATTCCTGAACAAAAACCAAGCAAATAAGCGCACATGGGCTGAGAGCAATGAACTCGTCTGTTTTTCCGTCTTTATTTTTTATTAGTCCAACCATGCAGAAAGGTATCCAGTAAGGAGCAGGTCCATTAGGCTCTCCGCTGTGGGACGTGTTTGCCATATAATGAAATGCAAGGGGGTGTCTGGGATCCATTTAGAGTGCCTGTCCACAGAGCAGTCTATTAGCACTCTTGAACACGCTTCCCCCTCCCTCGTCCTCTATTCTCAGTTCACGGGACGTCCGCTGAACCCCTATGCCACCCCTGGCACTGGCACGAACCGGAGAAGCATGTAACGGGAGAAAAACTTCAATAAAAAAGCAGACTTGTCAGCGGATTTTCTGGACAAGGAAAAGGTGCCAAAATCATTAAGATGTAGTCATCTTTGCAGCTGAGGCAAGAGGTCACGAATGACCAAGGAGGTCCTGGAAGGACATCAAACCTTCGCTCAGAGGTGTAAGCCAGGCAGGCCGTCACAGATCTGCATGCATCGTGGTCGTCCATCAGGGCCGCAGATCCAGGGACTGAGAAAGTCCTGGACGGTAACTGATAATCGTCAAACTAACGGTGGACAAAAACTGCAGAATTCCCCTGTAAAGCAGCTCATGGATACCAGGCATTGCACGAAGAGGATGCCCCCATTCCAGAGCAGGTTTAATGGGGGTGGGTCTGGTCCACACGTAGAGGAGAAAGCCACCACACTACTGGGACCTCCTCTGATGTGTGGAGCTGGCACAGAAGTGTCGACAGGGACATGGGTGTGGATGTTCTGTTTGGAACGGTTACATCCGTGCGCCCCTCCCCCATCCCACGAGCACAATGGGTGCTTTGCAATACCATAAACGCAAAGATTGTACTGTCTTGCCAATTTGATTCCCAAGAACGAACTTGCAATGAATCATGGGATTGGTCTCGTTTGGCAAAGACGTAGCTGATGTATCCTTGATATTTGGGGGCGGGGCTAGAACGATACCCGGGGATTTTTATCATCGCACTGTCTGCTTCTCGTTGTTCCTTCCGCTGTCCCGTATGTTCTCCTGCAGACCCGAACACTGCCGAGGGAAGAGCTTGCCCTCCGCCACAGTCTCCCTGCACATCTGACAGCCACAGACATTCACGTGCGATCCGCGTACCCTCAGTCCCCTTGCCCGCTTGCCTGGGTAAAGCACGTCTCGAATCATTCTGACAGAGGTCATGCCACGCTAGCAAAGCTCCGTAGCTCCACGGCCGGCGGTGTCACAGCGCCTATGACGCGCCGGTACCGTGCAGCATCCCGGGTTTGCCATACTTACAAGCCCATACCGGGCTGGGGCGCTCGCCATCCGCCGATTAGCCGAGGAACAACGGCAGCAGTGCTGAAATGATAACTGGAACCGCGGGCTCCTTAATCAGAAGGAAACTCCATGATTATCTTTACTTCAGGATTGTTCTTATCTTACATGCGTCTTGTACGTCAGGAACATATTTCCCCATGCCTCTTAACAGACGATAAGGGTGACAAAACCAATGTGGCGAGTCACTGGCATCCTGCTAAAACGATTCCGATCTGCAGCAGGGAGAAAATCCATTTTCTTTCATTGCGATTTGTGGCTGCTATCGATTAAAACGCGGCCACAAAGCAAAACACTGACCGCGGACCACAAACACGGTAGCGAACACATACTGACAGGATGAGAGAGTGCGTACACAGCAAGCGGTAAGTATGGACCAGAAGGCCCTGACACACTCACTGACAGGAACAGACAGCTGAGTGTGTTGTTCGCTGTGTCTGGAGTTTATTGTGCAGAATCCTCTTCACATACTTTGAACTATAGGCAAAAATAGGATTCCTGTTTTTTTTATTTTATTTTTTGGCCACTAGAGGCACTCTTTCCAATTCTAGTGTTGAGAGAGTTTGATGAAAAGGCGTTATATACTCAGGTGTTTAACACGGCGTTTAATATTATACAGGAGTGAGCTGAGTGCCACTATGACCAATGACACGTCAGAAGGTACAATTACACATTCTGCCATAATTACCCCCTCGGAAAGAGATACAGGCATAAACTGAACATTTGCAGATTTTAAAGACCTGTAATTGCAGGGTTCATACCAATTTAGATTCAAAAATTAAAGTAATTTTCCAAAGAAAAAAAAATAACAAATAACAAAACTGCCGGGTTAATAAATCTATAGGGTTATCACATCACTAGGAGATTATTACTTATCTAATTAGTACATTTTAATTATACTGTAATTTGTTGATGCATGCTAATTACTAGGTAATTCACGCCATGTCTCTGAATGTGTGCTTAGGGTTCTTCCATAATTAGCACTCAGCTGATTAAGAAGACTTTATGACAGAGGTTCACTGAGGACAGAATAAAGTTTCACGGGTAAAGATGCTGCACCACTCGGGCAGTGCAATCATGCACTAAGCCTCATGCTACCATTACGAGGGACAGCCGAATGTTAGAGAGCAGCTGATAACAGGTGTGCTGCAGCGCTTCTGTGTGTCTCTGTCTGTCTGTGTGCCTGCGTGTGTGTGCGCACGTGTGTCAGCATGTGTTTGTGTGCATGTGTGTATATATGTTTGTGAGCACGTGTGTCAGGGTGTGTTTGTGTGCATGTGTGTACACTTGTGTGTATACAGTATATGTTTGTAGGCATGTGTGTCAGTGTGGGTTTGTGTGCATGTGCGTACGCGTTGTGTGTGTATATGTGTGTGTGCACGTGCCCGCGCGCATGTGTGTATATAATGTGCGTGTGTGTGTGGATATGTGGATGTGTGTGTACTGGTTTTGCAATACATGTGAGGACCAAACGACCAAACAAATACTGTAAATCCTGAAAAAATGTGACTAATGTGGTCATTTTTTCAGGTCCTCACTACTTCGGACTTCATTTTATTAAAATCTGAGAATGCAATCAGAAAACTAAAAGTGCCAAAAGTATCATATTTTGTTTGGTTACATATAATTAAGGTTAGTGCTTGGGATTAGGGTTTTTCCTATTAACTAAATGGATGGTCCTCACTGTGCATATGTGTGTGCTTGTGTGTATATTTGTGTGTGCGCATATGTGTGTGTACACTCACCTAAAGGATTATTAGGAACACCTGTTCAATTTCTCATTAATGCAATTATCTAATCAACCAATTACATGGAAGTTGCTTCAATGCATTTAGGGGTGTGGTCCTGGTCAAGACAATCTCCTGAACTCCAAACTGAATGTCAGAATGGGA
>JAODKN010000041.1:6205922-6216930 GCA_026774425.1 Petrocephalus zakoni
TGTGTGTGTGTGTGTGTGTGTGTGGGCTGACTGAGAGGAAACACCGATGACGGGAATAAGTGGGAGCGATACCCGGGGGCCCTGTGCCCCCCACGGCTCTGCATATCTAGGCAATTCCATCTGACTGGCTTCCCCGGCCCTTCAATGTGGCCACTCTGACTTCACAAACATTAGTAACAGCACCGTAGACGGAGCCAAAAGCTGCTAACGGGAGCCACTGGCTAATTACGCATGAAGAATCAACACAAACCTATTTCATGGCACCGCGGATTTCCCACCCCGGCGTAGTGGGGATCGATAATTGTGGGTGGATTTGTGAGAATCAAATTGATTTTAAGTTTAAACGCAAGTTCAAAAGTTGCTAATAATCAGTAAACCTTACTGAAGTAAGAATTAGAGAATAAACCCCCCCCCCCACACCCCTGAAAGTGCCCCCAGGTGGCGACAGACTCCAGGTGAGAAGCTCCATAGCACACAAACAGCAGCCAGGAGCATTTATCCTCATCTCACCTTCAGGTTCACATCATAACCACCAACACGATGTGTCGGGGTCTCCCATCAGAAAAGAGCAGCCTATGGCTCTCTGACTGGCCAGGAGATCGCCCAGATGAGCAGCCTAGCAGACGAGAGGTCAGATGACTGCCAGCTCATTTCTGTCATTATCACTGTAACCCTCACAACTAGCAGAGGCCAGCCCTCTAATAACACAAATAAAACATTCACAACCAGTTTAACTGACCAATCAGTGTGAGTGGGCGGTACCTGGTGAATGTCTTTAAGCCCAAGTTTAATCAACCAATCAGTGTGAGTGTGTGGTACCTGGCGAATGCCTTCAAACCCCAGATTAATTGACCAATCAGTTTGAGCGGGCAGTACCTGGTGAATGCCTTCAAGCCCCACTTTAATTGACCAATCAGTGTGAGTGGGTGGTACCTGGTGAATGCCTTCAAGCCCAAGTTTAACTGACCAATCAGTGTGAATGGGCAGTACCTGGTGAATGCCTGCAAGCCCAAGTTTAATTGACCACTCAGTGTGAGTGGGTGATACCTGGTGAATGCCTTAAAAGCCCCATTTCAGTTGATCAATCAGAACAGGGTGTTGTTACCCTGTGAATTTCTTCTAAATCATACTCAACCATACCCTTCTACACCATACTCCATGGGCATCTGGTGAAGGCCTTCCAAACTGGCCAATGAGAGCGAGTGGGCGGTACCTTGCGAATGCCATCCCTGGACTCCTCCACGTTGTTGTCGGCACCGCCAGTGTGGTTGATCATGCGCCACATCTGCGAGTACATGGGGTCCCTCTCGAAGGGGTTTGTGCCCTTGTTGCGCACCTGGTCATACACGGCCGAGTCCAGCACCGTGCCGTACGGCAGATCGGTCTGCTTGGACAGGTCCTGAAGAGACCTGCAGGGGGAGGCAGAGAGCACGTCAGCGCCTACATCTCCATCTGAGCCGGCTGGCTCCGCAAGTACATTCTCTAGATCAGCAGCAGTTTCAGTAATGTACGCATAATTGGTATATTACAAGGAAATATATGGTTGTTTATATAAAGTCAATTAAACACTGTATTTGTATATTACTGCATTTTATCCCCCCAAATTAGTGCAAACGTCTTATATTATTGTAGTATTTCATTCCAAAATTGTTTACACTTTGGGACAGAAACATAGGCAGGGACAATGAATTTATATGGCGATAAAGAACACAGTGAGAGAGAGAGAGAAACAAAACGCGAGTGACTGAGAGAGAGAGAGAGAACAAGAGAGCGTGCAGAGCAGAGTGTGAGAGAGATCGATGGCTTTTGTACACCATTACTGCGCAGACAATGGGCAGCGGGCATAAAACTGCACTCTGGGGAGCTGCAGACGTCCTCGGTGGCTGTGAGATACCCGGCAATGAGCGAGGGACCGAGGATCTGAGTAAATAGGCAGGCCCCTCTGTCCCCTAACACACATGCGCGTGTGCGCACACACATGCACGCACTCACATGAGCATCACTCAAGTGCTACCCAGCCAAAGGAAACCGATCCATGTGGTAAGTGATTTTTTAAGCAAATAAAGGCAAAATTAAATAATGTATTACATGTGGAGCAGGCAGCAGTCGGTGCTTTTATATGATGGCTACCTCCTGGGAAATTAAGGTATTTTAATTACAATGGAACGGTTTGATAAACCCTCAAACATTTCCCGTTTAGATCAGTAATATCAAACCATTACAGAAACTAATTACTGTTTGTTTGTCAAGCTGCCAAAGCACAAAGAAGGAAGCAGGGAGACTTAGTCTGAGGAAGGACGACTACATTGTCAGACGCATCCCAGAGAACAGGCCGCGGTTTGTGCTGTCATACATATCAAAGATGGCGTCATGTTCCTCGGAAGGAGGACTGGGAGTGCGAAAGTGAAGTGGGAACAGGAACCACCAATAGGAACTCATTTATCCCTTAATGCGGCCTCAGAGACGTCAGTGTCACACAGCTCAGGCTGAGCAAAGGGGTGGAACTCCACGGGAACATCTCAGCAATCTGCTGGAGCGTGAACGTCCCAGGCACAGCCACCCATTGCTCTTTGGAGATGCAGGCCAGCTTGCCGGGCCCTCATAAGCCCACGGACAGGAAGGCCCTTCACCGCCTCTGCATCTCTGAAGTTCCCACATGCCACTGCTTCCAGAGACGAGGAACAGTCAGCACTGTCTATCCTGCCGTGTTCTGCTGCCCTTTCACAAGGACCATCAGTGCCTGGATCCACCTTGAGCGCCAAAACCCACAGAGGGATAGCCAAGGTCTCTTCAGGACGCTGAACGAGCTGCTAATAATGAGGGCGGGGGTGCAGCTTGTTCATATGCGTGGCTGCGGGGAACAGATCTGCATATGACATATCTCATATCCACGTACCGAGGCCACCCACATATTTGCGAAGGCCCCATATTTTGCATATATATAACTTTGAGGCCTTTTACTGTGACTCTCAGGGATCTCTTTAACCTTCACATTCAAACTCCCAGGTAACACGTGGCTCATATTTTCCTGAAGGGGGATATCCACAAAGCATTTCCCCATATGAACGGAATATGGAAATTATAGAATCCTTTGGTATACACAGAGCTTTGAGTGAGTAATTGGTTCTAAACACACAATCCTGGAATTATGGCCTATCTGACCTGACTGCAGGCACATCTGCTTGGTGCAAACTTTGCTTTGTTTAGGAGTCTGTGCAACAGACCAGATCTGGCTATCAAGGCAGCCTGTTGATCCTCCATCTGGACGTGACAGAAAAGGAGCTGGGGTAGGGGTGAATAAGGAGGGTCCTTTCTGGGCTGACCAATCAGTGTGAGTGGCCGGCTTTAAACTCACTTCTCTGAACCTACCCAAGCCCCAGGGCTGAGCGTGATGGAAAGAAAACCCTCTGCTCTCCGGGAGCATATCCAGGCATAGAGGCAGTCTGAGTGGGCTGCTGTGTGGCCTCAGACCCACAGGCCGATGATCACAGCTTCCATCACATCACAGAGCATCTAACTGCAGGATTCTGGCTCACAACCCCCCCCACGCCCCACCCCCGACGCATTCCTCCATAAATCTTGCAGGATTTTCCAGAATGAAGCAGCATGCTGCCTCCTATTTAATACAACAGGCCCCTGGGTGTGGAGTTTAGGCTCTAATTATTGCAGTAATGACCCCAGACGCGCCCACACATTAAAGATAATGCATTGGAATATATGAAAATCCTAATTAGCTCCACAGAAGTAGAACCAAACAATCTAGACAGGAGCCATTAATGAAATCTATCGCCACAAATAAAGCAAACAAACAGAAAATATGGGTTCGAATTTCCCCTGGAAACGCTGATTCCTCCTTGATCCATGACAAGAGATATTCTACAGCTACAATTAACTATGTCACTGCTGGGCATGTGGAATCGGATTACCCTGCTTATACTAGAGATATATGAGTTTTTTCAGAGACAAGAGGAACAACTAATGACTGAAACCTGCGAACTGCGAAAAAAAACACGCACATTACTGCACCTTTGAGTGCTAGGGCCGAGCTGCACCGTTCTCAGAGAGCATGCTGCCCCCAGCCTCACTGCAGGACTCTCTAAAATCCTGCAGTGCCCCAGTGTGCGTGCGCAGGGGCGTGAGATGGGTACAGAGACGGGGACATGATTACCGCAGGCAAGCAGCAGTGATTTTGAGGATGCCCAAAGACAACCCCCCCCGGCCAGCATCCCTTCACTTGGCCAGGCCAGGAAGATCGTTATGCTTTCTGTAGCGTTTTTTATATATTTCCTAGTGGAAGTGCATATAGGGCATTCGACGCCTTTCCTGCAGACTGCGGGCCTTCCTCTCCCTCCATGCCCAGCCCCCCCTCCTCGCTCCTCGTTTATGAGCTGCGACTCTTCATTTTCCTATCATCTGCTGTGAGTTATAGCCCGCTTCTATGCCTTTATGCCGCGGCGGAAGAGACAATGAAGCTCGGAAGTTAGAGGAGAATAAAAACAGACTAATAATATCAGCCAGTCGCATTTAAAGATGTCCTTGGGGGGGACGGCTGAGTGAGGCGGCCACTTACTGGATGGAGTTCTCGATGCGCGTGATGGTGAGGAAGGCGGCCAGGTTGGCCGTGTAGGAGGAGATGACGATGAGGGCGAAGAGCCACCAGATGCCCATCATCATGCGGGTGGCCAGCGTGGTGTAGGGAACCTCACCGCCTAGGGGCACAGAGGAGAACACGCCTTTACTTCGGTCACCATCACTTTGTCATGATACACAGTGGTCAGGCCGAGCTTGAACCAGCTGGAATCAAAGCATTGTGTTAGTTAACGTGTATTAACTGTTACTACTGTAGAAAGACTTGTTCACTAAAGACTTGAACAGCAGGTTTCTTCACCACGTGTTCATGATGCATATAGTGTATGCATCTTCAAACAGTGTGGGTGTACAGTGTACACACACACACACACACACACACACACATTTGTATTCCTCATCTTAGTGAGACCATCCATTCATATCAATTCCTTCCTAAACCCAATCATGACACCCTTGACCCAACTTCCCAAACTTAACCTTAACCACACGTAACCAAACAAAATACAAGACTTTTTTTTATTTCAGTCACAGTTTTTTTTTCTATTGAGGTTATTATCCAAATGGAGACCTGAAAAATTTTTTCAGGAAGTTTCAGGTTTTACTACACTCCGGGGACATTTTGGTCCCGAAATGTGATCTAACCCACACACACACAGACACATACACACACACACACACACACCATGTACATTTCAGCTTGATTAAAGCTGGACGTTAAGGATGACACTCTTGCTTATCCAACCAAACTGACTATCGCATACAATCCAACAGGGACTGAAATGCCCCAAATGTCCTGAGCAGGTCATCTTCTGCATGGCTGCCACATGTTACAGGGAGTGGTGTGGGGCTTAGGATGCTGGGCCAGTGATCGGAAGGTTGCTTGTTCAAATCCAAGCATTGGCAGAGTGATTCAGCGTTACGGTCCTCGAACAAGGCCCTTAACTGCTGCAGGGACTTTTTGACCTCAAAAAAAGTGCACTGCTTTGGATAAAAGTGCCTACAAGTCAATATCATATATACATAAATCTCAACATAATATCTTTCCATACATTTCTTCACCTTTCTTTCAATTTGCTTCCACATTTCTGATTACCTACATATCAGTTTGCTGTCTGTCCACAAGGCTGCTCTTAATGTGATCCAAATTGCCTTATGATGCCGTTTATAAACCTCTGCTAAGCACCCCAGGATCAGTGTGACGAGAAGGACACTATATAAATATACATCACGCTGAACATAAACCTTGCATGGACTTACGTATGCGTCTTCTGTAGTTCTTATGAAATTTCACTTCTGCCCCATTCTCCATTATAATTCAGGATGCCACCACCCAGCCATGGCAGCCCAGAACATCAGCATTAGCTCAGCATCCTCCCAGCGATATTACCCGGCATCTCCATTCCCATGGTGAGTGAGAGGAAGACGCGGGCCACAACGGCACAGAGTGGAGGCCCCGTGACGGATGGGCAGCGATAGGCTGCCCTCCATCTGCGCGGAGCACTGGTGGAAACAGTGCCATTCATCCTCTCTCCTTGAGGATCATTGTGTTCTTATGTGTAATAAATGCCAGAGATTTCAATCCCTTCGGCGGCGAAACTCAATAAAGCACCCGAAAGCGCCGTCTCCGACACCCGGCCTCTGGGTTTATGCGTCCCACGGGGAGTCGTCACTTACGGCGACTCGTATTTCCTAAGGGCCGAGCATCCTGCGTCTGGGACACGATCGGAGCTCGGCCAGCCGACGCCTGCTGCGCGACGCCGGTGACATGCCAGCTAGGGGCATCCCTGATGGATTTAGACATTTCTGGAGGACAGTGATGGTTCTCTGACAGCTGCTTGTGGGACCCTCTGATCTCATGATCCCCTCTCTCAACAAAATGCAAGCTAAGCGCTGCCCCCCGCTTCTGTCGCTATTACATGCCCAAGAAAAGAGGAGGGACCGCGAGGAGCGATCGCAGACGTGAAAATAGGAGCCCAACTCTCATAGGCAGAGTGCTTACCCTACCTGCGAGAATGCTCCTCAGGAGAAAATCATCTCCATCTTACTCACCTCCAATGAACATTCGCAAGCTATCTGGAGCACACAAAAAAGCACTGATTTCACCGTTGTTCCGAACGCACTTACAGTACAAACAGTATTTTGAGGTTCTTTCATTAGCCTGCGTAAAGCCTAGCCGGCCAACTACGAGCCTGAAAAGTCATCAAGCAAGACTGGTGGGCACAAGGCAATTCTGGGATGAGAGAGGTCATCGCCTCCGAGGGGGCAGCAGATGGGGTAGTGCAAGTAACACGATGGAGCAGAAGCCATAGACTTTACATCTCATTTTCTCTCAATCTCCTGGTGAGAAGCAAAGCCCGTGCCAGAAAGCCACGTCTTAATAAACACATACGCAACATGCTCTCACACAAATACTTGCTGTAAACAGCTCAAGGCCAACGCGAAGATCTGGGAGTTACGTCTCGCTCGACAAGGAACTAGGTGGATTTGGCTATGCAATGTTAGACCTACTACTGTTGGTTTATTTTTAGTTTTAAATGTCTTCGCAATCAAATCATATGACACATAATATGGCTCAAAAGCAAAACTACAGTTTCAGGAAGGCAGCAGTAAACTGATTGTTATATCAACTTTAATCAGAAACAACATCCAGTGATTAGAAATTAGATTAGAATAATTTCTGCCTGTCTGTTTCACAGGAACGCTGCGGTTGTACAGCTCAGCGAGGTCTTCTGATCTTCCAGAAGTACGACAGCCCAGGAGTGCTTTTGTAAAGTGTGCAGCTGTTTAAACGGGTGGCAGTGTAGAGACGCTCTCCGTGCGACTGCGTGACTGCAGAGCGTTTGACAAACAAACACGTTAAACTGCTAAGTAACAGATGGCTGAAACGTTAAGGTATGTTTACTCTGCTCTGCTGTTTACCCAAATGATTGTGCCTGACGATTCCCCATATAATCCAAAAATTAAATTTAGAGACTTTGAGGATACAGTCAAAAATTAATAAATACAGAGTCCCCTCTGCCTGGATGGGTCGATCCTTCAAATCCCTCCAAAACTCAGAATACTTACAGGAAAGAAGCAGTAAATGCCGCTTCAAAGCCGCGGGTGCAGGTCTCACTCCTACATAGGCGGAGCTTGCCAAAGGGGAGGCGAAAAAAGAATGAGTCTCCTTGGTCTCCTAGGTTACTGATGGAATGGATCAAATGGAAGCTGACCAATCGGTGACCTGAGCGGGTTTTTGGTGACCACTCTGTTCAGTGATGCAGGCATTCAGGCAGCGGGCTGTGCGGCAGGGCCATGTATTCCGCGCAAAATGCAGTGGGGCCATCTATTCCGAGCTAAATTGCGGTGGGGCCATCTATTCCGTGCTAAAACGCGGCGGGGCATCTATTCCGTGCTAAAACGCGGCGGGGCATCTATTCCGTGCTAAAACGCGGCGGGGCATCTATTCCGTGCTAAAACGTGTTGGGCCATCTACTCCAAGCTAAAATGCGACGGGCCGTCTATTCCACGCTAAAATGCGACGGGCCATCTATTCTGAGCTAAAACGCGGCGGGGCCATCTATTCCGTGCTAAAACGTGTCGGGCCATCAACTCCAAGCTAAAACGCGGCGGGGCCATCTATTCAGAGCTAAATCATGGCTGGGCCATCTATTCCATGCTAAAACGTGTCGGGCTATCTACTCCAAGCTAAAATGTGACGGGCCATCTACTCCAAGCTAAAATGTGACGGGCCATCTATTCCGAGCTAAAACGCGGCGGGGCATCTATTCCGTGCTAAAACGTGTCGGGCCATCTACTCCAAGCTAAAATGCGACGGGCCATCTATTCTGCGCTAAAACGTGACAAGCTGACTGACTTACGCTCTTCAAGAAGCTCCACACAGTAGAAAGGAAACTAGCGCCTCTCTGTGATGTCGGTGGTGCTGTCCGGTGTCTCAGCTGCGATGAAGCCATTTGGCGGGCCGTAAAAAGCAAATTAATTTTTTAGAGATAACCTGCATTCCAAAGATGGTATCAGGGCAAATCGATTTGAAAGGCATCCAGGGGCCTGTGGTTCAGGTGCTCAGAGATTCACCTCACGGGGGGGAGGGGGAAGCAGGTGGCAGCTTTCTCTGTCTCAGGGCACAACATGCGCTTTCTTTCACGACTAAGTGGCACCTCCAGGGGTCACAGGGCACCCCAACACACACATATACAGAAGCATGCACACAGGGGTCCATTCAGGCACCGTAAATATGAGCAGGTTTCACACGCACACACACACACACACACACACACACACACACGAGTCGATCCCCACGAGCGGAGATGTGTGCAGACAGGACGTTGCCGGGGCGTTTAATCTAATCGAGGGTCTCATCGACACGTCTTAAATAAGTGCCGTTGCGGGCGGGCCTGAGGACGCAGCCAATCGAGAGCCGGATGAAAGCGAGATGCCTTTGAACTTCAAAGGGCTTCCGACGGGCCCGGTTATATGACGTCTCGCACGTGCGGCAGAGTGCTTGTTTCACAGAGACCCAATTAGTAGGCCGAAGCCTGGGTGATACAGTAAATAGCCGGGCTCCTACAGACATTTAGAGAGCTTCCTGCGCGCCATTCCGCAGGGAGATTACTCTCATCCAGCATAGGGAGTTGGCCCCGCAGATCCGATCCCCTTTCCCACATTCCGGATAATTGCAGTAAGAACTTTTTAAACGGATTATTGAGCCTGCCGCCTCCTCGCTGCCGGAACGGTCAGTGGCTTCTGACTGAAGATTATTCGGAACAAATCTTCCTCATGGTCACGAGAGGTGAGCCATTTGCATAAAATCTGCATACAGTATACCGCCCCCTGTCTGTGAACAATGGCGTGACACTGCACTAACCGCAGAGATTTAAAAGCGTAATATTCTGGTTGTGCAGAACAATGGCCTGGGAATTATATAATGTGTATGAAAACAAGTTAAATTGTCTCTGACCTTCTGTCACCCTCATCTATGAAATGTTAACAGTTAATGAGGTCTCTATTGTTCCGACTTAACCCTTTTTCAGACAAATGAACGTAAACATAAAGCACACTAGCGTGCTAGATGAAAGCAGATAGCATGCATTGTCTGTGTGCGTTTCTGCAGCCTTTCACTTCAGCCGCTGGAAGGTCTTTTTTGCGGTGACCGCGAGAGCAAAAATCGTGTGTGAGAGGCAGTGATGTGGACGGATGGCGGCTGAGTCTCCTCACCTCACCCGCAGACCAGGCTGCTGCTTAGCGGTTTGGGGGGGGGCATATTTCTCATTACAGGTCCCTGTGGTCACATATGAGGCAGGGAGATAAACGCCACAATGGCAGCCCAACTACCGGCAAAAACTTATTTCCCTTCTGGCGACTTCAGCGAAATTTCCCCGCCGCCGCCGAAAGTTGCTGATGTGGCGAATTCTGCACACTTGTTTGTTTGGCCACTTGGATTTTCATGCCTAGTTCCTATTGATTTTTATACAACCCAGGATTAATAACAATGAAAATGTGTAAAAAAGGGGACTCCACCTGCACCATCCCCAAGGCTGTTACTTAGAAACTGTGTTTGTGACTGTGTCTCGCAGGTTTGCTCTTGGTGAACACAAGCTGTGTGCCACTGTCCCTGTCTCCAAGACCACATGCCGGAATGTGATCATAGTCATAGTGACTATTTCAGAGTTTTGGTCTTTGCTCTTTCTTTTTCAGAAATCTACATTGCTGACCTATTAAATACAGCAGACAGACATAAAAGATCATGGTCAGACTTGTTCTTATACCATGTGGACCCTCTAATCTTTAAAGAACAAGTCACATGACCAAAGCACAGTCCCTTCCTTATCCCAATGGACTGACATCTTCCGGAAGCTATTTACTGTAGCTAAATTCTTTGTTAATATATGTAGTAATTTTAGGGTATTTGAAAAAACATCATCACTAACCTATATTTAGTCACTGCCTCCACTCTACAAATGATATGAGATCAGCTTGATTTTGTACAGGCAATTAATATTTCATTTAAATCAGTCAGTATTAGTTTTTCATATTCCTTCTTATCCAGAGCTTTTCCAGCAGGAGTGGGGGGGGTTGGGTAAGGGGATCTTGATGGAGCTGAGAATTAATTCCAGAAGGGTTTTGTGTTCCTTATGATTTCATTAGGACGTGCCACTTGTGTCAGTCAAATCACTGGCTAAATGAATACTAAGTGGCATCAGCTTCCGGCAAACAGGCAGACAGGAAGACAGACAGGCAGGAAGAACAGGACAGCCACTACGATGGGCGCCTCTGCAAATGGACTGAAATGTGCCGGCAAACAGGCAGACAGGAAGACAGACAGGCAGGAAGAACGGGACAGGCACTACGATGGGCGCCTCTGCAAATGGACTGAAATGTGCCGGCAAACAGGCAGACAGGAAGACAGACAGGCAGGAAG
>JAODKN010000041.1:6219666-6231994 GCA_026774425.1 Petrocephalus zakoni
CTCAGTGTGCAGTGTGTGCCTGTCTGAGAGAGCGTGCATGAGTGTGACTCAGTGTGCAGTGTGTGCCTGTCTGAGAGAGTGTGCATGAGTGTGACTCAGTGTGCAGTGTGTGCCTGTCTTAGAGAGTGTGCATGAGTGTGTCTCAGTGTGCGCCTGTCTTCGAGAGTGTGCATGAGTGTGACTGAGTGCTTGTGTCAATGTGCATGACAAAACGTGTGTGTGTGTGACGTGTGTTTGTAAATGTGTATCATATGTGCTTCTGATTGGTCCAAGGAAAGGATGTGTATGTGTGAGTGGGTGCATGTTGATTTGTGTAGCTTCACGAATATGGTGGATGTGTGTGCTTGTGGATTTGTGTGTGTGCGCACCAACACACGACCCTGCCTCACAGCGCCTCCTACAGCAGACCCGGGGCTCGGTGTGCAGCACAGCAGGAGAATAGGGGACCTCTGGGAGGTGCCTCGTCCTCCCAGCTGATCGGATTAAAGGCGGGGGGTGGAGGGGGGGCGATCGCGGCTGCTGGGCCCTGTGTGCCGGCGATAAGAGCCAGCGATTCACAGGGAGGGTTTTGGTTTAACCAGGGAGGCTCAGAGAAACAGGCCATCCGTGCTGGTGGGGAGAAGGGTACCACCGCAATCAGCTGGGACCAGTAAGGACTGCAGGCACCTCTGGGGGGGGGGGCTACAGCCTGTCAGGGGGCCTGGATGGAGGATGGAAGGGAGGCGGCAGCGAATACGAAATAGGTGCTGTGTGAGTGAGTGTGTGTGTGTGTGTGTGTGTGTGAGCTTGTGGGAACATTCTTTTTTCTTGAATTTTGTAAAAAAACGCAGTCTTGTATTTGAAGTCTTGTATTTCATTTACTTAATTTTGGTTAGGGTTAGGGTTCGGGCTGGTTAGGGTTAGGGTTAGGGCTGGGTAGGGGTTAAGGGTGTCATAATTGGGATCAGGGTTATGCCCATAGAAATGAATGGAGAGTGCCCAAAATGAAAGGAAAACATGAACTCTGTGTGTGCATGTGTATGAGTGTGTGTGCGTGTGTGCATATGTGTGTGTGTGTGTGTGTGTGCATCCGCCCCTAGTCACTGGTTAAAAACTAGCCCCCAAAAAACTGGACTGACAGGTATGAAGGTTCTGCTAAAATGCAAAGGATGGGAAGTTCCCAAGGTTCGTTACACCAAACCAGAGGTACATGAAGTATGAATAAATCCCCATTGCCATCATCTCTGGCCCTGCGCTGAACTGAGCGAGAGTGGGAAGCACACTGAACGGGGGAGACCCCCGGGATCGCACGGGGAATCTCACACGTCTCAGGCTGAGCACTCCATTCCCAAATGCACTCCACTCTCCTCGTACACCTTAAAAATCTCCCATCGGAAGTGAATTTTGACAGTTTTATTATGTAATTTTAACGTTATTTAGGCTGTGGGTAGCATGAAGATACACATACTGCAGGACACTAGGTGATGCAGTGAGGCTTTAATCTTTAGTGTTTGCCCAACAAATTACAGTACTAATAATCATAATTAGGATTTAAAGAAAATGAGTTTCCAGTCGCAGCCTGGGATGTGTGCTATCATTATGGTTATGAGTCGTAATAGGCTGAGAATTAGACACGTCTGGCTAAATTCAGACGCACTGAATCACTGGCGTCTGATTTGTGTACATTTCAGTAGGCCTAGCTGATGAACGTTTTGACAGCCACGCAAAATGTCAAGCAGAAAAGGTCGAGGGGTGAAGAGCTCACCCAGAGCTGCTTTATACAGATCCACACATCCTCCTCGCTTGCTGCTTAATTCTCCCTCTCTTTCCCCTCTTATTGCTTAACCTCTTGTGACTCTGATTATTTAGAGCTATTTTTTTGCAAGAATGCACACCATTTCTGAGGTGTCAGATTTCTATTTGGGAGGCAGTTTTCAGGCGACCCCTAAACAATTATCCAAAGCAAGAAAAAGGCAATTTTGTCAACAAGCAGTAAGAACTCCTGCATCCAAATTCTGAGAGCCTTGCCTTTAATTTCCAGACCACAAGACACAACACTGACTAAGATCACCTCCATAAGGACAAAAATGTCCCCAGATATGCTCACATGGCCCCACACAATGCCGGAGAAACAGATTAACTTAATCCGGAACTTTCTACTGAAGTACTCGAATCCTTCATGTAATGTCCTGTTTTCTAAAATCACAAAATGATCACCCTTAAAAAACCTGAATATTTTATTCGAAACCTGAGTACATCAAAGGCTAATACAAGAAAGTGTTTTGTGAAGAACAGAATGTCAGCAAAAACAAAAGCATAAAGGCTTAAATGAGCGGGCTGCGTGGGTGCAGGAGGGCGGGACGAGGCACTCCCACCTGCCGTGGCCCTCGGAGAGCCATCTCATCTCCGCGCCTTCCTGGCTTTGGGTTACGGCTCGCTCTGTAGGCCTCATGCAGATGAGCTCACGTTCCCCCCCAGGCTTCGCCGACGTCTACCCAAGGATGTCGATTACGGAGGCCCGCACAGGCCCTCGACTTCGCTCCAACCCATCAAGGACATTCGCTCTTTCATCGTAAAAGGGCTACAGTGCGCCTTCAGCTCCGATTTAGCTGGATTTTCACTTTTTTTTGCACTCTTTGCTAAACTAAATCTCAGATGTTTTCCTCTTCGGTCCCAGAGAGCCTTGCAGTCTGGGGCCTTTGATGCAGAAAGGCCATTCGGCGGCCATGTTTAACCGCGGAGACGAGGGAGTACGCTGGGTTTGGTATCAACTGAGCCTGTGCTAAAGGTGCTTTGCTCTGGAATCCATCAGGCTTTCGCGATTTGGTTCTTTCTAGGTACATCTACATCGAGTTCTGTGAAGATTCTGGACCCCGTTGACCAATGCGCTTTATCTCTGAACTGGATAATATTACCGTAACTGTCGGTGACTCTGCCGGGAACCTCTCAGCGGCATCCCAGGCCAGTGCCTTGGTGTGGTGGGGCGACCTGTTCCAGGTTCACCACGCTGGCACACAGACGAGGAGCGCCAGGAGGTTCCGGAATTGTGACATTTTGCTGCCCATCATTTGACCTGTTTTCAGCGTCAACACCAAGAACGTTCCTCACCGCTAATGGCTACATTCTCATTGCCTCTGTAATGAATCTTGCACAAACAGACATCTTCATACTGAAGTCATGACTAACAAACAGGAGCCGCTCTGCGTATTCCCCGATGGCTAGTTATCGTGCTTTTTTGTGTGGATAAGCTGAATTTAGATTTGCCACAACAAAGGGTCTTTATCCCCATGAAATCAGGCTTTCCCCCTTTTTACTCAGCTCCTCTCACTGCTTCCTTCATTTTGAATGTATTTTATAATGAATATTGATCACTTTGCCCCCCCCCCCGATCCTGCCAGTTGCCACTCACAGGTTTCTGCTCCTGAAAACCTTCAGCTCTTAATTACTTCATTTTGAACCCTCCTGACCTGGCTGATTAATCAGAGGCTGATTAAAATGTGCCGCATCAAAAAACACTGAGTTTCTGCTTCGGTATGAAAACAGTTCAGGGCTCTGGATACTTATGAAAGGAGACACAATTCTCACGTTTAAAAAAATCATTTCTTTAGCAAATGCTTTTATCCAAGGTGACGTGCTTTCTTCCAGGCATTCCCTGGAGCACTTGGGGCTTAAGGGCCTTGCACAAAAGCTGAAATGTGACATCACTCCAGCGATCCTGGGATCTGAACCAGCAACCTTCCGAACCCAAGGACAGCTCCCAAACCCACCGTGCCTCACACCACTCCCTGTGTTCTGGGTAGAAGTGAATAGATCAGGTTCAGAGAGTACAAATCCGGACCGAGATTTAGTTTCTACCAACCAATAAATTATAAAAAGTCATAGTCACAAATTACTCATCCCATTGGTTCTAACAAAATCTTGCTCTGGATTTGTACTTTCTGAACTTCCCACCTCTGGTTCTGAGCTGTGTTCTTGTAGCACTCGCTTATATGTTTCACTAACACTCCATCTTGCTTCCTGCTCACGTTCTGTTGTAATTCCTGCATGCAGTTTGCCCTCCGGCCCACAGCTCTGTTCCATGAGACCCTGGGCCTCTGAAAGCTCATTTCTCAGAGACACAGGAAGCGCCCGGGAGCTGAAGCCCAGGTTGCGTCTTAAACCCGCTTTCACCCGCTTCCCACAGCCCCGCATGTGCCACGCCGCCCTCCTGAACTTACCCTGCTGAACGAAGGAGCCGTAGACGAACCACATGGAGTTGTAGAGCGTGGTGGACGACACAGAGCCCATGGGCAGGCGGGGCGGGTTCAGCCAGTTGAGCAGGTAGACGAGCACACCCACCAGGAGCACGGTGCCGGCGATGCAGGCCCACAGCGAGAGGTCGAAGGGTGCCAGGCAGGCGAACATGTCCACCGTGCGCTCTGCCTTCCGCAGCAACACCCCGACTGAGTAGTCCATGTAGCGCGTGGTGAAGTCCACCACGCTCTCACGCTCTGGCGTGATGGTGAGGGCAGACAGGCCTATGTCCGCCCGCTGGGGACAGAGAAGGGGGAGGGGCAAACCTTATCTTTAGCCAATAATATGTTTTCAATCTGTGAGTGACAGGGGAGAGGGCACTCCAGGGGCCAATCAGCTTTTAGCTTGGACCAGGGCCCCTGAGGCCCTGCCCCTTTACATATTCCTGGCTCCATGTATGGCTGTGAGCCCAGGTGACAACCATGTTGTCTTTTTTTAATTGGAGGAGACGCATTTCCCATTAGTGCCAGCAAAATGTTCCCTGTGCCGAGCGTGATTACACAGCAGGAGACGGAACAGTGCCAGTTTTATTAGGTACAAAAACAAAACTAGCTGCTATTCCCGTAGATCCCAAATACAAAAATGCAACAAATAAGACAGGAAATATATGTTTTGCCTTCACTCCTCTTTAAACGCATTGGTGAAATGAACAGCTTCAAAGATCAAAGATCGAGCTGACCATGGCCCTGTCGTCTCCTGGCCGACATGTTTAGGGGGCACATGATTGAAGGTCGGGTGTGAGCAGGGCCTTGAAGTGATCTCAACGGCATGCCAAGGAAACGGATTACGAGGAAACGGAGCTGGGAAGGACAATCAATCAAACTTTAATTTACAAAACAGCCACCAGGGGGATCGGGGGGCACAGGCTCGTCAGCGCTGAGTCACGTCCGCTGCAGCGTTTCCTCCCACAGAAATCCAGTGTAATTACAGCCCCCCCCCCCCCCCAGCCAGGTCCTGAGCATGACTATGGCTCCGCCTCCCCGCCTGATTGTTACAGCGAGCCAGGGCCACAGAACATTCTGATTGGTGAAAGAGGTTAAAAATGTGATTGGGTGAGTCAGAGAGGTGTGTCTGCTGAGTGGATGATGAGCAGGTGTGGGCGGGGCCTAAGGAATGCTTGGGCTACAGTTCTGGCTACGTGCCATTGGGTCAGGGCAGGGCATCAAGGGGCAAGTGGGGGTGGGGGGGCCACGCAGGAGGAGCATGCTGGAGAGGGTAGCTGGTCAGTGTTCACTTTGTAATGGCAACTGGAGCTTTACACGCTGCACAAATGCACACAGAGCATCTCTGACAGACTCACTCTGACACAGAGTGGCTTCTGCCATTTATCTTTAAGATCCCCCTATGGTCCACCTGAACCACGGTCATATACGAGACGCGGTTTTCCTTCATCCCTGCATTAGCCTGTGTCTGTGAGCCCCCCTCCCCCAGCTAAATCACCGGGGCCTTTGGTATGAAGAATCAGCAAGCAGCAGGGCATCTGTGTGGGCATCACAGGCTCAGTGGGGGTGAGGTCTGGCCTCAGTCGCCTCGTTAAAAATGGCTCCCACCTATTGCCGGCAAACTGATTTTTTTGGGAAGCACAACGAAGAGGCTCGCCCTTCCCACCCCGGCAGACAGGCACACACGACCACCGACACACTCACGACAGGGCCACGGTCCACTAAGTCAGCTAATTTCACGGTCTGCTACAGAAACAAAATGCTTAAATGGGCTGAAACGGGCGCTGATGCGTCGCAGGAGCTCCGCGCGAGGGCCGAGGCATCCCAGAATTCTCTCTGGTGACGGGTGGACTTCAGCGCACCCCTGTGACTCATCGGGTCATTGTGCTCCGCAGAGCTTGTGTTCCGGACATGGGCCTCATTGTTAACCTGCCCGAAGATTATCCCGTTATTAATTAGGGGACTGTGTAACAGCCCTACTCCTATACTGCCAGATTAGCAATTAGATACTATATGTGAAGCAGACAGATATTAATTAGAGGGGTGGGGGAACATGTAGGGGGGGGGGCAGGGGGGACAGGGTTGCTGTGCGTAGAAGATGTATAACTCCGAGCTTCTGAGCGAGGGGCCGCAACAGCGCCCTCTGTGGGCCGAGTGATGCCACGGATGTGCCCAATGGACGCGTGCTACACCTCGTTCCGACTCACCCACAGAGGAAAGGAAGCCATAACAAAATGCCAACCACAGGAAAGACTGAGGGGCCAGCAGAGTGACACCACCTACTCCAAATTACTCCAAGCACTGCTCAGATGGAATGCTACCAGCCACACAATTAGGCACGAAGCAGAAGTGGCTTTCCTAAGGGGGGCTGGAACACCCCCGCCTTCAGGGCCCTGTTTACTGCCCAGGAAGAGGCAGCACCCCTACAGGGGAATGGGGGGGCTCTGCATGAGGAACAAATGATAAATAGTGTCAGGGGATAATTGGAGCTAGACTAACATTCTGCAACACACACACCCCCCCCCCAACCTACTTTAAGAATTTAAAAAGTAATAGCGATAGTTCCTGGATATTAACCCCAGATATGCTGTGCTGACCTCCGACCTGCAGAGGGCACTACAGGGACGAGCTTCTGGTGTGACCTCCATGCCCAGTGACCTTTGTGCCCTTGCATGCATCTAGGAGGAGGCCTTCACCCACCTTGAACACCAGCTCTCCAATGAGGCCGTTCCAGACCCCGTCCGCCTGCAGACTCCCGTATTTGTGGTCGGGGGCCACGTAGATCTCGTACTTGAAGCCCAGGTAGTTAGAGAGAGCATCCAACACGTCAATGGAGAAGCCTTGGTACTTCTTGGGCTGTCCCAGCACGTTCTCCGACACCATCACGAAGGGTTCCTCCTGCAGAAAGGGAGCGCAATAATTAGGGATATCGCATTACAGCTAGTGGGCAGAATGGTTAGCAGACCTCCCACACATGCAGCATGCTTACAGGTGCGGTCATGTGCTCTGTGGACTGACATCCCAACTGTATGCACACAAAATCCTTGAAATAATTTTATTT
The DNA here is from genome assembly GCA_026774425.1 of Petrocephalus zakoni. NCBI lineage: Eukaryota > Metazoa > Chordata > Actinopteri > Osteoglossiformes > Mormyridae > Petrocephalus > Petrocephalus zakoni. Next base: position 6,226,942 of record JAODKN010000041.1, read on the forward strand.
AGGATCTCATAAACGTACAGCTGAGTAGTTAGGGAGAAAGGGCCTGAGGGTAACCAACTCTTACAGCCGGTAATCTCCAATGTGAGGCGGTCACGTACAGTCAATTACCCTCACTCTGAGGCGGTCTTGTACAGCCAGTGACCACCACTGTGAGGCTTTCTAGCATAGCCAGTGGCCACCACTCCAAGGTGCTCTCATACAGCCAATGACCCCCACTGCAAGACTCTCTCGCTAAGCTACTGACCCCCACTGAGAAGTGCTCTCATACAGCAAGTGACCCCACTGTGAGGCGCTCTTGTACATCCAGTGACCCCCACTGTGAGGCGCTCTCATACAGCCAGTGACCCTCACTCTTAGGCTTTCTAGCACAGCCAGTGACCCCCACTGTGGGGCTCTCTCATACAGCCAGTGGCCGCCACTCTGAGACACTCTTGTACAGCCAGTGACCCCCACTGTGAGGCTTTTTAGCACAGCCAGTGGCTTCCACTCTGAGGCACTCTTGAACAACCAGTGACCCCCACAATGAGGCTCTCTCATACAGCCAGTGACCCTCACTCTGAGGCGCTCTCATGCAGCCAGTGACCCCCATTGTGAGGCTTTCTAGCAAAGCCAGTGGTCGCCACTGCGAGGCGCTCTTGAACAACCAGTGACCCCCACAGTGAGGCTCTCTCATACAGCCAGTGATCCTCACTCTGAGGCGCTCTCATGCAGCCAGTGACCCCCCACTGCGAGACGCTCTCATACAGCGAGTGATCCTCACTGTGAGGCACTCTCACACTGCCAGTGACCCCCAATGTGATGTGCATTCATACACACAGTGACTCCCACTGCAAGGTGCTCTCCCACAGGTGCAGTGCAGAATAACAGTGGATAAATACACTAGCTGTGGCCCTCCATGCACAGTATGGGGACACAGCATGGGGTGTCAGGCTAATGGGAACTGCCCCTCACCTGCTCCACACTCACACTGCCAAGGAACCTCCTGGGTGAGAAGGCACAGGTGCATTGAGGACCTGTCCGGGACCCTAACATGCCCAGCGCCCCCCTGGGGGGTTAGTGGGGGGTGGTGTTCATTTTCATACAGCTTTTCCTGACAAACTTTGGCAGTGTTAGCTAGTGCCTGCCATGTCGACCACACGCCCTGCGAATCGGGCACCATGCTGAGGGCGAGCTTGTTAGCGAAAAATAATGACCTTTCATTTAAGACCTCAATTAGGTCTTTCCTAACGAATAAAAAAAAAATTACTGCAGGTAAAAATTTGGTGTTTAGTTTTTAGGAGAAAATTAGGTTTTCTGGGAATCGTTTTATTGTACCTGTAGTGAAAGCACGACAGGGCTTTGATTGAAAAAGCATGCTAATCCTGCTGGACTGTTTCATGACGAGGTACCATCATTAGCGAAAGACCTCCAATAAGACAACCATGGTGCTGGATAAAGTATTATAAAACAAATGCAAACATCACCCCAGGAGCTTTCCAGGGCCAGTCGGGGAGTACCTGAAACATCACCCCAGGAGCTTTCCAGGGCCAGTCGGGGAGTACCTGAAACATCACCCCAGGAGCTTTCCAGGGCCAGTCGGGGAGCACCTGAAACATTACCCCAGGAGCTTTCCAGGGCCAGTCGGGGAGCACCAGAAACATCACCCCAAGAGCTTTCCAGGGCCGGTTGGGGAGCCATCCAGCATATTGTAGGCCCATGTGTAAATCCTTCAGACCCGGACCATGGGCCTATCCGGAGGGGAGGGGATTTTGACTTCTGCCCTAAGATATAAACGCTGAGGACCAGCCTGCCACGGTTGGCATAGACATCAAACAGGACCCAAGAAGGTCAGCCGATCCCACGGCCACACGTCATTCGCTAGACCAGTTTGGGTCGTGCAGTAAGATCACTACATTCTCCTTACCCCACTGCTAACCATTCCCCAAGCTTCATCCCGGCGACTTCAGGCATTCTGCTCTTTCACTGACGTTTTCATCCAAAACAGCTTATATTTCTGGATATTTCACTGGAGCAATTTACATTCACCCAAGGGTAAAACAGCAGTGTCTGATGTTACCTGCTGCCCCTGAGGTTAAAATATTCTGAAAGAGGAAAGACACACAAGCACAGGAACAATGCACTTGCGCACACACACACACACACTCACAAACACACACACACACACACACAGATTCGCGTACCTATCTAAACGGGGACCTTCCTTTCATTTCTATGGGAAAAACCCTAATCTCAATCTTGACACCCTTAACCCCTACCCAGCCCTAACCTTAACCATAAGTAACCAACCCAAATACATTTTTGGCATTTTTAGTTTTTTGATTGCAGTCACAGATTTTTATAAAATTGAGGTTATCCAAATGGGGACCTGACAAAATGTCCCCAAAAGTAGGGATGTTTCCGGTTTTACCGCACTTTGGGGACATTTTTGGGGACAGTTTTGTCATTGTTAGTTCTTTGATTTCATTCTCAATTTATTTATTTATTTATTTTTATTGCATTCCCAGAAGTTGAGGTTAACGAAACCCAGAGGAGGAACAAGGTTCACAGTGATGGGCACCCTGCTTTTTCAGTGTCAGTTCCATTTAGCCAGTTAAGGTGACGCTGGCATCATGGCAGAGTCTGCTCCACGCTGGGTATATGTCACCTTCAGATGACTCTCCATATTCCTACAGGCAATTACAGGGACCTCAGTATAGAACTGAACTTAGCGCTTAGCCTGTTGTAGTCTAATCACTACTGCCATTCTTTATGGACATCAATGTATATGAGTTTCCGAGTCCATTTGGCAGTGGGTGTGTGAGAAGGAAACTGGCAGAGGAAGGCAGCTTTTGTGTTGTAGAAGTGATGTAAGAATGTGAAAGAGGTTGAATGAGGTGAAAACTCCACAGGAGCTACAGTAAACACATGTCTATAAACACACAGCGCAGATCTATAGAAGCACACCAAAGTCTAAAAATACATCCCGAAGATCTCTAGAAATACGCATGAGTCTACAAAGCAGCAGATCTCTTTAAATACATGAAGGTCTATAGAAACACACTAAAGTCTAGAAACACACAACACAGACCTATAGAAACACACACATTTCTACAAACACACACAGCAGGCCTATACAGTAGGAACACACACATTTCTACAAGCACACACAGCAGGCCTATAGGAACACAAGAAAGTCCAGAAATACACCCCATGTGTCGACAAAAACATACTAAAGTCTACAAACACACCCCACAGGTGCATAGAAACACATTAAGGTCTAAAAACATACACCACAGGTCAAGAGACATACACTGCAGGTCTAGAGAAACACACTAAGGTCTAGAAATGCACACCACGGGTCTATAAAAACACACAACGTTCTCTAAGGGCACTAAGATCTAAGTGATAATTTTAAAAAAGTAAATTAGTTGGTATCTTAATCCCGACAATTAGATATTTGCTGACTAACAACATTAACTAGTCATAGTATTAGCTATCACATATAATAACACCTCTAAACAATATAGAAGATAACGCTATTGGAAAACAGCACATGCAGAAAGGCACTGCATATCTCAAATGTATACGGGCATTAATATTCTAGGGCTGTCTAGCATGAGCTTTTAATTATTCTGCGAACGCTCTCCATTACCATTTTTGTAGACGTCTCACTGGACCAACACGTTTTAGCAAAAGATCTAAAATGCTGGTCTTTAAACATGTGTGAGTCACCACACATCTCCCTTCACAGACACAAACACGCCCCTCAAAGCTTCTTCCTGCGATGCCAGGTTGCTGAGAACGACCGGACTCAGCTGCAATGTCCGCTTCTCACGTCTCGAATCCCATGATCCTCCAGGCCCTTTGGAGTTGCTTCCCAAGTTAAGATTGGTTCCTCTGATCCAGAGGATGGCCTCAGGCACGGGTTCCCAAACCAGTGCCAACTGCTGACCTGCTGAGAATCTGGCTAAAGCTAACCAACAGAAAGCAGCCCCAGATCCTGCTGGCCAAAGTACAGCCCAATTGCAGAAGAAGTGCGGGTCGTGATTTCAGTTACCAAACAGCACCCATGTCACACAAGCAAAAGATATTCTGGTCTGATTATCCCAGGCTCTTGTCTGCACCTCTCCCCTCGAATCTCTCTCTCCTACGCTCCCTCGTTACTTTCAAAGAGTCCGTCCTTGAGTACATGCCACATTTGTACCATTTATAAGCCGCGCTGATGGCCCACAAAAGGCTTCGGTGTTATGGGATCTGTGCTAACGAGTCCCGCGCGGGACCGCGGTAAACGAGGCGCTGGCGTCAGATGCAGCGGCCAGCTGTGCCGGCCATGATGTCATATTCAGATCCTGACATTCCCGCACAGAGGAACGATTTATAAAGAGAATGGGGGCGGCGGGGAAAAAATTAAAATAAAAAGGCTGGCAAGACATGAGGAGGGCTGGGCCAATCAGAGGCAACACTGAAACAAAGGGGGCGTTGAGGCATTAGTGCAGGGGGCTCACCTCCCACATCTGCATTTAAAAATCTAATTAGCAGCTGCAGCAACTGGGTCAAACTTATAAGACATACAGGAAGAGATAAAGAGCAGGAAAGCGGCGGAGATCTCTCCCATCCCGCCCGCAATGGACAACCCGACTTAGAGCCACACTCTGAGAACGAACATGGAACATGGTTCAGGGGAAACAAAAAGATCAAGCTGTTTTACATTTCATTGTGGAGAACTCGTCGAGTTATTATTATTATTACTATTATTATTATTGTTGTTGTTATTTTGACATGACTGCAAATAATTCATTTTGCTGTCTCGGTGTACACTTCCACAACCCTCTCCCAAATCCTCATCAGCTTTGGAAACTTTGGCTCATGTCAGAAAGATAAAGAAGAAGAGCGCTAAGGCAAGAGATGGAAGGATGAGGGAGATAAGGAGAGAGCGAGAGAGAGGGATGGGGGCCTGGGGAGGAAAGAGAGAGAGAGAAAGAGAGGTATGGGGCCTGGGGAGGAGAGAGAGAGAGAGTGAGAGAGAGAGGGGTGGGGGACTGGGGGAGGAGAGAGAGAGAGAGAGAGAGGGAGG
>JAODKN010000041.1:6243535-6257253 GCA_026774425.1 Petrocephalus zakoni
GACACGATAGAGAGTGTGACGCGATGGAGAGTGCGACGTGATGGAAAGTGACGCAATGGAGAGTGTGACGCGATGGAAGAGTGACACGATAGAGAGTGTGACGCGATGGAGAGTGCGACGTGATGGAAAGTGACGCAATGGAGAGTGTGACGCGATGGAGAGTAACACGATAGAGAGTGTGACGCGATGGAGAGTGCGACGTGATGGAAAGTGACGCAATGGAGAGTGTGACGCGATGGAGAGTGTGACGTGGTGGAGAATGTGATGCAATGGAGAGTGTGACGTGGTGGAGAGTGACGCAATGGATAGTGTGACGCGATGGAGAGTGACACGATAGAAAGTGTGACGCGATGGAGAGTGTGACGCAATGGAGAGAGTGACACGATAGAGAGTGTGACGTGATGGAGAGAGTGACACGATAGAGAGTGTGACTCACTCGCCACCAGAGCAGCGCCAGCCTCATTATCGTTGCGCTGCATCTCAAATTGGGGGAGGGGGGGGATCGCCACACATGGACTGTCTGCCTGCGTGCCACAGCACTATTTTTAATTCGCATTACTAAAACAGACATTAGTTGGGAAAGTGTGCCATCAGTTACCCTTGCCTACTCCCCAAGTTACACCTACACAAGTGCCCTCATACTGTAATCTGAGTCAACACGAGGGGCTATTTAAGGGCTCAGATGGTGATGTAAGCCAGGGCTCTCCAGCTGACTACAAAGCTTAGCACAAGACACTGGCCCTGGCGTCGCTCTCCGGCACACAGCTGTACATATCTCATCTGACGTGCTTCCTCCTGAGAGTGTTCAGGAACAATCTGCTCAATAGAATCACCGCATGGTTTACCAGGGTAGGTCGAAACTGAAACGATGGCATACAGGCTTAACAGGGGTCACTCTGTCAGCTACTACGTTTGAAATCTACTTGTCAGCCCGATTACTGAGGTAGGAATGAACTGTCTATATGCATTTATAAAAAGAAAGGAAATATTGACTTCGACTGCCCCAGAGGGAACACATGCATGCCCATACACACACGCACACGCACACGCACACACACACATACGCATGCAAATACAAATACCTGCTGAGACTTTCATTTGCTCACACACGGAGCATAAAGACGACTGCTCAAGTGCTCACCACTCTGCTCCAGTCATACCCACAATACACGCTGCTCTGCTCCTATGTACCCACAATGCACACTGCTCTGCTCTTATGTACCCACAATGCACGCTGCTTTGCTACTGTGTACCCACAATGCACGCTGCCCTGCTTCTTTGTACCCACAATGCACGCTGCCCTGCTTCTGTGTACCCACAATGCACGCTGCTCTGCTCCTATGTACCCACAATGCACACTGCTCTGCTCCTGTGTACCCACAATGCACGCTGCCCTGCTTCTGTGTACCCACAATGCATACTGCTCTGCTACTGTGTACCCACAATGCACGCTGCCCTGCTTATGTGTACCCACAATGCATGCCGCTCTGCTCCTGTGTACCCAGAATGTACACTGCTCCCCTCTCCGGCCAGCCTCTTCATTAGTTACACTTGATTGGCGTCTTTATTGGCAGCTAAGGCCACAGTTCAGGAGCTGTTTCTGCCAATAAGTTCAATATCGCTCCCTAACATAAAATAATGCTAATTAATATCATATTGATCTGAGACAGATATATCCTTCAATTCTGATGCAAAGAATGATTACCAAATACATACATAAATAAATAAATAAATAAATAAATAACTGACCATAATTTACACTTTGGGAGCGTAAAGGAATTTCTGAATTTATGTCTCCAAATTATAGCATTCACACAGCTGACAGAGTGCCTCAGCACCACTGGCTGTGGCTGGAAGTCAATCAGGGGAGCCATACAAGAGCTTAATTAAGAACTCTGGAGGAGGAGGAATTCTCAGCGCACAGAGGGTCCGCAGTGGCCCGGGGTCACAGCCATCATGAAGATAATGATTACATCAACCCCTCTGCCCTCTGCAAAGGGTGCTCAGGGAGTGTTAGACTGCGCTGTTCTATCCAGTCATGGAGGGAGGGGGGGAGGCGGGTGTGCTACGGAAATAGTTGTCCTATCATTGCCTGTCAACAAGAGCTAGGATCAAGCTCAGAGAAAAAAAATCATGCCAGAACCCAGGCTCCAGGGGATGGGGGGGCGCCCTATCATAAGCTTGGCCCTCCCTAACAAAGCTGAAGCCAGGAATGCCGGAAACACCCCTTTGCAGAGTACCCAAGTAGCACGAAGAGCAAGAACATGGAGCATAAGCAGGGCCATAGTTCATACAGAGGGGCCAAGATTTTCATTAGCCAATGATATGTTTCCAATTAGTGAGTGATGGGGAAGGGGCATGCTGAGGGCCAATCAGCTTTCAGCTGGGGCCAGCGCCCCTGTTGCCCCGCCCCAGTACAAGCAAATGACAACGAAACAAATCGATGCAGCAATACCTTGGTGCCGACATCCACATTCTCAGTGTTATAAACAGAACCGAACAGAAACATGGAGTCACGGTGCTGCAGCCAGGATGACAAGACCAGGTGCAATAAATGCGACATAAATAGACAGATATGAGAAGCTGTAGCGATTACACTGGTCACATTTAATCCCAGAAAGTTTACATTAAGGAATTGCAACAAAGCTTATAGTACATTATTATATTCACTTCACTTTGCTTTTAATCTGTGTCATCAGACACCCATGTTGAACCCCGTGGGCCACCGCTGAGTTTTCGTTCTTTATTTATCTCGAAACACCATGGTCTTCCCACTGCCGCGCAGACAGACCAGTAATAGAAGGCAATTATGGAAACACGGCTTCATCGAGACGGGGGAACCGGCTAATGGACCGCAGGCCCGTTAGATCAAACGCGCACGGAAATTGAAATGTCGAAGTGCAGTTTTGCAGACTAACAAATCTGCTGCCGTTAATTAGCCGAGATTGATTCCCCGAACTTCACTTTTTAATAAAAGAATTATCCGGGAATAATAAGAGTGGAGATAAATTAAAAGACTCTCCGGCTTCACAGAGCCAAATTCAATTTGAGTGGCGGAGGAAGCGTGCAAGCCTTACTCCGTAAATATAAATAAAAGGCATTATGGGATACGGCCGAGAGACTCCCCGCATCTGTTCCCACATCCTCTGAAGAACAAACGACTGGAACCACTGGCTCAGATCGGCGTTTTCCAAAACTTTTGAAGACAACTAATCGTACACACGTCAACTAACCCTCAAGCCCTCACCTGTCTCCGGTGTGTTACGATAAAACGAAACATATGGTCCTAAAACAGGAATTAAAAAGCTCATTTAGGCCTGTTTTTAACACTGAATATCCGACAAATATGAAGCACTTTTAATGTGGAGATCAGAGCAGAAATAGTTACACCCAACCAGCACATAGCTACCTATACCCAACTAGCATGCAGATAGCTGTACCCAGCAAGCATGAAGATAGCTACACCCAGCAAGCACACAGATTGCTATACCCAGCAAGCACACAGATAGCTACACCCAACTAGCATGCAGATAGTTACATCCAGCAAGCACACAGATTGCTACACCCAGCTAGCATGCGGATAGCTATACCAGGATTGCCAACTCTCACGCATCCAGCGTGACACTCAAGTTTTCACACTCTAGCGCTCATGCAAGACATCTTACTGCAAATATATATTATTCCATTATAAACCTAAAATTAGCTACACCAAAAGCACTGCGGTAGTTTGCACTAAAGACTATTTTCAAGGTAATAAAACTCTTACATACTTGTAAATGTGTGTGCAGACTATTCTCGAATTGAAAATCTCACCCAGCCAGCTGACCAAAGTTATCAACCCTGGCTACACCTAGCTAGCATGCAGATAGCTACACACAGATAGCTACACACAGCTATCTGTATCACACCAGCACACAAACAGCTACAGCTACACTCGCTAGCATACCGGTAGCTACACCAAACTAGCACACGGCTATCTACACCCAACCAGCGTGCTGTTAGCTATACTAAGCTAGCACACAGCTAGCAACACCCAGCTAGCACACTGTCCTCCAGCATGGTACAGGGACACTGGTGGAGCATTAACCAGGAACGGTAGAAGGTGCTGCGGTGGTTTAAGGATGTAGTTTCAGAGCCTGTGCCATCAAACTCTTTTCAGATTCATTTTGCCCACACAGTGGGAATGCCATTTCTGTGCCCTTGAAAGCAGTAACTTAACTTGGCTGCCCTGTGAAAATCCTTCAGAATATATGAAAGTATTACAGACTGTGTCATGAATGGCGAGTGCTTATGCTCGCTGTCGATAAGGGCGTTTGCCGACTGAATGCATCTGAACATTTAAGGAGCGCGCAATGATGCAGATCCCAAAGGACGCCGTCACCAGAGACTGCGGCTTTCGGCAAGCACAGCCTCGCCTCTCCCGAAACAAGGTACAACTTTCCGGGATTTGAACCTGCAGCCTTCTGGAGACAAGTCCAAAAGCCAACCACGGGCCCCCAGCCACACCATACCTGTCCCCCTCTAGGTCTCGACCGCACACAGATTCTAAGCACATATCACGCATTCCACTTAAGAGTTTCCTCATACAACCAGGAATAATATTTTTGCACACGAGGGAAAGGGGAAAAGCTCACAAAAAGAGAGCAGAGCCTTTGAAATACAATTAAAAGCGTGTAATGAACAGCTTCATTTCATCACACGTCTGTTTAATGCCTGTTATCGCCGTGCACTTCTACTGCGGTTATGGGATCCATTCATTCGCGTCTCGGTTCAAACAGGAGAGTGTATTTAAATGAACACATGTAAAGCTATGGACGGTGTTTGTCCGTTGTTGACTGACTTGCGGAAAAACCCCGTCCCCATCTGGCACGACAAGGTCTCTCCCGGGTCCTGCCATACCTACTACCCCCACCACACTCGGCCAGTATGTACGAATGACATTGCAAAGGAAAAGCCTCATTACTAATATCAGCAGGTGTCTAATGGGCGTTTTTACACTTTCACCACGGAGATTTACTGGTGCGTTTCAGCAGAAAGCAACACGCCAGCAAAAGAATCTCCATCGTACGCACCAGGGCTCTCCTGTCTGCTACTGCTGGCCCGCGGCTTTGGCCATGCCGATATGGGGGGAGAAAGTGAAATTAGTCCAATTAGGCAGTTAATCGGTGCCATCAAACACCTAAGTGGCCCAGTGTAATGGAGCTGTGTGTCCTGTAGCCCCACCTGGGCCGAGACACGTGCCGCTTTCTACCTTCCGTGGGATTGGCAGCATTAGAAGACGGACATCATGTATTTTAACACGACTCTCACAGAATGACAGAGCTGTTTTAAGAGGCTAATCACATCACCGGGACCTGGGACACATGTGGGGGGTGCTGACATTGAGATGAGAGAAGCATTGGCAGCTTCGGAGGACGAATAAATTACACTCCCCCCCCCCAAAAAAAATAAAACCCGAAATGCAGATGTCCCCCAAAGGTTTAGCAGAAGGAAACACAACAAAGTGCCAGTTCTGCATATGCTGAGCGTGTAAGGAAGGTTCCCTTTGATATGAAGGACATCGCTCCGTGGTACTGTCCCTTGTTCCCGGCTAATCTGTATGCATTTGCTTTTACGAGCGCAGCGCCGATTCCAGCCCCATATCTTGCCTGTTTACCTTTCGGTTCTCCAGCCCCCCCCCAGCTGTGCTGTCCTTTGCCCCCGTGATGTGAGATGTGGCTTATAACCACACAGAAAACCCGCTTGGGCCTCCATTTTTTTGCCATCCTGACCCGAGGTGCAGCAAGTGGGTTACACCTGCTGGTTATAAACCTTCTGTTAATAGCTTCTGTCTTTCACAGTGCCCGCAATATTGGCTATGTCTGTTAAACAATGAAAGGGAGTTTGGGGGAGTAGCGTGGGGGCTGGGGGGGGGTACACAAAATGTAAACCATGAGCTGGAAGGCAGCGCAGCGAGCACTCAAATCCGGGGCGATGCTAATTTCTCCCGCTAAGCATCATGGGAGTCATACACAGCACATCTCCGTCGGCAACGAGCACCAAGCGGATTCCCCGGTTCTAATCCCGGGTTTACACGCTGTAATTGAGCTCAGACCCACAGAGGGGGTGCCTAGGAAAAGCAGATGGTGGTGGTGGTGGTGGTGGGGGGAGGGGGGGGGTTCTCACAGGGTGGGGGCCCTGAGGCACCGAGGGAACAACAGCCAGGGGGAGGAAGAGGTTTCAGAACCAACGAGATCAGTCTCAGCGCTGTAATCACCTTAGCATGCGTAGTACCGAGCCGCAGCCAGGGGAACGTGGAACCAACCGGTGACGAGATCAGAGAACCCGCTCGGAGCAAGGTAATTATCCGCGTCCTTAATCTGCGCGCCTGTGCTCCGGCGAAGCCGTTTCCGAGAGACACAGTGAGTCACCGCGTGTCCACCCACCGGAGGGAGCGCAGGGCAGCCAGGCCCAGCTCACCGGCCCGGCACAGTCAGCCCCACGTGACGAGAACGAGACCAGTGATCAGAAAAAAAACACAAAAAAGCTCAAGACCGCAAAATAAATCAACATGCATTTAAAGCCAGATGCAGGTGGCTGGATGAAATCCTCACCTGTGAGTGACCGGCACTCACCTGGTCCAGGAAAATTGAAGCATTAGTGTAGCTAGTTGTAGCAGAATGACAAACCCCACTGTGATCAGCAGCTCTACTAAATGATTGATGACCAGAATCCCCTAATTGGATATCTGAATGCCCACCCCTTACTGTAGCCCGCTGTGACTGGCAGCTCTGCTCAGCAATGGGTGTGGAGAACCCCCTCATTGGAGGGCATAATGCCCTCCCTTTTTTGTAGCTTACTGTGATTGGCAATTTTGCTAAACAACAGGTGCGGAGAACCTTCTCACTGAAGGTGGGAATGCCCGTCTCTTACTACAACCCACTCCTGTGCTGTGTCACCAAACAGACCAAAAAACACATCAGTCACCCCAAGGCTGAACCAAAAACAACATTCCCCGAGAGTCTGACAAATCTGATTGGATGTTGCTGTCCTGCACTGCTGGTGAAGAGGACTCTATTTGCAGCAATGATAAAAATAAATGAAAAATGAAAAATGCACAAAAAAACAAATGAAAATCCTCTCGCGATAAAGGGCCAAAGGACTGTATTAAAATTCTGCAGCTACGTAAGACTGACACTCTTACGTACTCTCACAATAAGCTAGCGAGGGGAGATTGGAGGCTTTGAAAACTGCAGTAAGGCTCCTCGATCCTATAGGGGAGTGGCTGAGAGCAGCCTGTAACTGACAGCCTGTGATAATCCTGCCCGTTAGCGACATGCCAGCCACGCCACGGTCTGTCGGCAGGTTTCTATACGCTAAACGTTCACATGGACTTTTTTGTCATCATCGCGGACTCCACGGCATACAGCCGTGACTGGTGAGGAGGACACAGCTCCTGTGGGGTGTCACATTCACGGCCCCCGCGGAGGCTTTCAGGCCTGGCAGGTTTTTCGGAGGCCCTTGGCGACAATGCGGAGGCTCCGGTGACACATGAGGTGACAGGTTCAGGTCCCCTGAGGGGTATCCATTACGCAGGGACTTAACCCGAATATGCTTCGGTAAGTAGCGAAGAATCAGAGAATGTGACAGAATGCCACATATGGGCACACGTTTTCGGCATGAGGCGGAGGAGGAAGATGGGGTGGGTGAAGGAAGGAGGGGGCAGCAGTTGGTCAGGAAGGGGGCCAATCAGCAAGAGGCTCCCCCTTCCAGTGGGTGAGGGAGGAGCTTAGTCAGGGTTCATGTGCATAGCCTTCAGACAGACAGCAGGCTGTGTGCAGAGGACAGGGAAGGGACAACCATGTCAGCAGCAATCTGTCTGTGCCTCGGAGCAAACAGCAGATTGCGAGCGACGTGCTCCGGAGCGCTGCGACGGACCGGCACCGGTGCCCCCCCCCGCCCCCAGTCCCGGGGCTCCTCCGCCGGGCCCCGTCTTCTCCATGACCACTCACGGGTCAGTGCCTTTTGCCCTCACTTGGGGGAGCAGAGATATTTTGGAGAGTCCTGACAGCACTGGTGACGAGTGACGGCGATGCTATCCGAAGGCGAGCAGTAGGGGGCGCACTGCCCTCAGCAACATCGTTTCTCCTGCTACCTGCTATTGTACTTGCCGTTACAGTCTGTTATTCCTTTATTACAATTTTATGAAACATTATGGAGTTGGTGCGGTGGCACAATGGTTAGCACAGACCTCTGAGACCAGGGTTCGAGTCTGCCTCATGGCTCTGTGTGTGGAGTTTATATGCTCTCCCTGTGTTGCTGTGGGTTTTCCTCTGGGTACTTCGGTTTCCCCACAAACTGGGAATAAGCTCCAGACCCCAGTAATACTGAACAGAACATATGGGTACAGAAGATTGATGGAAATAATACCACATTAGTATCTATTAATACATATAAAACATTACTATTATGGGATTTGGTTCTTCCCATTACTACTTCACCCATTACTTCTGGAACAATGGAAGACATTGGAGACAGGGGCATTGTGGTGGATCTCAGCGCACTCCGTTACCTCATTAATTACCGGTCCGGTCGAGTAAAGCAGGCAGGGACGGGCAGATGCACTGACCGGAGGCTCCACGAGGCGCCGCGGTCTCAGCCAGCTCACACATGGCGCGCATTCGCAGGTTCGCAGGTGGGTAGGTACCGCACCCCAGCCCGCTGAGCCACATGCGCGGATGTCGCCCACACAGCCGCGCACCGCCCACGCGGTCACACGCCGCCCACGCTGCATTTCCGCCATGTGCCGATCTATCAGGACATCCAAAACCACGGTTGACACATTGTGACAGCTTTTCGACATGAAGAATAACGAGACGATTCTCCCGGCAGATAAAAGGCAGCAGAAGATCACCTGTGCCTATTAAGACGAACGCCCCGCTGTCTTGTTAGCATCTGCAGCTGGCTAGCATCGCGGCTGCCGCCACTGCCGGCCACGCCCACCTACCTACCTATTGGCGCTCCTGACAGAGTTATCTGTAATTTCCCCCCATTTTCCGTGACCTGATTAGCAGCAGGCAAAGCTGGGTCACTGAGCAGATTCTGTCGCTTCAGTATGTGGCACAGTGGACATTATGGTTCAGCACTAAAATTCATGATTAGGGGACAGGAAATCTGCAAACCAAAATGCTGCAAACAATGCAGATCTCTTTCAGCCTGCAGTGAGTGAGCGGACAGAAGTCGGGTGGGTGGAATATGACCTGATAATGTGTGTATATCCAGCTTTAGTGTTTTAAGTGTTAGAACTGCGATACAATACTTCAGAACTGCAGAAGGTGACTCTGTGGGTTCAGACTGTATCCGTGATCACACGATCACTGTGGTCGGCAGTGTGATGTCACATTCGGCCCTTGAGCAAGGCTCCCCTACCCTAGCTGCTCCAGGGAATTAAATGAAAATTAAGCTTCATTTTCCAGTTGCACAAGTACAGGTACTTAGGAATGTGTTTTATATATTCATTTCACATGTCCCATTATGCTCTCCTGTATACGACATTTACACACATATAGAGGTGAGAGTGAAGCTTGGGGTCTGAGGGGCAGCCATTTATCCGGAGCCCCTGGAGAATTTTTGCAGGGGGTTAAGGACTTTACTCAAGAGCCCAGTGGAGATGTGGCTATGCTGCAGAGCATTGAGCATTGGGGATTCAAAGGAGCAACCTTCTGATCACAGGCGTCAAGGCCTAACCTGCTATGCCACGCACCGCCCCCTACTGACCGGCTGACCGCGCTTCCTCAAATGTACGTCACTTACGATAAAAGCATCTGCTAAATTAATAAACATAAACAAGGGACCCAAAGGGCATTAGTAGTCAAGAGCCATCCTTACCATAAATAATGAAAGAGGGAGAGCAGAAGAAGAGACAGTCACTCAAAGAGACATCAGGGGACTGAGGGGGCTGTCAGATATCACCAGGCAGGCGGCAGAGGCAAGCGGCAGAGGCAGACGGCAGAGGCAGGCGGCAGAAGCAGACGGCAGAGGCAGGTGGCAGAAGCAGTAGGCAGAGGCAGATGGCAGAGGCAGGAGGCAGAGGCAGGAGGCAGACTGCAAAGGCAGGAGGCAGACGGCAGAGGCAGGAGGCAGAGGCAGGCGGCAGAGGCAGATGGCAGAGGTAGGCGGCAGAGGCAGGAGGCAGATGGCAGAGGCAGGAGGCAGAGGCAGACGGCAGAGGCAGGAGGCAGACGGCAGAGGCAGGCGGCAGAGGCAGGAGGCAGACGGCAGAGGCAGGAGGCAGAGGCAGACGGCGGGTCAGGCGCAGGGAGAGGCAAGCGCTTAGCGTGAAGAGGAGGCTCTGGAGCAGGACAAATCGATCACTGCCCCCCCCCACCTCCCACCACCACCCCTCTGGGGTGAAGACTCTCTGTGAAAGAACATCTGAATCTACCTAATGGGATGGAAAATCAGGGGGGAAGTGGGGATCCGGGCCCAGAGGGGGTCTACTTTGCTGATGCAGACTCGACGGCTCTGGTGCATTCTGGCCTCCGAATATCCCTCACGCCAGAGAAACCATCCCTGCTCAGCCCCATGTCACTCGCTGACATTGCCTCCTCTGAATGACAATTAATGCCAGCCTAAAGGGGTCTGCAGGGCGCGCCACTGAGCCGCCCGTCCCTGGCTTTGACTAGCAATTTGACTTTAACTTATGCAAAGGTTACCTCTAGAATTATGCGCAGCATGTGTCTGGCCGCCGGGCCGTCAGTGTGGGACGTCGGCCCGGGTGTCCTTTTGAAGTCTCTGTGCCCCAGTTATTCTGATGAAGTGGTTCCTGCTTCACATAACTAACGGCACGGCAGCAAACGCAGGAGACTAAATGATCTCCAGATGAAGGAGGGCAGAGAACACGGAACCAACAGAGATTCACCCTTCCTCTCCATCCCTCAAGCTTCCGTGTTCCACCAGGGATCCAGAGCCGACCTCTAGAAGCACACCGAGGTGCATCTCGAGATCCAGCTCTCTAATCTTCACACTGGGGTCCACACCTGATCTCCAGGAGAACACGCATCTCTACCTCCACTGACCTCCACTCCATCTCCATCTCCAGTCCAACACTGGCCTCCACACCTAATTTCCAGCAGCGTAGATCCCGAACCACAGTCAAGAATTCTTTCCAGTGAAAGCTGACAAAGATCCTTTGCTCGCAGACTGTCGTTCGGCTGAATCTCTGCAGTCATTACCAGGTGTTATGTAACGGCTCGCCAAGCAATTAGACACTAGACAGGCCTGTCCTCCGGGCCGGTGCGGCGAGGCTTGCCATGGCGGGAGTGGAGCGCAGAGCGCGGCTCGTAGCCGCGGAAACTAATAGATTAGAAAATTAATTGTGCGGTGATGATTAGGATCGTCGATGAATTACGCCCGTCCGGTATTATTGATAGAGAGGCTTCCCCCGCACAGGTGGCCGCCACACGGGCAGTAAGTATGGGGCTCTGAACTGTGCTGTGCACATGCATCCCCGGTGAAGGATGGGGCAGGGCAGCCACCAGTTTCAGGGTAGAGAATCAGGTCACCACGGTTATCAATGTCGAACTGTTGCACCAGTCCCTCGTTGCCAGGTTCCAGTATATTATGGTCTGGCTGGTTTTACTTTGAGCTCCTGGTACCTCTAAATACCCAGAGACATGCTGAGCATCCCCCGGGTCTCTATCTCCCTCCAGTTCCTGCCCCATTACCCCTCCGATACCAGAAGAGGAACGCACAAATAAAACTCGGCTTCACCATCAGGACGGCACCGGCCGAGGTTCCGTTTGCCAGATCTGTGCCGCATGCATGGCCCATGTGCCTGCGTTTGGTGTGACTCACCATGCTGTCTCTTGACTTGTGTTTCTGCATGCTCGTGTCTACTTGTGACAGACTCGGTGTGTATGTGTGATGACCTGTTACTATGGGGAACATCTGTACATGCGTGTCTGTGTGTGTGTGTGTGTGTGATGATCCACAACCACGTGGTACGTCCGTGTGTGTGGGCTATGCATGGGTGTCTGTGTGATGACCTGTGACTGTGAGGTGTGACTCTCTGTGTTTATTTTTTATTACTAGGAAGATAAACTTTATTAGAACCTCGAGGGGAAATTAAGGTGAAGATAAAGGCACAAGTAGCACATGCAGGAGTTGAGCCCACGACCTTGGTGTTATTAGAACTATGCCGTAACAGACTGAGCTTCCATAAATACAGGTGGGGGGGGGGGATATAAGTGAGTTGAGTTGAAACTGAGGGACAAGGTCAAATCTTTGTCAGCTACTCCTACATGGAGTAGGCACAGTAAACGGGAAATCACTGGCACTATCGTAGTCATAGGTGTGCCCATTGGTGGCCCTCACCGCGATCTGTCAGCAGGTGGCGCCGTTTTGGCCAAACCTTCCAAGCGACAAGAAAATGGCACGCCTCCCCAGCTTGATGAGGAACACGCTAAGCGACTTCGAGAAAATCAATCAGTGTGAACCCAGCCACCCCTAATCAGCTTATTTTTACAAAGCTAATTAGCTAAGAATGAAAGGGAGACAAGGAACAATAAATAGATCATTCCGGAACAATGAATCCAACTCCGGGTTCCATATGACACTTTGCAGTTTAACAATCTGGAAAGAACTACTAGATGAATGAGCATGATGTAAAACTGGTAGCAGAGATAGTTTTAGCAGCAGTACCTCGTCTAGCAAAGCCGGTAAGAGTACAGCTAATTGCAAAAATGCAATAAGCATCATTAGAGTGCTTTAATAGAGCTTTGGGTCAGCCCAAGCTGCCAAAGCAGGATGAGGGCATTCTGCCATAAATCCTGTCATGGTCCGGACGTCCCCTGGGTGATGTGACACCATTGCTCCACGACATCCCACCCAGCTAGGGCTTTCCTGATCGAGGTCTCCAGCTCCACTCAGTGTTCAGTGCTGTGCCAGCTTGAGATCTGCTGATACATTTTACAATGCCTTCCCGGTCATCAAACCAGTCGATGACCACTCCTGCCCTGAGGAGGGCGACATTGTCATCCTGGGAGAGACATGCCCTGCAACAGGACAAGTGTGAGCATTCAGAATGTTATCTGTCAGCATTCACGTTACGCTCTGGGGGGGGGGGGGCGGGGGGGTGGTAGTGGAGTGGACCAGAAACATGCCAGGAAAATTCACCCCACACCGTAACAGAGTCATCAGGAATAACAAACTCTCTAGCCTACGGGCTTTTTCCAGTAAGTTCCACACGGGGAGCAGCTTGTTAAAATGAGCGTGAAGGATGACTCATCTGACCGTGACTTTCTCCCCCTGCTGCTCAGCAGACCGCTGCCTGGATGCTCGTACGACTTTACCCATAAAAGTGCATTTTCACATGTAATAAGTGGTGTTCGCTGCGCAGTCTCACCACGGGCTCCCTCTGCGTGAACTTCGAGAGGCTCTGCTTGTTAAAAACTGCCTGGCCATGCCTCGGACTGATGTTTGCATGGAAACGGGTCTGAGACGCCCGTCATAACCAGTCATGCACCTCCCTCAGCAACACGACTCCCTTATTTCGGCAGTAGTATTACTCCGCTGTAAATCTCTCACACACAGAGCAGCACCTCCCTCAGCAACACGACTCCCTTATTTCGGCAGTAGTATTACTCCGCTGTAAATCTCTCTCACACAGAGCAGCACCTCCCTCAGCAACACCACTCCTTTATTTCGGCAGTAGTATTACTCCGCTGTAAATCTCTCAC
>JAODKN010000041.1:6258194-6268826 GCA_026774425.1 Petrocephalus zakoni
TTGTTTGTGTCCCGTCGCGCTTTGTCCTCGGGTGGGCTGGGGGGGGGGGGGGGGGGGGGGGGGGCGCCCCCCCCCCAGCAGGTATGTGAAGCGAGGCGTGACACTGTCTTGCCTCCCCGGGTCTCCAATGAGGGAGACGCATAGGAACTCTTCTAACGCCTCTTTAAATCTCTCCTACGCAGTGGCGAGATAGGTAAGCAGCTTTCCGGAAAGTTCCGCCGTAACCAAAAATAACCACAGCCACCACACAAAAAGAGACGGGCATCAGAGACGTCACCGCCACCCCGGCTAATGTATCCACGATTGGCAAGACGGGAGGAGTGACGGCAAAGGCCAGATCCAGACAGCCCGATGCCGTGGCAACATGGGTAAGGTCGTTAGCAGCATATGAGCGGAAAAAAACAGATTAATTATCGCTGCTGGCTCAGGGAATCCGTCTTTGCAACTGCTGCCGCACTCGACCGAATGAGAATAAACAAACAACAGAGAAAGAGATAAACAACTCTCGCAGATACAGCAAGCCCCTCTCAGAGGAATGCTGAGAAAATCCATTAGACTGCTATGATTATCAATTAAAATCTTTGTGGTCCCTAAATTAATGTAATTACGGTCCGCACTGAGAGGAGGTGAGCGGAGCAATTGGGTCTGGGTGTATAGACTGATATCAGTGAGGCGGCCCGGCACTTACCCGGTGAACTCCCCTTCCCCGGTCCTCGCCGTAGTTGGTGCCGAGGATCTCGAAGTGGATGTTGGGGTTGGTTCCATTCTCATTAAACTCCAAAAGGCTGGTCAGGCCGCTCACCCCCGCCTGCATGGCACAGAGGAGATGGACAGCTTCACATCCAGCAGGGATCTCCATGTGACATCATCGACGTGACAGACAGGACCACGCACGAGGAGCATATCTCTGGTCCACAGGACAGAAGGGATGCGTATTCGTGTTTCTTTGGGGGGGGAAGCATCCTGTGTGTAAAGCCATCAATCAGTCAGGATTACGACCAGAAGCTGACATCCGCACCTCCGCCCTGATGTGACTCTGTCTGGGCAAAGGTGCCACAGCCTTCTCTGATTGGTCCTCTGAGTCGCCATGGTGACCCGGTTATGCTGCATCAGTCCTGTTCATCTACAGTCACAACAGGCGGCATCCATCTCCAAACGCGCTAAACGAAACCTGCCCGAGGAGGAATAATGGTGCATTTCATCTGCAGACACACTTCCTGACAGCAGCACCTCATGTTAGATGGTATGAGCTTTACCAGTTACTAATGAAACCTTTAGCTAACCCCAATCAGTTTGTGGACATCTCTGGAAAGCTAGAATGGAAGAATGTCCACCAATACTATCAGTGTACCGATGCTGGCCAACCCTTCTGTGGGATCAGGGTCTAGTTAGGAGGCTTGTGGAAGCGTTACATGACCAATACGATCATTCCTCCGTGAAAGGCCCCGCTCAGCCTTCGCCCAGTTCTTAACCCACGGGTGGGGCCTGTTCCACCATTGGGGGAGTAGCCTTTTACACGAGAGGTAACCCAGAGCTGTCAAACTGGAGAGTGCACTGGCGGTCAGTGTGTGTGCGTGAGGACTCATGAGGCCTCAGGAGGACACGTCTGCATCTTCATCCTCCGGCCTCCCTCGTGTTTTCCGGTGGGACCGCCGCCCTGCAATTGCGCATTTATTTGAATGAGCTCCAATTGGGCGGTGAGCGCATTGATTCAGCTCCACAGCACAGGAGCAGACAAAAGAGAGACTCGATCCACCCGCACACAGCAAATTAAGGCTTGGACAGCAATCAGTCCTGCAAACAGATGTCTTGTCACCGCGAGCTGAGGGGGCCATTGTGCTAGTTAATGGGCACTGGGTCCCACATCAGCGGCCGGGGAAACAAATGTTTCAGGAGACGCCAGGCAAGGTCAAAACAAAGAGTTCATTAAAGCAGAGCTTTTCAATTCTGCTTGTAGCCTTGTGCTAACACACCTGATTCAGCTAATCAAGGCTTGTTGACTGGCTGAATTAGACAGACTACCGCAGACCCACTGAGGCCCTTTGAGACTGGGACTGAAAATCAGTACATTAAGGAAAAGGCCTGCAAAGCCCCTGCAGACAGACTCTCAGACCGCACAGTGGCAGGGCCAGCTTTTATAAGCACAGACCCATCATTAAGGAAAAAGGAGTCAGCTGTGCCTAAGTAGGAGAGCCTATCAGACTGCAGGTAATGGGCATGTCAGCTCCTACAGGGATCCCTCATTGGTGGACTCCCATTTGTGTTTTAAGCTGAGATTGATTCAGATTCACAGCTCGTACCTTAACAAGACTGAGAGGACGACTCAACCGCTTACTGTACCTAACACAGCCGCCGTGGTTTTGCAAGGGTCACAATTCAGAGAAAGAGGTAGTAACTGAAACACACACATCAACCAAGCATTCGTCATGGTGCAAACACGCAGAAGCTTCACATGCCAACATAATATAGGAGCCTGGCATTAAGAGCTTCTCTCCTAACACAAGAAAACAGCATCTCGCCCGCTTCCGTGAGATTCAAAGACATTCAGCTTTTTACCATTTTTCCCCCTCGAGTGGGAAACTGGAAAACTAATAAGGTTGTTGCAGGAGCCTCAAAAGAAAATTCACATTTCAAACATTAGAGTCGCTACATTAAATAAATAATTTAAGGAATGCAAATATGAAAAGATCTTGCAGACGTTTGCTTTCCTCAGCCTAGTTCATGACCTGATGCCCCCTAAAGTTGTTTATTTATTTATTTTACCTACCAATCAGCACAAGAAGCAAAAAAGTGCTGATTACTACAAGAGAGACTGAAACCTTCAAGCTCGAATAACGAAAGTAAAAAATGAAAGGATCTTGCAGACATCTGCTTTCCTGAGTCTAGCACACGATGGACCCGTTATTTGTTCAGCCGACCTGTTCACCCGGAAGCCAGCTGCTGGATGCAGCACCGCGCCTCGCCGCTCGCTCCGTATCTCCGGCGCCGAGAGACCCGCCCCCTTACACGCTGCCGCGCTGTGTAATGCTGGGCTTTTCCGGAAGCAGCTTTAATGCAAGTTCAGGGGGACTTAACAGGGCAGTCAGTGCCACTAACCGAGTTAACCACCTCATAACTCGTCAACCTCACAAACCAAGTCGACCGCCGCATTACCCACTAAGTTCGCGAACCAAGGCACACGCCGCATGTGCCCCCCCCCACCACAGCCAGAGAATCGGGCCGCATCGCCCACCTCATTTCCATGACAGAATAGAGCGGAGTCTCTGCTCGCAGAAAATGGTCTTCTTGACCGACTCCTCTGTCACATTTCGTATTGCGCTCTCATTGAGTAGATAATGGTGCTGTGATTGTGTTCACAGATGGTTCATTGGCCTCCTAACTGCAGATCTAATGGGTTATCTAGGGACACTTAATGAAACGCTACTGAAGTATGGTCCCCTTGACCGTAAATTATTGATTTAATGCTCAAGTCCTTCTACACCTAGATATCCCAGAATCCTCCAGCATTTAGAAACGGTTGGACAGGCATTGGCACTCACACGCGCAAACAGGCCACAGGAGCCGCTCACCTTCTTGACGGTCTCCAGCATGGAGCGGCCGCCCTGCCAGGGCTTGGAGTTCTTGCGGATGCAGGAGAGGCTCGCCATGCTGTGCCACTTGCGGTCCTCCAGCTTCTTGTGGAAGGTGTTAGCCAGCAGCAGCACCGTGTCGTAGATGTAGCGATTGGTGATCTGGAGACCGGGGGGGGGGGGGTTGGGGGCAGAGCAGAGAGTGTGAGCGAGAGAGGGACAGCTGTCGGATCTCTCGCTTTTTAAATGAGTACATCGACATCCCTTTAAAAGTCCATGATAACCTTAAAGACAAGGCAAGTTTATTTATACAGCACAATTCCGACACAAGGCAATCGAAAGTGCTTTTCAAAGGCAGAAGGATACATTCAAATAAAATGCATTTAAATCACATTTAAAAGACAAAGAAACCTAAAAACCAAACAAACAAATAAATGAAAAGCTGCAGCAAACAGAAATGTTTTAAGCCCTGATTTAAATGAGCTGACAGTTTTTGCAGACCTCAGGTATTCAGGAAGCTGGTTCCACAGAGAGGGAGCATAGAAACTGAATGCTGCTTCACCAACTTGGTCTGGATTCTGAGAACACAGAGTAAAGCTTTCCCAGATAACCTCAGGTGTCTGGATGCTTCACAGTGTTCAAGTAAATCATACAGATTCTGGACCATTCAGTGCTAAGTAAGTAATAATATTTTTAAATAAATCCTGTGGTGCACTGCCGGTGCAGCGATTTAAGGGCCCCAATACCTTTTTGTCATAGACAACACCTGCCAGCAGGGGGCAGTATATTGTTAAGCAAACAGCCGAGCTGAGGACAACGAGCAGGAGTTTTACGGGGGAATCACTGGCTGGTAATTATTCCAGAGGGAAGAAGGACTTTGTGGCAGTTCTTGAGTAAATGCAGAAAGGTACCCACAGTTGCCTCTCGCCCTACATCGTAAATCTCCTTCCTGCAAACAACAGCCCTAAATACTGTTTGTACAAGGGATTGTGCCCTCACCCTCTTTATGATACAGTATCTGCTGACCCCTTCATTCATACTGTGCCTGGCATCTCTAAGAGATCCTTATACACGATAGGCAAACAGGCCTGTCAAAGTTAACGCATTTACACGTTAATAATAATGATACATAAAGTTTGTCATTTAATAAAACACTATTTCTTTGACAGCCATATTAACAATCTTTATTCATACTATTCCCCCATTGGGGTACCAAAATTAGCGTAATTAAAATGAACGCAAACAAAGAAGTAATAACGCATTAATGCATTAACTTTGATAGCCCTATCCATAAGTAACCTCATAATTTGATCCACGAACCTCTCCGTTCATTGTACATTTGTTTATCAGTTATAGTTTATTAATGGAATTTTGCATTCGCTTCAGTCAAAATGGCTGACTTCATCTCTTAATACTTCCCAGCAAGCGTTTACGGTCCCAGCAGAGGGTCGGAATCGTGGCAGAGAAATCCCACAATCCCTGTCTCCGCTTCACATCGACGCTGTGAGCTTAGCGTACAAGCTGTAGTCAAACAGAGTCGTCAGTCATTCTCAGACTAGGTGATAGAAATGCTGAACCTGGCAGAGGAACATACACAGCACGCATGGAGTAAGCGACTCAGCAAAAGATCGACAAATGAGAACTTCTAATGTAATGGGAATATTGCAGAACCAGGAGTGTCTGCTCTGTGAAGCTGAATAATTTATTTAAGCTCAAACAATTACAAATCAATGTACATACACTAGCACTTTTATGGAATTTGATTTTACTTTCTCTAGATGCTACAGCAGAGCCCTGCCATGTCCCCAAACACACAATCCCATGGTTACAGCACCAACTCCTCAACCAACATGCCACCTACTGTCCTGACAGCACATCCCCGGAGAGCCTGCATGTTGGCTGGAGGGGGACGAGCACTCAGAGTCACAGGGGAGTTAATTTCACGGTGATCGATCGAGCTGCGATTCAGCCGAAGTGTTGTCTCCATTTTAATGAGAATGTAATAAACAGACTGGAGTGGTTTGCCTTGTTTATTAGCTTGAAATGCTCACGCACACTTGATGCTGTATTGAACGGCATGGTTATGCCACACAGTCGCGTAGATGGACAAGTGGCTGGGAGAGCGGCCATCATTACTTAAGCTCAGGTCTGGGCAATTACTGCCTGGAAAGTAAACTCAACACACTGGGGGGGGAACACACCTGCACTCACTGGCTGCAAAAATCCCAGATCTCAGCCCAGAACAACATTATAGTGCTTTGATGACATGTGATGTAACGTTCGGTTTAATTGCTCCCATAAAATCAAAGCTGAACCCCAACCGGCACTCAGAAAGCCAGGAAAAACACTGCTTTACCATGTTCGAAAATGGAAATTGTCCTAAGTTTTATGTACTCCTTTTAAAGTTAGCAGTCAATTTATGTATATTATTTATTCGTGTTTTAAAATAATCCTCTTTGTACAGTATGCTACATGTCAGCAGAGAAATATAGGAATATATATTACAGCTATAAACATTTATTTAGCTCTGCCAGAGCCCCGCGGGCACTTTATTACTGCAAGAAACGCATGCACACACAAACAGGAGCTGCCTGGCTGTGGAACGCACTCCGTGTTATGGGGGCCACACCGCGCAAAGGCAAGTGCGGCTCTCATGTCTGTTTGTTTATCTCTATGCACTTCTCAGCGGTGTAGCCAAAAGAGGAGGGACGTGAGGAGCAGTTTCTGTGGATTGTGGGGATTTTATTAGACCTACAGGCTTTTAGCAGATACACTCCGATCACTAATAAATACTGAGCCTCCGTCATTAGCCATCCCGCGCGGGCCTGAGTGCTCAGCAGAGCGCCGTGTGGAACAAAACGGCCGGCAGCTGCCCAAACAGGCCCACCTGGCTCCGCTTACAGCCCTGTGCGGCGCCGTTTGCGGGGGGCGGGAGGGCAGAGCAGGATGCTGGGTAACAAAGAAGACAATTCTCTGCTAATGTGGCCAGCCAGTCTCAGGCAGAACCAGCAGAGCAGGCAGTCAGTGCAGTCTGGAGTGTGTGTGTGGGTGTGTGAGTCTCATCAGTGCAGTCAGGAGTGTGTGTGTATGTGTGAGTGGGTGTATGCGTCTCATCAGTGCAGTACACAGTGTGTGTGAGTGGGTGTGTGAGTCTCATCAGTGCAGTCCGTAGTGTGTGTGTGTGGGTGTTTGACTCTCATCAGACTCATCAGAGTCTCACCAGTGCAGTCAGGGGTGATAGAGTGTCTGTGTGAGTCTCATCAGTGTAGTCGGGAGTGTGCGAATGAGTGTGTGAGTCTCATCAGTGTAATCAGGAGTGTGCAAGTGAGTGTGTGAGTCTCATCAGTGCAGTCATGAGTGTGTGTGTGTGAGTGTGTGAGTCTCATCAGTGCAGTCATGAGTGTGTGTGTGTGAGTGTGTGAGTCTCATCAGTGCAGTCTGCAGTGTGTGTGTTGCCAAGACTCATGAGGACAATACGGAGTCTGTGTGTGTGAGTCTAATCAGTGCAGTCAGGAGTGTGTGTTTGAGTGGGTGTATGAGTATCATCAGTGCAGTCAGGAGTGTACGAATGTGTGTGCGTGAGTTTCAACAGTGCTGTCAGGAGTGTGCGAGTGTGTGTGTGTGTGTGTGTTAGTTTCAACAGTGTAGTTAGGAGTGTGTGAGTGTCTGTGTGAGTCTCATCATTGTAATCCAGAATGTGTGTGTGGGTGTGTGAGTCCCATCAGTGCACTCAAGAGTGTGTGTGTGTGTGTGTGTGGGTGAGTCTCATCAGTGCAGTAAGGAGTGTGCGAGTGTGTGTGTGAGTCTCATCAGTGTAGTCAGGAGTGTGTGAGTGAGTGCGAGAGTCTCATCAGTGTAGTCAGGAGTGTGAGTCTCATCAGTGTAGTCAGGAGTGTGCAAGCGTGTGTGAGTTTCATCAGTGTAGTCACAAGTCTGTGAGTCTGTGAGTCTCATCAGTGCAGTCAGTAGTGTGCGAGTGTGTGTGTGTGTGTGAGAGAGAGAGACTCATCAGTGCAGTCAGGGGTGTAGAGTGTCTGTGTGAGTCTCACCAGTGTAGTCAGGAGTATGCGAGTGAGTGTGTGAGTCTCATCAGTGCAGTTAGGAGTGTGAGAGTGTCTGTGTGAGGTTCCTCAGTGTAGTCAGGAGTGTGCGAGTGAGCGTGTGAGTCTCATCAGTGTAGTCAGGAGTGTGCGAGTGAGTGTGTGAGTCTCACCAG
This sequence comes from Petrocephalus zakoni, assembly GCA_026774425.1. NCBI lineage: Eukaryota > Metazoa > Chordata > Actinopteri > Osteoglossiformes > Mormyridae > Petrocephalus > Petrocephalus zakoni. The sequence goes on from JAODKN010000041.1 coordinate 6,265,980, forward strand.
TGTAGTCAGGAGTGTGCGAGTGAATATATGAGTCTCATCAGTGCAGTTAGGAGTGTGAAAGTGTCTGTGTGAGTTTCCTCAGTGTAGTCAGGAGTGTGAGAGTGAGTGTGTGAGTCTCATCAGTGTAGTCAGGAGTGTGCAAGTGAGTGTGTGAGTCTCATCATTGCAGCCAGGATCTGCAAGTGTGTGTGAGTTTCATCAGTGTAGTCACAAGTCTGTGAGTCTGTGTGTGTGAGTCTCATCAGTGCAGTCAGGAGTGTGCAGGTGTGTGTGTGTGTGTGTGTGTGTGTGTGTGAGTCTCATCAGTGCAGTCCGCAGTGTGTGTGTCGCCAAGACTCATGAGGACAATGCAGAGTGTGTGTGCATTTTTTGTAATTAATACACTGTGTGGACCAAATTTTCCCACAGTGTGATAAAAACCTGTAACCTGAAATATTTTTTTCTGTCCCCATAAGGATGACCTCAATCTTATAAAAAACTGTGAATGCATTAAAAAATGAAGAATGCCAAAAGTCTTGTATTTAATGTGGTCACTTATGGTTAAGGGTAGGGCTGGGCAGGGGTTATGGTTAAGTGAGTCTGTGTGCACAGCGTCTTTGTCTGTGGGGATGGTTGCTGATGGTTGCTGTAGAATTGCGATCCATCTCTGTGTGAAACTGGGCCACGGCAGCTGAGCCAAGCTGACCAGTTCCCCGCCTCCATGCCACTAATTCTGCTGTCCCCAGCACCCCCCTGAGCCGACACCCGGCCTGCCAGACCACCTGACCACTCCCACATATCGCCAGGCTGGAAAAATACAGTTCAGAGAAAGAAGCACGGTGCTGCCAAACAGGAGGCATCAAAACAGAAACATTCGCCGTTGGCATGGTGGATAAGAGGATTCTCTCCGCACCAGAAAATGCCTGCTGGAAATGTAGCAGCGCCCTCGGTGGCTTTGGAGGTTTTACTGCAACGATGTGCTCATCAATCCGTCTCAGCACAAAAGAAATCAAAAGAATAATAAACTAAAGATGAAGCTGAAGTGGAAATTTATATTACAGTAACTCTGGTTCCTGTTTCCATGACCCCCCAGCATTTCATGCCTTCCTAATTTGTAGAAGTAATCTAATTACACTTAATTACCAACGTAATTGGATGTGTCACGCCGCAAAGTGTGAAAGCTGAAAGACGTCTGCCGCCTCGCCTCGCTGCAATGAGAGAAGCGACTTCAGAGCGAATACAGAAAGAGAACAAGGAAGTCTGTTCGGAAACAGGGATCGGAGAAATGCAAATGTAACTCGGGAACGAGGGACAGGCAGCCAATCCGAGAATTCCAAAACCCACATTATTATGCATTACTGTTTGCCATTGTTCTTAGAGGGTGATCTTGCCCCAGGCTGATGACTGGTTGCTCATTTCCTGCACTCTAGGCCTCACCTCCAGCGTCTGTGCTTTGGGGTCCTTGGGATCACACAGCGACGTGTTAATGCGGTGGTTGTTGCGCACGCATCGCTGGCTGGTGTTCTGTGGCTGCGGGAAGGTCTGTCTGACCAGAGTCAACCGGCCGATGGACTTCATCACCAGCTCCTGCAGGTCCTGGTCGGAGATCTCCTGCAGGAGAGACGGAGAGGCCGGGATTGAGGGAAAGGACCAGGAAGCAGGGGCAGAGCAACGAGCGCGGCGTCGATTGAAGCTCCAAATATGTCTAGATAGTCTATTCATCCATCCATTGTCTGCCCCGGGTCCCGGGGACAGAAGTCTGAGCAGAGATGATCAGACCTCCCTCTCCCCAGCCACCTCCTTCAGCTCCTCCAGACAGGATATCAAGGCATTCTCAGGCCAGCTGAGAGATATGTCCTCTGCAGCATGTCCTGTGTCTGCCCTAGGGTCTCCTCCTGGTTGGACATGTGCTGAGCACCTCCATTCCCTTTTTCCCACGTTTGATGTTGGTGCACAGTTCCATTGCAGAGGTGGACCTCCGCAGTCTCTGATCCTGTGGCTGATGAGTTTCTCTGCCACGCTTGAATGTCACGTCTTACACTCTCCTCTCTGAAAAGCTAATAGAAGCAGTTTGCCCCCATAAGTACCCAGGCCGGCCTTCTTGGCATCAAGCCTCCACATTACCCACAATCCATGGGGGCCAGGAGGCATGGCAGCGTTAAGCAGACAGCAAACCCCATGTGCAGCAATGGCAGGGGTCGTGCTTATTGTGTTTGGTCTCTCTCACCACAGACATGTGGTGAATTCTGCCGCTGCCTTCACGAGATCTTTGGGTAGTGAGTCCATAATGTTTGGGCTCATTGTGAAAATGTGCCATTTCACTGTGAACTAGCTGAGATTCTGTCCCTCCTGAAACCCCACCACACGAACGAGTCGGCTTCCGGGCCGAGCAAGTTCTATTTCAAGTCAGGCGTGAGAGGGGCCTCAGCCCGGCGGCGTGGAAAGTACGCCTGCGTCTGTGCAGACGTGACAGCAGGATGCAAACACAGCAGGGAAGCTCTGAGGTGCGGTGGGGGCAGAGCGCCCTCACTGCTCCAGCTAGGGGTCCACACCCAGCGGGGCCATGCTGTGAGACCTCCTTATCCCTCACTGCTCCAGCTAGGGGTCCACGCCCAGCGGGGCCATGCTGTGAGACCTCCTTATCCCTCACTGCTCCAGCTAGGGGTCCAAGCCCAGCGGGGCCATGCTGTGAGACCTCCTTATCCCTCACTGCTCCAGCTAGGGGTCCACGCCCAGCGGGGCCATGCTGTGAGACCTCCTTATCCCTCACTGCTCCAGCTAGGGGTCCAAGCCCAGCGGGGCCATGCTGTGAGACCTCCTTATCCCTCACTGCTCCAGCTAGGGGTCCACGCCCAGCGGGGCCATGCT
>JAODKN010000041.1:6270371-6281307 GCA_026774425.1 Petrocephalus zakoni
AAAGACTGGGACACACACAGCTGCACTCAGAAAGACTGGGACACACACAGCTGCACTCAGAAAGACTGGGACACACATGGCCACACACAGATGCACATGCACACAACTCCAAAAAAAGTAAGTGTGAAGTAACAACACAAATCCAACCCAGCGCTGTTCAGTTGTGTCTCTGTCTATGTAATTTGCTGAAAACTATACTTGGGAGTGAGGAGCTGTGAGGTCTGGTGTGCAGCTCATAAATGTTAAAAAAATAGAGTAGACATGAGCTGTTTTGACCCCCAGAAAAACTCGCACCAAAGCATGTGCATGTGTGACCTGTTGTGTGAGTGTGAGCATTTCATCCTTTTAGAAGCTGTTAGTCTTAAGTTTCAAGGGTCAGGATCCTGTAATTGGCAGAAAGCCAGGCTGTCAGTATTCAGGGTGAGTCCATTGTGGTATAATAGCAGGAGACTGAAGGACGAGGGGCGCAAGACCTGCCTTTCACAGGGGCACCTGAGGACACAGCGCGAAACATACACTGACAGCTCGTTTTAGAGCTACGCTTTATCACGGAGTCCGCGTAACCTGCAGGGATCCCCCCAAACGAGCCACGGGCCATATGGCCGTCCACTTCCTCGTGGTCCTCTCTGCTTTCGTGAGCGTCTCTTCCTCCTAATCACCCCGAGCCTTGTACCTGGGGCTGATGCTTTTGTTCGGCCTTAAAAGAGGCCCAACGATCTGGCCAACACGCAGAACATGTAGCTAATTTGTTCCGTTGTGAGTGGCTTGTTTATTCAACTGTGCTGCTGTGATAAACCCAGTCTGGTCTCACTGCCGAAATATCCGGACAGACACAGGTTGAGAGTGTAGCTAACTAGCTGGCTGACCCCCACTCCCCCCACCATCCCTAAGCACGCCACTCCAGCTACCAGCCACATCTGCCGAGTCCAGCACATGACACAATGACTCCAGTTCCCATGAACCCCTGGTCAAATGGCTTTTTGCCGTCTGTCTGGACTGAGGCAGCGTGAGGCTCACTGCCCTATGTGCTAGCCCCCCTTCTTTTTACCCTATAGCTGGTCGCTTTACCACAAATTGCTCACAGGAGGCCAACAACTACAGCTGAAGGGAGCAGTGGATGCAGATGAAAAAAACGTATTAAATCTCTTATTTGCCATTTATAGACACACAAGTACAGGAGCCTTGGAATTCGTCTCTTCGCCTAATGCATCTTGTTCGTAGGGGATCAGTCAATGCATGGTGCCCCGGGAGCTGGGGGTTCAGGGCTGAAGGGTGCACAGACATGTGACTGTCCTGCCGAGTCCAGGGCTGACGTGGCCATCTCCCAGGCACGGGCCTGCCGTTTTCAGATGTGGCCCACTGGGGACAGTCAGGGCCGTGATGTGGCGGCCGGTAGCCAGGCCACCCGCCGCACACCATATCTCACCCAGCCTAATTGTTGAGGTGACTCAAACGCTCATCATAAAACCTGGGGGTCGTAAACAACGGCAACAGCTGGGGGGGCATGACGATGGCAGGCTAATGGTGTTTTAATCTCCTGCTAAGACTCAATAAAGATTAATTATTATGCTGTGCAGGTCGCATAAAATGCTGCAGCTTAGTGGCAGCGCGGGGGGCCGAGAGGGCCTTCGTGCGGCTCCGGGGGGCGGGGTGATGTCATCACTGCTGTCCCCACACCCAGCTCAGCGCGACAAACCTGCACATTAGCTACTGCTGCTCATAGAACACACCAGGCTGGAGATTTCCTGCTTGGTTGGGGGTGGGGGGGGGTGACACCCTCTTGTGCCTCTGACGGCAAGGAGCAGCCTCTGACTGCCACATTCGTACTTTTGGGGCATCCCAGAATCTAAGCAGCTCAATGCTATAAATATGTCACCAAAAGCCTTTAAGGGGACACACTCACATGCACACACGCACGCGTTGCCCCCAGCACTAACACACACCAGCAGGCCGCGTTTCCTCTACTGAATTTGCGATTAAACTTTGTGTGCCAGCCAAGGAGAAAAGTATCGATTCTGGCAGCTGATGGAGCTGATGGACTGACACCGGTGCTAGAAAAGAGCGGCCCGCAGTGAGCCGGACCCCCGGCACCGTGCCCAGAAGCCCGGAGAGTGCGGGCAGTACTGACCTCAGTGTTGGCAAGGGGGTTACACAGAATAGCATGGTGGGGCTGTGGGAAGCAGAAGCGGAACACAAAGGCGCGGCCTGAGCTTCAGCTCCCGGGCGCTTCCTGTGTCTCTGAGAAACGGGCTTTCAGAGGCCCAGGGTCTCATGGAGCAGAGCTGTGGGCCGGAGGGCAAACTGCATGCAGGAATTACAACAGAACGTGATCAGGAAGCAAGATGGAGTGTCAGTGAAACATATAAGCAAGTGCTAGAAGGACATACACTATATGTCCAAAAGTTTGTGGACACCAGGTTGTCCAGCATTGCATTTTGAAACCAAGGGTATGAATACGAAATGGTCCGCCCTTTGCTGCTGTCATGGCCCTGACTCTTCTGGGAAGGCTTTCCATTAGATGTTGGAACATTGCTGGTCGGATTTATTGCCATTCAGGTTGGGGTATTGATGCTGGGTGATTAGCTCCCTTTCGGTGAGCTGCTGTGACCTCCCACACACACCTGAACTTGCTCCCAGACATTTATATGCAATCACCAGAACAGCTCTAGAAGGGCAGGCGTGTGCTGAACTGACTCGTTGGAAAGATGGTGGCCTGTGATGGTGCCAGGAGGAAAGTCAGTAACCTCTACTGTGCAACCACCCATTCTGCTGCTAATTTTGGTAGCAGGAGATTGCATGACTGCGTGCTTAGTTATACACCTGTGTTAGCAATGGATGTGGATTAATTAGGCAATTCACATAATTAATTGGGTAGTGGACAAACATTTGGCCATACAGTCTCTGAATTCAGGGGCTGCATCCTTCTAATGCAGCATTTGAAGACAGAATGCATCACAGCAGTGAGTCTCCTTCAAATGTGTTCTAGAAATGTGTCCTTCTTTTCCTGCTTCATGATGGAACCTTCAACATATCCCAAGATTCATTGCACAGAGGTAAAGTGGGTGTGTCCCAATTCGCCAATCAGCGAACCTTCGAACAGTGCAGACCCTGAATTCGGCCATATTGTAGGTCCAAACATGACAGGATGTAAGACTGCACATAAACATGACTTAGGCGTGAATTGTAGCAAGATGTAGCCCTGAACTTTACAGAAACAGACCGGATGCAAAAGTCAGCAGGAAGGTGGGCTGAGGCTGAACATGAAAACTCCTTGGGCAGCATTGTGGTCTGTAAATCTAGCCTACAGTCACTCACTGGGTCAGGAGGAACACTCACATACTCAAGTACTGATGATGTGGGACACAGACTGCACCTTCAGCAACGCGAAGGGCTTTAGCGTGCAGCAGGGACGAGATAAACTGGCACCGTATCATAGCCAAAATAATAAATTAGTCTTTTAATTTGATTACACGCTTAATTAATGTCCTGGGAGGAATATACGTATCACTTTGCTGCAAACGCTTCCCAAAAATCCCTCAGCATAAGCACCCCGATGCTTTTCAGACCATCTAGCATTTAAAAAAATCACAATAAACAAGCTGTTACTATGTTCCAAATAAAGACGTGAATGAAATATTAATGGCGATACATAAAAAAGACAATATAGGCTAAATGAAGGCACTCCGGGAAGGAGAGGCATCCGTACTCAGTGGCATGTAGCCGCAGGCAACGCGGGGGCAGATATTCATTAGTGCGTGCAGCGCTACACGGCGGCGCTGTTACCGCGGGCAACGCTAATGCACCTCCCCGTGCTTCCGCGCACGCCGCCATGCAGGCGAGCCTGCTCCGCCCCCCGGCATTCCCCTAAAGACCGCTACGCTAGCCGAGCGTAAGGCGGCGCCGGACGCTCATGCTTCGGGCTAAGCGCTAATGCGCCGGCTACCCCCCGGGTCGCAAAGCTGGCCGTGACGGATGTGAGCGGCCGTATTCCAGGGCTGCTATTTCACCAGCGGTGAGCGATGAGGCTGTGGAATCGCCGCCTTTCACAGCGTAAACCCAGCTTTATACATTTAGCTCATATTAGTTCAGGCGCGTGCTTTTTAATACATCATAACTGCTCTATGTCACATTTGCCATTTACGTTTAATGTCAGCCACCCCGCTCACAGGGCGGCTTCCACCATGTATAATTCATCGTCCCGGCACAGCTGTCAAGAGACAGACCACCGTCTTCAACCCCGGTTCTCTCCCCTGGGTTCCATGCAAGCTTTTCCCAAATAAACCTTGCCTACAACAAACTGCACAGCATAAACATATACTACAATGGAGCAATGACTGGACATGTAGATCACAGGTACTGGTGTGGGCGGGGTGTAGGACACTGGGACTGGTGTGGGTGGGGTGTAGGACACTGGTTCTGGTGTGGGACACAGGGACTGGTGTGGACAGGGTGTGGGACACAGGGACTGGTGTGGGTGGGGTGTGGGACACTGGGACTGGTGTGGGCATGGTGTAGGACACTGGTTCTGGTGTGGGACACGGGGACTGGTGTGGGACACTGGGACTGGTGTGGACGGGGTGTGGGACACAGGGACTGGTGTGGGTGGGGTGTAGGACACTGGGACTGGTGTGGGCAGGGTGTGGGACACTGGTTCTGGTGTGGGCAGGGTGTGGGACACTGGGACTGGTGTGGGACACTGGGACTGATGTGGGCGGGGTGTGGGACACTGGGACTGGTGTGGAACAGGGACTGGTGTGGGCAGGGTGTAGGACACTGGGACTGGTGTGGGCGGGGTGTGGGACACAGGGACTGGTGTGGGCGGGGTGTGGGGCACTGGGACTGGTGTGGGCGGGGTGTAGGACACTGGGACTGGTGTGGGCGGGGTGTGGGACACTGGGACTGGTGTGGGCGGGGTGTGGAACACAGGGACTGGTGTGGGTGAGGTGTGGGACACTGGGACTGGTGTGGGACACTGGGACTGGTGTGGGCAGGGTGTAGGACATTGGGACTGGTGTGGGCAGGGTGTAGGACACTGGGACGGGTACAACACACACACCATCCTTAGGACAGTTGTGCGATATGTCTTTATACTAAGCCCTGTATGTGAATGTGCCTCAGCCTGGCTGTTGAATTGTACCATATGACCCAGGTTGATTTACAGGGACAGTAAAGCATGTCAGTGGAATTCTATACCATCCAAGGACACGTGGGTCGTGCTCTGCCAGCTCAGTGCAGGCCTGAGCTCATCCTGACAAGCAGGGCTATCGATCTTTCCGAGGTATGAAATTGGCACAGTGACCCTCGCCCTGTCACTGAGAACTGAGCATGGAGCTGATGAAACGGTTCTGGTCAAGGCTCTGACCATCCCAGACTGAGTTAGTGACCACGTCATTCCTGTTACAGCCATGTGTCTCCTGCGATTCTGACAGAATGGGGAGGAGGCGGCGCTTATGCTCAAAGGTAATTAAAACAGTCGCTCCTTGGAAGAAAACACTATACCCAACAAGAACATGAAGTGACATGTCTAAAGATTAAAAAGGCATTATTCTGTTCAGCAGAGTGTCACTTTATTAAGTTACCAGCGGGATGTATGGAGATTTTCTAATGATTAGAAGTTATTATTTTTTCACTTGATTGGAAAATGAGGATTGTAAATATAGATTAATGAAATTGATAAAATGCTGAATGAGGAATTACACACAGCATTTACTGTAATTACTATTAATCCTGCCAGTTTTTTGCTAAAGGTAATTTGAATTGTTTGTAAATATTTCAGCGAAACAATCAGAGTTGAAGATAAAATCCCTGCACAACATATTAAGGTAGCTCGAGTTGGATGGGGAGACCAGTCCAAAGGTACATGCCCTTGATACTTCCATACCTGTTGCATGCGGAAGTATTTCCCACACTCTGCACATGTCATACTCCTTCTGCTGTCCGCCCTTACCTGTAAAAAGGCAGGAATGTCCCATTTTGCTGCTTAAATTAGATAATGGGGTCATATGAATACCAGCCCACCAAATGCCTGTCTCGCCTTCTGGCTCTCTGCAGTAATGCGAGCGTCAGATCCTCCAGTGAACCTCTAGTGAATTAATACGTTAACCTCTGCATCTGTGGGTCAGTCTCTCCACATGGAGGATCCCAGGAGGGGGGTGGGTAATGGTTTCTGTGGAGACGAGAGCCAGTCAGGTGACCCACGACCAGGCTAACCCCCTTGCTAGCTCTCCTCTTGTCAGCCAAGCAGGAGCAGTGCTGTGAGCCCTCCAAGGCCCTAGGTGGCGGCGTTTCCCAGCGGTAACATGCCCCCCACAATGGGCTCTTTATACCCATGTAAACACCATGATCAAAACAAGTAGTGGGACAGGATTGGTGGAATGCGCTGCAAGACCTCCACCTGCTGATGACATTTCCTGTCATTCTATCAAAGTCCACCCTTCCTTGTGTACACCCCCCCATGGTCAAACTGTATGCATGGGGACGGGCCACAGTAAACTCACCTGCAGTATATAATGACCTCTCTATATGCAAAGTGTCTTTTTAATTATAGATGAAAAGCCTTCCATGCAGAAAGCTGCCGAAATGGTAATTAAGCTGTGTTCTCCAGTTACACTCGTTTGGCAATTATTGGGTCGTCCTGCCTTGGTATTGGGGAGGGGGGGCCCCGCCTTTCGCAGTGATCAGGATGATGTCACCAATAGTAGCTCCGAGTCGCGGCTCCTGGCACCGTCGGTACCTCGCCTGTTGCTGTTATGGCCGTCTGGATTAATTGGGCTCATCACATACACTGGGACCTTATCAGCTCACGACATGGTCGTTCCCCCCTCCGTTTCCAAACCCCCCCTAGGAACTGCAGGAAGCCCAGCCAGAGGGGACTGACACTGCCCCTGGAACAGGTGCCCATCGTGTCGCCACGTCTGATTGGTCCCCATAAATACAGCACCCCCAAAAAAAAACACCAGGGTCAGGTCATAAAACCCCCATGCCTCATGAGGGAAGCGAGAGGGAGGGGGAGGGGGATGGGGATGGGGATGGCCGGGGCAGCGCCAGAGGCAGTGTTATGCACCTGTCAGCTGCCACGCCCCCCACAGGCCCCCGGCTATTGATGGGCTGTCATTTCTCTCCAGCGAAAACCTGAAGCAGCCAAATAAAAAGCGCAAGGGATATAGACGGGGCTGTACACGGTCCACCAGAGGGGGCGACAAGTTTGATTTATCCACAGCCCCCCCCACAAAAGGACCCACAGAGACACCCTCCCCCGCGCAAATGTATCCATTACAGTCACCCCATCACAGATTTATCGCGCGGACGATAAATGACAGGCATAGGAGAAAAAGTGGGAAAAAAACAGAACAAGCGGAGGGGACGAGGACCTGGCTGGGCAGCCCGACCCCGTCATCCGTCAGCGGGAGTCCCGGCCTTATCCGTCCATAACTTAGCTCCATCACTATCGGGAGTTTAAAAATAGCGTCCTGGTTAAGCAAAAAGTGTGGAATCGTGACCAGGTGTCGGGGCCGTTAATCTGTTAACCAAGTTAAGCGGCGAGCTGCCGGTGGCACCTGTCAGCACGCTGGCGTCGCTCTCGGCGCCGAGTCGCAAAGCCGCAGCCACCGGATGAATATTTAGCCAGTCACCTGCGCGGCACAGAGACATGCGGCTTCCGCGTGATGAATTTAATAGGCTGAGCTATCAGCCGTCTTGGTGGGGAGAAGGTGCACGAGTGGCGGAGAAGTTCATCAAGTGTCAATCAGCGGAGGAACCCAGAGGAGAAGGAGAAAGGGAGACAGAGAGGGAGGGAATCGGCGAGAAGGAGGCAGGAAGAGAGAGACAGCGAGGTACAGAGAGAGTTGTGTGCCCTTTATTGAGGTCGTCATTATGGTTTGATGTCAAACCACGACCCCCCCCCGTCACAAACAGTGAGCCTCTCTGGGATGCAATATTAAACACAACCACTTCCTTCATCCTGTAGAAAAAGCATGTGATGCCAGTCCTCCCCTCTCCTCATTGGAGAGTAGCTGTGAATGACAACAAGCTCTAAAATTCCTCTCCAGGTTGCCTGTTTTTCAGTGGGGTGGAGGTATTACAGGGAATTATGGGAAGAAAAACTGTGCAAGCCAGGCTGAAGGGGCCATTCCTTACACCGTTCCCTTCCAACTGTGGTGACCATGGTGTTGTCTGAATGCGGTATGCTGGGTAGAGGAACATGCTGGGTAGAGGAACATGCTGGGCAGAGGTGCATGCTGGGTAGAGGCCCCTGAAGCAGCCACCCCCATAGTGTTTCCAGGAGTCTGGGCACACAAGGAGGACGCGTCACATGATGGCATGAGCATAGCCAGTTCACCAGTAGGGGTCCAGCCGTTTGCGCAGAGCCGGACATGCCTGTTAACCCCCGTTACCCATCCCCTTGAAAAATAAAAGTTTCATAACTCGGAGCCACATTAAAAGCATGTCAGCATTTCCACCCCACATCACCCCGTCCCTCACCCCTCACCCAGGCTTAAAAGGCACTATATATTCTACTGACCGTCTACAAAACATCGCTCGTATCTAGATCCGGAGCAGATGAACAATAAAACCAGCAGGGGGCTGACAGATACTGGGGGCTTCCTGCCCTTGAGAATCACACGGCCATTATTTCAAACTGCCCACTGGTGCTACAGAGGCCACAAACTAATCACAACCTCCGACTCATAATCTGACTACTGACCTTCTGAACCCTCTACTTATTGGCCATCATTAGCAGTCTCGCACATATTCTGTAGTGGATTAAACATTCTTACTTTTAAAATGGTACACAAAGTTTCATTTCCCTCCGCTTTCACAAGTCTAGATCCATGTCATGCCTGGATTTGTTAGATAAGAGGAAAAAAGGCCGTTTTAAGGGACAGACAGCGGGTCCATTTCCACTAAGTGTCGTGTCTGAGTTTGCTACTGTGAACGCCTCTGTGGGTTTAAATGAAAATGGCCTCTTTCTCCATGCCGGCGGAGGGGAAGATGGAGCCTTAACAAGCAGAGGTGGAACACAACAGGAGCTTAAACACCAGTCGCCGAGTGTCTCCTGATCTCCACCGCGCGCTCTGGTTGCGTGACAGCTACACCGGAGTCGGGACAGAGACGGTTATCTGTGAGACCCGCATCCCTGTCCCGCCCCCCTGCACCCTGTGTCAGCCCCTGCTTGTGACTCCTAGAAGTCAGCACAGAGAGATGCAGTGAGGCAATCAGAGGCTGGGGGGGGTCTGAGCATCGTAGCGTCCGGGGGTCATCTCGCGCCTCTCAGTCATCAAACTTAACACTGCAGCTGAAAGATGGATTACCACTGAAAACGCATCTCTGATCTTCCATTGATATTTTACAAAACAACATGTCTACAATACGTATTTATGTCTCTATAGAGGACTAACCAATTTAAAAATACCAAAACTGCAGCAATAAAGTAAAGTAATTTCTACAGCTCTTCTCTTCCCCAAAAATGCATCAGAACACAATATTATAAAAATGTATAAATGTCAATCTTCCCATTCCAATAACTGCATCTTTGTTCTGCGATACAATGATCCAGAGCCTTTCCTGGGGAGCGGGGGAAGCAGACACTCTAGACTGGACCCTCCCACGTGCTAAGCCACCTCACCTGATCTGCTTGTGAATGGCGAGTATCTGGAGGAAACTCGTAACTCTCGGGGCAGGGCTCTCTGCTGAGCTGCTGCAGGAACCGGCGTACATCTCTGAATCTGCTCTGTGTCACAGTGGCCCAGATGAAGGTCTTGCCTTGCTGTTGGCGTGTCAAAGCCACCGTCATGGCACCAGTCATACAGGGCTCTTGATGTCAATAAATGGTCATCTTGACAGCCCCCCCACACCATGCCAAACCAACAGCTTTACAGAAAAAGCATGCAGTTCACCTTCATATTGTCCCCTCAAGCAGTACCAATCGATTAAAAGCTTGGGGGCGGGCAAGAGTGACATGCAAACTCCACACACAAAGAGCCATGATGGGAATGAAACCCTTGGAATAGGAGGCAACCTTCCAACCTGTCTTGAAGATAAATGAATATAACATTAATTACAAACACATTACTAGCATAACTACACACATCCCCCTGCAGAGCCATCCCTGATGCACAGTTAAGTCACGCCATCAGTCATGAAGAATCTGGCTTGTATAATGTGAACATACTGAGAATAATGAGGGCTAAAAATATCAGGTAAGATGGTTAAAAAGTAGATTACCGAACACCAATGGGGACAGCAGCACAGCAGCCTGCCCCCTGCTGGGGAGAGGAGGTCAGCGTAACTCACAGCGGGTAGGCAGGCAGGTTAAATGGCGAATATTTCGGGTTCATGCAACTCATCAGCAGAGTGTCGATCGGAAAGCATGGCGAGCTGACCAGAGCCACCCAGCCAGCCATCTTACAGCTACTGCGATGTGGCAATTGCAAACAGACACGCAGGTGTGACAGAAATGACCGGCTGCAATCAACCGGCTGACAGAGAGAAGTCTAAGACACAAAGTGCATGCCTATTATATGAATGACAGTGATTTCAGCCCTCTGAGCGACACAGACCCTTCCTCCCATTTGATCCTTATGAGCGATATCGCACTCCCTCCTATTTCAGCCTTGTGACCGATACCCCCCTTCCTCCCATTTCAGCCCTGTGACCGATACCCCCCTTCCTCTCATTTCAGCCCTCTGACCGATACCGCCCTTCCGTCCCATTTCAGCCCTCTGACCGATACCCCCCTTCCTCCCATTTCAGCCCTCTGAGCGATGCCCCCTTCCTCCCATTTCAGCCCTCTGATCGATACCGCCTTTCAGTCCCATTTCAGCCCTCTGAGCGATACCCCCTTCCTCCCATTTCAGCCCTCTGTCCTGGGAGGGCGGGGGTGGGGGGTGGGCCGGGGGGGGGGGGGGGGGGTGGGGGGGGGTGGGGGGGGGGGGGG
>JAODKN010000041.1:6291813-6302094 GCA_026774425.1 Petrocephalus zakoni
TACCCCCCTTCCTCCCATTTCAGCCCTCTGAGCGATACCCCCTTCCTCCCATTTCAGCCCTCTGACCGAGACCGCCCTTCCGTCCCATTTCAGCCCTCTGAGCGATACCCCCTTCCTCCCATTTCAGCCCTCTAACCGATATTCCCTTCCACAATTAAACATCACATGCCCAGCATGATCTATTTACACACTACCACTGCAACAACAGCAACCACAGCTGATCTGTGATATTAGCACTTTAGTGAACTGTGCATCAGGTGCGTCCCAGAGAAACGACAAATGGCAAAATGCCACCGTGTCTGAAAGGCATGTGGGGAGCAGCCTGTCCTCTCATTACATGGTAACCAGCTGCATCGCTTCTGGTTTCTGCTCGGGGCAGCGGGATGAGGAGTTTGTGAATTATATGGAAAAATGCAACTACTTCTGTCACACTACAGCCCCATATAAAAAGCTGACTTTCCCTTAGCAGGAATGGGGAGGAGCCACTTATAAGAACTTGGTACAATTCTGTAATTAAAAAAATATATATATTTAATCTGAATAGTTAAAATAAATTTAAGCTCCACAATAGTTACAGTGTGTGTCATTTTGAGTTTCTGTCTGTTCTGAAACTAACTGCACTATGCAGGAAACATTCCCAAAGACATATCCCGGTGCTCGGGGTGAGCCTACACGTGCCTATCGACGGGAAAAAGGCCTCCTTCTGAACCATGAGAAGCAGCCGCCCCTACACAGGATTGGCTTAACTACAGTAACTAATATTTGCACATGATTTATACCCAGGATGCCTTCTGTTCCTTAATAGGATTCTCATCTGAGAGACATTTACTATGCTTCAGAAGAAAACGTGTGAGTGTGAGACTGATCAAGGGCAAAACACAATCAATTTCTTTAATGAGCAGAAAATCAGAAAAATAATGGCTAACAGGACGTGTAACAAACCGTGTCTAAAGAGACATCTGTACGGACCGGATGTGTTGCACTGCTTTTAAAGGCTTGGGTAGGCAGCTGGCCGTCACAGGTGTGTGAGGGATAAGACTCAACTGCCCAGAAATACCCCGCAATACTCTGAACGGAGTTCACATCTTCACCTTTATGCGGAGGACCAGCAGGAGGCTTGCATGGGGTCAGAGGTCAAATGACACCATGTGAAAGGTCACAGGGGCCCGACAGGAACAAAAAACCAAGTGAAAAAAGGCATACAGAGGGAGCATCCCACTATGATACCATGTGTGCTTTTATAAATCTGATATGGGACGGCGGTACCACAAGAGACGGGTCAGCGACGGGGCTAAATTGGGCTTTAATGGTAGTAACGGTGATAACGATGGTGTTAATAATAATCTGGCAGAGCTCTCTCGTTAGCCCGCTTCCCGCACAGCTGCCTGCCTATGACTGCCATCTCTCCCCATGAGCGGCCAGATTCTGAAGCCAGCAGACAGATCCGTCAGTCACGGTGGCTCCGGACACCCTGCCGCTCCCAGCCCTGACCCCGGCATGCGAGCCGCGATCCCATCTGCTAAAGCACAGCTTGCCGTTTCCTTAGCTCCTGCTAATCTGTCACTAGGCCGCTAATGTCCCGGCTGATGACGGCCCTGGCTTTGTGCTAATCTCAGCTAAACTGTAGCCATGCCGTTCCCCTCGGCCGTGTGCGAAACGGTGGTGGAAAACTACCCTGATTCTACGGTAACCTGTAATTAGCCTGCAGGCCCAAATTTTCTGTTGAATTCCAGTCTAGTAACTCAGTGTGTAGCTCTGCAGGTTAGGAGCCTGTCCTCGGAAGGTCGTAGGTAGGGTTGCCACCTTTGATTTGTGAAAAACCGGGACACTTGACATTTTTTGATGGCGGAGGGGTGCTGGCATTAAACCATTTTTGCAGATATACTATATTAATATTTGCAGGACTCCCTACTGCTTCCATTTCCAATATCTGTCCTGACGCAGACGCAGTTACACTCACTCTGAACTCCTTTGCCTGCTGCTGTCCCGTTCTACATCAAATACATATTTTTGCTTTGACAAGTAAAGATATTATAAGCTATTGTCCAAATTAGACTCCCTTTAGCAATGAAAACACTATGCAATTATAATTAATTATAAACAACATTGTAACCTCCTGAATTTGGACACCCTGACACTGACCTTTCTCATCTCTTTCTCCATGTGCTTCTCTCATCCCTTAATGTTGCCTGCACATGTCTCTGCCAGCCCTCTATAAATGTGTCAGGTTCAGTCTCGCCCAACGTGTGCAATTTCTGTGTTTCCCTTGGGCGTGGCTCTATATCAGCCACACCTGAGTCTTGTTAGACTTTCCTCTTGTCCTGCCCTCTTGTTGATTGCTAACTATTGCCTGGTGTTCACTCCTCTCGTTGACCCAGTATTTAAGTGCTTCCTAGTCCTGTGTTCATCAGTCCAGTCGATGTTGTATGTGGCGTCTTTCTGTTCCGACCCCTATCGTTAATAAATGTCCCCTACAAGAGATAACCCTGACCATCACTGCCTTGTGGGTCATTCCTACTCCTGAGACATGACAAAGTGCTTTAAACTTATGTAAAGTCCAATCTAACTGGAAGCTCTGTTTTGTCCAAAAGCTGTGATGGGTAGATTTTGTTCATTTGCTTAATACAAAACTCTGGTGCTGCTTTGTTTTTTGCATGATTTTCCAGCACTGTGATCCCCCTTATTTGACTGAAATGTTGGCTGAACATAAAACATGAGTGTCAGACAAAGACAGATAACTTAAGCCAAAGAGAAGGGCTGTCTAATAAAAAGGTCACTTACCTCTCCTCCTACTGGACAGTTTCATGTTTGGCTTAAATTATCCAGCTAACTGGGAAATCCTGCTTTGTGGAATACCCCCAAGACTACTAGGGTGGGCCTTACCCACTCAGAAACATTCTCCCACTTTTCGCCCACTCTGAGCTGTATGGCGTAAGTCGTTTTTCTCTGATGCCGGCAGGTCGTGCGATGTTTTGTCGCCCTCCTCACCCGTCACTCCGTCCATTTCACAAAACCGACAAGATAAAATGGACCATCTTTCTGGCTGAGAGGAGTACTAGCCGGCCCTCCTCTCATTCTGCAAGCTTTCCTCACTCGTATGTGTTAGACAACAGTGTTTGCTATGTAAATAAATGTCTCCTTTGGGGTAACATGCCCCAAAAACGCATCCATAGGAGGAAAGTGTCTCGTTTCTCATCTTTTGTATCATTTCGCCAGTTTAGATGGCGCATTTTGCACAAATCTAATGTATAACAATTTTCATGTAGCATTTATAGCCTAATTAAATGTAAACATCTAATTAACACTTTCATGCTAATGGGGCCTTCATTACCTTAATGAGCCATTAGCGCTGGGCATAAGCGTTCGGTGTGTCAGGAGGTATGCTGTGCCGTGGGAGGGGGGGCATACCTCAGTGATGAAGGCCTTGGCGGTGGCCGGGCTCATGAAAAGGACAGCCCTCCGCAGCGTGTCCCGATATCTATGCAACTCCTCCACCCGCATGGTGCGGAACATTCCGGTGATCATCACGTTGACGTCGGACTCCACCTTCTGCAGCGCCACGTCCATGCCCTGCTGGGATGTCCTGTCCAGGAAGTCCTGAATACCTCGGATGTCTGAGGGTGGAGTGGACAAGAGAACCGGTTATGTGGGGGGTAACAGTAGTGCAGTGAGAAACCAAGATGTGTCTTTTGACCACTTATTAGCATCACTGAAGTTCAAAATGGAAGAAAGAAAAGTTTTCAGGTCATTCAGAAGCTTGGAGACCTGGAGAACAGAAGCCGGTTCTGATACCAGTGTTTAGACTCACAGTACTCCACAGCCCAGTGTGAAACTCACATCATCTTCAATTTCTACCTCCATGTTCCAGCAGACTCCTACCCAAAACATACACCTCCCACGGAGAGCGTTCCAACCCAGAGAAAAACTGCCAGCCGCAGGAGTGACCATGGAGCCACTGTGCCACCCGTGCTCAGAGAACGAGCGGGTCAACGCTCCGGCGGCCCGGGTACCATGGACGAGCAGCCCCGTCTATTTAGCTGACAAATTACAAGGGACCCTCTGCATCTTCTCCTTCTGTAGTCCATTTGCCTCGAATGGGAGGTAAATAAAACATGAATCTGTGGCTGAGGTGAGGCACTGGATTTTGCCCGAGCCCTGGACCATCCGCAGGAAACAGGGCCCTGGGGAGGGATTGTGGGTAATGGGGTAATGTGCCGGGTCGGGGGACTGGGGGCATTCGTATGTAAGGGTTCATTAGAGAAAAGGCACAGAAAGACACGGGGGGGCAGGATTTGTGAGACAGATGAGGATTCTGGGTAATTGGGCAGCGCCGCAGCTGCACCGTGAGCTGGACAGACCATGGCCGGAAAGGCTAGAGGGAAGAGTTAGACCCAGCCTGTCCTGGTCACGGTCAAATGTAGGGGGAGAGGGGACCATGCCAACCACAAGCTGCACAGGGAGCCCTTCCTCCAGCTGTTCCATCTGTGTGCCGGCTCAGAATGTAAACACCGCCCCCCACCCTGCCTCAGAAGCCAACAGGGGTTGCTTTGGGAGGGAATGAGCCCCATATGCTGGAAAACATCTACGATCAATAAAGTTACTGTGTGACGCCCCCTGTGACTAGGGATGGGATGGGGGGGGGGGGCTGCTGAGGTACGTGCATTCAGTCTAGCACCAACACGAGCATGGGGCAGAGGAATCATGGACACCAGTAGCTTTCAGAAAACCCAAGAACATTCAGCACACTGTATCTGTCCAGAGATTTGACCGGGATCCTGACTGCAGGGCAGCGATGGCTGTGCCACTTGGTGGACCTGGCAGACCCAGGTAGCAGCACACGTAAGGTAATTCTCACGCCCCGGCCTCACGACCTATGAGTCATAGCAGCAGCCGGGCATTGGCCCGGGCGGGACGACACACACAGAGTGACACTGACATCAGACAGCAAGCAGGCAAGAATGGAGGCTGCTGAAAACACACACACCCACATTCATATCATTATGGGGACTCCATTCATTTCTATGGGAAAAACCGTAATCCCTAATCCCAACAATTTCAACCTTAACCCCTGCCCAGCCCTGATCTTAACCATAAGTAACCAAACAAAATAATTCAGATGAAGTAACCACCCCTAATGGAAAACAGCATTTTTCTCCTCTGGGTAAATCTGGTCCCCAAAATGAGATAATTACAAAAACGCGCACGCACTCAAGTACACAATAACACACGCATACACACAGACAGACACATACACACAAGTGACACGGACATGCTCAGACAGCAAGCAGCAGATCGGAAAGCAAATGCAAACACAGAAACACACAGACACAAACCCTCAAACAAACACACAATAACACACACCCACAGACACAGTCTCTCTCGAGTCACAGGCCCTGCCCTGCCCCACAAGCACTGACACACACCTTGGTGTCAGCCTCCAGAGCTCCTTGCACTCCCTACTGCAGCAGTGTGTGTTCACCACCCCCCCCCAGCCCAATTGCAAGTCCACTACTAACACCTCCTTTCCGGCCGCTCAGCACTGTTAAATGCTGTAATCTTAGCCTCACGCCACTCTGTGCCTTGGGGCCGGTGGTGGGGGGGGGGGGGGGTTCGTATTGTGGATCTGTGACACTAAAAACCCAAACACTGTGTCCCAACTCGCTAACGATCGAGTCCAAGAGCATCGCCGGCACCGGCACTCGTCAGCCCAGCTCGGATGCCATTAACACGGACCACGCCATCCGATAAACCACTGGGAAGAGCATGTAATCCGGCCGGGATCTCTCCCGGTGCCTAATTATCCAGGCGAGTCATAAATAGCAGCAGCCGAACCCGGCAGAAAGTCAGCTCCGGGAGGCAAAGCCTGCGCCGGTGTGCCGCGAAGCCGCCAAGACGCCACTCAGCCGCGGCGAGCTGAAACCAGTGAGCCCGGCATCCCTGCTCTGAGGAGGCCACTTAGAACCGGCCAGGCCACGAAGCCACCACTCAGCCGCGATGAGCGGAAACCAGTGAGCCCGGCATCCCTGCTCTGAGGAGGCCGCTTAGAACCGGCTGGGCCGCTTCCGGCTCACGTTGCCAGCTTGCTGCGAATTCGCCAGCTTGCCCGCATGCAGTGGGCCGCCTTCCAGCCAGCATGCCACACCAACCGAATCAGAAGGCCCAGGCTTTCCATCGGCACCTGGCCGTGCCGATCCATGGCAGGCTGGACAGTACCACTACTGGGAGGGTAACCTCAGCCACTTTATGCAGACTGGAGAGAAAAGGAGAGAAAGAGCACTTAACATCCTCACACTAAGAAAAACACACACACACACACACACACACACACACACACATAAGCACCTTGAGAGACAGACAGACACACGCAAGCAAACACACACACACACACAAGCACCTAGAGAGACAGACAGACACACGCAAGCAAACACACACACACAGCAAACTGACGCACACAAACAAGCAAGCAGTGATACAGATACACACAAGCCTGCAAAAAGACACAATACAGATGCACATAAACAGACACAGACAAGCAAAGACAGATAGACACAGATACACACACACACACACATTTAATTTGTGCAAAGCTGCACATATGCAAATGATCACTAGCTTATTTTAACAACCAGATGCACAAAAACAATTCATACAGACACACAGACACACACACACTAAAAGGCACATAGAAAGACCTACACAGACACACAGACACAAACAGACATACAGGCACACACAGACACACAACCAAACAAATACACAGATGCATAAAGCTTCACATATGCAAATGATCACAGGCTTATACTAACAAACAGATGCACAAACACAATGCACTCTCTCTCTCTCTCTCACACACACACACACACACACACTCCTTAATCCCTACCCAGCCATAACCTTAACTACAAGTAACCAAACGAAAACTTTTGGCATTTTTAGTTTCTTGGTTATATTCAAAGATTTTTAAAAACTGTAGGTTATCCTTGTGGAGACCAAAAAAATGTCCGGACAAATGAAAAAGTAACAGGTTTTTATGACACGCGCGCGCACATACACACACTGACTTACTGTATCACCCAAGCTGTCATTTGAAGCACGATTAAGCAGCAGCAGCATATCCTCACTGTAAGAAAATGATTTAAAGAGTGCACCTCACTCAGTGACACACAAACACACGCAGACACACACACACGAAGCCATGAGCAATTAATCACGTCAGTGGCGGTCCAACGCGACATACTACCGGCGCCGGCGACCCTCCACTCGCTCGGCGCGTTTAACATTTAAAACGCACGCGGGCGCTTACACTTCTTCAAATGTTAAAATGTTAAAGGCGCCAAATGTCAGCTTGGCGCCTCCACGCGGGCTTCAACAAAGATCTCGTGGCATAAATTAGTTGTGTCAAATTGTGAGGTGTGTAATTTTCCCCTGATGGCTGCGGGCGAGGACGGAACGGTGTCGCTCGGCCAGAAGGGGGCGGAGACGCGGGCCGAAGGGGGCGTGGACGCGCAGGCCAAAGGGGGCGGGGACATGCGATCGGAAGGGGCGGGGACACGGTCCGAAGGGGGCGGGGAGACGCGGACAAAAGGGGGCGGGGACGCACAGGCCGAAGGGGGCGGGGACGTGCGGTCGGAAGGGGCGGGGACACTGGCCGAAGGGGGCGGGGACACGCGGGCAGAAGAGGGCAGGACTCCATCCCTCACCGTAATCCGTGTCGTAGAAGATGATGAACTTCTGCCAGCTGTACTCGGTGACCACTTGCAGGATGACCTCGTTGAGGTAGACGGGCGGCCGCACGAAGAGCGTGTAGTCGTCTGTGCGGCCGCGGCTGGTGGGCGGGCAGCTGGAGCGCGGCGTGCCGGCGGGACTGCGCTGGATGAAAAGGTGCGGGATGTGCATGGCGTCCGCCAGCGACTGCAACGAGCCGGCCGACATGCAGCCGATGGAGCTGACCAGAGCCAGGATCCCGCGGTTCATCAGCTCGCAGGCTGCGGGGACAGGAGAGGAGAGAAGAGGGAGCTGTAAGCCGGAGAGCTGCGCTCGGGCTGTGCGAGCAACTAAATAGCGCACCGACGGTCAATTAGGAGTAAAAAACAGCGCTTAAACAATTATTACACAGAAATAACAGCAAGTCTCTTTGTTAGCTTTGAGAAGTGTGTGTCTCCGTGACTAAAGTCTTGAAGCACAGTCTTGTCAGAGTGGAAAAACAGGCAATGATAAATGTCTCCTCTTATTAGTTTAATTACCAAGTGAAAGACGGTGGAAATGAGATTATTTCCACTCCACTTCCAAGTTCAGTGCTAAATTATGCAGTCTGGGAATAACAGCATAATAAATCTGATGCCACCGCAGGAAGGTCAAGCGGGACAGCAGGGGGCGCTCCACTCGTGGCTACTAGGCTCCCGGTAGTCCCAGCAAGGCACCCGCTGATGTCCTATTAAAAGGCGGCTGGGCGGCTCGAGGCGAAACGTCCACCAGTGTCTGTCGCCTTCAAAGTTTGTGCCAAGCGTATAATATCATATAAACAGCCCTGCAGCTATAAGTCTGCAATGCTTGCCATACAGGCCTGAGGTTTAGCGCCCCCTCTAGGCACGGAGGGACAAGTGTCCAGAAGATGAGGGGATTACATATTCCAGTGAGAAAAACTGCCTGACCCACAGACATGGCACCCTCTCATCCTCACCCCCCAACCCATAATGCTCGTTGGTTATTTGCCTCCATACGCATAACTTGTCCTCTCATTATATTAATTTGCATTTATTTAGCAGAAGGATGTGTGTTTCTGCACATCCCCGATGCACCATCTATCTAGTACATAATTATTGTTTCACTTCCCCAATTACAGGAGCTTGTCCTGTACTTCATGTTGTTTGTCATCACCCATGCCCCATCCACTCAGTCACCCCCCGCCCCCCAGTCCATCCATCCTCGCACTTTACGATCGCCCACCAGAACCAGTCCCGTACTCCTGCTGTGGCCCCGTGCTTAGCCTTCTCCTGGCTAACAGTCTAAGCCCACGCAGTTGTCCTAGGGGACACGTGTGCGTGTAAACAGAGAGCGGTGCCCAGTGCTGTCACCCCCTCTGCGGTAGGCTCCCATAAAACACGAGCACTTTCAATCGAGTGTGAAATGGACCCAGCGGACCATGTGATTCAGGCACTGGCCACCCCCCGCTCCCAGTGGCAGGACGCTCTGGCAGCATCTCGCCGGAGTGGCTGCAAGCTATAACGAGGGCCGGCCGGTATTTTTACACGCTCGGATTAATTACGAATTTCCACAAAACAAATGGATTACCATGGCAACTTATCTAGCTCGTTAAAACAGCTTGGGTTAAGGTTAACTCTGGGCATCACCATAAATGAGTCGATATGAAGCACAAAGTGGGATATTTATCTGCTGTCATGTCTCATTTAATAAACCATGCCCTCAGAAACGTTAAAGACAACCGCCACTTCTAATTATAATGACTAATGATACCTAAGTGGCGCCCTCTGGAGGCACTGCAGTTGACACCACATACTCGGAGGTATATCTGCAGAATGGAAACTGTCCTTAAACTGAAAAGCATGACTATGTTTAGCCGCACGCAGAAGTGCCCTCTGTATGATAAGTACATCGCTTTCTGAGTTTGTGTTTTCAAAACTCCCTCATCAAGCCACTCGAATCCCTGCACACAAGGCACCCTGGATGCCAAACCAAGGTGACTGGAAGGGCATGTCATCTACGCTGGTGCCCAATGCCACTCAGACCTCGTCTCAGCTACCGAGTGGGGGGTGCAGGAGCAGTATCTGAGTGCCTGTCAGCTGTTGAGCAGAAAAAGCCCATTTGTTCCTGACAGGCGAGAGCTAGACAGAGCCCCCCCCCCCCCCACTCCCACGTTGCCAAGCCGCGGCCCTGACGCCTTTTTTATCTCCATTCCCTCCACGTGGCATCATTTGCTGTTTTAAAATGCCGCTCTGCATATCCATGTGAATTTATTTCTGTGTTCGGCAAAGGAATTAGAGCATAAAGGGGAATTATCACCTGATTAACGTGACGTTAATAAAAATTATGTTCACGGCCTCCTAGTCCACCGCTGCCCCCCCACCCCCCACCTCCCCAGTTTATAGGGAAGGCTTTTGTTCCTGTCACTTTTACGACGGCACCGTGATTCATGCCCCCACACCCCACACCCATGGCCACCCTTGCCTCATGTCGCTCACGCTTCCCGTGCTCAAAGACCTCCGCCCGCTGGCCCCCCCCCCCCCCCCCCCCCCGCGCCCCCCCCCCCCCCCCCCCGCGCCC
>JAODKN010000041.1:6320986-6346418 GCA_026774425.1 Petrocephalus zakoni
GGAGAGAGGGAGTGAGCGGAGGAGAGAGGGAGAGGGGGAGTGAGTGGAGGAGAGAGGGAGAGGGAGAGAGGGAGTGAGTGGAGGGGAGAGGGGTAGTGAACGGAGGAGAGAGGGAGAGGGAGAGGGGGAGTGAGCAGAGGAGAGAGGGAGTGAGCAGAGGAGAGAGAGAGAGGGAGAGGGGGAGTGAGCAGGAGAGAGGGAGCGGAGGAGAGAGGGAGAGGGAGAGGAAGAGGGGGAGTGAGCGGGAGAGAGGGAGCGAGAGAGGGTGTGGGGGAGTGAGCAGAGGAGAGAGAAAGGAAGAGAGGGGCGAAGAGGGACAGAGAGAGAGGGTGGAGTAAGAGGAGGAGGAGAGGGAGAGAGGGACAGCCAGGGAAGGGGAGAGAGTGCAGAAGTGAGGGATAGAGAGAGGGACAGAGAGAGGGGGCAGAGAGAGGAGCAGAGAGAGGAACAGAGAGAGGGGGTAGAGAGAGGAGCAGATTGAGGGACAGAGAGAGGGGGCAGAGAGAGAGACAGAGAGAGGGGGCAGAGAGAGGGACAGAGAGACAGAGAGAGGGGGCAGAGAGAGGAGCAGAGAGGGGGACAGAGAGAGGGGGCAGAGAGAGGAGCAGATAGGGGGGCAGAGAGAGGAGCAGATTGAGGGACAGAGAGAGGGACAGAGAGAGGGGGCAGAGAGACAGAGAGAGGGGGCAGAGAGAGGAGCAGAGAGTGAGCAGGAGAGCAGAAGGGCCAGGACAAGCTGCACTGTGATCACGGTGTGACACATTATCCCAGAAAACTCCCAGGTCCTGCTCTCTGACCTCCACCAGGATCTCTAGCCTGTCCTTATCCTGCTCGGGCCACAGCCCTGCTGAGGCGGAGGACGGCACACGCTCACCAGCACATATAAATTACCCATAACACATACCAACAGTTCTGAGAGAGGTCCCGCACTTGTGCGAAAAGAGGCTTGGAATCTCAGCAGGTGGAATTAGGGAAGACTGCCAGTCTGCCAGTGGGAATCAATATGGCAACCAACAGGAACGAGGTCAAGATGGGTGACGATCGACACTGTATAGTGATCCCAGCCACTGCATGTCCGCAAGCCTCACATCTCTCGTCACTGATACGGGCCACATGATCACCAAGAAACAGACAGGAAACCATCAAAAAGCAAACAAAAAAAGGCACTTTTTAAAGACCACTAATGAGCGTCTGCCATCTGCAGAACCATTTCTTTGCAAACAGTGCACGGCATTGTATGTGCTCACTCCTAAAATATGAAACCGGAGCTCATTTTGCCAACGCTGAAATCCGATCACTGGGATACTGCATGTCTGCAAATTCTGACACATTCCAATAGCGTTCGGGGCTGTTGATTAGCACAGAACTGAACCCCAAAACTTACATACCCAGAGGGCATCATTCAGTATGATAAATTATAAAGACACAAAAACAAAGAATAAAAAACTAAAGAATTGGCTTTGATGTTTTGCTTAAATGCACCTGTGACATAGAGTGCGAGCAGATGCAAGATTCCTGGGAGAGACAAGTCCGCCCCTGGATCTTTGAGTCTGAATCTGGCCATGGATTCTCCCCACACATTTCCAGACCCATATAGGTCACCTTTTAATGCTAATCTACGCTCTCTCCTGGGGAGCAGCTACAATTCTTCTCGCAGACCGCACTGTCTAAATGCCAGCGTAACACCGCAAGTCACTCTGGGTTCTTACGTTACGGGAACAATCCGTCTAATTAAGATTTCACATTTGTTAACAACATAAACACAAACTAATCTGAGAAGCGATTAGACTTACATCCAGATGGTGCCACAGTCATCAATGTTAATTAAACGTCAT
Organism: Petrocephalus zakoni; assembly: GCA_026774425.1. NCBI lineage: Eukaryota > Metazoa > Chordata > Actinopteri > Osteoglossiformes > Mormyridae > Petrocephalus > Petrocephalus zakoni. Next base: position 6,322,822 of record JAODKN010000041.1, read on the forward strand.
AGTATTAAAAAAAGTTTTAGCTGGAAAATGTAAAATATCGCTGAAATTATGATATGACAGGAACAACCAGTCAGGTGTAGCGTTTATCGAAGACATTTTTTGTATAAATAAGTAGTTACGATTGGCAGTGAGTGGTGTCCCGGTCGCTGAGCAAAGGGCAGGCCATATTTGTGTACATATGGTGCGTGTGGTCTGGTGAGGTCATCTCTATCAAAGAACAAATCATCCTGGGGCAAGTTCACCAGCATTAGCATGAACATCTTCACCACACTCAGAATTCTGATGCACACCAGTGGTAAGTGGGGACCAAGAGCTCACTGCGTGATAACACGTGTCTGGCAAAGGTCACTGTTTCACAGCAGTTGTTATTGCCCCTATGCACAGTGTGTCCCGCCATCCTGAAGCAAAAGGGGGCGCTGTACGGTCAACCCATATCAAGCATAATGCTGCCTTGACCTGACCCGAAATGACCTTCAGGGACCAAACGCATCCTACCAAAGTATGATCTCAGACGATCCGTGAGCAGATACTGGATGAGTCTGAACGTAAACCTTGCTTCTCCTGAGTTCCTCTGCCCACTGCCCATCTGACTGCGGACTGAGCATTTGCTTATCTGAGGAGATGCATCACACCAGAGGGTCTCCAGGATCACGGCCACCTTCTGAAATCTCACCTCGCTGGCAAATGACATAAGGCCGCTGATAAAAGTGACATTTTAGACACAACACGTGCCTCTGTGATGCGATCTGACCCATTCTGGTGACATGTGTGACCACCATACAGTCGTAATTAGCCGTAACGCAAAGTCCATCTGCCTACAGTCTTGACACTTCAGGTAATAGCTTAGGTGACCGGGGTATTTTAATATAAACCATAAATCAGCCTTAATTTAGAGACCCGGAGACTGATCAGATGTGACTGAATAAGTATGAAAAAGTGAAAATATGGCGGTGATGTAAAGGCGAGCGTGCCGTCCTCACACGTCTGGAAGTGGCTGCCTAATGGAGGCTCTGATTATTCATTCTGCTCCTGATGCTCAGGGAGCCAGAGAACCGAGGATCAGAGAGCTCTGCAGTGAAGTGGGCATCTGTTTGCAGTGGTCAGTGCCACTGGGCCTTCACGGGGGTAATGCTCGGTTTGAATTGCATCTTAAATGTGAAGCTTTTGTGGAAGAACCTTCATGAAGTGAAAGACCGACGGGGCGTAAACCTGAAACACCTGGGTCACCGCCCGATGTGTCCATGCACTTCCGATATGCAAACATTCTCCTGTCCAAAGCTGGCAAAGCCGTACTCAGCGGCAGAGCCTCAAACAGGGCCAGGTCCCGCTAGCCTCAAACAGGGCCAGGTCCTGCTAGCCTCAAACAGGGCCAGGTCCTGCTAGCCTCAAACAGGGCCAGGTCCCACTGGCATACAAGTTCACTGGTGGCTTGGCTCATGCTCCCTGGACAGTTTTGGCTCTGAATTCTGCTGGATTGGTGATTACGCGGATCAGTACCGACTAACCCTGGTGTAAGTTTTTCTATAATAACTTGACACAACCTCATAATAAGCTTATTCCCTATCTGAAGTCACCTCCACCTGGCTCCTCACAACTGGTCGCCCAAAGCTAAAATGAAAGACTGAGGGCAGGTTTCCCAGGGTTAATTACAGCCAGCTGGCATAAGCCACTGCTATCCCAGAACGTCTGGACGGAGCAGACTAATCGACCTTCTCTAAGGCTCTGCCTGACAGGCACTGAAGGCCTCTCATCGTCGCCTCACGGTTAAAACGCTTCCTTGGCAATCATGTGGGCGCCGGCCGCACTATACTCCAGAAAGTGTGATAAAACCGCAGCCCCCACAAAGGACAATCAACCTGTAAAATGACAAACAGTGCTCAAAATGTCAGCAGTCGCTTTCCGCACCTCTGCATCCAATACACGGATGCCGCTGCAGGCACCGTGTGTGTCAAAGGGTCTCTTTAAAGCTGTAATAACATTATTTCTTTGTTCTGACTAATATCATTGGCTGTTAAGTGAGAAGGTTTCCAGGTCAGCCTGCTAATTTCCTGTGCTAGCTCGCATCTGAGACATCTGATGACCGCACCAAACACAGAGGCGGCCAGTGGTAGTGAAGCACCCCACCATTCTGGGGCCCTAGTGATTCCGTGGCTTCCGATGCTGCCCACACTGGATGTTCTTTCTCACTGCATTTCAAACTGCAGAAATCTCCCTGGATTATCCCGCAAGGTTCTGTAAAATGCAGCAGTAAATTGCATTTGATTAGATGATGGATGAGTTGAGAGGGCTGAGAGAAATTAGTCTTATTATTGCTTTTTGATTACTGAATCTGTGCTTTTCTGCAAACTGACTTGCTGTTGAATATATTAATATGGCTTTAAACCCTTTACTGAAGAAATTCGCGTTGCAATCCTGGCTCTAGGGTATAACAGTATGGACCATTTTAGAACTTCTGAGTTAACTTTTAAGCAGGCTGTGAGGGACCGATGGGGGATTTGGGGGAGGGGGCTCCTTGAGAAACTGCAGCACCATGGACCACAGCCAGTCCCCTCCTCTGAGTCCTGCAGCTCTACCACCACTTCGGAGTCCTGCAAAGCAGGTGGCTCCACCATCCCGGGCACCATTCTCACGATGAAAGCTACTGGAGCAGAAGATCCTTTAGGCTTTTCTCAGAGGCAGACGAGTCCACAGAGACAGCAGGAGACGGCTGAGGCACTCCAGTGTGCTGTCCACCTGGCCTGAATGACTCTTGAACCGTTCCTCATCAGGTTCTGAGTGATTCTCCAGCAAGAACCTCAGCCAGAGCTTCCAAAGAGGTCACAGAAATGCTCCAGGGTCGCTGGCTAACACTGCGCTCGGACCCCAGGCTCTGCTGTCAACTGTATATATGTGTGCGTGACAGTGTGGTTCAAAGAAGAGGCTAATGTGAGATTTACTTACACAAAAATGTCCTGAGGGGACAATAAAACATGATTGGTTCAGAGAGATAACCAGTCATATTGTAAAAGAGGTTGGTATAAGCAACTTGAGGAGGCGGGATCAAGACATCTGATTGGTTGGTCTGACATTTGATACAAGATTTGATTGGTTATCGCTCTGAGCCAGTCATTTTTCATTCTAGCCTCAGAACATTTTTGTGTATGTAAAACTCCTATGAGCAAAGCAGAGAGGATGGCATTTACAAAATGCAGGATTGCGCTGTTCCTGTACTCATACTTGTATAAATGGCAAATAAAGCATAATTTCATTTCATATCAGCACAGTATTGACTCACTCATTTTAGTAGCAGTGTGGTAAGTGCCTCCTTCACATGCAGCATTTAGCTCTATGACCAGTTAGGGAAGCAGTGAGTGGGTCTCGTCAGCTTGAGGAGTGTATCTACGTATGGGGGGGCTGTGTCATGGAGGGCACCTGAAAAGCGTCACACCCAGACACACACATACAGTGGATATAGGCTGTCACCATCCACAGTTTTGTTGGTATACAACCCAGAAAAGCAGATATAAAGTGATATTTTTATCACCTTTATTTATAAATCCTATCTTGCAATATCCAAGTGAAAAAAGAATCATAAGATTTCTGAAGAAAAGAAATAAAAACAAGGGTAAGTGGTTTGTATAAGACAACAACCCCTCAAGGTTAATATTTAGTGGAAGCACCTACTTGAATTATAGCCTTGAACCTGTTTGGATGCATCTGCGCCAACTAAGTACTTATGGGGGGGGGGGAGCACACTGATTAGCCATAACATTAAAGGCACATGTCTAGTATTAAGTAGGTGCTGTGAAAACAGCATTGACCTGCTGAGGCACAGACTCCACAGCACTGCTGAAGGTGTCCTGTGGTATCTAGCACCAAGGCATTAGTAGCAGATCCTTTAACTCCTGTAAGTCGCAAGGTGGGGCCTCCATGGATTGGATTTGTTTGTCCAGCACATCCCACAGATGCTCGTTCAGATTAAGATCTGGGGAATTTGGTGGCCAAGTCAGCACCCGGAAGCTGTTTGTTGCAGTGTGCCAGGGTGCATTATCCTTCCAGGGTGCCAGGGTGCATCAGGGAATGCCATTGCCATGAAGGGGTGTACTTGGTCTCCAACAGTATGCGCAGGTATGCGGTATGCGTCAAAATAACATCCACCTGAATGTCAGGACCCAAGGTTTCCCAGCAGAACATTGCCCAGAGCATCACAGTGTCTCCACCGGCCTGCCTTCTTCCCTTTCTGCATCCTGGTGCCATCTCCTCTCCAGGTAAATGACGCACACCCAGTCGTCTACATGATGTAACAGAAAATGTGACTCATCAGACCAGGCCTGCTTCTTCCATTGCTCCATGGTTCACTTCTGACGCTCACATGTCTATTTTAAGGGCTTTCAGAGGTGGACACGGGTCAATATGGGCACTCTGACCAGTCTGCAGCTATGCAGCCTCTTACGCAGCAATATGCAGACACACATCTTTATCATAACCAGCCTTAACTTTTTTAGCAATTTTTTACAATAACTCTTTTTGGGCCCACAATCCCCTTACCCGTTCACTGATTGGCCTTCGTTGGACCACTTTTGGTAGGTACTGACCATGGTATACCGGGAACACCCAACAAGACCTGCCTTTTTGGAGATGCTCCCACCCAGTCATCTAGCCATCACAAGTTGGCCCTTGTTAAAGTCACTCAGGTCCTTACACTTGCCCATTTCTCCTGCTTCCAGCACATCAACTTCAAAAACTGACTGTTCACTTGCCTAATATAAAAAGACACCCTTGGCAGGTGCCATTGTAAAGAGATAATCAATGTTATTCACGTCATCTCTCAGCGGTTAAAATGTTCTGGCTGATCGGTGTAGAGTATTTGCCCATTCTTCTTGACAGAATTGTTCCAGCACAGTCAAAGTTCTTGGTGACTCTATGCGGTCTATCCGCTATACGTCATTCCATAGATTTTTCTGTAGGAATGTGGTCAGGGCTCTGACCGGGTCACTCAAGGATCGTGAGCCCTTGGCCCTTCAGAAGGTGTGCAGTTGCATTGGCTGTATGTTTTAGGTCATTGTCATGCATGGTGAAGCATCTTGCCGTCTTTGACTTACTGGCTATGACAAAGCAAGTTCATTTATAAAGCACATCTTCAAACATACGTCTTTCAGAGTGCTTTAAATTAAATGAAAAAAGACTAAAAAGACCTGTATAAGAATTAAAGTAACTAATTCAAAATATATGAATATGCACTATGGAACCAAAATATAATGGCTGCAGCAAGAAGCTGTTGGTGTTGTGCTCCATCCATCTCAGCCCAGGCCCTGCTGCTGAGAAACACCCCACAATACTGTGCTGTAAGCATGCCATTCTTTGGCTTTCATCAGACATTTCACTTTGGGGCCAAACAGGTTGATTTTTGGCCTCATTGGGCCACAGCACATTTTTACCCACCTAACCTCACAATCTGTAAGGTGCATTTTAGCAAAAGATGACCATAACTTGATATGGTTTTTTTAGGAGGGCCCTTTTTCCTTGTCACTTTCCAGTACAGGTCTGGTTTGTGTAGATAATGTACAGACATGCACACAATGACCCTGTCCCTGACATGAAGGTCCATAGCTCCTTCAGAGTTGATGTTGGCCTCTTGGTAGCCTCCCTGATCAGACTCCATCTTCTTTGATCATCAAGTATGGAGAGGCGCCCTGATCTAGACAAGGTCTGGCTGGCGCCTTATCTCCTCCACTTTGTGATGATGGTCTTTACTGTGGTACAAAGGATAAGCCTTCCAGATTTTCTCAAATGCTTCTCCTAACTTGTGCTTTTCCATAACATTGTCTCAAAACACTTTTGAATGTACCTTCCCACCAACAGTGCATTTTTTCCTTATGAATACACTACCAAGTAGGGACACCTTCTACAAACAGCTGATTTCATCTAGAACTAATCAAACGCTGTACAATTAATCACAGGTGGGCACCAATTATCTAGTTTTGTGATCTGTTTAGTGATTGGTTATACCTGATTAATTATGCAGATGCATTTGAAAGGGGGTGTTTTAATTTCTAAATAGAGTATTTCTATTGTTATAAATTTAATAAATTGTTATAATTTCTTGGAATATTACTTTCACCTTCCTGTGCTGGTTTACTGTGTATATATGAAAGCTGATAAACCTTGTTTTAATCATTTTTGCTGTCAGGGTGTAATTCACCAAAAGGTTTAAAATCTGATGGGGGTGGTGAACCACTGTATTCAGGTTAACACACACGTACATATTACATACAGTTATACACACAGATACACACAGACACCCATCTGCATACTCATGTTCACATACACAATTATAAACACACACCTTCAGTAACAAATAAATTTCTGACAAGCAAACCTAGACACACACATACACATAAATGCAATATTCCTAGGGAGAGGGGCACACACAGACACACACACATACACATACGTTTGTATTCACATTTTTGTGGGGACCATCAATTAATTTCTATGGGAAAAAACTCTAATTCCAGCAATGCCAACCTTAACCCCTACCCAGGCCAAACCATAACCATAAGAATCCAATGCTTTGCCGTTTTTAATTTTTGGATTGCAGTCACAGATTTTTATAGAACTGAGGCTATAGAATTGAGCCATTTCAATCACAAAATAATATATACATACCCCCCTCCCTCCCCATAAACACACACACACACACTCAAAGCAGACACACACACATATGTGTAAACACTCGGGCATAAAAACAGGAACACAGAGCTCCTCACTTCTACTCTGCAAGCCTCATATTTCCGATGAAGGCCAATATTTTTATGCAAAAGATTTCACAAAAGCATCACAGCCGATGGAAATCGCATCAGCAGGTCATATCTGTGAGGAGCAGTGCCTCAGCACAAGCGAGGATCGATTTGATCCGCTGTCAGACAAAGGCTAGCAGTTCTCACGGACTGGGAGCCCAGGAGGCCTCAACCCCAACCCCCCTCTCGCATCCACCCCCCACCCCCCGCCAGAGAGGTGCCTCGCTCTCTGTTTATGCAGTATTCATGACACTTAATCAGAAGATGTAAAGTATTTAAAGTTTACCCAAGAAAAACAAATGCCTGGCGATGAAAGGCAAACCTGTACCGGATTCGCCGGTAATGCGCTTATGCAGACTGCCGGGAACGTGCCGGAACAGAGTGTCAGGGAGGCGGCTTTATGGATGAAAGGAAGCTGCATTTCATCAGGACGGGAAGAGGAGCCACCGTAGTGACCTGTCATTCCCACAGACGCCGCTGAGTCCCACAGTCATGTGATAAGCAACAAAAAGCCTTTGTGATGGGTTGAGCGGGTGACCTTCCATGACCTGATGACCTATCAGCACTGCCAGAGGTCTGAGGTCCTGCCTGTTATGAGCTGCCATCCATGGTAGAGTGATTGCTTGAACTGTGCATCCCTGAAGCCTGACCACCCAACTGAAGTCCGTAATCTAGTGCTGGTAAGAAACACGTTTAAGCCAGTGCGTATGAAAGGACCGGGGGGCACAAGGACAGTCCCTGCATTGACCCCCGTGGCTTATAGTTTTCTATAAAGGGATGGAGTTAATAAAAGCAATGGCAAAAAAAACCCAAAACCACATCCAGTAAAAGGGAAGACAAAAAATGTGACTCACATTATATTTTGGTAGCACTCACTCTAGGACCTGGTCATGATATCGACGATCAGTGATCCCTGGAGCAACTAGAGGTAAGAGCCTTACTCAAGGGCCCAATGGAAAACTACTCTGCGGGATTTGAACCAGCAACCTTCTAATAACAGACACAGCAGCCTAACTCCAAAGCCACACAACTCTACTAGTTCAAGTCCTGCGAATCCATCAGTAGCTCCCCACTTCTTCACTCATACATACATATCTGATACATATCATGAGACCAGGAAGCAAAACTGATGCCCCCTAGTGGATGGAATGTGTCTATGGGAGAGCACTGTCTAGACTACAGTGCCCTTGTCTGTTCTAACGAGGCAGGTTACCCTTCCATTGTTTTTGGCTCTGCTGCTGCTGTTGTTTTTCTAAGAATCCGGGGGTGGTTTTGCCTTACACGGCTCTGCCCCCCCCCGCGCGAGCGGACTACCTGACTTCACTTGGCGCAGTACAACACACCACGCTGTAGCACATCCACACTGTGTGATGCAGGTCTGCCGCGGACAGGAAAAGGCTGAGCGCCCTGGCAGGCCAAACACCGGGACCCTTACTGGGATTCTCTCGTCTACGCCAGGCTTATCACACCTGTGGACCTGACACACTCATCCCACAAGCCTAAAGAAAACAGAAAAAAAAAAAAATCAAAGCACGTGCACACACACATACACACACACACACACACTACCCTGAATCTCGGAGCCTCGTATAAAAATAAATCCGCAGTTTTCAGAATTGAAACCCGACACATTTTCTGTACCGTTTGAGTAAGATTGAGTCAGACCATGCAGTTGCTGGCTCTGAGTAGATCTCCATGAGGTCTTAATCATCTCAGCAAAGTGTAACACTGAGTGATAAATAAATATGGAGGCTTCCAGTAGCACACAGCCAGCAGGGTTGTGCCTTTGCAGTTACAGAGGTTTCCAGCTTTAGAACGGACTCATAACAGCTGGATTTGCACATCTGAGTATGAAAGAGAACCCACCTGGGTTTGGTGGTTAGGCAATTGGCCCCGGAACCATCCCAGTCCAGCCTGTCGCAACACATTTTGAGAAGAAACTTCTAGGCCCTGGTGATAATGGTGATCGAGGATCAGTGAATATGCAAAAGGAATAGTTATGTAAGCATCAATGGCCCTTCACCCCTAAGCCTCATGAAGTCAGGGTCAAAGGTCAAAGAGCATCTGCTCCCCAATCAGCTCTATTCAGAGGCAGGCTTGTTGGTTTGGTCAGATCACCAAAAAGGTGATTTCCAACAGCTCCCACATCAGCAACCATCAACAACACCCCCCAACGCAGCAGTGTGACAAGGATCTTTCTGTCCGCTGCATTCAATCACGCAATGAATAAACACACCGTGAAAAAACATGCTGTGCTGTGATTAGTGCAGGTAATAAAGTCATCTGAGGGCGTGGGGAGCACCATCTGAGGTAGCGTTTGGACGTAGCTGCGCTTTCCACACAAGCAGCTGACTAAGCTCCAGGACAGCTACTGGACACTGATCCTCTGCTGGCTAGTTCTGGAAAATGGGGGCCGGATAACAGGTGTATTAATGCCTGATGCTTCAGTGGACTTTGCTGACGCCCACTAGTGTCTGCTTGGATTTTACTGTTCCTGCATTATTCCGTAGTGAGGTCACCATAGAACCTACCAGTAGCTGAACAGGAAACACAATGCCTGTATTAATAGCATCCCAGAGTGGGTGGGGTCTCAGTCCCCCCCCCAACTATAGGCTCTAGAATAGCAATGGCATCCCAGAGTGGGCGGGGTCTCAGTCTCCCCCCACTCTAAAGTAGCAATGGCATCCCAGAGTAGGAGGAGTCTCAGTCTCCCCCTCCTCCCAGAAAATGTGTGGTAGTGGTAGGCACTAGAGTAGCATAATCAAGCCAGCGCTCTCTAAGCTATTGGAGATCTCTCCAGGAGCAATCACACCGTAACAGGCGCGCTGCCGTGATCAGGAGGAAAAATCAACAAATTAAGACTGTTTGTAGATTGAATAAACCATAATCAGGCGAAATATGCATCGATAAGAGCGTAGCATCCTTCCCCGGAGCCTTTGTTCGTGAGCGCGTCGGTGCCGAGCGGAATGCTAAAATACCACCGCTTCAAGACGTGAAAAGCGAATTAAAAGGCAGCGATTCCCTGTTTCGCTTTGCCGGGGCTCGATCGCGTATTCGTTGGGCATGACGCAGCAAACTAGATCAACGAAAGCAAAGGCACGTAAGGTCCAGCGTAAACGCAAGGGGGTCTATCGGAGCTCCCCGCTGCAGGACGTGTCAGACTTGCACAAAGAGCTTGGTACATGTAGTGTGTGTGTGTATGTTTGGGTCCCATAATAATCTGGGCTCTGTCCGTCACAAAGACATGTGTGACCCAGCACCCAGCCACCCAGTATACATGGATGCGGTCATTCCATTCACATTTTCATTGCAATTATAAGACGTTAACCTCTCTCTAAGCAGGATGATGTCTTCTTTGAGCTTTCCACACCTGAGAAGGTCATTATAGCATATCTCAATTAGGACCTGGGGCTCTCATTATAGTGGGCAGCAGGGGTGTGTACTGGGGCGGGGCCAGAAAGGCACTGGCCACAATTGTAAGCTGATTGGCTCCCAGAGTGCCCTCTCTTAGGTCACCCACCACCGCCACTTATGCCCTGTACCTTAAAACAAACCCTGCTTCAGGTAGTGACACTACTGAGATCAGAAGCATGTTCTCCTGCTCACTAACTCCTGATTGGAGCAGAGCCCAGCCCTTTGCATAGCAGACTGAAACAGCGCCACCCCTGCCAGCACAGGCCATCTCCCCCCTACCAGTCTGTCTTTCTCACTCGCCATCTTGCTACGACCCACATGGACTGTGGTAAGCTTGTTTAGTGTGTCTGGTTTTTTAAAGCATTTGCCGGGTAAAAATCACGAGTCGGGAGGACTGAAATAAGCAAATAGGTTCTGTCACTTTGTTCCTGTCAGTAAGAAAGACGCAAACACTTTCAGAGGATGGGATCCTTTCATCCGGCCTGCCGCTTTACACTCGACAGTTGAGTTGCCCAATCACTGCATCAATTACCATCGGGGCTGTCCAATCCCAGTATGCGGGCTGCCGAGCTGACCTATCACGGCCTGCGTTAGCTGAAAAGCCCAAGATAGCGCGCCACTCACATCCCCGTTGTTCAGCAAAAAAAGACACTGAGGAAGGGAGCGAAAACCTTGGCAGGCATCCAGTTAACCTGCATCTGGCCAATAAACCGAAGGAGAACTGTCCTGTTCTGGTAGATCGCGAAATGCATTGTGGTGCTTGCGGCCGCTGTATTTGAGGTGCCTTTTCAGACATCCTGTCAGTTACGTGGACACTGTAGCATTTGAACCCCTGGCGACCCACTACAGCTACTTGAGTAGGCTTGGGGAGAGTCGCTAAGACTCTGACTGAGGCCGAAGATCCCCAGCGGGCAGCCGAGCTCGCACACGGGCACGCCACAGACACACGGGTACGTCGCAGACACACGGGCACGCCGCAGACACACGGGTACGTCGCAGACACACTGGGCGAGAAAACAACAAGAGACTAATGAACGTAAAGAAGCCAGGGTGCCATACTGGTGGGCATCGCCGAGGGCGAAGGGGGGGGGCGCAGCTTTGAGCGCCGTGGAAGAAATGGCCCCGAGAAGCGGCCGAGCCAAACATCTGCAGGCCCGGTTCCCGCAGTCAACTGCAAAGCCAGAGGATTATTAACGTCTGCTGGAGCCAGTCAGCGGCAGGGTCGGGATATGAAGAGGCTGCTGGAGCCAATCGGCGGCAGGGTCGGGATATGAAGAGGCTGCTGGAGCCAATCGATGGCAGGGTCGGGATATGAAGAGGCTGCTGGAGCCAATCAGCAGCAGGGTCGGGACATGAAGAGGCTGCTGGAGCCAATCGATGGCAGGGTCGGGATATGAAGAGGCTGCTGGAGCCAATCAGCAGCAGGGTCGGGACATGAAGAGGCTGCTGGAGCCAATCGATGGCAGGGTCGGGATATGAAGAGGCTGCTGGAGCCAATCAGTGGCAGGGTCGGGATATGAAGAGGCTGCTGGAGCCAATCAGCGGCAGGGTCGGGATATGAAGAGGCGGCTGGAGCCAATCAGCGGCAGGGTTGGGATATGAAGAGGCTGCTGGAGCCAATCAGCGGCAGGGTCGGGACATGAAGAGGCTGCTGGAGCCAATCGATGGCAGGGTCGGGACATGAAGAGGCTGCTGGAGCCAATCAGCAGCAGGGTCGGGATATGAAGAGGCTGCTGGAGCCAATCGGCGGCAGCGTAGGGACACAAACAGGCGTGATGAGGCGGGGCCCGGGGGGTGAGGTGAGGGGGATTGCTGTAATTGCTACACAATGGTCAGTTTGTTTTGGCAGCTGATTGTGAAATACTTCCCCCCTCCCTCCTCTCCCATGGTCCTTCTCAAGCACTGTACCGCCAAAACACTGCTCCATTCACAAGCAGGACGCCATGCCCCGATTGCATCAGTGAATCCTGACATAACGTCGACGCCCAAATCACATGAGAGGAGCGCAGAGGAGTGACCTTGCGAAACAGGGCATGATGGGCATGATGGGCTGCCCCGTCTCCTTTAAGGTGCAAGACATGAATCGCTCACCAGGAACCAACAGCTTCATGGGAAACCTTCATGGTAAAATAAGAGGGCAGACGTAGGAGCGGTCGACCTGGGAACAGCGGGCGCGCAGGGAGCAGTGGGACCCGTAGAGGCGGCTGCATGCAGAGGTGTAAGGAGAGGAGGAAACACACAGGACAACCTCGGAAGCACCTGGCAAACAAAGTACCTGAATTATGAAGATTATACAGGATTAGGTATCGCTCAACAAACTGATGGCAGATGGTGAGCGAGGGAATGGGCTACAGGAAGTAGAGACGCATGGGAACACGCATGGCGGATAATTCCCCACACTGGCACCTAAGCCAAAATCCCCCATTAGAGAGACAGACACAGACAGACAGACAGACAGACAGACAGATAGATAGACAGACAGACAGACAGACAGATAGATAAATAGATAGACAGATAGATAGACAGACAGTTAGATAAACAGATAGATAGACAGACAGACAGATAGATAAATAGATAGATAGATAGACAAACAGATAGATAGACAGACAGACAGACAGATAGATAGATAGATAGACAGATAGATAGACAGACAGATAGATAGATAGATAGACAGACAGACAGATAGACAGACAGACAGACAGACAGACAGACAGACAGATAGATAGATAGATAGATAGATAGATAGAACCAGGAAAAACAAATATAAATGGATCAGCCTGCGGCACAAACAAGTGCCTCTGCTTTTATAAAGTCACAGGATGTACAATTACCTGCCGGGACGTAAGCAGGGAAACATCCCCCTACCCTCCCAATGCCACCCCAGCCTATTTGGCCATTTGTTTTGCCACTGAGCTCCAAAGATGGAAACAAACTCCGAACAGCCTCCTTATTAGTGCCGGGGAATATGATAGCGGGATCCACACACACACGCACACACACACACTGCCAGCATGGCCACCCGCATGCTGGTCTGTTTGCTCACTCAGCCAGCGGGCTCCATTGTTTACATGCTGTAAAATTTACCGCGGTTTTTATGCAGCGCTGCTCAAACCTGAACACGACATTTGGCCATTTGCGTGGTCCCGTAGGCCTGCTGTCTTTCCTCGGGGACGAGGGCAGGAAGCGACGAAAGGCCGTTCTGTGTGGCCCAGAATGGTGAAGGAGGAGGATCTGAACCCCCCCCACGCCTGTCTCCACGGAGAATGCCAAGCTGCACAGTGGAGAGACACACTTCTGTCTAACATATGCATGCTCATCTTGTAATGGGGAGAAGCATAATCCCCCCTGTGCCTCTCCCTGCGCCCGGGAATCGCTCCGAGCCCAATCCTAAATTGTTCATTGGACGAATCTAATTGGAGGTGAGCATAAGCCCAGCATTCTTGCCGTGCAAAATGAACAGCACGTGCCACTGTGCTTTGGAATCCACCGGGAAGATGCTTTTCCAAGGAAGACGAACGCCCAACCCCCCCCCCCCATTCTTTTTAATGGAAATAATGCTGCATTCTCACAGCAAGCTTGTGTGCCTGTGTTAAGCTGCGCACACAAGTATCAGACTGTGTGTGGCTGTGCTAAGCTGTGCACACCTGTGTCAGACAGTAGCAGTATCAATTTCTGCATGTACCTGTGACAGTGTTCACCTGTACCTGACTATGCGGACCCGTATCTGACCCTGCACACCTGTATTACACAGTACAGGCACATATCAGAAACAACACTCCTTACCCTGGCCAGTCACACACAGAGATATAAACCTGACTATGCGGACCTGTATCTGTCCCTGCACACCTGTAGTACACAGTACATGCACGTATCAGAAACAACACTCCTTACTCTGGCCAGTCACACACAGACACATAGACACAGACACACATACATGCACTTAGACATATGCATATTCTCGCAGAAAACCTCACACATTCAGCCCCCTCTCTCTGAGACACTCTCTCTCTCTCTCACACACATGCTCACCTCCATCCCCTATTTTCTCCTGCCTACCTGCTGTGTTTCCTGCTCCCGGCGACTGAGTGGGCATCTCCACGTGCCAGCGACAGCCCCTCAGATCCAGGCCTGGCACACTCCGTCTTTGAGGATGTGCCAGTTAACATGGCACCTCAGCTGTTAATTGTTTAATTAAACTAATGAGTTGGCTTGAGATGGCAAACGAGCCCAAAGCAGGAATACAAACAGGCTTTCCCCTTAACATCTTCTCCTCTCCTCTCATGTTTCGCAGCCCTATAGTGATGGAAATGTTGCAGGTCTTTCATCAAGCGCCTGGTCACTGATACATCCAGCCTCCAATCACTAAAACATTCAGTTTAAGAGTGAAACTGTGTATAGCAGTAGGTGAGCAGCAAACTGCACAGTCTATGTGTATGACTATGTTAGTCACCCCCGTCACAAAGCTGCATCACTCATACTGTGGCCAACCCCACTGAGTGACCCTGGGCAGCTCCCCCCAAAGAGTGACCCCAGAGAGTGACTCTGAGAGTGACCCTGGGGAGCTCACCCCAGAGAGTGATTCCAAAAGGTGACCCTGGGGAGCTCACACCGGAGAGTGACCCAGAAAATACAGCACATCATTAAACTACAGAGTATGTCCTTAATAGAAAAGGGCAGATTAACTTATCGGGGGGGGGGGGGGCTAAAATCAGCCTGTACATTGTGGTGGTGCTGCTTTTTTAAGGTACATACACTTTTGCCGGGGTCTGAGGTTAAAGCCTATGCATTAATCTGCCCCTGCTAATAGTATATAAATACCTTGAGCAAAAAAATGCTTTTGGCAGTTATTCTAAAATGCTGATGTTTCGGGGGACAGTGTGAAGGTGACAAGGTCAGGTTTGGTCATCAGAGTTTTTACCTTTTAATTAAAGTAAGGCTGAGGTAGGAAAATGTTGCAAACTGGTGAAATCTGCATCACAAAAATATTATGTTAAATACAATTGCATGTGGGTGTGGAGCTTCCAGATTTGTGTGAGTTTAGTGGGTACTTAACTGCAGCACAATCCAAAGACACATGGTTTAGGTATTCTGTCCAAGGTGTTCCCTGCCATGTGACCTGTGATAGACTGGCAGCCTGGCCAAGGTGTCCACTGCTTCATGCCCTGTGATGGACAGGCGTCTCATCCATGGTGTCCCCTACTCCGTGTCCTGTGATGGACTGGCATGCCATCCAGGATGTCCTCTGCCTTGTGTTTTGTGATGGACAGGCATCCTGTCCAGGGTGTCTCTTACTTTGTGCCCTGTGCATCCTGGGTTCACTATGGCTCTGATCATAGTTAGTCTGTACCCGTTTTCTACAT
Source organism: Petrocephalus zakoni (assembly GCA_026774425.1). NCBI lineage: Eukaryota > Metazoa > Chordata > Actinopteri > Osteoglossiformes > Mormyridae > Petrocephalus > Petrocephalus zakoni. The sequence goes on from JAODKN010000041.1 coordinate 6,338,375, forward strand.
GTATAATGTCAGTTAGTGTCACTGGTACATAATGGCCTCCACTGGCCAAGCCTGTATTGTTAATAACAGACGTGATTACCTCTCCTGTGGTGATGTCATACCCACACCCTGCAGGGTCTCTAACGAGCACCTCTGCTAACGAGCGCCTCGCTCGCTGCCTTGTGATTCACTGGCCCCTGTGATAATCATCCACAGCCACTGAGCACTCTGTCTGTATTAAACACCACAACCCGGGGGGTAAAAAAACACATGGGGGAACACGAGCACCTGTGTGGTGGGGCCATCCATGCTGTGTCATTATTGGTTTGGCTCACATTCTCATCCAGAATCCACAGGCACCAAGATAAAAGTGTAGACAGCAGAACTTTACAGAGAAAGACAGCAGAAGGGAGACAACAGACCCTGGACTGCACAGACTTTTTACATCACAGACCCCGTGCAGCACAGACCCTTTACAACACAGACTCTTTACAGTAGAGACCCTTTGCAACACAGACTCTTTACAGTAGAGACCCTTTGCAACACAGTCTCTGACAGCACAGATCCTTTACAGCTCAGACCATATATATATAGATACTCCTACCGCCAGCGTTACATTAGCCCAGCCCCTACCAGCACAGCCCTGCCCAGTGCCAGGTCTCCCACGTGGACAGCTCAGTATAATTACTTGCTTCTCCTTGTTCTCCTGCCCCGGGGGCTGGCGTGAAACTTCAGCTGGATGTGGCGCTGCAGAGTCTCCGACCCCCGACACTTATTACAGCATTTTGTTTTTCATGTGCCCCCCTACCACCTGCCCACAGGTAATCCATTTCTGTTGTGCAGTGTTAATAAAGAATGACCTCCCTCTGGTGGGCCTAGCCCATCCCTGAATCGCCGCCAGCCCTGTGCCACTGCGTCCGCCTCCATGCTGCTGCCGACAGGGACAGGTGTGTCTGTCTCAGTTATCCAATAGGAGCCAGGCACCACCGTACCTGGAGGTGTGTCTGTCTCAGTTATCCAATAGGAGCCAGGCACCACCGTACCTGGAGGTGTGTCTGTCTCAGTTATCCAATAGGAGCCAGACACCACCTTAGCTGGAGGTGTGTCTGTCTCAGTTATCCAATAGAAGCAAATTCTCACAGTAATTAATCCGTAAGCCTGACAAGGAAAGCAGCTTCAAGACTGCAGGCCGAAGAAGAGATCATGAAGGGCAGCAGCGTTCCCTGAAAACCGCGGCTGCTTGCTGGGTGATTCTGTTCTGTGATTTCTTCTTTTTTAAAAACCCAGTTTGGCTTAACCCTGACAGGTGAACTTTCCTTTTCTATGGTAAACTTTTAGCAGCTTTCTCACCCAAATCGCTGGCTGAATCCGCTCTGTCAGACCAAGTGAGACAGTTGGCACATTGTTACAGGGAATAATGGGAGAAGGAAGGATCGGTGCGTAATGTGAGGTGAAATGGAGACGTTGCGTTTCAGAGTCACCAGCAGCAGCAACAGCGTCAGTAAACATTAATTCAGAAAACAGGCCGCTCAACTGTGCTAGTTCATCCAGGAGTTGTGCCAGGAAATCTGCCATTGAAGATCCACCAATCACAAACATAACATCACACACATCACACAAACATAACATACCATAATTATGACATCACACATCATGTATGACATCACCCAGACATGATGTCACATTCTGGTCACTCAGACTAGAAGTCACGCAAATTACACAAACCTAGCATCACACATTACATAAACATGGCTTCACACACATCACACAAACATTACATGAGACACAGACATGACATTGCATCATTATGTAAATTATATTAGTTTGCCTGAATAAACAGCGGTTCTAACTGCTGGAAACACACACAAGGTGCCACATGGATGGTGGATAATCAATAAAAAAGAACAAAAGCCACTTATATTTGGACCTGCTTATTGTTTATTACATCTCACATGACATCACACAAGCACACCATCAGGCACATCACACAAACATGACATTACACAGCGGCTCTCTGAAGGTTCACGCTAACGTTACATCCGTGGCAGGTTAAACAAACAGTACATCATAAGCAAGCCAAAATGTCAACAAAATGTGACACAAATGTGACTGGGCAGAGTAAGGAGTGTTGTTTCTGATACTTGCATGTACTGTGTACTACAGGTGTGCAGCAGGAGGCCAGCTGCACGGTCTGTTATGCTCTCAGCCTGAATGATGGCTGACGTTGGCCTGCCCCATCCTGCGCTCCATGCTGCTCCTTCTTTTGCTTGCACAGAGGTGGACCAGCCTAAAGTCAGCCTCATCGCTTTCCTACTAATTTACTGACCATGTTTCTTTTCCACATGACAGGTGGTGCTTGCTACTCTTTAATAAAACAGATGGTGCACATCCCTCCTCTTGAGATTCCATGTGCAATGCTGCAGGCATTTCTTTGCTTCTGTCACACTGAGCACAACACTAGGCACAACCCTCAGCAGATCATTGGCGAAAGGCTGAGCCGAACCCTGAGCAGATCACTGGCCGAATGGCTGGGCAGAACCCTGAGCAGATTACTGGCCACATTGCTGAGCAGAACCCTGAGTAGACCACTGGCCATAATGCTGAGCAGATCCCTGACCACAATGCTGAGCAGAACCCTGAGCAGATCCCTGACCACAATGTTGAGCAGAACCCAGAGCAGATCCCTGACCACAATGCTGAGCAGAACCCTGAGCAGATCCCTGACCACAATGCCGAGCGGAATGCTGAGCAGATCCCTGACCACAATGCTGAGCAGATCACCGACCAAAAGGCTGAGCTGAACCCAGAGCAGATCCCTGACCACAATGCTGAGCAGAACCCTGAGCAGAAGATCACTGACCAAAAGACTGAGGTGAACCCTGAGCAGATCACTGACCACAATGCTGAGTAGAACCCTGAGCAGATCCCTGACCATGAAGCTGAGCACAACCCTGAGCAGATCACTGACCATGAAGCTGAGCTGAACCCTGAGCAGATCACTGACCACGATGCTGAGCAGAACCCTGAGCAGATCCCTGACCATGAAGCTGAGCTGAACCCTGAGCAGATCACTGACCAAAATGCTGAGCAGAACCCTGAGCAGATCCCTGACCATGATGCTGAGCAGGACCCTGAGCAGATCCCTGACCATGATGCTGAGCAGGACCCTGAGCAGATCCCTGAGAATACCCTTTAGTTTCCATTGAATGGCTGAGCAGCCTGCTGATGGCCATGAGCTGAGGTGTTAGATGCCATGTGATCATGAGCCAATAATGCCAAAGAGCAAGCACACATGTGATATGTTTGGTGTTTGTATTGATGTGATGCTATTCTGCCTGCATGCTGTTTCTTTCTCTCCTCCACTGTCTTATGGCTCTGAACATAATCCGCAATAGGTCTACAACACTGTTATGAGGACTAAACACTTCAGAGCTTTGGGGTGTGTAAAGGGCACTATATGAAATTAATTCAACTGAATGGTGTGAATATGTACATTTTTCTGCTGAGAGTTGTGTGTATGGTGTGTGCATGTGTGTGTCTGGATGGGGCTCTAAGCTGGCATCCAGTATGCAGATCTGCATGTAAGCATCCCCCTGATCCATTCAGAGGGCTCCTTAATGTCACTCTGACCTCCCACATATCCCACAATGCATCTATACAGTGAGAACCCTGTGGGTGGAGAAGAAAATCAGGGAACTTATTCTTACACCACAATGTATCCTTTAGATGCCATTGTCTACTTGGACTGCTCCTCATTACACATCTGCTCTCACAAGCTCCTCCTTATATACATGCTGCTCCTCATACATATGATCACATGTGCTGCTCTTTTCATACCACCTCACACATGCTCCTCCATACACATCTACTCACGTGTGCTTCTCCTCACACATCAGCACACGTGCTCCTGCTTACAAACATGCTCCTCCTTATACATATTATCACATTCGCTCCTCATTGTGCATCACATCATGCCTTCTCCTCCTTACACATCTACTCACACATGCTCTTCCTTACACATCTGCACACACGGGTTCCTCCTCAGATATCCGCTTACTCCTGCTCCTCCTTACACATCCCCTCATGCCTGCTCCTCCTTACACATCACCTCCGACAGTAAGTCCCCCTCCTTGCACATCAGCTTATGTGCAGCAGGGCATCATGTAGACATTTTGAGTGCAGCCCTAGAAAGCGCATCATTCCCAAGCCATGGGAATTTGGGGCAGAGATGCTAAAGAGAGAAGGGCTGTGAGCTCGAAGCACACTGTGCCAGGCCAAGGACTCACAATATCAGCAAAAAATATACCAAAAAAAACATTTTAAGCAGCAAAGAAAGTGCAACCATCTTCAAAACCAAACAGCCATCACACCAGCAGGCAGAAAATGTGCACCGCTGAAGGTGAGCGCCATGCATCCCTTCTCACAGGCATTCCTGTCGGCCGCCTGGCTCTCCGTGCTGTTCTCTCCTTCTCTCTCTCTCTCTCTCTCCTGAACAAGTAGCAGGAAATTATACTGTCTGCTACATCTCCTTTTTTTCTTTTTCTTACAAAAAATGTATTCCCTCAAACATCACTTGGAGCATAAGGGTCAGTATTGAACAGTGAAAGTGATTAATTGTCATCGATGACACACCACAGGGTTTGACCCATTCAACCTATTTGTGCAGTGGGCGGCTATTATTCAGCACCCGGGGAGCAATATGTGGGGACAGTACCCTGCTGTTAGGGGATTCAAACCAGCAACCTTCCAACCTAGCTATTAGGCCACCACTGCCCCAAAATTCATAAATACCAATGAGAAAGGGATTTGAACTCAGGCATGCAGAGCACAGTGGATTTGCAGTCCATCACCTGCACTACTTGGCCATCTTATTATAGTAGATAGCGACTGCAATGACACCTTGTACAAACCTATATCACCGAAAAGCTTCACCAAAAGGCCGCTCTGATTCTGTTAGCTATTAGCCATTAGCTGTTAGCCGTTAGCTGTTAGTGCACCCTGCTGTTTGTCTGATAGCATCACCTAGACAGACAGCTGGTGTTGATGAAATAAACACATCCTCGGTAAATAACCAAAGGCAACAAAAGGCTCTTAAAACATCTTTCCTAAGACGGAGTCATTGTATTTTAATGTATTTGAGGTGCAACATAGTATAAATAAGTACTATCATAAAATATAGCTTAACCATAAAATTAAATGCAACTTACTCAAAAGCTACTCAAAATGCCTCAATATAGCTGATACTCTTTCTGTCAGAAAATGCATTTCTACACAGCAGTGCATTGTGGGATACATCATTACACATCTTTTTTTAGATATTTCTGCCAAACATTCAGGTCCCTGCAGTAGAGGAATCTGACAAAATAAAGAACCGCAGATTTTCAAAACTAATAACTGAAACAACAAACAAACAGAGGAAGAGCATTCCTGCGCGACTGCATGCGATCCACACGCGTGTGCTCATGTGATCCGTCGTGTGATGCCGCTGCACTGTGCTCTTGCCCGGCCCGTTCCCTGGCCCACCAGGCACACATGCAGTCGGGCGCGTGAAGGCAGGCGCGCAGCTGTGCGGCATGGACACTTATCCCATAACGGCAAATACAAATGTAAGACCAGCAACTGAAAATGTCAGAGCACTTGGCCGGTTGTGTTTGTGTGTGTACATTAACACCAGAGGTCATACCTATCCATACAAATGGGCCTCTTTTTGTTGGAAATTGAAAACAGCCACCTGATCAGACAGCGTGCCCCCCTTTCCCAAAGAGACGGGGCATTTTCAGGAGTTAGCCTCTCCCTCCGTGACGATTTCTCTCGGCGTCCTGGATTTCAGCTCCCGGGGCTTTACGCGACCACCCGCAGCAAACCATTTCACACGCCCATCACTCCATGTCACCGGCAACATCATGCCTGATTTTATGACCAATTAGCCTGCATCTCCCAGGTAGACAAAAGAAGGATGAGGTTGTGAGGCGGGGGGCTGCGGTTTGAGAAGGATTGTGCTGTTTTTGTTTATGTGGCCTCATGGTTCACTTACTTTAGACAACAGATGGGCTGTCATCCTTATGCAGACGCACAGCCCTGACAGACCTGACGCTGGGGCCTTCGCATCATGGGGTTTTTCTAATTAAATACTCTAAGGGCTTCTGTCCTCGTTCAGAACAGCCCTACTGGGTGCCAGATGTAAGCAAAACGGGCACTAAAAGTGATGCTTGCAGTTGTGCTTAAATGCAGCCAGTATGTGATACACAGCTGGATAAAACACAAATGTATATATAGTCAAGAAAGTGGCCTTTGAGTTGAATTTGTTCCAAGGCTCCTCCAGCCACTTCTTCTGGATTTCCGTTCAGCGTGCTGCTCACATACAGGTCCACCCACTTCTCTCAGAGTAGCAATCATTGTGTGCTCCACCTCTGTGCCCTTTTTGAAGGGCCAATTTGCGTTTCGAACATGCACAGCTCCTCCTATGTTTTCGAAGGACCAATAGGAGTGTTGGACTCACGTAGCCCATCCCAACGCTGATGGACAGCCAGTCGGTGTGTTGGACACCCAACAACGCTGGCATTTCCTCAGAGATGGCTGAAATGGCATATCGGTGATATCGATGATATTACTGTATACATCTTGGGCTTTTGATTTCAGACCAGAGGATTGTCTGATGCTCTTCAAAGCCATCCCTGATGCTTTTATCCTCTAAAGGTCAGCAATAAAAAAGCGGTAGATCATATTGTCGTGGTCTACAGCATAATGTCTTGTAATTGAGAAAAATGAACCCTCAGGGAGATGAAGTACTGTTCCAGGCTCACTGCTCAAAGCGCTCCTTGGTCTGGGTAGGTGTGACCTCTCTGTTCTCTACCTCTCTAAAATATATTCCTGCGCAGGTACCCCAAGTCATTGACAGCTACACGAAAATTATATAACAAAAAATAACAAAGTAAAGGGCCAGCAACGATGCTAGATAATAACAGTGGCAATATGAACAGGACCAGAACATGACAGGAGCTAGGAGACTTGAGGAAAGCCGGCCGGTGGAATTGCTCGAGTCATTTTTAACTGGCAGCATTTCAGTGTTGGTAGATTTCGAGTTTTAGACTGCTGAACCTTTGCAGCCTAAAATATCAAAAAAAAATTTAATATCGAAAACTCTGTTGACAAGCCATCTAATCTCCAACCAGCTAAAGGTACCAGATTCCAGTTTGGAAGAAGAGCAAGTCATTGGAAAGTTGGCAGGTGTAATAGAACGTATTCTATATTCTACCCATGATCTGACATTGTCCCTGAGAGCCTGTGTTTTCTTCACTAAGCAGTGATTCTGCTCCCATGGTACCACATCTGCCAGCCTTGCCATCTCTCCCAACATACGTGACAACTGGATAAACACTTTGGATAATCACTCTCGATAGGCAACCTGCATAGCTAATCTATATAATCATTATGGAGAGTCACTCTATATAATCACTATGGATAAGGACACCATATAATCACTATGAAGAAGGACTTGCATGGATATGCACACTAGATAATCACTTTGGAAAATCACTCTGGATCAGTATCATATACAGTATCATATATTTGTTTATTCTGATCTAGGATTCCTATGTTTGAGAACAATATAGGTGAAAAATCTTGTGCTTTACAGATCTGAGGACAGCACAGGTGATAATCCCTGCACTTTACAAGTCTGAGGACAGTACAGGTGATAATCCCTGTGCCTTACAGATCTGAGGAAAGTAGAGGCGACGATCCCTGTGCCTTACAGGTCTGAGGACAGTACAGGTGATAAACCCTGTGCCTTTCAGGTCTGAAGACAGTATAGGTGATAATCCCTGTTTGTTACAGATCTGAGGACAGTACAGGTGATAATCCCTGTGCTTTACAGGTCTAAGGATGGTACAGGTGATAACCCTGTGCCTTACAGGTCTGAGGACAGTATAGGTCAGTGATCATCAACTGGCGGCCCGCGGGCCGAATCCGGCCCGCTGAGCCGTTCTATCCGGCCCGCAACTGGATTCCAAAATTGTGAGGATCCAAAAAGAAAATAGTGGTCCACACTATTAAAGCAACTAAA
>JAODKN010000041.1:6351395-6361525 GCA_026774425.1 Petrocephalus zakoni
TATGTATAATAATGATATGTGTAGTCTATAATGACACTGTATGTAATACTGATATGGTGTAGTCTATAATGATATTATGTATAATAATGATATGTGTAGTCTATAATGAAACTGTATGTAATACTGATATGGTGTAGTCTATAATGATATTATGTATAATAATGATATGTGTAGTCTATAATGACACTGTATGTAATACTGATATGGTGTAGTCTATAATGATATTAAGTATAATAATGATATGTGTAGTCTATAATGACACTGTGTGTAATACTGATATGGTGTAGTCTATAATGATATTAAGTATAATAATGATATGTGTAGTCTATAATGACACTGTGTGTAATACTGATATGGTGTAGTAACATTACATGTAATGACGTTTTGTGTTCTGTGTGATAAGCCTCCCATCAATCGTCGCTGCTGCTTATCCTGGTCAGGGTCATGTATAATAATATTGCATGTTATAATATATGTAATGACATTACATGTAATAATGGTTTGTGTGATTAACTTACGCGCAATGATCCATCCATCTTCCATAAGCACTAATGCGGCACAGGGTCGCATTGATGTGTAATGATTTCCTGTGAAATTGCGTTATGCACAGGGACACACACAGAGGGACGCTGTCCTTTCATCATGCCCGGTATGGTGTGGAGATGCTCCTGCGTGTGGGGGTGTAGTGCACATTTATGCCAGTACTTTAGATACCTACGCAACTTAAAAAATGCCCCCCAGTCAATGACCGCCTGTGCGATAGTGGACATCACATCCACCATCACCAAACTTATGCAACAGAATGATACACCACAACATGCTTTTGCAATGCATATTGGGTAATGTCTCATTAATTAATACACACAACCATTTGGGAAGGACCCTGCAAGAATAAACAACTTTGTTCGGAGTGCATGTTATTGGATAGCCATGTTATGCGTTATAATACATTCGTAATTCAGTAGGTAGCAGTTAGGGCTATGTGCCTCACTTGGAAACTGCCTGGAACCAGGCGTGTGCGACTTCTAATCATTTCTTGACCTGCTCTGAAATTCTGCAGGAGGAAATTAGCCCATTCAGTAGCACTCGGAATCACAACCTAGCGGTGGTGCAGAGCCTCAGTACCCCGCCCCCCCGCCCCCCACTCGCCGAATGCGAGGCCCACAGCTTCACACACAAAATGGGTCACGTCTTACCTGTGTCGAGGGAAACCGGGGACATCGTGAATGACGGCAGCATGAAAAAGAAGAGAGAGAGAAACATTCTTTTAGTTCCAGAACCTCAGAATCCGAGAGCTATAAAGGGAGTGGCTCTGATGTTTTCTTTGCAAGGACAAGCAGAGCTTGTGAAAAGCCCCCATGACAGCGGCAGGCTCGCCGCAGCAGCCACATGGAGCGGACCGTCCCCGGCAGAGGCTCAGTGTCAAGGCCTGTCCCGCGCAGCACCTGCGCCCTGGCCACTTTCCCACCCTACTCTCATTTCTGTCTTTCGCACCCGTCTTTTGAAGACCCTAATGTATGTTTAATGTCACTTTCAAGCGAAGCCAACTCTCTCTCCCTGCTCCCCACATCCCCCAAGTGGAAGGTGGAAGCTTCTCCAGATCTTTCTTCTTTGTCTCTAAAAATGAGAATTCTCAAACATCTTTGAAATTAAGCCCCACGTTGGGATTCAAAAGCATTTCATGATTTTTGTACAGTTTTGTAGGCTGGCCTGGTCGCCAGGGCAACACTCATTCGCTACAGTCGAACACGTCTCGCCCTCATTAGACCTAAGCCCGAGTTAGCCTGATGAAGGTTACCGGTTATCAGTGTAGCCTCAGATCAGGATGGCGGACGTTTGGAGGCGGAGCTCGCCTGACGGATTTGTTATGGAGGCCACATGGGCTGAGGACCAATTAAACGCTGCTGAAGGCCAAGCATACTGGGATCTTTGCTCATTAGGCCTCATGTGTCATACTACAGGGGTCTGACCCTCTATGTGCCACACCAGCATGCCTCCAAACACTGATCCAGCTGAGATTAGATAGATAGATAGATAGATAGATAGATAGATAGATATTGCAGATTTACTGTAGTTCAATACACACATTTATACATAATTGTCATGGTGTCTCCAACTGTAGCAAGCTGGGCTGACACAAATTTCCACCGGCCTCGGACGTGTGGCAGAAAAAAATCTGATTTATACAGTAAGAAGACATTTAGATAAAGACATTGACAGACCGTGAACAATAAATGTACAGCAAAAACATACAGTTAACAGTGCAAAGAATGTCATATTGCATAATTGGCTGCATTACAAAAATTAAAATATATATATATCAAAACTCCCAGCACAATACCCTAACCCCCCCCACCCCAAACGATGCAGTGTAGGCTGTACAAGCCAGATATAAACATGGTTGTAGACACGTGTGACTCAGTGCCAGCGGAAGCTGTAAACGCCACTGTGAAGCACGTGACTGTGCCCCTTCCTGTTAATTAAGTGAGGATTGTCAGGAGCGTCACATCAGAGCTGTCAGCATCAGTGGGGGTCACGGAGGCACATTTAGCCGCTGCAGTGGTAGTGACGGCACGCCCAGTTCAGTCGCACTCCGCTGTTCCCCATTATATGGAGCCTACAGCCCCAAATTACACTCTAATTGGCAATATCCCAAAGAAGCTTCCATGAAATTAATTTGTCTGTGCTGAAGAATGTGTGCTTTTTTTCCCCCATTTTGTTTTTTGTTTTGTTTTACCACGGGGGTGGGGGCGCAGCTTAGAAGGGGAGGGTTCAAATTTAATAGGAATTATCTAAGAGGAGTAACAGTTGAGCAAATTGTCTCACGTGGCACCCAAAGTGCGGAGCCAGTGAAGGAAGAGTGTGACGAACGAGAGTGAGGTCTCAGAATTCAGGATTCAGAGCGTCACGGCGACCATGGCAACAAGATAGCAAAAAAAAACATTCAAAGCGGTTGGGGGGGGGGTGGACTCGAAAGTCCGTGGCACAAGTGACAGGGTGGGCCATCTGCTTCAGCTCATTATTTACCAATTATGGTGACAAGTGAGGCCTCCCAGTGGGTGACAGGGAGTTGACGGCCAGAGAAATGAGTGTCGAGCTTCATAGGTTTCCTGGACTCCTACCCTGATTCGGGCCTATTCCCCTCCTATCCTGATTCGGGCCTGTTCCCCTCCTACCCTGATTCAGGCCTGTTCCCCCTTCTACCCTGAATCAGGCCTGTTCCCCCTCTTACCACAAATCAGACCTGTTTGCACTCCTACCCCGATTCGGGCCTGTTCCCCCTTCTACCCTAATTCGAGCCTGTTCCCCCTCCTACCCTGATTCTGGCCTGTTCCCCCTCCTACCCTGATTCTGGCCTGTTCCCCCTCCTACCCTGATTCTGGCCTGCATCCACTCTTGTCCTTACTTCCGAATTTGATCTTCCTCAGCACCTCACTGGAAGTTCAGCTATGCTAAACTTGGTTGCCAACACTCAGTCGTCCACCTTGAACTGTTCTGTTGTTGAACCCTTAACTGCCACGCCACCTGGTGACCTCACAAGTGAACGCCAGCTCTCTGTGACCGCTCAAAGCAAATCATGCATCAGTTTTTCCAGCTGGCCTGAAAACAGATCAAGATTTCCAAGGAAGGTCCCATGTTCCAGACACCAAATGACAGTGCACTGTGTGTGCTAGGTATACCCAGACACACATGCAGCCTCAGACATGCAGGACGGCCCAAGCTGCTTGTTTTTGTTCCCTCCTAACTCCCTCCCAGACTGTCCCCATTTTTGTTCCCTCTTAACTCCCTGCCAGACGATCCCCATTTTTGTTCCCTCTTAACTCCCTGCCAGACGATCCCCGTTTTTGTTCCCTCTTAACTCCCTGCCAGACGATCCCCGTTTTTGTTCCCTCTTAACTCCCTGCCAGACGATCTCCATTTTTGTTCCCTTTTAACTCCCTGCCAGACGATCCCCGTTTTTGTTCCCTCTTAACTCTCTGCCAGACAGTCCCTGTTTTTGCTCCCTCCCAGCTTGAGAAACACTGCTCCAGACCAATGTGAGGCAGAGCTTTCAATGCCCAGTAAATCTGGAGCCTTTGTCATGTCCCACTCATTCTAATGATGGCTACAAGACAAAGTCAGAGAGCAGAGGAAGTGCATCAGTCACAGGCTGAACACGGAAGCTGAATGGCTTTATTAAGTGTTGTATGGCAACAAATTGATTGGCCATTCTACAGCTACAGCAACTAAAATGTACAGATATGGATTGCCAACCCTCCCCCCCTCAATCCCACTCCCCTCACCCTCCCCACCAGAAAAAGGCTAAGAGCCTCACACCTACAACTCCCCTGATAAGCAATCCATTTCATAAAACACTTCCCTCTATGCTAATCATAGGTTGAACTGATGAAGTGGGTGGGGTGAGGAAGACCATTTCTATTGGTTGTTAGATTGTGAGCACGTGCATTGTGAGTGCGCTGTACCAGTATGCCCGCGTGCAAGCCTGCATGTGTGGGTGGTCACATAAAACTGGGCCGGAAAAAGCAATTTATCCCTCCGATAAATACATAAAGATGAAAAGAGGCAGGGAATCGCCTTGGAGCTGCCAGAAGGGGACGCGAGATCTCTGTAATCGAATTAAATATCGGTGTGTCGAGTGAACAGGCTGGCAGGGAGATGTGGCATAGTTAGGCATCACCACGGCCGAGAAAGGCGCCACCCAAACACAGAAACAGAATACCCACAAGTCGGGGTTCTGGTCACAGCTCAAATCCTGGGGATGCGGCCTTCCTAACAAAATTATATTGACTTGGAGCAGAAGCGCAATCAGTCTAAAAGCCCTTCAGTTTTTAATGTAGTTTTGCTCCAAAACATACCATATAATTATACACGCTTTCATATTTAATCATATATTTATTACCGGACACTCATAAATATGTCGAGATTACATAGAGAGGCAAACAAGCAATGTTATATTTACAGAAACAATAACAGGCTTCTTTTATGAGGAGTGTAACAGCAACACAGAGCTTCGCTGAGAAAATTAACTACATTTAAAACGTGTCAAATAAAACAATTGGTCTAGATCATGAAAGAGGGTAACAGGTGGACCGCTGCTGCAGACATGCGCCCGCTGGAGGCGGCTGCACTGGAGCTGCGCTGGAGCCGCTCCAGATCCATAATAGATTAAAAACGCTCTGGCCTCCTTTTGCAGGTGGCCAGACAATTCCAGCGTCTTCGCTTTTGTTCACGGTGGGGAGCAACAGGATAACCGGGCAGAGGTATCGGATATGGGACAGATTACAGCTTGGCCTTTGTGGGAAGTGTGACCATAGGAGGTTTCTGCTCTGGGTTCACGCAACATTGTCCTTTGAATCCCGTCTGCCTCTCCGATTGGCCTTTTCCCGATTGCCTACAGACCCTTGTGTGAAAAGGTAGGCCGGCTCCTCTCTCCTGACGCCACCTGGGCTGGAGCAGGCCAGCCAGGCAGGTGCCGGCAGGACTTACACGGGATCACACCAGACAGCGCCTACCTGAATGCACAAGTGGAAATGACCTCCTGGCCCTGTGAGTGAGCATGACTGGTAGGCAGTCTGATCTGAGGGCGCTCCCCCCCTTGATCGCTGGCTGCACGGGGAATGCTGATCAGGCCTGACTAATGAGACGGCGCCTCACACCTTAAGGCCCGTGCGTCATGCCTGCCGTCCCGTCACGCTCTGCACACGGTGACCCAAGAAGGCCATCTGTTGGGGCCTGCCCGCTCTACGGTTGCTGGCCGAGGGTTTAAAGACCGTCCGTCGGCTGCTCGCATTCCGGTCACGCCGATGATCGCCATCACCCAGAGCGGCGTGTAATCGTTCCAGCTTTCACCATCGACTCCCAGTTACTGGTGCGCCACAAAACCCCCTCCCCTGCCTCACCACAGCTAAGAAGATAGTATGAGCTTCACCATCCCCCACTGAAATAAACAGCATCGGGTTGGCGGAGGGGAGACCCAAACAGAGACAGAATGCAGGCGTGACGAATATGTCGGAGTGGCTGGAACCCATCCAGAATAATGGAGGGAAAACAGCCCTATTTAGCTCCAGTATAGCCTCAAATTCAGCTGAAAAAGGTCCACCATCTGCCTTTTCCTCCACACCAAGAGATCTGCCACAAACCCCTTGCTCCACTCCAAGAGATCTACCATTACTGTTCCACACCAGGAAATCTAACTTCAACCTGCTGGCCCCACAAAGTATATGCAGATTTGAAAAGACCCGTAGCCTGTGTGCACCTTAGAAACAGAAGAAGAGTCTCCTGCTGGTTCTTCTGTAAGTGCATGACCACTTCAATACAACAGAATACTATCATCTCCGGTAGGTATATAGGACAATACTGCATTATCTCTGGAAAGCAGGCAGGGCCCTTGAATCTGGCTTCTGATGTAAATCTATCAATGAGACATCAACAACATCAATGGGAACTCAAAGCAGCTGCCTCAGCAAACTCCACCACAGCATTCAGTCTGGTTTTATCTCAACCCTGTTGTAGACACAGTGTTTTATCCCAGACATTTTTCCCCAAACCCTGTTATTTATTAAACAGTGCTTGTTCTGACAGTCTAGACTGACCTGCAGGTTTGTGGACAGCCACAAACCGGTGTTTTAGGTTCAGCATAAAAGCCAATTTTCACTGCTACCAGACAGACCTGTACTCAATGCATTACGCTGGAGTTAAGGACACACTGGATGGTGGACTGAACGTAGGGTTGGTGTCGACGTCCCAGAACAGGCCTGCTGTGGTGCTCTTCACCCGAACAGCTCCAGTAATCTGCCAGCTGTATGGATGGTCACTCTGCTAAGAGTGCTCGCTTAGCCGCGGGTATAAAACACCCCGCGGTGGTGACAGTTACATCAGCTGGGAGGGAGCACATGGCCCCAGTACCTAGAGAGCCCAAAGGTATTTCATCAAGCTGAAGAGTGAGACGGTGGTGTTCCAGCTGGCTGAACCACCCTGGGGTTCACCAGCTGCCCACTGCAGAATTGCCGGAAGAATCTGTAACCCTTCGGTGTTGTCGGCAGAGAAACATGAACGGAAACTTCAGAACCATAAAACCGCATGGGGTGCACCATAAATAGCATGAATGGAGACAAAATTCAGAATGGAGATATTGGGCCAACTTTAATGACTCTGCTAATGTCATACCCACACCGAGCTACTGACAGGACATCAGAGTGCATTTATATTACATTCATTTATTTAACAATAGTTTTTGTCTAAAGAGACATTGAATTGTGAATCAATCTGGAGCAAATGGGGTTAAGGGATTTGCTCAGGGCCCCAATGGTGACATCTCTCTTCCTGTCATGGGATTTGAACCGTCAACCTTCTGACCAAGTTCTAATCCGCAGAGCCACACAGCATGAGGGACGTCATTCACATCCAAGGACCTCCAGGAGAGGCATAAACAGGTTAGGGGGTTTGGGGTTCGGGCAGAGGGTCGGCCAGCACCTGCTACCCAGCATCGCTGGGGCCGTTGGGGATAAGGGTCTTGGTTGACATAATCTGTCTGCCAGCCACCGGGGTCTGAACTCATGACCTTCTAGAAAGAGGCACACATCCTTAACCTGCAGGGCAAAGCCCCACCCAACAACCTTCAGCAGAAGTAAAGTTTGGGCACTGATTCACATTCAATTCAATTTGTATTTTAATTGTATAAAAAAGCTCTCAGGAATCTGAATTTTCATTGTGATTAAAATTATTCAAATTTAATTCAATGCCACTCAGAGAAATTTGACTCATTTACTGAACATAAAATCCTTAAATCTGCAAAAGCTCTGCTACGTCAGCATGGCGTTAACAGCACAGTGATAATAGCATTTAAAACACCATCATAATTACATCAGACGTTCGGTGATTCTATTACTGCTTTAGCCAATCATTTCATATGCCTCGGTTTAGTGAAGGTGAGCATTTCAATGTAAAATCATAATAAGTATCCAATCACAAAGTGCCTGTCATAGCATCGACGTTCCCATGTAGTCCTACTTCATTTCTCTCACTCATCACAGGTAATGAAACGATATCTCATGTAATTTTTACATCTATATTTCTTCCTCAGTTATTGGTAAGTCTGAAACATTATACAATTACTGCACATCTCAAAAATCCAATTTTAAGGCTGTCAATCTTTTAATTAAATGTTTCAATCATTCCTTACATGTACTCTAATGATATTTCACTGATAAAAAAAACAACATATAATAAACAACCATATAATAAAACAAAAAAATATATACATAGCTGTATATACAGCTTATATTAAAGAATTCAACTAACTACAAGCTTACCTCACTCACAGCAAGTTAAATTACAGTAAATGTATAAAAATACAAAAAAATATATATTTGGCAACATTTTTGTTGATGACCTACTCAAGTGCACCTTAAATTCTACATACTTAAATACATTTCGTTTTCTTAAAGAGGTTTTCATTGTTTCTCAGCACACAGTGTCTGGTATTATATAATTGATTAACACAAAGCCATTACTGAGTTTTACATAAACCTGAGAATCTTCACTGCAGCAATTGCTGAAATATCTAATTCAATGTATAACAGCAATTTCCCCCCTTGGTACCTGAAGGAAAAGCTTTCAGGTTTTAGTGACAACGCGAACCCCTCAGTCCAAATTTCCTGCATTTCTATGCCAAGTCTCACAAGAGGCTAATAACCAGCTGTTTTAAAAAAATCTGACACCATTTCCTAATGCAAGAATAAATTATAAGTGTGTAAATGCCCAATCCCCAGAGTCAGCATACGTCGATTGGCCATTCTGTTTGCTTCTCTTGTGTACACATTACAATGCAGACACATCTGTAGACATCATGATTCAGGCAGACCTGCACACATCACAACGCAGGTAGACCTATACAAATCACAATGTAAGTAGACGTGTACATATCACAATGCAGGTAGACCTGCACACATCACAATGCAGGTAGACCTATACAAATCACAATGTAAGTAGACGTGTACATATCACAATGCAGGTAGACCTGCACACATCACAATGCAGGTAGACCTGCACACATCACAATGCAGGAAGTCCTGTACAAATCACAATGCAGGCAGACCTGTACACATCACAATGCAGGTAGACCTGTACACATTATAATAATAGACACACTTGTACACATCACAATGCAGACATACCTAAGCATATTACAATACAGACACACCAGTATGCATCACAATGCAGACACACCTCTACACATCACAATGCAGACACACCTCTACACATCACAATGCAGACACACCTCTACACATCACAATGCAGACACACCTATTCACATAACGTTACAGGCACACCAGCACACATACAGACAATAATCATGAAAAATCAGCATAGCATGGCACAGACTACAGGAGCAAAGGGACCTGTTAAAAATCCTATACTCCTTTTTCATGAATTTGGGGTTTTCCTTTAAGCTGAATGCTGTTTGTAACGCTGTTCTTCCAGCAGTACAGACAGACTCCGTAACTTTGTTCCGCATTTGTCACACCGACACCCACTAAAGCCCAGACTGAGATGATCTGGGGCCTCACATACATTCTCATACATTTTTTCCAACAGTTTGAAGCCAGCCCTGTTAGGCATGCCCCCCCCCTTGATCAGGTTTTTAAGCTTCCATTAGGGGAAGGGGGGGGGGTGAGAATTGGCCTAAAAGGACCATGCTGCTTTGGTGAGGGCTATCTACATCAGCCACTAGATGTTATGCCACTTTGTGGGGGTCTCTCTGATGAAAGCTCTGATTATATCTGCCTGTGCACTTTCCCATATCCATATTTCATACAGCTTTAGTTATATAAGCCATGTTAACAGTTAGCTGTTAGGAGATACTTTGTATTAACTAGGAGATACCATGTTAGCAGCTAATTGTGCTAGCAGTTAAGTGACATCATGTAAGCAGTTAGGAGACTCAGTGTTGGGGGCTGGGAGACTCCATGTAAGTACACTGAACAAAAATATAAACGCAACACGCTTGTTTTTGCTCCCATTTTTCATGAGCTGAACTCAAACATCTGAAACTTTTTCTACATACACAAAAGACCCATTTCTCTCAAATATTGTTCACAAATCTGTCTAAATCTGTGTTAGTGAGCACT
>JAODKN010000041.1:6381722-6402280 GCA_026774425.1 Petrocephalus zakoni
TTCATGGAATGGGTTTCCATGGCCTAACAGCTACATCCAAGCCTTACATCACCAGGTGCAGTGCAAAGAGTCGGATGCAGTGGTGTAAAGCACACCGCCACTGGACTCTACAGCAGTGGAGATGTGTCCATATTAAAGCCTTTGTATTAAGAATGGGATGTCATTAAAGATCTTGTGCGTGTGAAGGCAGGCGTCCCAATACTTTTGGCAATATAGTGTATTTTTATACTCCACGTGAAAGATTATAAATTCACTTTTAGTTTCAGACATTTTATTTCATAAGGGATGTTAAATTTGAGGGGATCCATCATTTATTACATAACATCAATTTTTGTTTAACGCCCAAGGCAGTAATATTCTATAAATACGTTTGTGAGACTGTTGGGAACCTTTGTAAGGTATGTGGTGTGTTCTTAGGGGGCGATTTTAATGTGCACCTACAGCATCATTCTGCCACACACAGAAATGAAGTGTGTGTGTGTGGGGGGGGGGGGCACTGGCATAAATCATATCCGCTCAGAGGCTGGTGGTACTGCTAAAATACACCATCTTCCATCTGCTGCTTACATGCAGCAATCACTCATGCAGACGGAGGCACTGAGTGCCACCGGGCGGGGCCATCGGGGGCGGGGCCTTCGGGGGCGGGGCCCACTGGCTCGGCGAGGGAGGGAAGTAGCCAGCCCCTCCCCCATGATTTCATGCTGTAAGAGCTGCATTTCAGCCAGGCTCAGTGTGACCAATGCTGCGGCTTGTAAACAAACAGGCTAGCACAGTGTGTGCTTCCTAATTAGGACTGCAGAGTGCCATTCCTAAAACTGCGGTAAAATTAACATGCTGCGTTAAACAGGCGCGCATCCAGCTTCACGAGGTCCTCCCTCACCTGGCATTCACAGGGGAAGTCTGAGGGAGCGTTCGAAATCACTTCCTCACACAATAAATACTGAATTTTGTCAGAAGTCTATTACATGACCGTTAATGTAGTACATAATGCATGTATGCATGAGAACAGTACGCATGCGCTCGGACACACTGCAGTCGCCGTCTTTCATACTACATGACCTTTAATGTAGTACATACTATATGTATGCATGAGAACAGTACGCATGCGCTCGGACACACTACAGTTGCCATCTTGCATACTACATGACCGTTAATGTAGTACATACTGCATGTATGCATGAAAACCGTACGCATGCGCTCGAACACACTGAGGTCGCTGTCTTGCATACTACCTGGCCAGCATGTTTACCAGTGACGTAGCTAGACCCCCGCGAAAGTTAAAGACAATCAACGAGAAAGATTCATAGTCAACTTATTTAACTGGGTATTTTTTTCTCCTGACATTTGTAGAGATGGCACTCCTTCCTCCATCCTGACACGAAATTCTGCAGCTTCAGAGCTGAAAGGCCGCGTCACTAAATCCCGCGCGTTGCTTTTGTAGACATGTTCCATGGAGGG
This sequence comes from Petrocephalus zakoni, assembly GCA_026774425.1. NCBI lineage: Eukaryota > Metazoa > Chordata > Actinopteri > Osteoglossiformes > Mormyridae > Petrocephalus > Petrocephalus zakoni. The sequence continues at coordinate 6,383,181 of JAODKN010000041.1, forward strand.
ATCGCAATGAGGCAGTCACGTCTGGAGATTGATCGCGTTCACTACAGCAATACGTTTTGCCCGTGTCTGTATTGCCCATCCAATGCAACTAAGACGGCATTCGTGTTCCCTGGCGAGGCTTTCAAAGCAAAAAAAGCACCTATAATAAGCTCGATTTCAAAGACGGCTTGCAGACGGCACTCGGGCAGAGCCATCCGCCCAGGACACCTGGAATCCCTCCAAACCCCATTTCTGCACACAATTTCTGTATTTCTATCACAAAAATAACCTCAATTAAACCATGCTAATATACCATGTGGAAGCGATTATTTTAATAGGAAAAACAACATTTACTTAACACTCCGCTGTTGCTTATTTCTTGGTGGATTGTGGGCTCAAGTTCAGGTCTGTGTCCTGACTGCTCACATAGAACAGGATGCATCCCAGGTCACAGCCATTAACCTGGAGATATCACCGCCTTGTTCCCTGCGTGTTGTTGTCATGACTAATCTGTAATGATCCGGAACATTCTACAAGCGTGACAAGGGCCAATCCCAGCCAAGCCTCCGATGGTGCATTCTGCTCAACCTCACTCCTGCTCTGGTCAGGCAGGTGTAGGGAGCCGCGTCTGTCCTGATGCTCCTGTAACCATGGAAACAGGCACAGCAACCTTGCAGCATGGTCCCATGCATCAGGGCTCTATTCAATTCAATTCAGTTTATTTTTTTATAGCGCCCTTCACAACAGAGTTGTCCCAGGGCGCATTACATGGGTGTGTTGGAATACATAACTATATGCAAGACAAAACAGAGTGGAACAAAGAAAATGAAATACATAGAATGAAAGAAAGAAAGAAAGAAAGAAAGAAAAGCAAAAAGAAAGCCAACTGACAATGGAGGAGAGGAACCAAAAACTCCCAGCAGGGAGAAAAAAAACCTCTGGGGCTCCAAGGTCAACTGGGTGCCCAACCCCCCTGGGCATGCTGACATTACAGAAAACGAAAGAGTGAGCTCGCTTGCTCAAAGTGAGAACTGTTGTCGAGGGTGAAGCCAAAGCCCATGAATGAATCAATCAGTCCTCCATGGCGGCCCTTTTACGGTGGCAGATTGAAGGCTTGAAGGCCCCCACGATGTTGTATGGTCCACGACGTCAGCCCACATTTGGGACTGGACCAAGACTCCAGCTCAGATGGTGCCCACTGTGGGCACCATCCGGACATGTGGGAAGGCAAATGGCATGGATGGTCCCCAATGTGCTCTGTAGTGGCCTAATGGCTAGGGAAGCATACTTGTAGCCAGAAAGTTGCTGGTTCAATTCCCTAACCAGCAAAGTATCAAACCTGGGTGTTGAATTGGCTGCCCACTGCTATGGCTCTCAATGTGCTCTGTGCACCCCCAATCACTGCCTGTTTGCTGTTTTAAACACAAACACACAAAGCTTCTATTCTTGACTTGTAATACCAAATACTCAAAAAATTAAGAAGGCACCACACGCATTTTAATCTTAATGCCACGATTTCGCACACACAGTGTACAGAATGCAAAAGCAAGTGACCTTTATTTTGCGTGACCTCTACATCCTTCGATTCCAAGCTCTGAAAAGTGCAACAAGAAGCAGCACAGGTGGCAGATGTAGAGCAGTTGGGTATCTGCTGTCCAATTGGCTCGTGGCGTGTCATCAGAGAGAGACGCGATGTGCCTTTGAGTAAAATCTTTGTGTAAAATCTTAGCCACATGCTGGGTAATGAGACATGGCATGGTGAGATAAAGGCGTAAGGAAACCCCACAATGAGAACATGCAAACTCACATACAGACGCTGAGGCTGGTCCTAGAGGTGCGAGGTGACAGTGCTAACCACTGCACCACTGTGCCGCCCCATTTCATACATCTCCACTCCCAAATCGCCTACCAAAACAATTAATTCAATATACAAAGGTTTGCAGCGATCATAGCTGAAAAAAATCTCAAAAGTTTTTTTTGAGGGTACCTAGGTAATGGGGTGAGAGGAGTTAAATTTCCCTTGCTGCAGACCACCTGATTGTTAGGATGTGTGTAAAACTTGAACCGAGCCTGTCAGAGCCTGCTGATATATACTCAGATTATCAGGTGGGGCTTTCGATAGATGTGGGTGCCGTATGTGAAAATCCGTCACCTGGAAGTAGGTAGGGCTACTCGGCCCCTGCTGTGTTTCCGGTCAAAGGGACTGTTCTGACTGGTGTTTTTTTCGACAGACAGGACCTGAATGTACAATCCACTCTGTAGAATTGTGTTTTTTCTGTAAGTACCTCAGCAGTACTAGGGTGAAGGGCTGGGTCACAACCATTTACACCGGCTAATAGCTGAGCTGTTATCTGTTTTGGGAGGTAAAACAAAAGCACAGTGGACAATGAGAAGGACATCAGGGGTCATGGGTCATCTGGGCGGCATTATGAGTATATATTTTAGGTCAGATCTGTGGAGTGGAGTAGCATACGATAAAGGATGAAGGCAAAGCAATATGCTCACGCAGTAAATGTGCGTAACGTACATAAAGCTGCGTGGCGGACAGGCTGTGACCATGGACAGCCTTTAGTCAAACGGTAGGCAAACCAAGTTTGGAGTCAAACCAAGATAAGAGTCAAATCTTCAGGAGCGAAGGTCTTGTATTCCAGTAGATGAAGCCAACACAGGCAGTGTGCCGTTTCAGGTTTATAACAGTATGTGGAGAGCTGTGATCTAAGAATAGATGTACAGGAATGGAATACAGCTTCCTTAAGTGGAAATCGGATTCATTCATAGTGATGGGCCTGTGAAGGTGGGCGGGCCCAGCCTGTGCATCATCCAGGCCTGAACACGGAAGGTGGCAGGAACGGGAGCATGAGGCCTGGAGGCTCCACCGGGATACCGACTGCCCAGGGGTGGATGAATGGGCGTGGAGCCGAGTGATGGCCAATGGGTCACATTTCCCAAAGGATAATGTTCACAAGTTTCCACTGGGGCTTGCGATTTACGCAGCCGCCGCAGCAACGAGTTGCCCTACTGCGCTCCTACGGGCCATTTAATCGTCACAAACTCCTTTGCGTCGTGCCAAATGGGCAAAGCCATCCCTCCCACTCTGTGCTCGTCCACTCTCAATCCCCCTGTCGCACATTCTTGGAAAGATCAATAGAATGGTTATTAGCAGCCGAATATATAGACGGCTGAATAGACAGACATGTAGTGGAAGTAGTGTGTCTGAGAAGGAGGCCTCGTCCGTACTGGCAGCAGCAAGAGGAGGCGAGGGGGGGGAGGTGGGGGGGTGATCAGGGGGAGAACAGGCTGCAGGGGACACAGGGAAGGAAAGTCAGTCTTTGACATGGAAGTTTGAAATGAGCGACAGGTCTTCAAGAGACACTCTATGGCTACAATGCCTATGTTTATCACCATGCTATGCTATGGAAGAGAACGCCAGACATTTTACGAGAACCCTGAACTGTGAAAAAAGCTATCAGAGAAGCGGAAGTGAGGAATGAGGGAGCCGGCACACAGAAGATTCAGCGATACACCCTCAGCAGGGTTCCCTGGAGAGGTGTGTAATATTTCAGGGCAGTTCCTGGGGCCAGTAGAATAATACATTTAAGCCCCACATCCACCCAACCAGAGCCAAAGTTTGGCTCTGAGGCAAAGGCCCGCTCCAAGACTTTCCAAGTTTACATCTGAAGCTCCAATTAGGTTTCAAAACATCACATTTTCTGCCACCGCTTCCTTTTCATGATGATCATCAGATGAGTCAGCCAAACATACTAACAATCGCTCGCCGAAGGTGTGCTGACCCGGGAATTAGACACAAATGCGACGGGTCAGCGCTCGGCTTGCTAATGAAGCGTCAGGTGAAACGCGCCAGCTTGTTTTCCTCGCCGTTTCCACCTCTCAGCTGATGAGGGATTCTAATGAACGCATGATCAAGAGGAAGGGAGACCACGCCTTCGTGTTGTGTACCAGGAGGAACGGCGCGAGGCGCCAGAACAGACGGAGGGCTAGACGCCGGCGCACTCATCAAAGTCTCCACGTTTTAATGCAGGAGTTACAGTAGCAGTGTCAGGCGCACCATGATTACAGCGGTCGAGCACAGGCACACATGTGTGCAGGCATGCAAGCATCCAAAAGGCACGTGTGTTTCTCAGCTTGCATGTCAGCTGTTAGTGACTTCTCGCATTTAATCGTACGCGGTGTGGGAATGGCCAGAGAAAAAGACCATGGATGCCGCCGATGCACCACTCCAGCTCTCCTCTGTGTCGTTAGATTTTTAGATTAAACTGAAAAGCTTCACATCAATACGCGGCGCGTTAAAAAAAATAAAAGAGTAAGCAGCAATTCTAGAACAACCGGCAATTCTGGGCATCACAGTAATTCTAAGGATGGATCAAGTGCTTTTCAGATATTTCAAGGGGCCCAGAAAAGTCTATTTACAGCAGGGGCGACAACGAAATAAAAAGTTACAATGGTATGCTAAGAGGCCGGCTGGTTTTCGGCACCTATCACACAACATAATTACAGTTTTCACTGGCTTGCCTTATTGATCACTGTCAGCACTGGCGCTGTGATTTCGAACAGGCCGGGTGACACCTGCAGGGAGATTCTGGCTCCAGCTCATCATGTCGGCTTGGTTATTGGACCAGTCTTACCCAAAGCCCAAAAGCTCTCGCTTTATAAAGCTGGGTGTCTCCCTTGCCTGGGTTTACTCCTCCTGGAACCTCGATTCGCAATTAGCTGATAGTGCTGAGTGTGCATTTTGCGAACAGGGTCGTAAAAAAGCCTGTGAGGAGCTGCGTACGTTGGCCGTGCCAGGAGAGGCATAGCCCGCCTCCCCGCACGGCCCCCACCCCAGCTCTCCGCAGCCCGGATGGCGTCAAGCTTCCAGAATAATCTCCCAGCATGCCGTAGTCACAAGTGATACACATCAGTTCATCGCGTACCAATCAAACGATGAGGGCCGCCCTCACGGCGGATAAGCATTTGACCGCAATGCATGGTGGGTCTCAATGATGACTGCTGTTGGTACAATTATGACCAATGACTATCCTGGGGGGCGGGGGCATATAAACCTAGCTGAGAGAAACAGCTGGGAAAGAGAAACAAGTGAGACCCCCACGGGCTTCAGATCAATCTGCCACGCATTAATCCATAAACCCAGCGAATCGAACTGGGGCCCCGGCTGACCCACTCGGATTGATCAGCATCGATCGCGTTGAATTTCCCACGCTGAGACGCGCTAAACTTGTGAATGGAAAAGATGCGGTGGGGCCCTCGTGGCTACCCCTGTCTGGCCATGTGCCCAGTGAGGTGACAGAAGCTGCTCCTGAATGCCGCCCCCACTTCGCGCCATTCCTTCCTCTCGCCCCCTAGTGGCAAGGCGGCATAGTGCCGGCCTGCTGTGGCTCCACACTCCTTCAAAGACACATGGGCTCGCCACAGATGCGAGGGAACCCACCGGAACAATGTGATTCATGATATTTGCTTGGATCAATCCTGTTGCTCCCTTGCCGAAGAGAATCCACGCATCTGAGACCCAATTATCTTTTTGAAGGATGAATTAACAAATGGATAAAAACTGTTTGTTGTGATGCGCTCACAGGAATGCTTACCAGATAGCTCACAACAGACTGTGACCCTGAACTGCAGTTTTAAATCCCTGAGCAGGTTAACTGCTCAAATCTGTTACGCTTCTCTCAACGACAACAAGATTTCAACAGCCCTCCTCTCCTATAGCTGAACGGTGCCAGATAACTAAGTTTGCCTTAATAAAGCACTGCGATAGGCCATTAAATCTGGGACAGAACATCCCTCAGCATGGAAAGGAGCCACAAGCCGACTAGCCGCCTGGACTCTTCCAATGCGGCGGCAGAAAAGACACCATCAGAAAGCCCTATAGGCTTGAATCTGCGAGGAGGGGCCACAGAGGAGAAGGAAAGCCATATATGGTGATGCTTGCTGCATGGTGCATATGGAGCTGCTGGGTGAATCAGCTGAGGGATGCAGTGATGTGCCCAGCTTGTGTCTACCGGCATATTGGAGCGTCCTGAACCAGCTGTTTGAGGCGACTCCAAGAATAGACCTCTTAACATTGCAAATGGCGGCACGGAGGCTTCACTGATTACAATCCATTTTCATACCATTATCATTAATTACTTGCTTAGCAGGCAAGCAGAGTTTTGTCTGTTGTGCTAGAAAATAAAAAACACCGTGTGGTGAAAGTGCTATAATGAAATTAAGTATATAAACACCTTTCCAAAGTATATTTCTACTTGGTCTAAATGGACCTATTTTGTCTGCATGCTCAGCTGGAGGAGGGAGGCGTTCAGCTTTGTTCCATATCTGCACAGAAGAAGAGCAGAGCATTAGCAGGATCTACGTCGGCTGTCTGTGCTACCAGGCGATAGAGCAGAGCAGAGACACCCTGAACCAATGACGATCTGACCAAGATAGTACAGCTTAGAGGTACATGGGGAAACGGAGTGGCAATCATCCAATCACAATCTCCGTGGGGAGGTTTGTGGGGGGTGGGGGGCTGGCGGTACAAATGCCAGCTTGACACTTGTCAAAGTGCTTATTTAAATTGAAAGTAGGCTCTCCAAATCCTTTCTTCTGTGTTGATGACTTGTTGAATATGCATGATGTTTCTGAAAGCCATCTAGGGACCCTGTGCACCTATCCTAGTAATGAGCAAAAGCAGAAACAGCAGCCCGTAGCAAAGCCAGACGGGCAGGGGGTGTCGCTGTTCAGGCACTCGAGGACAGCACCTGCACTCCCTAGGATGAACACAGCCACCGTGCATTTTATAGTGGACTTTAATGGTGCTCTGGTATCAAGACACAGTCCAGAGTAACTCTGTTTTGTCTCAGAACAGCGCCATCTATCTTCTAAAAATTTAGAACAGGCTTTCTACAGCAACAGGTACTTTTCCACTGGACAATATGGGACCACACCAGATTAATATTCCACCAATCAGCCACATTTCCCAGCTAGGCTGAGCCAATCAGCAGCATTACTACCCCTTTCTCAGCCAATCCGCTGAAGCCCCAGTTACAGCTTTATTAGCTTAATCTGCATTAGCATAAACATAATTAGCTTCATTACCATTCATGCCTCCACCAGTCATTCCCATTACCAGGCACGCCGCGCCCATTTGTTTTGCAACCCATTAGCTATGTCACCCCAGCACATGGTGTCATCTGATCGGCCTTCAGATTCTGTTTACTTTGGGGAGGGGAGGGGGGGGGTCAGAGCTGAGCGTAAATCCTGCTGCTGGCTCCCTGGCGGAGACACTGTCTGGAAGCCTGGTTGCCTGGGACCACCATTTACCATGCGGTACATAAGCAAACTGAGAGCAAAGAGGGAACTTGCTAATGTCAACGCGGCATGATGGAGGACTTTCTGACAGGCTGAGGGGGACACACACCTCTCCCTTTTCAAATCTACTCACAGCTCCTTCCCTCTACAGCTCCAAACAGGTCGCCCCCCACAGGGACTGTCACATACTTCAAAATGACAAGTAACCATGTATGATGCTTGTTTCACAGCTTTGGTGTCTATGGGGTGGGGGGGGCAGCCTTACTGGTTTGGTAAAATAAGGCAAAATCAGTTACACTATGCATGGATAAATATCTCACTCCCCAGCCAATCACAGATAATGCTAACTAGCGGCACAGAAGCGGCATGGATACCCTGACAGATCTGGGGGCCCAGCACCAGAGGTGGGTAATCCAGGTCCAAAGAGTAAAAATCCAGACCAGGATTATGTTTCAACCAACTAGTTGAGCACTCTGTGACTGAGATTCTTAATGCTCAACTGGTTGCATATAGAATACATAAGATGATATAATTGGAGTGGGACAGGGGGACATTTGGTCAGGGGGTTAGAATTCCTAGCTAGGCCCCTTATGCTAATACAGGGTGAGTACTCTAATTTCCGCCATACAATCTTAAGATGCATACATAACCCAACACAACAACGGTGATGGAGAACCGTGAGGATTTCTTTACTAGGAACAGCAAATAAAACCAGCTGGAGTTAACAGGGAATAATATTTTATTAAGGTTAGGGGCTTGGCAGACGGGCTGAACACAACGCAAACACAAAAACAAAAATAAAGCAGTCGTTTTGGAGGCAGAGAAAATCAACAGACAGAGACGGGGATTGCAGGTGGCGCCTTGCAAAGCAAATTCAGGGTCACCATCCAAAACAAAACACACCAATTATTGACTTTTTTCAGGATGGAGGGATTGGTTGGACTAATCAACATGAAACCATGAAGCTCTCCCACCCAACACCCCCCCGCCCCGAGGTGCTCTGATGAGCACGGTGAGTAACCAATCACAGTAACGCCGGTGCACTTAACCAATGACATCACAGCCAAAGCAGCTCAGATTGGTCATATTTCCGCATCACGATAACTTGGCATTTGCCCGCTTCAGAGATTATTTCAGGCACTCCAACATCACAACAATTATGTGACCTTTCCGATAATATCCAGCACGTATATACCATAATAAATTAATTGTCTTAATGGATTGACTATTCTGACCTCAATCAAATCCAGGGATCGTTTCAATTAAAATAATCTCCTGCAGTCTGGCTTCTGATAAAGGGAACCACACTTGTGTTGATTGAGTAGACAGAGATTGTGAGTTTGTGAAATATGATTATTATCAAGGGCAGATACTTGGGGTTAAAGACTTTTAGTGTGTATTCGGATTGGTAGAAACAGTTATAGAAGAGAGTTGTGTCTTCCACAATTTGTCATAGGGGTAGGTGGGTGATTTCAATAAATCATTTGGAAGGAAAGAATTCATGGTTTGGGTTTATTAATGGGTTAAAGTATGGAAAGTTAGCTAGTTAAACAAAAACAGCTAAACTGTGCAAGAACCTTTGGATGATATGGTTCTGTTACACCAAAAACACTGCATTCAATTTCAAACAGAGAAATGCATATTTCTGAAACTATTGTTCTGAAGAACTATTGTTCTTCTAAAATAAATGGGAGTAAAAAAAAATATGTTCAACTCAAATGACCAATAAATCATCTAGTCTCTGCCAACCACTTAAATTGAGTAGTTAAAACTTGCCCAGATGGTTCAACAACATGCAATGTAATTGGCTTGTTTTTTATCCATCACTCCCCATTGGTTCCTCTGGTTCTCTGGCTGCATTTGAAGGGAGCCCATCATTGGGTGCCCGTGTCCTTATAAGCAGCCTGTCAGACATTTTTGCCAAGCTTCACCATTAGATCCCAAGGAGGGTATGGATAGGCACAGCCTCATTCAGCTTAAAAAGCAGTGTTTCCCAATCTGGTCCTTGGGGACCTACAGTTGGTCCACATTTTTGCTCCCTGCCAGACAGTCCCCATTTTTGCTCCTTCCCAGCCCCGGGAAAAAACATGGACTGTCTGTGGGTCCCCGAGGACTGGATTGGGAAACACTGCTGTAGAGGATTATACCACAGTATGATTTTTTTTTTAACAATAATATAATACATATCCTGCGTATTGTCTTTCTACATCTCACAAATCAGCCATCTCATTTCTATTGGTTAAGCAGTCAAATCTCATCAAATGGAATTGCATTACGCAGTATTTTTACTCTTCATTTTGCCCAAAAATGCCTTCAGTAGGAAGCTTGCACCACGCTAAAGAAAATCCTGAGGCTGACAGCAATTGACACAATTTCTGCTGTGAAAGCTAATGGAAGAAACACAGGTTCAATATCGCAGAAGTGATTTGTTTTCCTGCACCATTGTGTGCGGCGCGACTCGAAGCAGCTGCAAATTACATCGGAGCACATTCATGGGGCTCCTATTGGTATTATGGGTATGTCGTTCATTACGGTGACGCAGGGACGCCGCGCTTCGCTTATAAATGGAGGAGCGGACAGCTAGAGGAACGCCACGAGGACACGGCCATTTCAGGGTTGGCATTTAATGTAGGCCAGCCTTCACCAGATTAATTTCATAGCAAGCCTTTCATCTGACTGAGGAACCAGTGGCTCATTGATTTTTATAACTTCATAAAAATTACACGGCCATTTCTTTAATAAAATTTACTAACCCCTGAAACAGTAAATTGCACTGAGCTCACTGAACTGTGCCAGGTTGTCCATAGGCCCAAAAGTCAAAGAAAATCATCTTGAGGTGTTCCCACATTGGGTCAGTCTTGGTGACGTCATAAATGGGGGGGCGGAGCCAGTCCCCAGAGTAGAATCGAGATTATGGAGGAAGACCCGTGCCCTGGAATCACACACCACGCAAACTGCACACTCCAAAGAGGACACTGTGACGACATTGCCCTAAATACAAACCTTCACCTATCTGCTGACAGTATCTGGAGCTCACAGAAGGATCTAACTGGCAAATGGCTCTCCATTTTTAGCTACTTTTAATTGGCTTGTGAGTAATCTGGCACTTAACATGCTGCAGAAATCTGCTGTGGTATTTGGTACAAGAAAGAGGATCAAATCTCAAGTAGGAAGAGCTATTTTTCCAGATGGAAGTAAATTAAGTGAAAATATTTAATGCTACAAAATCCAGGACTGCAATCATGAGCTGCCGTTTCAGAAACCTATAGACAGAGTTGAGATGATAAACCATGGCTCTGGAACATGATGTTGATGAGATGCCTCTCCTCCATCACCATCTCTGAGGGGTGTCATGTCCTACTAAACAGCCATGGCCTCCAGCAAATCTGCACGATCACAACATTTACAGCTGACCTGACCTCAGGAGTCTCTTCAGCACAGGCAGTGGTGACATTAACCAAGCTGAAGTGAGTATAGTTTTCCTTTAAATTTGTTCATTTAACATCTTGTCTGTGCCAAAGTGGGTTCAAATAGACAGCAATGGCTCACATTTACTCACTACATGTGTGTTACCTGTAAAAGCTGCAATCTTTCGGAGGATTTCCACTTTTACTCCATCGTAATTGTGCAGGGGGATGTCTGCTTTTTACTCATACATCCTGCTGTCTTCTCCCCGCATTTTCATCGAGGGTTTATTTTTTGTGTTTCATCCTTTCTGCACACGTCTCCCTTGTCTGTAGACCCCTTGCAGCACAGGGAGCTCAGCTTACAGTAAAAGGGAGTCTAAGCAGCAAGAACATTTTCACCTGGAAGGGTCTGAACTACACAAGGATGTTGCGGTGAAATCTTTACCAATAAGGTACTGGCACGGGGCTGCTTCTCACATCTCCTCAGCTTCTGGGCTTCTGTGTGGCATGGTCCTGCCTAATGACGCTCAGCTGCTTCCAATCGAGGCAAACGGATGGGGACCAGTTAAAAGTCAGCCGGCTGTGCAAAAGCAGGGAATAGAACAGGAAAACAGGAGCCGGCTATGGTTTGGGCAGAGAATAATTTTGTTATTCCAAGTGCCCTATTTAATACCTGCCGAGGTCATCTTTTGAGCCAAGAATTCTCACTGAAATGCCCTTTCAAATATTATTTTCTTGAATCATTATTTCCATGTAAATAACTATGCATTACTTCTCCGCGAGACTTTAATGCGACACAACAGATTTCACAGATTTGTTTTCTCCCTGTTAATAAAATTTCCATGACACTGTGCTCTTCCAAGGAGTCTCTTTATGTTTGCTTGATGCTTGAGGTTGTGGTGTCTGTCTCTGTATCTGTATTTTAAATGTAAGTCATTACAAAAATCACTCACCTCGGAGTAATAAAAACAGAATCTCCATGCTACTCGATCTGTTCAAGCATTCCCATGTGAAACGACCAAAAATCCCCGGGGTCATCATCAACGGGAGGTGTACCGAATCAAGGTTGTTTTTCCTATTATGCTGGTACAAAGTGAATTCAGCAGCTGACTCTGGATCAGTGTGATATTGTACAAAGGCTACGGTATCTGCTACAGGATGAGCCAATCTGGAATCAGCTGATAAAGGCTTTAAAATGGACTGCAGAGGACTAGCCTCTTTTTGACCACAGTCATATCTACATTTTGAAAGGTACGGATAAACAGTTTGCCCAAGGTTGCATGGCCCCGTGCACTTGGCAATGGCTGCTACACATAGAGCCGTGACCAGCTGAGACTTTCTGGAGCCCAAAGAGCCTCCACTGGTCTTCATTAGAGCATTTGAGCGTCGAGACGTCTCTCCTCAAAGCCTTGCTGGGAGCTCTGGCGCTGCATCCGAATAGAAAATGCAAACAAAACACATATTAAAGCAGCAAAAGCGGCAACTAAAAACCGTGTCTTTTCAAGTACGTTTGGCTCAAAGATAAATGTTCCTGGATACAATGAATATAGTTCGGGGATTCTGTGGTCGACTCTTGCAGTCGTCTGTTTGTTCGCACATCAGAATAATAGGCTTAAAATGCTGGTTAATACTGTTCTGGGCCTCCCACTCACACGGAGCACAAACTCACAGGAGAGAAGATGGCTCCAGACTCGCTCCAATTGATCGAGGGAGCCATTTTGTGTTTACTGGAAAAAACAACAGCCGTAGTCATCGAGAAAGCTCCCTCATGTGGCGGAGTGGGGGCGGCGTCAGGGGCCAGTGTTCTTCTAAATGCGTCAAGGAACCAAGGGAGCCAAGGCTCAAGATTGGTCCATAAGCCACGCATCATCGCCCTGCACCAGGCAGCGTGTGGGTGGACTTTCCTGGCACGTAGCCTTCATCGAGAACCTGTGAGATCATACTCCATCATTGCTCCCACATGAAATGTCAATTCAGGTGGGGTATCGATAAATATGAATACCATTAATCATCATTTGCCAATTTAATTATTTTGCGTGAACCCAAATATCCTGAGGAATAGGATAGCCCTAGAGGAGAACATCTTTAGAGCATGATATCACAGAGAAGTTGCGGGAAACTGTATCTGAGCAGACATATTTCCAGAGTCAGCAGGAAGAGTTGGCCAGAGTATCTTGGGGCCTGCTACTACCTCCACGATGTAAACACGCTGTACCGCCGTCACGCTACAAAAGAACGCCATATTTATGAGGAGAGAGAGCTTCGCGGACAATGTAGCCCACCTGCCTGCCAGCCCCCAACGGGAATTAAATCACATTAAATCTCACTCTGTCCTTCCGACACCCCTGAGTGTTTCATGAGCATCGTTTACTGGCTCTGTTTAAATGATTAAAAAAGAAAAAAGACGGAAGACACTATGGGTCAGTTTTCTGGGGAACAAACTGCCCCTAAATGACATGTGAATAGCACAGTTAAGCTGCTATATTGGTCCATGTACGATGATGAGCTCAGGCGCGTGATGACACCGTGCAGTACTGCGACATCCCCAGACATAAGGTGGCCCTGCCCAACCAACTACATGCTGGTCCTCATAGGAGATTTTACTGGGGGTGCAGGGGGTGCAATTGCACTGCCTACTTGTCAGATGAAAATGTCATTTGAACATATTAAGCTCAATAAATTTAAATAGTATTGTAAAGTTATTCTTGATAAGGTGGCTTGTGCTTTTCATAATGTGTAATAATAATCTGTAGTAAATGTATTTAATATTTTGTATTTATCTGGATGAATGACTGATTGGGTTCTCTCACCTTGCACCTCCGGGGAGAAAAGCCTAGAGTCACCTTTTCTGATCGTCGTAACCACACATATGCGATGTGTTCCTGGTTACTTTAAGCACAGACATTTATGTCATGCTCAGAAAGGTAATGATACCTGTAGGTATCTGCTGCTATAATGACCTTAAATTATCTCCCGCAGAGTAGCATTTATACACACCCACATACAGACAATCTCCACTCACAATCCCATGCCCACACACACTGAGACACACATTAAATCTGCCTCATCTGTCTCTCCCTCTCACACACACCTCCCACACCATTATACATACATACTACATCTCTGTTTAACACTGCCTCTATTTATAGTTAAAATCCTGTGTATAACACTGCTTCTATTTACGGCTCGAATCCTACATGTAACACTGCCTCTATTTACAGCTCTAATTCTACATGGAACACTGCTTCTATTTACAGCTCTAATTCTACATGTAACACTGCCTCTATTTACAGCTCTAATTCTACATGGAACACTGCTTCTATTTACAGCTCTAATTCTACATGTAACATTGCCTCTATTTACAGCTCTAATTCTACATGGAACACTGCTTCTATTTGCAGCTCTAATTCTACATGTAACACTGCTTCTATTTACGGCTCGACTGCTGCATGTAACACTGCCTCTATTTACAGCTCTAATCCTACATGTAACACTGCCTCTATTTACAGCTCTAATTCTACATGGAACACTGCTTCTATTTACATCTCTAATTCTACATGTAACACTGCCACTATTTACAGCTCTAATTCTACATGGAACACTGCTTCTACTTACAGCTCTAGTCCTACATGTAACATTGCCTCTATTTAAAGCTCTAATTCTACATGGAACACTGCTTCTATTTACAGCTCTAATTCTACATGTAACACTGCCACTATTTACAGCTCTAATTCTACATGGAACACTGCTTCTATTTACAGCTCTAATTCTACATGTAACACTGCCACTATTTTGAATCCAATTCCTGCATCCAAAACTGCCTTTATTTACAGTCCTAATCTTGCTCATAATACTGCCTCTATTTACACTTTTAATCCAGCATTTAACACTGCCTCTATTTACAGTAGTTGAGGGTTAGTATCCGTATAGAAGGTACAACTACAGTTTCCCCACCTCCAGATACATAACCATTTCACCACTGGCCTGCATGTTCAAGTAGACAGTCCAAAGTAATAGAGAGTAAAATTCTCCGTGGTGATAGCTGCATGGATTTTAATGACCTTGGGTGTTGATTTATGCTGTGTTTCTATGATGTCTTCAGCTTGGTTAATCCATAAAGATTTTTATCAGCATGCTGTAGGTATGCCTGATATAGCTGTCCCTAGAAAGGAGCCACCCAATCCACTCCCTGCCCCCAGCACATTCTCCAATTCAGTATCTTCCATCATCCAAAAGTGAGACCCATTACCACTGACTTGAGTGGAAAAATTGTTTCCTTGACCTAATTCTCTTTTCAGCAATTCGTCCCAAATCTGCCCCTCTTCTGCTGGAGGTGGTGTAACGGCTCGAAGGAGGTTCTCAGTAACGGTTCATGGGAAATACCTGGGTCTCGCCTGCTATGGAAAGTGCAACATATCGGCTATGGGAGAAATTACATTTGATCTTTATTCAGAGAGTTCCCTATATCTTGCCCAGGGCAGGAACAACCGTTTCACTGGAGCTTGTTCTCCAGCGAGGATGCAAAGCCAATCAAAATAGATTCTCAGTCCACCAATCACTTTTGCCCAACCAAAAGAGGCGAATGAGTTTGCACAGCAGCGGCCACTTAAAATCCAGGTAAGGTATCTGGAGGCAGTTTGCTGTTCATGAACTCCTACTCTGCACACCACGTAGCTGTCACAGTGTTTTCAACTTTGGTTAGCTGACTGGCGTGAGATTTTCAATTTGAGACAAGTCTGGACACACATGCACGCACATTTACTTGTACGTAACAATTTGATTGCCTTGTAAATAGTCTGTAAGGACTGCAAACTACCCCAATGCTTTTAATGCAGTGCAGTACAGCGACATCCCCAGACATAAGGTGGCCCTGCCCAACCAACTACATGCTGGTCCTCATAGGAGATTTTACTGGGGGTGCAGGGGGTGCAATTGCACTGCCTACTTGTCAAATGAAATTGCCATTTGAACATATTAAGCTCAATAAATTTAAATAGTATTGTAAAGTTATTTTTGATAAAGTGGCTTATGCTTTTCATAATGTGTAATAATAGTAAATGTATTTAATTTTTTGTATTTATCTGGAAGAATGCAGCTAATTTCAGATTTATGATAGAATAATATAGATTTGCTGTAAGATTTTTTGCGTGAGAGTCAGAAAGCGTGAGGGTTGGCAATCCTGCTGACACTTGATTGCATAATTCCTGTCATCACACACCTGTGAGAGCTGCTGTCGTCATGACAGCGAAACTCCGCAATGGCATCTCATTCTAGGGACAGACACATCGCCACTCTACCACTGTATTTCGTGTCATGCTTGCTAACATTAAATGAACACCACACCGTACTGGCTCAGCGTGACAGTGCAAGCAGCTGGCGCTTATGCTACACAGGGGGCTTCTGGGAACTGGGAGGACTCAGTGACTAGGAAACAAAACTGTGTCTCATTAACGGGCTGCAAGGCTCCCTCTAGAGGGATTTGAATAGAAGCACAGGGGTGGGGGGGGGGGGGGGTTTAACCATAACTTGGATGTGAGAGGGAGGAGGGATGCAATGGTGGGGGGGCAAACCCAAGATCCTTGGAAAGGGTGTGGCTTCCTGGGGTGGGAGAACACAAACCCCAAACTAAAAGTCTTCTGTTGAAGTGAATTAACGTGTTTATCACCTCACTGCGTCTCACCTGGAGACGTCCACGTCCCTGCCTTCAGTCTGTGTTCCAGACCCCACACAAACTCACCATCATTCCTGGCCTCTCCTGCCCTGTAACTTAAATTTTAATCCCATTTTACTCCCAGTACAGTCCCATTTTATCCCGCTGTCTGTTCACACCTTCAGGCCCCACACTAACTCTCTCCCCCTCTTTCATTTTGGTTTAATCCCATTTTATTCAATCCTGTTACAGTCCCGTTACCATTCCACTTCAGTCCTGTTATGTTCCTGTTTATGCCCCATTACCATTCCCCTTCAATCCTGTTACAGTCCCGTTACCATTCCACTTCAGTCCTGTTATGTTCCTGTTTTAGCCCCATTACCATTCCCCTTCAGTCCTGTTACAGTCCTGTTACCATTCCACTTCAGTCCTGTTATGTTCCTGTCTTAGCCCCATTTCCATTCTACTTCTGTCCTGTTATGTTCCTGTCTTAGCCCCATTACCATTCCACTTCAGTCCTGTTATGTTCCTGTCTTAGCCCCATTACCATTCCACTTCAGTCCTGTTATGTTCCTGTCTTAGCCCACTCCCAGTCTCTACAAGGCTCTCTCCTCCCCTTTTGTTTTCTTCTACGCATAGGCAGCGATGCCATTAATCTTCTCTGCCTCTCCTGAGCTGCTGTCCAGCCAGTAGTGTTATTTATTTTAATATTCACTAGATTTTTATTATGAAATATTACATTAACTTAGTAACATGCGCCTGCCCCTTTGCTGGTCCATCACACAGCGCCCGCGAGAGCTATAAACAATAACAGATAACAATAAGTAAATGGAGTGACTCCATCCTCTGTCGCTATGGATACCTGCGATTGAAAGCACATCATTAGCTGGACAGTTCATCACTATGGAGACCCAGAAATTTGTCTCAGTGGCATCCCTACAACCCCCAACACCATCCTCCTCTCCATTTATAAAATGAGATTGACATACGTGTGTGCACATTGTGTGGAGGTATGCAGGGACACCAATGCATAAGAGCATGTATGCATGTTTATATTTTAATGTATGATCCTCTTCAACATGATTTCATGTCTAACAAATGCATGCAGAGTATTTTCATTGAAGTATAACAGAAATCCATTAATCCATCCATTTTCCATACCTGATTTGTTGTATGCAGGGTCTTGGGGGTCTGTAGCCTATCCCAGAAGCTATTGGCGCACAGCAGGGAATAACCCCAGCTGGGGCACCAACTCATCACAGGCTATAATTTCTGTATAGATTTATACAGCTGCTCCTTGCTTTACGATGGTTTGACTTACGAAAATTCAACTTGTATTCATTTAGTTACTTTTACATTACTTGTGTTTAGGTAGTTACAGTGATTATTTAATCAATAAATCAATCAACCAATATTTATTTCTATAGAAGTGTTTTAGTCACAGGGTGTACAAGGTGCATTACAGACATTTTAAAAGAAGGAAAAGACATTTTAAAAGAAGGAATAGAGACTCCAGTAAGAATAAAAAAGAGTACCTTACTGGGGACTCTAGCACCTACCAAACTAAGGACTCTACCCCTACAGGGGACTCTAGCTCCTACCTCAAAGGGGTCGCAGACCCATACTTCAGAGGGGACTCTAGCCCCTACCTCACAGGGGACTCTAACCCCTACCTCACAGGGGACTCTAGGCCCTACCTCACAGGGGACTCGAGCCCCTACTGTATCTCACAGGGGAATCTAGGCCCTACCTCACAGGAGACTCTAACCCCTACCTCACAAGGGACTCAAGCCCCTACCTCACAGGGGTCGCAAACCCATACTTCAGAGGGGATTCTAGCACCTACCTCACAGGGGAATCTAGCCCCTATCTCACAGGGGACTCTAGCCCCTACTTCACAGGGGACTCTAACCCCTACCTCACAGGGGAATCAAGCCCCTACCTTCTCTGCTTCCGCAAAATAAATGAAAACTTAAATAAAAAAATTGAAAACGACTCTAACGTGCATAAAATCAAGTAATAAAATAACTGATTATAGTAGATTATTATACGCAATCGTGAAAAGATACTAAGCTATTCAGTCGCTCTCAGGTTTTCTGGAAGATAGTTCCAAAGTTGGGACCATAGTGACTAAAATCTGCACCCTCCCTCCTCAGCTGCCTTTCAGGACTAATCAGTAAAATATTGCCGGATGATATGAGTGATCTGCCTAGAACATACTTAACAGTTATAGGTTATAGTGATAGGATGGAGCAAGATCATGCAAACATGTAATAATCAGCAGGGATTGTAGGTGCAATGTGATGCCTGAGACTGGTGTGTGCTAACACTCTGGCAGTGGCATTCTGGACCCTTTGCAGATTTGAAATAGATTTCAGGACTTCAGCAGACAAGCAGATTAGGTAGACCAGACAAGAGTGCATTACAGTAGTCTTTTCTACTTGGAATAAAAATGTGTTTTAGATTTTCAGTCAACATATGGCAGAATATCCCAGACTTCGGTGATATGGCTGATGTGGTAGCAAGCTGTTTTCCAGACATTGGCTGTTAAAACCAAGATCGAAATGGACTCCCAGGTTTCTGACTTGTTGATTGGCCTTCAGAGACATTGTGTATATTCTTCCTCTGTACTTCATTCCTAATAATAAGAACCTCTGTTTACACCCCCAAATCAGAAAAAGTTGGGACAGTACGGAAAACGCAAATAAAAAAAGAAAGTAGTGATTTCTAAATTTACTTTGACTTGTATTACATTG
>JAODKN010000041.1:6410177-6420550 GCA_026774425.1 Petrocephalus zakoni
TGTGTGTGTGTGTGTGTGTGTGTGTGCGCGAGTTTCCTTTTTTAAAGATTCAGTCTCCACTATTCCACAGCTAGGGGGCTGGTGGGAATAGGAGCCTTTAATTCAGAATCTCCATTAAATATCACACCTATTACTGCAGGCAGTGGAGAAAATAAGGAACTCTGAACAGGGAGGGGAAGCAGAGTGCTCCTGTGTGCCAATTGGTGCCCGAGGGTGTCAGTCATCCTCACGGGAAGGGCTGGAGTGCTTTGAGTGGCATCTGCCCTGACCCTTGTTGGCCGGCGCGGAGCCCGGATGTCCTGTCCTGCCCGGGTCTTTAGGATAAAGAGGCAGCAATCAGCCAATCACTGCAATCTGACAGCTGCCCAGGATGCGAAGACCTCATTTAGGAAGCTGGATAGCGATAGTGGGGGTAATTAATGTGAGTAACATCACTCGGGGGGGCGGCAGGCTGGCCGAGCCAGGCGCAGGATGGGCCTGCATCTCTCAGTAACCGCCTCTTGGTGGAGGGGCTTTTATCCCAGTGAGCCTAGTGCTCTTGTGCGGGGGGGCGGGGGGGGTTCCGTCACGAGCCCAGAAACAGTCCCTGCTGCCCACATTTCGCATCGGATTCGGGGTTTTATCACGGGGCCCGCTGGGACCGGCCCACCGCAGCTGTTCTGTGAGACATTCACACCTGTCATGGACGCGAAAGCTAATCAAGCAGCAACAAGGTGGGGGGAGGTCCAAACACTGAGAGTTCAGAACCCAGGTGGGAGGTCCAAACACTGAGAGTTCAGAACCCAGGTGGGGGGAGGTCCAAACACTGAGAGTTCAGAACCCAGGTGGGGGGAGGTACCCCGAGCCCACGCTACACTGCAACGCTGACTGCACTGCCTCTCAATCACTGCGCACCCCCACAAGCACATGAGCACGCAGTGACCAGACAAGAGGTTCGGGAATGGCGGGGGGCGAGGGGTGACATCGCCACGGTGACAGGCTCCAATTGTGCTGCACATCCGCCGGTGGTGGCATCCGGCTGGTACACTGTCACACAGCAAGGCTGCCAAGAACACACAAGCCACATCCAAAAGGTTGTGGGTTCATATGCCGGGTGGGCCCTACTGTCTGGTCTTTCGGCCAAGCACTCACCCCCGGTGCCCCCATGTGGTGTACAGATGAATAAAATGCAAAGCTGAGCTGGATGGCGGTGTCTGCTGAGGGACAAACAGAGCATTTTCATGGCCATGCCCCCTCACCAGCTCCCCACATGTTCCACTCGCTCCCAGATCATTATAAAGGTTGTCCACGGTGACGCCTCTGTTTCCCATGAGCCATATCATGACACAAAAGCTAATTCAATTAAGGAGAGGTGAAGGTGACTGCTATTATGGTCTAGCAGCAAATTCACTCACCGTACAAAAGCGGCATGGTGTTTGGACTGCACAACATTAAACCGTACAAAGCAACGCCCCCCAGAGGCTCATTGTACTCCAAGCAAGACAGATGTGCATTAGCATTGTTAGTCTCATTAACATTTAGTACCCAGGATGGCCCAGGCACCTGAATAAGGCTGCAGGCTTCCCTGAAGAGACACATTCGGGTGTCTGACTACAGATCAAGAGCTGGGCAGAGGAGCCAATCAGGATACAGCCATGGGGCGGAGCAGATCCAGCAAGGGCGGCCCAAGTTTACATCGACAGATAGCTGATGCTAGCAAGAAACGGTGAAATCAGTGATAGTTAGCTATGGCAATGTTTGTTAGTGGGAGTTTTACAAGAGTTCTGAGGGTAGGATGAAAAATGATTGGTTAAGAGAGATAACCAATCAGATTGCAGAGGAGGCGGGTCCAAAAAACACTAGAGGAAGTGGGAGAGAGACATCTGACTGGTTGGTCTGACATCTGACACAAAATCTGATTTATTATTTCTCTGAACCAATAATTGTTCATACTGCCTTCAGAACAAGTTAGTGTAAGCAAGACTCCCATGACCACAATGCTTAGCAGAAGCTTTTCTTGAAGACAAGCACTTCGAAACACAACTTTGAACGTGAAACAAGGCAGCTCATAACTTACAGCCCCCTTGATTTCCACAGTTAGTGTGCATAGTGTCAGCTGTGCTGTAAATTCTTCTGCACTACAGCAAAGGCTAAGCACTACATGCTGTACGCACAGGTACGGCTCAAACGAGAAGTGCGATTAAGTTATAAATCATATTATACGTGTATCCTACTAACAAATAGTGATTTGTTTGGGGGCTTGTATAATTGCACCTGAGCTCACAAATGAGCTAATTAACGTCAGCACAGAGAGCAAGAAAACAAAAAATAAATTATTTTCACATGGAGGGTTGTGATACGAATATGAAATCAATGTACAGGCGGCAACACAGATAGAGGTCTAACGTCCCCCGCCATGTAACGAGCTGTGGGCAGAAATATCAGCCCAGTGGTAATTATAAACCAGAATAAGAATTTACAAGAATAATGGGAATATATATGGCAATAAACAGTGGTCTCTGCCTGGCCTCACATGATAGAAATGCCATTATATTTCATATAGAGAATCATAATGGCCTCATATGACTGTACCACAGATAGACACAGTGAGATGCAAACATTCAGCATCTGTGTTAAAGACATTTAAAAGCCTGACACAATCAAGTGCTTCACTATAAATATGCTCTCCATCAATTATTTGAATCATATTCCTTTTAATATCATCTAAATAAAAATGACAATAGAATGTTGTCACTTAGCAGGCTTGACTGAATATTTTCTCGAAAGTGAATGCTGAATGAGCTGTGCTCACTCCGTGGGAAACATTTAGATACACATCAGTTAAACCGAAAGCTGTACGACTCCAGCTCAGAGGATCAAACCCAATAAATTCCCAGTATCAGCAGAACCCCAGTCTGCTGCCAGTTTCCCCCATGAAAGTTCCAGGTTTGGTGGGCGGTGTCCCATCTGCGTCGCCGTCTTCCCAGCTCATTGTTTGCAGGAATGCCGACCACGTGAAGGCCTGTCAGTGACCAGGCAGGTCTGACGCATTCATCATGGTGGCTTTTACGGCGCTGCATCGGCAGCAGTGGAAGAAGTGGGAGGGATTTACTGTGGGTCGGCATTAAGCCAATCAGAATTAATCAAGTGACCCATCAAGGGCAAATTAATGCAGAATGTGATCGCGATTTGTCCTGTCCACCGCATACTTTGAAATTTCATCCTCTCATCATTTTTTTTTAAATTACCCCAGGCCATAAAAACATTTTTCACTCAGGGGTCCAACATCGTGTCACATAAGCAATATGTGTCTAAATAATATTATTTGATGGCTGTTTAAAGCACACGTGTTAATTTCTGTAGTGTAAAGCCAGTTAATCATGCGGCGAGAGAATTATCAAAGGGAGCTATGCATTTCACACATTTCCAAAGGTGCTCTGAGCTTTTCCGAATCCTTTGTTTTTAACCAGCTTTTATTACAGCCTAATTATAATACAAAATGTAATTTTTGGTTTATAAACATTCTGACATTTTGCAAAAAAGAGTACAGAAAAAATGATTTCCTTGTTACTCTGTTCATCCATCCATCCAAAGCACTTATCCTGGGCAGCAGTACCGGGGGAGGGGTCACTGGGACACGCCCCGGGCAGCATATGGTACGAAGCTATTTGTTCATGACATGCAGTCTTGACTCAAGAAAATTACATGTTGAAGAAAAATGACAACTTCCATTTCATTGAAATAAATCCCATAACCCTGGCCAGGAAGAAGGGCTGGAGGACGGAAGGATGGATGGACGATTTTTGTGATATATCACTCACTTTTAATGCTACAATAAACAATATATAAGCTTCAAAGGGATGCTAACCAATGCATATCCCAACGGGTTGAGGACCTGGGGCAGACCAGATCATGCAGAGGATGAAAACAAGGGAGTCTGTGGCCTTGGAAAGAGAGGTCTGGTCTCACCCCCTTGGCACACTGCCCCCATGACCCTCCGTAGCAGAAGTGGCCTTGAGATCGATCGATCGCTCACTCACTCACCCATCCATCCATCCATCCATCCACCCACCCATCCATCCATCCATCCATCCATCCATCCATCGAGAGTTTGACAGACTTACTTAAAAACCTCATTCCTATTAGCTGATGTTTTCGCTGGTGTAATTTTACATTAACAAGTCTGCCTCACAAGCAGTCAGACTGAAAGTGAAATATTTCATGTCACATCTTAAGGATCTGGAGGGAGTCTCTGGTTACAGGAAAGCTGCTGCTCCGTGGAGCCGAATCTGACAGGGAAAGTGTTCATCTAAGGCTGACGAGACGATGGTTTAAACAGATCAGTGCACCGCCCCCCTTCGGGGTGGTCAAACACACCTCTGCTGACCCACCCCTTCATGGTGTAACTCAAACTAATTACAAATGAAAGAAATAGCCCTTATCTTTCAAGGCTGCCATGAATGGCAGTATTATTGAAAATGGTCCAATTATTCAAAGTACCGAGTAATAGAAATTAATCGATGAAGTTAAATAATTGATACCGCAAACACAGAATGGGACGATTCACTATTACAGCTCTCCTCAAAGCTGTGGAACGGCATTATAGGCCTTCTCCGCACACGGACCGGCTCCGTCAGAGAAGGTATCCTGTGGCGTCGGTGTCCGCGCGCCCTCCACGGCGCCGAGCTCCTGTGCCAGCGGGATCCTCCCGGCATCCGGCAGCGCACGAAAAACGCAACCTCGCTCTGCTCCCACCTCCACCGCGACAGCAATATTGAGAAACATTTACATAAATGTTCCTTTCTAATTACCGGCAACATAATAAACCATATCTGCCGAATGAAAAGGGGGGAAAAAACCTGTTTACACTGCGTGACGGAATTCTGGAGACAAGGCCTCACTTTCACCGCGTGTAGCCTTGAGAGCGAAAACTAATGAGCGACAGACAATATTTAATGTTTAATTGCACCTTCCTTCTCCATGATGGAAAAATGTGGGGTGAGGAGAAGGCCGTACCAAAGGCGAGACTGTAAAGTTCAGCAGACCGCAGTAAACTGCCAGCTGTATCTAACAAAAACAAAATGCCAGATCTGCCATCCAGTGCCATTCCAGCCCGCACTACCATACCATGCAGCTTTTTAAGCCTTCCCGCCTTTGACCGCCAGACCATCGCACTCATTGAGCGTCAGGCACAGTTTTGGGGGACTTTTATGCTCCCGGCTGGGCATCCAAAGAAGAGGTCAGGTCAATGCATGATGCAGATGCGAAGGGTTTCACTGACAGCAAGACACTGCAGAGAGTCACCCTAGTAATCTGACCCCAGTGGTACCCCCCCGGCCCCTAGCACGACCACCTGGCCCTTTTTCCGGGGTGGCATTCACTCAGACACACTTGACGGGCTTTGACAGGCCGGTTCTTATTTTGAAGCAGTGACTGGCTGCCCAGACCTCTGCTGTCCGCATGAATGCCAGGCAGAGAGTGGCCCCGGGCCCTCGGCTGTCACAGCGGCTCCAGCTCAGGGGAGAAGGGACCCTGGGTGACACCATTTGGCCTCTGGAGGAGCACCTCGGCGGGTATGGCAGAGACGAGGGCCATGTGGGCTGGGAGACACATACACATACAGAGACTGTGAGTACCCTTTAGCATCGCACCAAATACAGTCTGCACTGTTGCTGAATGATGTTTTCAATGTCATCCCATCCAGGATGTCTACCATCCTGTGCTTCCAGGGATAGTGTCCAGGCTCACAAGACCCTGTACTGGATAAGATGCATGGAAAATGGATGGATGGATGGACTTTTTTTCAGATTTGTCTCATATCTACTAACTAAGCAAACTAATAAAAACTATGCTTAACATGTCGCTTTAGGTTGTGAAAACACCCACACAGCTATGCACACACAGCTCAAACATGTGTGACTACATGTTAAAAGCCACACGCACACACTGCCTGCTTGGGCCCAAGTTTCAGTGTGAGGACCATCACTAAGAGCCAGCATCTCCACTAATGAGTCTCGCCGCTAATTTGCCCCACAGTCACATGACGGGTTCTGGGCCACTCCGATGCCTTAATGAGCAATATGGAAAAAAAAGCTTTGAAAATCAATATGAGGAGATAAAACTATTAAACGAGCAATTTATTCTAATAATGAGAACGATAATAATAATAATAGCCTTTTATATAACAGAACCAAAAGTGATTCACATCACACTTCATTCACAAAGGCGGCCTCGAACCCGCAACCTCGACGTCAGGAGTGCGGACGCCTCTCTAGTATGCGGCCTGGTGTCACTTGGGACGCCTGTCTGATAAATCGACAGGCCCTCCTGCAAGCGGAAGGCCTATCATTACCCCCCCGGAAAGTGATTCAAATCAATACGAGAGGGCCGCGGCCTGATCTGTATTCAGCAGGCGAGTCAAGTTTGAGGCTGGCACCGGCTCCCACAATCAGATTCCAGGCGAACGGACGGCGGGGGGGGGGGCACGGGTCGAATGGCAGCATTATCCCCACGAGGCGCCCGGGGGGCGAATTTAAAGACCAAGATTGAGCTTAAGGAGGAAATCTCAAAAATTAAACGGGAGCCGTTGTTTCCGCCTCCGGCTGTGCGTGGGGGCACGGTGTCCCAGAGTGCACCAGTCCTGGCTGGGGTTGGTCATAGCACCCCGGGAGAGGGAGGTGCACTCGGACCGGCCCGGGAACTCCGATCCCCGAGCCGAAGCTGCCACTTTCCGGGTTTTTCTCCCCCGAGTTCCGGGCCGCGGTCCTGAAGCCGGGAGAGCTTTTTTGGCCCGGTGGGGGCTGCGCTTTATAGACCAAATAAAACGCCGGCATGGGGCCGAGGCCTGTTGCACCCCAACCTTGCTGTATATTTGCATCGATTTTATCCGTTTACTTTAGTGGTTTTTTGTAAGCCTGTCAAGGTGTCCACTTCCCACAAAAAGCAGCTTTTATGGGTGTGCCGCTCAATCCAACGCTTTCAGGAATTACGGCCCTGCGGAGGCCCGCCTGGGCATGAATGCCATCGCTCGGGCGAACCTAATGGCCCATTCCCCCCCCCAGCCCAGTGCCACGTCTGTCCGCCAGGCTGCACAGCATGCCAGGGGAAGCGCGATGGAGACGTTAGGCACGGTGCCACCGGGGGGCGCTCACAAGCGGAGGCGGCCTTTGTCTCGCCGGCTATGGGAAAGCTCCGGAAGCGCCAACTTCTCAGCAGGCCCCCGGCGGGCCGTCAGCGCAGCGGTGCGGCCAGAGCGGGGCGACTCGGCCCGGCTGTCAGTGGCAGAAAGGCGCCAAATCACGGCTTTATTACGGACGTCAGCGGCGCGGCGGGAAAGGCCCCCCGCCGATCAGACCCCGGATAATTGGATTGCAATAATTCCTCTGGAAGGCCAGGGCCCTCGGGGCACAAAGGTGAGAGGGCTTGCACGTAAACAGGCCCCCAACGGGACACCTGTGTACCGGCCCAGCCAGCGTGACATAATTAACACGGAAAACAAAATCAAAACAAAAATAAAAGGGGATTTTTCCGACTTTGCAGCTAAAACAAAATCAGTCGTATGCCACGGCGCGGCACTAACTGAGACAAAATGCTGGAGTCCCTGGGAAACAGCAGGAAAGTTCCGGCACTTTTCAGCATGATAGGATCACATTCCAGGCCGGATTGAATCGACACACCATCCTCGCGGCTTATTGAGTCGGCCAGCTACAGACGAGGGCCTTTCCACCAACGCGCCGCATGTGGGAGCGGCTCCACCGAGCGAGCGTCAGTCAGACGCCTGAGGCGGGGTTTGCTTACCCCTTCACCCATCCCACCTTTTATTTTTTCCTTGGCCTCCATCATCTTCCCTTATTGGTGCCCCTCACAGATTTAGGTCTCCATCACGTCGGCATAGTGGCGGCCGCCATGGCGCCGGTGAATGCGTGCACCGAACGGAGGCCCGTGGAGACTTCTTTGTTTGTTTTCAGTCCCATTAAGAGGCTCTGCGCTGACACGGGCTGCATGCATCTGGAAGGCTTTCAAACCAAGGCCAGGCTACTCCATAAATCAATGGGGAAGATCGACGGAGCCGCGACTCCCTGCCTGGGTAACGCTAATGCTCAGAGACATCGGTAACCCGGCGAAGCCCAGCCGCCCGGATGCCAGTCAGCACTGGTGGAGGTCCGAACCGCTCCGTTGGGGTGTACTACCAAGCGAGTTTCACATACCTAGGGTTTCACATACCTAGAAAGTTGGATTAACTAAGTCTGACTGGCCTTATTAGCATTAAACGCTACTGCGATTGGTGGTTGTCATTTTTCAGTGGCAGGACAGGCAGGGTAGGCAGTGGCCTGGGGCCCTGAGCTGGGAGGGGGGCCCCCAAGGCCGGCTGATTACATAAGACATTGCGACAAATCTGCTTTATTTGTGTATTCAGTTGATCACAAAAGTGAAAATAAAGGACTTGTGTACTTCTCTCTGTTGATATTATTAATTTAGACTTCACGCTGAAATAATTGTAATAAATTTTACCATGTCGAGAGAGAGTGAGTTGAAGGGCCCCACGGAGATTTTTATCCAGGGCCACAAGAGTCCCAAGAATTGCCTCTGCCCACGAGCGATCAATAAATATCATTATTATTAAAGCCTCTTTGCCTGTACAGCCGTCCCTCGCCACTTCGCGCTTTTGCGGCTTCACTCTATCTCAGTTTTTTTAAATACTGTACTGTACTCATTAAAGTATATACAGTACTGTATATTCATTAAAAAGTTTATCAAGTTGTCTGAGTAAATTTTATCCTCTTCCTATCCTGGCCACTGACTGGCTCAGCCTCACGCAAGTTCGTTTCTCTCATACACGCTTCTACATCGCTACACATCATTTGCGATTTCTGAGAACTTTTATCTAAGCCCCATGATGGCTCCTAAATGTGCTGCTTCTGCTAAGCCTTCTGCTTCTTCTTATTTTCATAGGTTAGAGGTTCTGCGTAAGAACTGTGTGTGTGTGTGTGTGTCTGTGTAATTAAATGTACAATAATAACAATAATAATAATGATATTTGTAACGTCTAATATGTCTTATTTTCGCTTATTTTGTCTAATATGTTAGGTAATACGAGTGCGACTAAAGGGTGTTGTTTCATGTCCAGAGGGCTCTAATAATGTTAAAAAACGTATTTAGAAGGTCGTAAACAGGCTCTAACTACGAAAATATTCGATTTATAAATAAAGAATCCTACTTCGCGGAAATTCACTTTTCGCGGTAGAGTCTGGAACGGATGAAACGCGATAAACGAGGAACGACTGTAATCAGTCAATGGTTGAAGCCTGGCTTGGGCAGGATAGCCACTTGGCCATGGGCCCTTGAGCCAGGCCTGTAGCCCCCAGCTCCCTGGGTCCCGCAGCAGGTGGCTGCCCCTCGCTCCCAAGCTCGCTCTCACCTACGTATGTGCCTGTGTGTCACATTGAGTGATACGGGGTAGGCCAATGGAGAATTTCCCCAAGGGGGTCAGTAAAAGTGTCATCATTATCATGTGGGTAATTTAACTCTGGGTTTGTCTATCAGCGTTCATGTAAAAGGGGCTGAGTCGGCATCACAAAGTAAATACGCAAACTAAGAGCCGCCCTTTGATAGGTAGGAGGTAGGTAATACTTCCCCTACTCAGCAGACGCAATTGTCAGCATCCCACCAAGCAAATTTAATCCCCCGGCACCGATACTTAGTTTCGGGATAAAAACTGTGGTATTTCTTGGCAGGGGATTTTGGGCCCCAAGCATGTCATATTGGGCCCCCAACCCAGAGCAATCCAATTAGGTTCCAAATTGTTTAGAGCCCCTATCATGCTGGGTTCCTTGGAATCCTCTTCCCCTAACGCACCTGTTTTTTGGTAGAAAAGAAAATCAGCACTATTACCCATGAGCACAGTTAGAAGGAAGAGAGGCTCTTATAAGTTAAGTTTTTGGTAAAAGCGTAGTTTATACTCCCGACACCCAAAACTCTGTAACAAGCCTTAAGAACACCATGCTCGTATACCTGTGGTGTAGGACGTCCCTCGGGCAGGAGACCTCCACAAATAACCCCTTTCTGAACTCCAGCCATCATGAGCTGCTCTTTCTATCCGTCCCATTTTTATGCTGTGGAATCCAGAATTATGAGATATTTTCCATTATTTGCCCTTAATTTTATCCCCAATTATCTCCTGTTATATCACCTTCCGCACAATTAGAAATCAGCACTGATATCGACGGAGTGTATTTCAGGTCAGATGGTTATACACATATGAGACGGTTTTAATGACATGCCGTCATTGCCCGATTCTCCCACAAGGTGATATACATTTTTTAGAAAGCAGGGTCCCCCAGTCCCTAGAGCTACTGGGGTTAAGGACCCAACAGTGAAATTATACTACTGACCAC
>JAODKN010000041.1:6443237-6453776 GCA_026774425.1 Petrocephalus zakoni
CTTGCCCTGTGGTCCTGGCACCATGAGATTGAATTTGACCGCCGGAGTCCCCGGTGACTGAGCCCAGTCAGCTCGCAGTCATGAAAAATTCACGGGCAGCTTCCTCTAAAAGTAAAAAAATATATATATAAAAGATAAAAGATAAAAGCAGGGCCTCCCCCAGGAAATGTCTTCTGGCCACCGGCGCCCCTCCTCGTCCCTGTGGATGGCCACACTCCTCCCCTCAGTGGAGCGCCGCTGTGAACAGGTCACGCCGGCAGCCAAAGCAAGTTCGGCCCAGTCGGCCCATTGCAACCACCTCTAACCCTGCTGGTACCTGAAGAGGATCCCGCTCTGGCCCCTGGGGGCCCCGTTCAGCCTTTCCCACCTCTCCCCAGTGTCAGCGCCCTGAAAGACATATAAACGGGGACAGGCCCTCCCCTCCCCAAGGTCTGCAGTGTGTTTGGGGATGGCTTTCAGGCCCCGAGAATCCAGGCCTCCGTCCCACACATTTATATCCTCATCCTGCTGAGGGCCTCATTACACAGGAAACCGGCCTGACAGATACAAACCCCACCTGCAAGCAGCACAATGACGAGACGGATCCCAGCTCCGGAGGAAAGCTCCCTCTCCACGTCCCTTACTTGGGATTCTCCTCATACCTGGTCCATGGTTATTTTGCTTTTCTAATGAGTAAATTTAATGCTGTGTCGCTTCTGTCATACACCAATATGAGAAAAATGACAATAAAGACTGCAAATCTGCGAAGCCCTCGGGACGGTCCGCCGACTGAGCCGCAGTTATCCCAGCTCTGCCTCGGCTGCAATTCCGACTCCAGGTGAGGAAAAGGGCTGGAATGTCAGCATCCCCAACCATGGGACCTTATAAAAATGAATAAACGCCTTTCGTTTTTAAAACAGTGCCGTCAGCAGCAAAATGCCAAACCTGCATAAATGGAGAGAAGCATCCGCCTGCAGACCAATGACTGAAGGAAAAAAAAAGGCTCCCAGGAGAAGCGGCTGGCGGAGAGGCGGCGGTCGGCGTGGCGACAGGCGCAGGCCTGCCGTTCATCACGGGAGCCGGTGATGTTAGCCCGCTAACTGGGACAGGGATCTTTGTCAGGACCCGGCGAGGACGTGCCCACAATGGTAACAACCGTAGCCATCAAAAAATCAAAATTCGATGCTGATGCCGGCTTGGAACAGAACCGTCACAGCTGCGCCCCCTGCCTGCCGCCAGCCGGCCGCCATTTGCTTCATTGCACGGCCCCCGAATTGCGTGGGAGCCAGGCGACGGCGGGGGCAGGCCCGTCTTTTAGGTGCTAAGCCCGCGCTCTCGATTGTTACTCCTGCTCCAGGTTTTTGCCATCTGACTTGGACGTCGCCGTAAATTTGTGCACTGTGATTGCAGAACGACGTGGGCGGACTGTGAAATGTCACGGGAAGCAGCGAATGGCCGAACCAATGCTAACGGGTCAGGTGGTACGCGCGGCCGGCTGGATCCCATCCTGCCGTTTCCTGTGAACGTGGCAGCTTGATTTGACTGGGCTGAATGTGCGGAAAGTTCTGCAACTCGGCTTTGAGCACAACGCAGCATGGACGCTTTATAGATTCTTCATAAAAATAACGATAAATTGGTGTGCATAGCTAAAAATGTTACTATGTGGGCTGTGTGAGGGTGACAGGGTGACTTTAAGAGGCAGGTCATGTCCTGTAGGACATCCACTGCCTTTCAGCCCCGATGAAGAGGCCTCAACCAGACCCAGGGCACAGTCTGCTATGCACTCCATCACATGAGCTTTGTGACTTACTCCTCTTAAACCAATTACCACAGCCATTTTCGCAACATGTTCCTTCTTAAACCAATCGGCAGTGCCGGTTTCTGGGACATGCTCCTTCATAAACCAATCGGCAGTGCCCGTTTCTGGACATGCTCCTTTTTGAGCCTATCGGCAGTGCCCGTTACTGGGACTTGTTCCTTCTTAAGCCAAATCAGCAGTGCCCGTTTCGGCAACTTGTTCCTCCTTAAGGCAATCGGCAGTGCCAGTTTCAGAGACTTGCTCCTTCTTAAGCTAATTGGCAGTGCCAGTTGCTGTGACTTGCTCCTTCTTAAGCCAATCAGCAGTCTCACAAGCAGCTGATGGCACGCTGACACCAGGCTTATAGAAGAGCTCATCAGGCATTTGGAATTCATCCAGAAGACAGAAACAAGGGCAGCCGAGGCACCGTCACCCCCCCCCACGGCAGGACCGTCTGCTGCTCCCTAAATTTGCACACGGACTCCAGCGCATCTTGGCTTGCTGATCCCAGTTGATGCACTCTGCCATTACAATTAATGGCAACGAGGCCACCGGGTCCTCAACAGGTTAAGGCCACCAGGTCCTCAGCATTTGATTGGCCTGTTCTAAAAAGCAATTGGACATTAATGTAATCCTGAGGCCCAGAAAACACCAATGATCACAATCTCCACGTAAACAAAAAGTAGACTGACGATCTCACATGTGATCTGGTTAATGTGGTACCAGACTGGCATGAAATCCACCCAAATCAGCTCTCCTGTGGCATGGTCCTGTCCTTCTCATTAAGGCCCCATCTGGCCTTGTCCCCAAAAGAGACAGAATGCCATCTCACTTGGAACCATAACCTCGGCGCCCACAGGAAAGCGCTCGATACATTAGTGAGACACACGGCATGATCTGTTTATTTCACGCCAGAAGAGTTTTCCCATTTCTAACTCAACATTCCGAGTTGGTGCCTCACTCATCCCCCCCAGTCAATAAGTACGATCCCAGTTGTATTGGAATCTGCAGTCCAGTGCAGGGATCTGACGCTTCCACATGCCCAATAATCGTGTCATTTCTGATCTTTTGGAAAACACAAGCCACGCACAGATCCTCCGGAAAGCAGGGCTGGTGCCCCCCACCCCCTAGCCCCCCCACCCCAAAGAGAGATCAACAAAGTGGGCAAAGTTCAAGCCAGCGGGATTTTTTTCTTTCATCGATCAATGTCCGTCTATGGAGAAAAAAATCAATTTCTTTTTTTTTAATATTTTTTTTTTTCAAGATCCTCAAATAAATCTTTATTTATTTATTTAAAGAAATATGGCTCCATTATCTGGAAGGGGATATGAGAACAAGCTGTGTTTTTAAAATGTTGCATCATTTTTAGCATAAAATATTGAAATGCCCTATTATTTGCACAGCTATACTCACTCTGAATACTGACCCCGCATGCCCCCCGAGCGTGTGCAGGGCCATTTTCACACAGAAGCCTGCAACACCAAACAGGTGCATTCTTTACGAGAGGATGAGAGAGTCGGCAGTATTTAAATGAGAACAAAACACACCGATTGGTGGAAGCCATCTGTCATGGCGAATGCGGACAATGTCAGGTGGTGGTTTACGTCTGGCTCATCCCCAGTCGCAAAAGCCTGGGGTCTGTCTTCCAGAACTTAGAGCCCACAGTAGTCGTTTACAAGTGCTGACACACAATTTGTTTTCCCCCGTGCTGACTGAGAGCAGCTGTCACTCACGGGTCGTCACACAGGTCCAAACGTACAGCGTGTGTGATCAGACTCCGCCGGAACATGGCGCTGACAGTGAAGGAGACCTGGAAAGGTCACACACCCAGTTTGGTTTCCGGGACTGACTCAAATACGGCTATTCGGCCAAATTCCGGATGGAAGGAATTCCGTGGCTTCCAGGAATCCCGTGTCTAGCAGGTGCCTTCTGGATTGTGCCAACGCCAAATATGGCTAGAAGAGAATCAGGTTAATTCCCCTCACACTGAAGCAGCAGGCGAGGAACTAACATGTCCAAGCGAGCCACATCAATCCGGAGCAAATGGCACACAGGATCCAAGGGAATGGAAGAAAAAGGAGGAGCTAAATGACTGGGATTCCTCTTCAAAGCAGACAGACCGAAGCTAAATTCTGTGTCCTTCTCTCACCTGGGCAGCCATGAGCAGCTAGGCACAAGCAGACGCAGGCGGGCATGGGTGGGCACAGGCGGGCACTGCCAGGCATGGGCGAGCACAGGCTGCACTGCCAGGCATGGGCGGGCGCAGGCAGGCACTGCCAGGCATGGGCGGGCACAGGAGGGCAACAGTGGACACCCCACATAAAAAATCTCCACGTGAAATAGTCTCTATATAAAGCAATACATGATAGATATGGTGGCCATAATGGAGAGTGTTTAACCTATTTTGGGGTCTGTTTTCATCAACATGAAGAGAGTTCGATGTAAAACCCAGCACATGGGAGACTGAAGTCACTGTCTTTTACAAACTGTCAGTAAAGAATTTGAAACTTTGAAATAAAACGCAACTATATTACATATTCATTAAACTCAGTTTAAATGCTCCTAAAAAATAAATTACTGTTTTGAATCCTTCAGCAGAAAATAATGTTGATTGCTTCATTGTTTTCCCTCCTCATTTGAAATTATTTGTAGCATTTAGTTTACCATTTAAACAATTATAATTATTATGACGATAATTATCATTGTAATCGTCACAATTCTGTTCCAGGACATTTTTCATTATTTAATACAAGCAATGAGTGGCTGGTGAATGATTGCATCCCGACTCACAGTGTGTTTGCAGTTTGATTTAAAGCCATAGTTTTATATTATTACCCCTCTGAATATTTACAGAAGGGATTTGTGTTCATGAACATGCAGCCTTAAATCCAGAGCATGAACCAACCATGTGATCATGTGTCAGATTCCATAAGGCTTCTCCACATCCCAGGTCCATCTTGGATCAGCCGTCCACGGCAGGGTTCACGGTTTTTGAACGGGAGCAGATGTCCGCTAATCCCACTCACGGGCCACGAGGGATAGCCAACCTGATTTTCAGACGGCCAAACCCTAAGCCCTCTCAGTAAATATAACACAGGCCACCGTTCAGACAAACATTTCTAAGCTGCGTTTTTAGCCAAGGAGCTAAGAGCTGTTAGCATTGTGCATATTCACATTCAGAGTCACACAGAGTTCCCTGCATACGGTGGGCACTGTAAATGAGTGTGTATTAAAGGACATGGCTCGGAACTGCAGGAGCGTGGTCGAGATGACCCACTGCGCATGGGATGGGCTGCGCATCCCTGCCTGATGATGATCGAGAGGGCGGATCTGCGGTGGCCATGATGTCATCCGTCATTTCCCAGAGTCCTCTGCGAGGCCTCCACAGAGGCTGGAGCCAAGCAGCTCTTTGACTCAGAGGGTTCACCGTCAGGGCCCAATTTGTCACCTTATCGCTACAAGCTGCCGGGGCGGACAGGGGGATTTAAGCCCAGGCTGGAAACAGGGGACTCAGCGCCTCTCGTTCACAGAGTTGCCGAATCTCACGCATCTGGCGCGATGCTCACACTTTCAGGCTCTCACGCTCCGGCAAGAAATCTCCATTAGAAACCTAGAATTACCCATAAGAAACATCCTTAGGAAGATCTTCTTCCATGCCAGAAAAGGTTATAGGATATTTCTAAGGTAGGGGGCATAAGAAAGGCCCTAATTCATACAAAGGGGCCAACCTTATAATCAGCCAATGATACATTTTGAATCTGTGAGTGACGGGGAACGGGGCACTCCGGAAGCCAATCAGCTTCCAGCTGATGCCAAGGCCCCTGAGGTCCTGCCCCTGTCCCACACATGTCCCATTAATACCATTATCGGTTCCAATGTTATTGGAAAGCGGCTGCCTGTTTTGGCGTGTCACCCTGGGCAGAGGAGGCCATCAGCTTAGCCATTGATTCGACACTTTGAACGCCACGTTAATTCTTATCCAAATAATGACTCCGGCAATTAAGAGGTGATTAGAAGAAAGATCGGCGTAGCCGGCGGCCCTGCTGGGCGTCGGGTTCCCGTTTAACTAAGCGTCGCGCTGAATCATCGGGAGACCCCCTCTGGATAAGTGCTCCCCCACCCCGATAAAAGTGCCAAATATGCCCCTCTACGTGTGTAAAGCAATTAGGGATGACACCTCGTTAATTAAAACAGTACAGTGATGGTGCTCTGGGCTGGGTGTCACAAACACCGGTCCCTTATAGCTGCGGTGATAGCAGTAGACGGGGGAAAAGCAACCCTGAGGCAACAGGCACACCCTGGCAGCCGAAATGGGCCGCGGGCACTCAAGATGGGGAAAGGGCACCGCCTGGGGCGTCTGAAGAAGGGGAGGCAGGAGGGAGGCCTGGGGGGGGCTTTTCAGCCCCACGACACAGACGGGATTATTCTGATTAGGTTCCATTCAGACTGAAATCATCCTGGAGCATAAAGGTGCCCAGAAACCCCCTGAGCCCCAATGAAAAGGACGACCTAACCAGCATTAGCGTCACAACAAGGGACCTCACCCCTTGCGATTAGCCGAAATCCCTGTCCCCCTGAAAGCAGTCACGTTAGAAGCTTACGTGTCACCCCCAAACTGGTCTCTGCGGCTCAAGGGACAGCGGTCTCGGTAGAGCAAGCTTCACCAACCCCCCCAGTTCTACCCGGCATTCTGTCTACGGCCGGGCGAGCTGTTCCTGTGATTAGCATCCCCCCCCCCCCCCCGCCCCCGCTAAATGGCCGGTCGCTGCCATACCATCTGAGCCACCTGTACTCTCCTCTGAGCCGAGTGGGTGAGAGAGCCGTCATCTCAGCATCTGAGGGGCCGCATTATGGGAGGTTAACCCACCCCCCCCCCCAGGGGGCCCGAGAGAGTTTGAGAGCGGAAGCTGCTCAAGAGACAGACTGGGCTACGTGGGCGATAATCAGCTATGGGAAACACAGACATATACTTTTTGGTTGATCCACTCCTCTACCATCTCGCCTCTGATCCAGCTCCGTACTCGTTTACTTCTGCCTGGGCCAGACTTTACATGCCGCCGCACGCTCGCTCTTCCGTCGGCCACCATTTGCATGCTGCAGGTTTTGCTGCCATTAAAAGTAAAAAAAAAAAAAAAACAGACCTTGTTGGATAGTTTTAGCACCAGGAGAGAACTGCTCTCCACACTGGTTTGCAATGGTGACAACAATTATTAATGTACTTAATGTAACTATGGATTCTCATTGTTCTACCCAGGTCTGAAACAAAATTATTTAAAGCATGCATGAAGCAGCCCTATAGGTCCACAATCCTAAATATTGTTGCCTGATTTAGCCCATATGGAATAGCAGTTAAACACGTTGCCATCCAGTAATCTTCTGCATGAAAATTCATAAGCGTGACATGTGCGGGCCTGTGTGTAAGTCACCAGCGTGTGGAAGATTCATTCACGTTTCCTGGCACCCATTTTCCCAGCACTATTACTCCGCATGAGACCCCCCCGGGCATCTCCACAGCAACCGCCATCCATCCCTTAACACTGTGCCATCGCCAAGATTTGGGATCAGCACACCTGTGGATTTCCAGCTCGCTGGCCTGTTAGGCAGAATCCCGTCCAGGACATCCAGACCCCATTATACAGATGCAAAAAAAAAAATCCACATTTCCCAAACTATGGAGAACCTCCAAGCACCCAGAAGCTCAAATTTGTCACTGGAACATGCCAAAAAGTCACACAGGTACTGGAATGGCAATAAGTTTGCATTTTATTGCTAATAATGTGGCGGATTTCTGGTGAAGCGCTGAGCGTGTCTGACAGAATCCCCCATCGCGCGTTCCTGCTTCCGAGCCCCATGTGTCCGCTAATTGGACCATTTTGTCTATAAATACATAAAAACGCCGAACATCACTGCGACATGTTAAAGCGGAAACGCGTGCAGACGAGTGTGGGAAGCACAGTGAGAGGAAGGAGATCTACCATTAAGGGCGTTAGTGAGGAGGAAAACTCATGAATGAATCACAATGAATCAACACCAAGCAACTGAGCATAATAAAGGAGAGATGCCTCAGAAAAAAAAGAAGCAAATGAATTAGAATATGTTCTATATAATATTATCTAATGCGCAACCCGGTGTAAACGCCGGATAAAGCGGAGCTTAACAGCCAGGGAATCGCATAACGTTCCACAGAGCGGGGAGGCGCACCTGCCTGCGATTGGCTGAGCGGGGTTGCGCACCTGCCTGCGATTGGCTGAGCGGGGTGGCGCACCTGCCTGCGATTGGCTGAGCGGGGTTGCGCACTTGCCTGCGATTGGCTGAGCGGGGTGGCGCACCTGCCTGCGATTGGCCGTCGAAATCCCCCCAAAGGTACTTGGGTCGCTGCTTCAATATAAGACGGCTTATGTGATCGTCACCGTGATATTTGTTCGCATTTACCGGCTTTCAGTCAAATCCGCGGCACTGTAAACGCCTCGGTCAGGCAGAGGCACACGACGCTCGTCTCCATTAAACGACGTGCCCTTTCGGCGGCTCCGGCCGCTGGAGTCTCCGTTTGCGGCCCGTCGGGCGCCGCTCCTCATGCGGTGGCGCAGCGGGGGGACAGGACGGCGTCGCGGGAAATTGCATCTGCCTGTAAACTTCACCGGGGTAAACATCCACTTCCTTAAACTTCCGTGAACTTTCCCAGATCGCCGCTTTTATTAAGTGCACCGATGTTGATGATGTATTTGTAAAAGGTGGGACGAGCACCACGCGGTTCGTCCTGATACGGCCGACCGCGTGTTCACACCGCGCCCGGCACGCGCCACTAACCGACGCCGGGGCCGCGCTCTGACGTCACGGAGTGGGCGGGGACAAGGCCGCTCGGAATGCGAGGCTCCGGGAACCCTATAAAGCGGCCGCAAAGCAGACAAACGTGTAGCTTATATCTTTGTGCCGACTGCTGATCGGATATCATGTATGAAAGCACATGAAATTATATTAAGACAAACACTACTGTTATAAACAGATAACAGTAAAGTTACCGACGATTCTACTGTTTTGAGCATTCCTACATTCGCATTGGTTGCCGCCAAACCGCGTCATAGCTCATTACCATAAAGTTGTCAGGGCTTCAACTCCATTTTGGCGCTGTATGTGCCTTACTATCAGGAAGAGGTTCCCTGCTGTGACCCGATCCTCCATAACCCGCACGCACGTCTGGCACTCCCGGAATCACAAAAATCGGCGCTCACTCTAAAAACACAGGGTGACCGGACACCACAATGCCATCACATCAGGAGTACTTAAGGGCCTCCTAATTATCACTTCTTAAATGTATTACTTTGACATAACCTCCTGCCAGCTGTTAAGAGCTGTTAAGTGATACTTACTTGAATTATTGTTTCTATGTGCTACCTGAGTAATTGTTTCAGTAGGGATTTATTTGGCATTCTGACGAACCACCTGAGAGAGTCAGTGACCGTGCCCGCTGCGTCGGGTCTGCATCCCCAGCAGTCTCGATCTGTCTCATCCATACTGAGGATTCAGACAGTGTGCGATGTGAGCAGTATATCTACATAGCAAATAAGTGTGTGATTTCAGATACTCCCTCAGTCTGACAGCCCTGTTCCCTGCACCGGGTCTGGATCCCTAGCATTGTCGATTTGATAGCCCCAATTGCTTTGTTATACCTGGATCCATAACACTGTCGATCTGACGGACCTGCTCGCTGTGTTAGGTCTGGATCCATAACACTGTCGATCTGACGGACCTGCTCGCTGTGTTAGGTCTGGATCCCTGGCAGTCTCAGTGTGTTTCTCAATACCAAGAATAGAGGTACAGAGGACAGGAAGAATCCTTGGACATCATTCTTGCGCTGCACTAAATTTCACGGGTGCATCAATCACCAAATGAGACCAATCCCATGATTCGCTGCGCCCTCAAGTTCGTTCTTGGGAGGCAAGATCGTAGACCGGTGTTGCCAAGCCCATGAGTACGATCACTGCATTCTTGGTGTTGAGAAACACCCTAATCTGACAGTCCTGCTCGCTACCTTGGGTCTGGATCCCCAGCCGTCTTGGGCTTTGTTTGAAATGTCCACTCGATCAATATAAAATTCACTGTATAGCGAGTGGCCATTTTGGAGTGCTGTCCAAATTCTCAACTGTACATTTCATTCACTATATAGTGCACTATAAAATCGCTGCGAGGCACACCAAAATGTAGTGCACAGAATTTGTGCCTTACATCAGTCGACTTCGAACATAATGCATTGCAGCCTGATGTGAGTGTCGGAACCATATTCGAGAAACTTTGCTCAGTCTGAACTGTAACCACGAGCTAGAGTACAACAACAGTGACAGGGCTACCTCTGCTTTAAAAATAAACGGTTAATGTGTTTGACTGCTATACGAGGGTAATGTTAATATACAATTAATACAATGTATTAAAGATTTGTATGAAACACCATAGTTACAGCTGTAGACCTCATCGTGCTTGTGTAGGTGGATACAGTACAGTTGAGTATGTTGTAAATAGAGGTACCTGTGCACAGATTAGTGTTGTGAAGTTTTATTTTTATTTTGACATTGTGAAGACATACAGTATGTCAGTTACAACGTGTACTTATCCAAAAATAGCAAAGCTGGTGTCCATGTTCTGGTGTGGTTTTTTTATTACTATTATTACTGATGAACAACAAGTGCAAGCATTTAACACAATTAAAAATTAATACAAAATATACAATAAAGCATTTTGAACACCGCTTCAGTCTGACAGCTGTACTC
>JAODKN010000041.1:6453876-6467900 GCA_026774425.1 Petrocephalus zakoni
CGGCAGTCTCAGTCTGACAGCTGTACTCGCTGCGTCGGGTCTGGATCCCCGGCAGTCTCAGTCTGACAGCTGTACTCGCTGCGTCGGGTCTGGATCCCCGGCAGTCTCAGTCTGACAGCTGTACTCGCTGCGTCGGGTCTGGATCCCCGGCAGTCTCAGTCTGACAGCTGTACTCGCTGCGTCGGGTCTGGATCCCCGGCAGTCTCAGTCTGACAGCTGTACTCGCTGCGTCGGGTCTGGATCCCCCGCAGTCTCAGTTGACAGCCCAGCTCGCTACATTGGGTCTGGATCACCAGCAGTCTCAGTCTGACAGCCCAGCTCACTGCGTCGGTTCTGGATCTCCAGCAGTCTGTCTGGCAGCCATACTCGCTGTGTCGGGTCTGGATCCCCAGCAGTTTCAGTCTGACAGCCCAGCTCTCTGCATCGGATCTGGATCCCCTGCAGTCTCTGGGTGTTTCAATATGTGTACTTGACTGAACTTATGTAGCCGTTTTATATCATCTTCTATTGCCGAAGACCAGTTTCAATACTCAAGAACAGAAGTACAGAGGGTGGTAAAAACCTCTGGGTGTCGTTCTTGCTCCAGCTCAGTTATCAAGGAAACATCAGTTGTATCCTCGCCAAATGAAACCAATCCCATGATTTATAGCACCCCAGATTTGTTCTTGGGAAGCAAGTTAGCAAGACCACAAATACGATCTTTGCGTTCTTGGTATTGAGAATCACCCTCAGTCTGACAGCTGTGCTCGCTTCGTTTGGTCTGGATACCCAGCAATCTCGATTTGACGGCCATGCTCGGTGGGGGCAGCTGGGTAACATTTAATTTCCTGGGCATTAGATGCAATCACATTGAAGGGGAACCCCCCCCCTCCCCCCAGGGGCTGCCGTGAGCAGCACGGGACCAGGGCAGAGGCGGGTACAGAAGAACATATATAACAGATCCGGAACACTTCAGAGCTTATTTACACTGCCTTGTTTTGTGTGGACCTTTAGAACTATGGTCCCCAAGGTAGGTGGATGGGCCTGGGTTGCACTGCTTCAGAACAGACTGTAGGGGGTGCAATGGCTAAGTAGGCAGCCATGGTCAATGCATCCTGTGTGGATTAGGGAGTAAGAGCACTGTAGAATTTTGAGGCTGGGCTATGCCACCTTTTGGCTGTCACCAGGAATTCAGTGGTTCAATAGTAATGTACAGTATATGCAGATATATATACCTTCTGTGTTAACAGCATAGTGATGAACTAACATCAGATCTGCTACCAGCTACCTGCTTAATAGAAAAGATGCCAGCTGGTTTCTAGGTGACTCTATGTTCATATATGTTCTAGCCCTCACACACTTGCATCTGGATGCTGTCGCATGGAAGTGGGCTGTTAACCCCTGCATGACCGTCGGTGACGAAGCACCATCACTGGCACAGTAATGTCCGTCAGAATGCACCAAAGCAGTCTGCAGCCGCATCTATCAGCAGCTCCTCTTCATCACGCACAGCGGCGAGAGGAACCAATAAAAGTGGGTATAAAAAGCCCGCCAGCTGGCCGTGTGGCAGTACCCCCACCCCGGGGGACAGGCGGCCGGCGTCTCAGATTCGGCTTTACACGCCCACGTGGCACGTCGTGAAGCGCGTAATTACATCCAACCCCCATAGCTTGTCCTGCTCTAATAGGTACAATATGATCAGTGTCTGGAC
The DNA here is from genome assembly GCA_026774425.1 of Petrocephalus zakoni. Lineage (NCBI taxonomy): Eukaryota > Metazoa > Chordata > Actinopteri > Osteoglossiformes > Mormyridae > Petrocephalus > Petrocephalus zakoni. The sequence goes on from JAODKN010000041.1 coordinate 6,455,567, forward strand.
CTTAATGCTTGACCAGTATAAACCAGTTTCAACTGTTCTGGAACAATAATGACATTCCAGGTGGCTCATTTTCTGAAGCCCCGCCCTCCTCGATGACTCATTTTCTGAAGCCCCACCCTCCTTGATGACTCATTTTCTGAAGCCCAGCCCTCCCCGATGACTCATTTTCGGATGCCCCACCCTCCTTAATGACTCATTTTCTGAAGCCTGCCCTCCTCGATGACTCATTTTCTGAAGCCCAGCTCTTCTGACTGACTTTTAAGAGGTAAAGCTAAGTTTCAGTGATCATCTTTAACATCTAAATGGTAAATGGTTATCAAAAACTGTACCCCCCCAGTACCATAACAGAGCTGAGTGGCAGTTTGACCCAGTAAGACCCATACTACTGGTTCTTTTTATCTTTAAAGGCTTGTATGGAAGTGCCATACAGTCACTCCTGGGGAGGGATCACTTTGGATCAATCCCACTGATCCTCCCTCCTATCAGCAGGCCCCTGGGAGTCCATCTCACAGCCTGAGGCATGCAAGCAGGCAAGCTGGCTTTTCACAGCACACACACACACACACACACACACGGCCATTCCCAAAAGCTGCCCCGCTGGATGCCACCAGACAAACAAGGCAGCATGTACAGTGTGTCCTGCCTGACGAATCAGGCCCAGCGTAAACGGGTGAGTTATTTGGCCCATGCCTGCCTGTCAGAGGTGCACACTTCTGAATGGAGCATAGCTTTGCAGGATTACCTGTGGGGCACATGCTGGCCCGTCGCCATTGGAAACCTGTCGGCTAAAGTCCTTTTACCATAATCAACAGCTTGACTTCAGGCTGCCCTTCACCTAAGGCCAGTGGGACCGGCAAGTGGGAAGCACTGATTGTCATCTTTCTAAAACGTCACCCTTCAGAAATGACTCAGACGCAATAAATAAAACACCTCTTGCTCGGAGTGCCGAGAGCCATAAACATAATAATCAGTTATGTTGCGCTCAGTCTGTCCCCAATCAGGCAGTCACATGACCACAGCACCGCTCCTCAGCGCTGACAGTCCTGTCACTCCACCTCCGGCTGCTGTGATTACAGCAGCCGGGCCCAATAAATACCGTGTAAGACCGCGGCTGGTATCGGTGAGCGTGCGGGAATGTCAGATAGGACTGGGGGGCGGAGTCAATGCTGGACTGGAGTCCGCAGCTGGGCTGGGGCCACCTAGCAGGCGCTAGAGAGGACCATTATTTAAAGAATAGTGCTGGCACCATGGTAATCACACTTTATAACTTATCTTGATGTATTTTATGCATATATTCACCCTTGATTTTCCACGTCCGACAGGAAGTCAAGGTCAGTTGGCGCGTGCCTAGCACACATGGTCATGCCATAAAAGCAGCTCAGCCTGAAGGGAACGCTTCAGCTTCTCCAGGACTTCCTGCTTTTATGTTAGCAGTAAATATTCCGGCTGTTTCGACCAATAAGACGACAGCTGATCTGTCCAAGTAAAAGTTCTTTGATCGTTGGTTCATTGACAACCCTAAATTAATTATTTTGAGAATGATCGTAAATAAAGCAGTGATGAGTTTGAAATACAGCCGCACGCATGTTATAGTCATAAAAAAGCCAACCATATGGGTTTTGTGTTGCCAGTGGGTACACATAACTATCATGGTTATCCAACTCCACCACCGTTATAAAAATGGGTGTGAGGCCAATGCTGCAGATGAGCGAGGACACCCCACCAGCATTACACCTTACTGAGCCCGCCATCCTAAGGGAGCAGGATCCATTCCCATTTGTCAATATAATTTTCTACCACTGGCTCCCTCTCATGTCCTAATACGGCCTCAAACAGTAAAGCATCCAAATCTCCAACCGCTTGGCATCACAACAAAAACTCATTCGGAGTGTAATTTCATCCTTGGGCCTGAGCCCTGAAGAGGCCAGCATGGCAGGTGCGGTGGCCAAGAAAACTATCCGCGTTCCTGCAGCCGAGTTCCTGAGCAAAGGTTCTCAGCCTAACCAGCTTCAGCAGAACGTCCATGTGTTTAAAAACCTGTGAAATGCGTTGCTCTGGATTGATCCCTCTTCTGAGCGGATACAAAACACATTACATCCCTTTCCGAACACCGTTCCCTTTCCGTCAGAGTTTGTCAAACTGCACTCCCACCAGCAGGGCGAGCTCTTAGGGACATGTACCATTTATCGATGACACGTGTACAGCCGGAAAGCTTTTTGTACGTGGTTCCATCTTCCACCCTTGTGACCCAGAAAAGCCCAGCGTAATAACTCTGCCACACCTGACGCTTCCCTCCTCTTGTCTGTTCCGCTCTGCATGAATTATTAAAGACAAACCCAGAGAAACGGATCTCTCGACTGGGGGAAAATCAGCAAAAAGCAGGCAGACGCTTCACCACCTTCCAAGCAGACGTATTAAGCAATTGAAGTGCTATACAACTGTGAGCATGTCTGTGTGTGTGTGTGTGTGTGTGCATGCATGCTTCTGTGTGAAAAGGTATTTATACCTTATGCAGTTCACCATGTAGGTGGGACTCAATGACATGTGCTGCTTTCAAAATATTTACCATTTACCCTGGAATTTTTGTCTCCTGGAGCCGCACCTTTCTCAGTAATTCAGCAGGCATAATACTATATCGGCAAACAGTGTCTGCCTAATAAAAAGTGTTGATCAAACGTGGCTCCTGTCTCCCAGCCAGGCAACGCTCTGTGTACTTCACTCTTATTGGCTGGAACATCACATGTGAAACTGTGAGGCCAATCAGAGCGCAATGAGAGATGCAAGGGTGAGTGCATTCTGTTTTGCTCACCCCCCCCCTGCTGGCAGCTGTAAAATAGCCAGATACAGTGTACAGGGGACACCCGCGATAGTGGTGTCACTGCTGACACCTTTATGGTAACGCCTGACGATAACGGAAAATGGAAGGAGAGTGGCAGTGCTCGGAGCGCCGTCACACCCCCTCACACAGAGGAATCACGCTGTGTTTACTCCTTACTCCTCACGGAATTCCGTTTTTTAACTATGCATGCCACAATGATTTTAATAGTTTTTCATGTTGGGTAATTAAACCCCCCTGCTGATAACCAGCTCCATAGATGAGCGGTGCAGATTCCGGCTTCACCTGCTGATAACCAGCTCCATAGATGAGCGGTGCAGATTCCGGCTTCACCTGCACGCGGTTACGCAGATGAGTGCCGAGGATCATTTCTCGCCCCCCCCCCCCCCGAAGAATTTCTGTTATCCTACACGTGGGATATGAGACATCATCGGTATGCATGTAACAGGCATATTTTTCCATATAAATCAGCACAAAAAAATTCCTGCCCCTGTTTTACATAATAATTGGTATGTTTTAATTAAATGTATCTTTGTTAATCTGTGTTAAAATTTCTGCTAATTTCATTGCTTTTACATTAAAATGCTCCATGTGTCTTACAAATATTCAAGCACCAGTCCAAGAAATCTGCTCCATTCCCACTATGCACCAGTCCATCAGACCTGCTCCATTCCCATCATGCACCAGTCCATCAGACCTGCTTAATTCCAGTGATGCACTGGTCCATCAGACCTGCTCCATTCTCATCATGGACCACTCCATCGGATCTGCTTAATTCCAGTGATGCACTGGTCTATCAGACCTGCTCCATTCTCATCATGGACCACTCCATCGGATCTGCTTAATTCCAGTGATGCACTGGTCCATCAGACCTGCTCCATTCTCATCATGGACCAATCCAGCGGATCTACTCAATTTCCACCATGTGCCAGTCCATCAGACCAGCTCAATTTCCACCATGTGCCAGTCCATCAGACCTGCTCCATTGCCATCATGCACCAGTCCATCAGACCAGCTCAATTCCCATCATGCATCAGTCCGTCAGACCTGCTTAAATCCAGTGATGCACTGGTCCATCAGACCTGCTCCATTCTCATCATGGACCACTCCATCGGATCTGCTTAATTCCAGTGATGCACTGGTCTATCAGACCTGCTCCATTCTCATCATGGACCACTCCATCGGATCTGCTTAATTCCAGTGATGCACTGGTCCATCAGACCTGCTCCCTTCTCATCATGGACCAATCCAGCGGATCTACTCAATTTCCACCATGTGCCAGTCCATCAGACCAGCTCAATTCCCATCATGCATCAGTCCGTCAGACCTGCTCCATTCCCATCACACACCAGTCCAACAGACCCGCTCCATACCCATCTCGCACCAGAATGTCAGACCTGTGTCACTTTCCAAATCACTGGATAACTGATTCCCATTATCCAGCACTACATCTGACACAATAAGTCCTCCAACTTCAAGCCAAGGGGATTATCACCTTTTATGGGAGACTGTAAACGTTATGCATATGTCTGTGTGATGTGTACATGTTACACAAACATTACACACATGAGATTAAGGAGACTGGCACCATGCCGCAAAACAACAGCATGTTTTCTCCTCTGATTCCGGCTCCTTTATCCCTCCATCAGGGAAGTGGCACATCCTCCCAGCTCTCTGCCAGCAGAGGTGCCACCATCACAAACACCTTCACAACGTGTCACCAGTCTCAGGACACAGCGATTCAGAGGTGTCTCCGGCCGGTCAGACCCCCGCAGGCCCACTCCGGGGAGGATACGCCTTATACAGCGTCTCTGAGATTTTGGCCGTCAGCCTTCGGCACTCCTGGGGGGTCAGAACGGCAACAAATGTGGGCATGAAAAGCGCTGGATGGCCCCCGGACGGGTGCGCGGACAGCCGGCATGGTCGCATTGGAAAGCTGTCAAACCTGCGAGATGTGCGGGAAGTGAGCAGCTCGGCACCACGGGCTAGAACCTCCCTATTGTGCCGCCATAATTGATTTCAGGATAAAGCGAGATTTAAACTCACTGTGTGTTTCAGGCATATTCATGTGTCATTAGTGAAGGCCCCCATTTTATAACTTTGTTACAAAGGAGAGGATAAAGTTTAACAGCTCAGCTAAACTGTGTTCCTTTAAAGTGCGTTCTTAATGGATATTTGAGGCTTGACATTGAGGATGACTTTGGACAAAGGCACATCCTAATGAAGGTTTTATGGGACAAAAGGAAAATTCAGGCCCATTTTGCTGCACTCTTGGAATGGCGAGAAAGCGGCCATTAACAGCTCTGACAGTTTGGTCTGTCTGTGAAACATTTTGCATGTCAGATTAGCTAAATAGTGCCAATCCGCCCAGCGCTTTAGAGGCGGGTAAATGAACTGGGCCCAGTGTCGCCGGCTTGGCACAGACATTCCCCCCCCCCCCCGCTCCTTTCCGTCGCTCAACCGCTCCATGCTGCGCGGGACGCAGGAACCCCAACCTCGGCGGAGGGACATTTCCAGACAGAGCCGTGCTGCAGTCCCATGCCCCGGATGCCTCCGCCAGTCTCCCTCCCCAGGGCCGAGTTACAGGTCATGTCATTTCTCAGCCTCTATATGTTTACCTGGAAAACTGATGGATGTACAAACCGTGGCTGCAACACGAGCGCAGCACCACGGGCTCTCCGACTCACCGACCGCGAATTAGCCGCCGTCCAAAGTGAGCCGCTTTTAACGCGCTGCCACAGCAATGAAAACCGGCGAATAAAAGAGACCATTATCGTAGTGAAATTAGCAGAAAGAGAAGCACAGAAAACTGGGCTGGTGAGATGCTACCACTTAAAAAAGAGACGACAAGTTCTGCTGGCAAATGTTAATCCCCCACATTTGTGTGCCCTATGACATTGCTTATAAACATATTACAATGTGTACTCACGCAAACAGCGGGATGTATTACTGGAGCAGTTCAGGGTAAGCACTTTGGTGACCAGGAAAGGGTTCATCCTGACCACAAACCCACAGATCAGAGAGCAGAAAACCATCTCCTTAAGCGCTGAGCCCCACGCTGGCGGTCCAGCCTCATTAATCACGACTGTACATTTAAAGATGCTTTACGGCCTCGACTATATGCTGGGTGTTCATAGTGACGGGAACGCCGACCGAAAAGCCGCGCGTTTGGTGGGAATAAACCGAGCGATTTGGATCCGATTTGCTTGGGAATTAAGGGTGTGAAGGTGAGGGCTGCCAAAGTAACTGGAAGTCATCTCTATGACAACCAAAGGTTCATAATGTAATCACAGACATCATTTCCGACGACTGCAGCCGACTGGGCCTTGATTTTGAGGCATTTTACATGTAAATGGCCACCTTTGCCCTGTAGCAAATATACATAGTCATTATCAACACACTTTCTTGCTTCTTTAGGAGCCAGCCGAAGCAACTGATGTGGGGAATTAACTACATGGAAGCCGGCAGAGAATCACACGGCGAACTGTGACCATGCCGGTTGTTAATATCAAGGCCATTTATCCCAGAAGATGAGCCAATCGCCGCCTACTGCCATCCCAGGGCCTGAGATCAAGCATCCATCTCCGTGAACCTTGCAGATGTCTCTGTCCCACGTGCACTGGACCAGATGTCACCATCATTACGGCACAGAGATGTGCAGGTCACATGATAGACTGCTCAAATCCCAGCCCAGGATCTGAGACCCCCCCAATCTGACACTCCTGTCATATGCTGGGCTCTTTCTGACACTCGAACAAACCACTCTGAAGTAAGCGTCTTTCCAGGATACTCATTAAAAATCAAACCTTTATACCAGCCTAAATCGAGCCTCGTCTTCCCTGACAGCGAGGAGTTGGGAACGGAGCACCGATGGAAAATACCGGCAAACAGCACCACGAATCGGCATTTGACCTTTGGCAAGAACACAGTCACACCACGTTTCAGGGTCAGAGGAAATCAAAGGAATTAGTCAGAAAAAAACAACAGTATCCCCCCGATTACAGCAGGCTTCCGCCAAAGAGGATTTAAAGCTTAACTTTTTAAGATTTACCAGACTTAGGTTGAGGACAGACAGTAATTGAATAAGATATTTGCATAAGGATTACTACACAAGTTATAATTTGTTTCATTTACTACATCCAAAAGATATACTTTTTTTATCTTGCAAGAGAAAAAAATGTGACCTGTGTTTACACACACTGACTGCTTGAGAGACACATCCGGACCGTGAGCTTTATTCACACCCGCGAGCCCAGTGGCCCATGGCATGGAAGCCGCCCAGTGCAGCCGTTAGAGATCCAAAGGCATCGTGACCCAGTTCCTGTCCCACAGCTCAGCCACCAACTTGCCGGGGTTTTTTTTTTTTTACGAAAAGCCTCTGTCCGTAAGGAAATGTCCGGAGGTGGTTTTGGGATTCTGCCGTCTCCCAGCCACACCGATCTCATCAGCGGCAGAAAGAACACAGCTTACTCTGTCATTAGCTGCTGCCCAGTGGTGCGATTTAAGTGGCAGAGCATCCATACCCATCTAACGGGGAGACCTGGCCAAAGGTTTACGTGCATTTAGCCGATGCTTTTCTCTAAAGTGAAACATAACTGAGGAACTAGGATCACACAGTCCCTGGAAGAGTTTGGGCTCCCGGGACCCTGAGAGGATCCTAGGACCCTGGAACCTTCCAGTCACTGACATAAGATCCTAACCCAGTGAGGCACCCGCCGCCATAAAGCCTGCAGGAAGAGCAGAGTGATGCTCTAGCACAGGATGGAAAGTGAGCATGTATACTAATGCACCTGTAAAGTAAGGGAGGCTGCGGTGGGGGCAGTTAGTCAACAGCCCCTCATGGCAGAAGGACCAGGAGCCCAGCAAGAGAGAATCAGCGCAAGACGGGCCAATGAGGGTGACTGGGCAGCAGTTAGAGGAATCGGGAGCATGTAAGGGATGCCAGGTGGGGAGTGGACCAGCCTGGCACAGAGTCCTTCTGCATAACTACATGGTGAAAATAGGAAATTACCCTGACAGAAAGCCAGTGAGCAAAAAGGCAGTGAGCAGAGAGCCAGCGAGCAGAAGAGCAGCAGGCCAGTGAGAAGAAAGACAGTGAGTAGAGAGCCAGTGAAAAGTAAGGCAGAGAGCCAGTGAGAAGAAAGGCAGTGAGCAGAAGAGCAGCACGCCAGTGAGAAGTAAGGCAGAGAGCAGAGAGCCAGTGAGAAGAAAGGCAGTGAGCAGAAGAGCAGCAGGCCAGTGAGAAGTAAGGCAGAGAGCAGAGAGCCAGTGAGAAGAAAGGCAGTGAGTAGAGAACCAGTGAGCAGAAGAGCAGCAGGCCAGTGAGAAGTAAGGCAGAGAGCAGAGAGCCAGTGAGAAGAAAGGCAGTAAGTAGAGAGGAAGTAAAAAGAAAGGCAGTGAGCAGAGCCAGTGAGGAAAAAGCAGAGAGCCAGTGAAAAGAAAAAAACAAAGAGCCAGTAAGAAGAAAGACAGAGAGTCAGCGAGCCAGTAAGCTGAGTGCCAGTGAGCAGAGAGATAGCCTAGACTAACCGCCAAGGTTTCAAAAGCAGAGGTGAGCCAGCACTGCCGCCTGAAATGAAGCCGTAACCAGCCACCCCCCAAAAAAGGGGGGCAGGGACAGGCAAGAGGAAGAGGTCCATTGCAGCACCCCGACATGGTGCAGCGGGCAGGGGGAGATAAGGCGGCAGGGGGGGTTGGGCGAAGCTCGAGCCTCTCCTGAAGACTGATAAGTGTAATCAGCAGAGCGAGAGTGGAGCTGGGAAGCCAGCGGAGATCCTCCTGATAGGAGAGGATGGAGTGATCTACGGTATCGGGAACAGCAGCCACATGGAGAGTAATTAGGGCCCGGCGAGGAGGTACTGTGCACACAGGGAGCTGAACAAGCAGCCGCCTGTCCCACCCACACCACGGCTCCTAGCCACACGTTTGCCCCCGCTCACTCTTACTGGTGCATAGCCCAAGGTGCATCCTCTCTGTATCCTGGCCCGTATTTCCCCGTTCGTGACCCATTCAGGCCGAGTCCGGTCAGCATCCGCAGCCGGTCCTGCCATCTGCGCAGCCGTTCCGGGGTCAGGCACTGCTCCCGGGCTGCTACAATAAATGCTTCCCCTAAAAGTGGCAGTATGGTAATTAAAACAAGGTGTAAATACCACTGGTGGTGAGATGCCCGATTGGCACGTGCACAGCGGCAACCTTAGCTGGGACCTCATTGACTAAACGAACAGGACTCTTCTCCACAGGTGCCAGACCTATGCTCTAAATGGTGCACTCTTCACCGGCGGGTGCTCTTCTTCCATCCTTGCAGCCCACGACTGACAGCATGCATCCTTAGTTCAGCGGTAGCCTTAGGGTGTCTCAGAAGAGGCTTGCTACAGACCGCAGAGCTGACCAAGATTTGGAGAAAAGGGAGTAATTCAGGAGTTGCGGGGGGAAGACGCGGCATCTACGAGTCACGAAGGAGCAGAAGGGAAGGGACGGCGCCGATCCCGCACTTCCGGGCCGATCCATCCGAACGCTGCACAGATTAAAACAGACACCGGCAAGGAGCTGAGACTTTCCCTCCTTTTTCAGTTCGGCTGGCATTCTTAACCAAAGGAACGCTATTTACTCACTTTGAAGACGCCTGTCACTCTAAGTGGCATATATCTTTCCAAACGTGTCATCTTTTATACATCTGTAAGGCAAATGTAGCACGTTTACCATTTTTAGCTCTTGGCAGCCCAGAACTTCACTGATCCGCCTGCGATACAAATATCAGGCACCTGCAACTTCTCCCGCTCTCCGCGAATCATTAGAGAAGTCGGCGCATTGGGGGCTGCTCCTACCTCTCTCTGCCTGCTCTATTCAAATCTAACATCCATCCATCCATTTTCTGCGCCCACTTGTCCTATGCAGGGTCACAGGGGACTGGAGCCTATCCCAGAGGCCATCGGCACAAGACAGGTATTAACCTAGCATGGGGCACCGGCCCATCGCAAGAGATCTAACATGATTGTGATTCTTCTTCTTTTTTTTTGTGGGTCAAAGCAAATGTTCACCCTCACTAAAATGCCCCCTGAGCCTTGATCCAGTTGGGATGCAATACAGCATTTTTAATTAGCCCACTTCTGCAAAAACACTCATGCCTAATTCTTGCCCCGAATCAAACTGTTTGCAGACACAGCATCACTGAATTCTACAACAGGATGCCAGTGTCATCAGAGCTAAGACAAACACGGAAGGCCAACATGGCGACATTCACACGTGTGTTCATCCCACATGTGACCATGCGGTGTGGCTTGCCGCTCGGCGACATGCTGGGAGGGAGAACATGGGGTTGTGGAATGTATCTATAATCTCAGAGCGATGACGGGGGGCCCATATGGACGGCACTTCTGTCCAAGACGAGCTCTGCCAAAATTATGCACCCATCTGATCCATCGGTATATGTTTTACAGGATCTAACACTCCTATCGTGGAGCGTCTCACATAAATCGCACCTGCCCGTAACATATTAGGGAGATGGAGGCTAGAGAATGAATCAGGTTCTCCATTCGTTGGAGCCCCTACACTTGATACACTCTGAGTTCCCTCTGATGTTTCATATCCATGTCCGCAGCCTCCACTGAAGCCACATATCATTCAGACTTTTAGTTATTCTCCTGCAAAACGTCCAGCTGGTCCCATGGCTCCAATCCAGCCCTGCACAGGGTCTCTACCTTCAGCCGTCGCAGGTCAAGAAATGACATGCATATACAGAAGCAGCGATGTGATCAAGATTCAAGTCCACATGAGCAGAGGGTCCTCCCCACACAAACACACACAGAACCATCAATCTGTCTAGGTTATGCAAGCATCAGGTCAAACGCCACCCATGCACTGGTCCTCCTGGGACCAAACTGTGACCTGCGACAGTGACACAAGGGATATCCTGTTGCTTTCAATGCCAAGGCTCCACAGACAGCACTGAAATTACCCAAGAACTCCAAGACAGGCACATTTGCCCCAGCTGAGAGAGGAATCCGTGAGGTAACCTTCTTTTTCACCTTCAGATAGACCATTCTGGAAGGTGGCGGGGGGAGAAGTAATCCTGACAGCTGTGTAACAGGCTTCAAAGCATCCAGGGACACCAGACAATTCATACACACTGCGCAAATCCCACATTCAGCTGGACAATTAACATGACAGTGCAGATGACACAAAAGAGATGCTAATTCTGTCAAATGAACCTTTGTGTCTTGACAAAAGGACCCATCCTAATTGTGAATACGTTATTCACCAGAAAGGTACTGTACTCAGGTCAAACCGCACACAAATAATAGGGACGACAGTATTCATACTTCGGACTTGATGTTTAAAGCTGGGGCAGGGAGCAGTGGCTCCAATGAAAGCGCCAAAAATGTATATAACATCTCTTGCTTTCTGAAATGCCCTACCCATTAACGTCCGAGTAGAAGTGGGGGAAAACATCCTGGAGGGGAAAAAAACGACAGTAAGCGGGTATCGCAAATCTCTTTTGAGGAAGGAGGCGAGATAAGCCCTAAGTGGGGCAAGCGGCAAAAAGCCTGGCACCTACTGGTGTGCGTACAAGACGGCGGCTCAGATGAGATCGGGGGCTTTTTGGGGCTTGCCAGCTACATAAATCACAATGACTATGTGGACGGCTTCATAAAGCGGCCCTTGCTCGCCATTCCGCGCACGGCGCCCCGACTCGCCGCCCAGCATGCCGATCATCCGGCCGGCTCCGGGGGGGAAGCCGTCTCCTCCGCTTCCCCAGAAACATAGCCTACTGTCACACTCGGCTGGCTCTGATGCATGCAGACCCCCCAATAACGACACCACGTCTGATTATTTAAGCGTTTTTTTCCATTTATTTATTGTTTGCATGTAATATGCACAGCGTGATTTGGTGGTTTCAAGCCGCGCTTATAGCGGGCTGCTTCCCCGAGGTGCGAGTGGCGGACGGCGGAGTGCAAAGTAACGCTGACTCGGGGGGGGGGGACCGGGAAAATAACATGCAGCGGCTTACATAAGTGATCTGGGTGTCGAAGGAATGAACGCGACTGGCGGAGGAAATGGGATATTGATTTAAACCGAATACTAAGAAAACAGAGCCGTGTAAAAGAAACTATCAACAGGTATTAATCGCCGGGGGGTGAGGGGATTCGTTTGGTGGCATGGCTTCTGACAGCTTCTAACGTTTGGATTATTAGGAAGAATTAGGCTGTTTAGTGGAATTTAGTTTTACACCGACACGCCGCCGTACGCAGCGCCGAGTTCCTTATAATATTCGGCACTTTCCCAAATCGCAGGCTTTAAGCGCCGGCCGTCTGCGTGGGGTTCCGTCTGATAGCCGCCTCTCCATGTGGGCAGCTTACAGCCGCGTCTCAGTTTATGATCCCCAGGTCCCTCATCATAAGTGTCGCCGTCCTTGGGGGTTGGGCCGGCGGGGGGGCGGGCGGGCCGGCGGGGGGGGGGGCGGGCGGGGGGGGGGGGGGGGGGGGGGGGGGGGGGGAGGGG
>JAODKN010000041.1:6472186-6484903 GCA_026774425.1 Petrocephalus zakoni
ATCTAATGGACACAGCACTGTGAGGTACACAATGGTATGCCAAATGTATCTAATGGACACAGCACTGTGAGGTACACGATGGTATGCCAAATGCATCTAATGGGCAGAGCATTGAGAGGTACACAATGGTATGCCAAATGTATTTAATGTATACAATATTATGAGGTACACAATGGTATGCCAAATGTATCTAATAGACATAGCATTGCGAGGTACACAATGGTATGCCAAATGTATCTAATAGACATAGCATTGCGAGGTACACCATGGTATGCCAAATGTATCTAATGGAAACAGCATTGCGAGGTACGTGATGTTATGCCAAAAGTATCTAACGGACACAGCACTGTGAGGTACACAATGGTATGCCAAATGTATTTAATGGACACAGCACTGTGAGGTATACGATGGTATGCCAAATGTATCTAACGGGTATGCCAAATGTATCTAACATTATGTATTAAAGTACAAGAGGTACTTTAAGGTACATGAGGTACATAGAGGTATGTATTAATGTACACTGCAGTGTGAGGTACATAGAGGTATGTATTAATGTACACTGCAGTTTGAGGAACATAGAGGTATGTATTAATGTACACTGCAGTTTGAGGTACATAGAGGTATGTTTTCATAAACACTGCAGTGTGAGGTACATGGATGTATTTATTAGTATACACTGCGGTGTGAGGTACATAGAGGTATGTATTAATGTACACTGCAGTTTGAGGTACATAGAGGTATGTTTTCATATACACTGCAGTGTGAGGTATATAGAGGCATGTATTAATGTACAATGCAGTGTGAGGTTCAGCATTATAGTACACAGGGTGTGTTCAGAGGGTAACATGATGTTCCCATCTGTCCCATGATCTGCTGCTCCTTCTCCTCAGATATACTACTAAAATCCTTCTGATTTTCATAGCAGCACTGTTCTTAGCTCTGTTACCTCACACTTCTAGCATCAAGGTTTAAGTCTCCACTTTGTCTCCACGTGTGGAGTTTACATGTTCTCCCCATGTCATTGTGAGGTTTCAAACATGTTCTCTGACTTCCCCCCACAGTCCAAAAACATGCTGTGGTTAATCGGAGTTTCCAAATTGCCTATATGTGTGCATCTGTGAGTGAATTGTATGTGTGAGCTCTGCAAAGGGTTGACACCCAATCCTGGGTTGTTACCTGCTTTGTGTCTGTAGCTTCCAAGATAGACCTCAGACACCATGTGACCCTCGACAGGACAAATGGGTACAGAAGAATGGAACTTTTTATAAACATTTTCAACAATGATTTTCAATGATTCAGTTTTCTACCAAGTTTATCAGTTACCTGAACCATAAAACAACACTAAAGCTAATCCTAGTAATATGAGTCTAAGAAATCAACCTCAGCTTTCCGCTCATGGTGTAAGAAAAGCAATGAGGATCCCTCCCCAACCAGCCTGGTATAAATTCTCCAGCCAATGGGAAACTACCGTGAGTGGTAGGGAGTGACGTTTCCGGTATACTGAATCACTGTATTAGCTTGCTAGCTGTAATCTTCAGGCAGGCCACAGTAATCCATATGGTCAGGATTAGAGCAGATTTGCCACAGCTTGTACATAGGTGCAACTAAATTAACATCCATCTGAAAGTCAAGTAGCAATCATCATGGTATGGATTAGAACACTGCTCATTAGAAATTAAAATGCAGTAGCTGTACCCTAAGGACAGACTATTCATCATGTCTCATGTATTTCCTTATTTCTGTAAACTACCAGTAAATTCTTTCCAAAAAAGGAACCCCCCTAATCATACAGCCAGCTGAGAGCTGTTTAATTCTAAGGACATGTTTACATTGATTTAGCACAGTGTTTCCTAATCCGCTCCTTGGGGACCCACAGACAGTCCATGTTTTGGCTCCTACTGGGATGTAGAAGGGAGCAAAAATGTGGACTTTTTGGCAGGGAACTGGGAGGGAGTAAAAATCTGGACTGTCTGGCAGGGACCAGGGAGGGAGCAAAAATGTGGAGTGTCTGGCAGGGACCGGGGAGGAAGCAAAAACATGGACTGACTGTGGGTCCCCGAGGACTAAACTGGGAAACTAAATTTTAGCAGACACTTTTATCCAAAGCAACGTACAATTGAGGAGGCCCTTAAGCAGTTGAACTGCCTCGCCCAAGGGTCCAATGGTAACATTATTGCTCTCCATGGGATCTGAACCAGTAACGTTCTGATCCAATGCACGACACCATAAATATATAATTAGTTTTGTTAAATCGAGTGTTTAGAACATTTCCAAATAACACATTGTCCAAAATTTCCAAAAGACAGGAACAAATATAATTGTTTTGTTGAAATTTTAGGATCATGACTATGTAAGTGAGATACAAAGCACTGTAAGATTAAACTGGCTAAGAAATAAAGAGGGAAACCACTCAGAAGCCGCTAATTATCACAATAACAGGAAAAAGCACGTTAACCTTTATTAACAAGCATGTCTGACTCGAGATGAAGTACACAGGAGAAGAAGCAAGTAGCCGGAAACCAGCCGGAGCAGGTTTGCTGTATATATTGCACGTGAGCCCACAACGTTTTGGAGACGGGGGGGTTGCCAGCACTCACACGGGGAGAGGATGGACTGTTCCTGACAAACGAGCACTTTTAATTATTGCATGTAAACTTTTTATCACAGCTAACCTGATAAAAGAAGACTGTGGGGGGCTGGAGAGTCAGGCCGTCTGTGTCATTCAGATGCCATTAAACACTGCAAACCAACACAGACTTTCACACACAAGTCACCCTTGATGAGACTAATTATCTATTTGATAGAAGCAGTGCTTCTTTTTTCAAAACAAAACTGAAGATTGTTACTTGAATTCTAGAGCGTTCTCTCGGTACCCTGAGAATGCAGAAGTCACAGACAGCTGTATTAATTATGGCAATGCTGTCCAAATAAGGAAATGTACACAGGAACTGTGCTGTTTATGATCTCTCTGGCTGTACGATGATGAAAGGCTGATGAATTTACTCGCAGCCCCCTCTTATCGCCTTCCCCAAGTTAAGCAGAACATGGTGCGTCTATAGCAGGGGGACCCTGTATCTGATCCTCTCATCAGTGAGATGCAAAGACATCTTTGGTAATTAAATTCTCGTCGCACAGTTTCAATGACTGAAGCAGTCTGGTGTAATTCCCATTCAGGAATTTCTCTGTTTCTCAGTTTTCGTGAGGGGAGATTACCCATACTCACAGGCCGGGGGGGTGGGGGGGTGGGTTGGTTTGGGGCATGCTGCAGGTTGCTGACTAAGGCAACAGCTGCGGGGGTGATATAGATCATGGAAATCCACTTCTCACCTCTGCAGATTGCTCGCCTTCATCTTTCAGCGTGCTCTAATTTACATATTGTACTTCTTACTATCTAATCCCCTGGCTGGCAGAGTGATGTCACCACTGGGCCCTTGAGCATGGCCCTTAACCCCATTGGCTGACGCTGTGCTGTGAGCTCAGAACTTGCTCACATCTGTATCTGTGTCTGTACATGTTATGGAGAGCAAGCTGGGCTAGGCAGAAGCACAACTTCCCCAGAGTGATCAGAAGGTCACTGGTTCAGGTCCCCTTAGCAGCAGAACAGTCATCTCCACTGGGCCCTTAAGTAAGACCTTTAACCCCCCCTCCTAAAATGCCCCAGGGGCGCTGGATAAATGGATAGCCCTACGCTCAAACCCCAAGCTTCACTCTTACCTGTACTGATACTGCTACAAATAGCAAGTCACTCTTCTAGTGTTCTACTAAACTCGGCAAGTCAAGGTTTGCTGTGCTTTACTAATCTGTGAATTGGATATTTCATTGGCCCAGATCTTGCTTTGGACCTCAATCAAAGGTATTGCAGCTAACTGGCTCCTAGGGGCCAAGCAACTTGTGTTTGTTGGTCATTGAGTCAAATGCAGTGTCACTAGGCTGAGAAAGCTGTCATTCCTCCAGAACTCTTGCTGAATATTGTTATTTTCTTCCTATTACCTTTACCAAGCCAGTATGTTTTGTGATCTGCGCAGTATATTTTTGGATCAATGGCTTTGCTTCGCCTTGGGTGCGTGAGCGCGGCACATGCTGTCGGCAGCGTGCGCTCCATGTGAGCCCCAGAGGCCCCTGCATCTTAATGAACATCGCCATGCTGTCAGAGAACGACAGATAACTAATACTATTCATCTTTCAACAAAGTTGTCAATGTCAGTGACGGCAGGCAGAGATATATCTCACAGAGCGGATCGGCAGACATAAATCGAGCGCGTGTGTAAATGTACATGCAATGACATCCTGATGTTAGGCCATTACAGACATGACAGAGAAATGTACCATTCACACAGGAAGCCCCCTACCAGTGATAAATGGCGTGTTGTGCTCTGGAGATAGTCAAGACAGAGACGACCAGAGCTAGGACAAAATATTAATGTTGAACTTTATGAATTTCCAAAGACTCATAAAAAAATACATTGCAGAAAGTGTTATTTAAAATAAAATGAATTTGCCGATATAGTTCCTGAAATATTGGCATGCATTAAGAGCTCTTTCCATTTCTTTTTATACTCTGTCTTCACTTGACGAAACAGTGGTCATGACTGCTTCGAGTTTTTAATCAGCCCAAGAATTCCTATCTGTATTTCTTTCCATGTAGAAGTTCTGCAGTATCAGTGTTTTGAGCTGGTTTGACAGAAATCACAACCCTGTAGGAGGAGGGCTGATAGGTGTTCTGTGTTTGCAAAGAATTCTGAGTTCTGCCTTCTAGAACCAGCAAAGCTAGTTATCAGCAGTTAGCTTATCCGTATGTATTGGGTGATAAGGGGGAACTCAGTCAAATAAATATCTTTTGTGATGGCCTGTCTCTGTGAGGGACATTCTCTATGCTGGTGAACATTGTGGTGAGATGACCACAGCTGGAGACTTGTAGTACTTCACCATACTGGCCAAAAGAAAAGTTTGCAAACTGCAGGCTGTTGCAGGCTAACTGGTGGTTTCTTTGAGCATGGAACTGGAACATGGAACATGGATCATCTTCGAGATGCCATGACAAAAATGACTGGAAGATGCTCTGATGGATTAAATACAACATCTGTCACAATGTCAGCCTGTCCCACTAAATCTCAGATGACCTGAAAGGCCTGTCATGATACCCGTGGCATCAGCGAGGACATAACAGGATCTTCTGGTGGTGGACTGTGTGTCTGACCTTCACTCCATCGGCGCCAAGAAGCCACTTCATCTGGGGGCTCCCCTCTGCGATACCATAAGATTTGAGACACCTTTTCGCCTTCAAAGAGAGTGGGAGATCCTCTCGAAAGCTTTGGAAATGGATTTTGTGCGGATTATCTAAAGATCTTAGTTGTAATACGGAAGCAATGCACTTTTCACGGCCTGAGAAAAGTAAACTTCATTTTCGCCAGTATGAGAATAAAATCACAGGAACAAGGCCTTCCCCATTCCTTCTCAACCAGTCTCACTATACTCAGATGTTGATGAATCCAATTAAAATATTAGCAGACATGGCGGCCATGTTTTCTGCTCAGGGTGCTGATCTCCAACTCCTTGTTGTGTGGGTACAACACCGTGAAGGGCTGGCATTTCACACAATATCTGAATTCACGAGCAATCCAGGCAGAGTTTGCCAAGCCTGCCCCAAAAAAGACATTGGATTCTCTACTTTCTGATTTTACGGCTCTTAAGAGCTAGCATGGAGTACTGATCACAGTGTGTGATGAACATCCAGAATGATGCTCTAGGATATGGTGAATTCATGTCTCAACAATTACGAGTTGGGCTACTGTCCTGGCCAAAATCTTTATGGAGTCGGCAAACGTTCCCACACTCTGAATGTCGGGCAAATCACTCATCGAGATTCACAGCTCTGAGACTGCCATTCGAGTGTTCTTAGCAGCATGCCGAGAAATTGCCTTAATCTATGGAGCTGTATACAAACACTTTAATGTGGATTCCATGGATCCAAACCTTAGGGTATTTGACATGCCTCATGAGGCCTCTTCAAACATTTTTAAATGACTTCAAATAGTATTTTCTGGAAATATTTGAAAATGGCTCTAAGTACAATTTACCGCTCAATGAACTCAAGTAGTAAAACCTGCAGTGGTAGCTTTTGACATACAGAAATTGGCAATCCAAATAGAAGTACTTAAATACTGCTGAATTTGACCCTTAGAGTAAAACCGTAAACTGTATTTCAAACTGTATCTGACTTATGTCATGTCTATGTCTCAGTATGGCATACTTAAATCTCATATATATTCTATTTATTATGTTCTCTTTGCACTATGACTAACGAGATCAAAATTTCAGCATTGTGTAGCTGATGATGACTATATATATACTTTGACTTTGATTTGACTTAGAGGCCTGTCAGATCTAAAACTGACATTTTTTCATGTCCCTTCTGGCTCTTTCCAAGTGGTCAAGGTGCTGGTTGAGGGACAGACATCTTGCCTTTGAAGATCAGAGCACTCCTCACGTGTTCCTCTACTCTCAACTGCGTAGGTGATTCTTTTATCCACAGAGACATGCATCCGTCCCTGAAAACGGCAGCTTGAGGGCCGGCAGTCCGTTAAGTGGGGTCTTCCGCTTCCTCAGGTTATTGAGCCACATCCTAGCCCCCTGTAGCTGCAGTACTACAATCGCGATGTTGGTGTAGTATAAGACATGGGTCAGAAACAACCCAAGAAGCCCTGTAATTTAACTGGCTGGTGGTGGAACCAAGGTCTGCTCTCTGTATAGAGGACAGCAACTCCCTCCAAAGAGAACCATGCCAAGCAGACCGACAGGGAAGGATCTGGTCTTTGCGAATGCCGGTCACACACTGCTGTCACCTCCTGCAGACGAATCGGTCCCCCATGAATGTCCAGAAGGTCCGATCAGGTCCGGCGGCCAGCCAAGCTCCCAGGCTTGGCAGGAGATACCACTCCCCAAAGGCCGTCACAGCAGAACCCCACGTGGCCTCGAGATCCTAGAACATGGTAGTGTGTGATAGCTTGCAAGAAGAGCAATTCTGGGAAAACGGCGCATTGTCAACCTTCCCAATTGGTTTTTGAAAAGGAAACAAGCACTAAAAAAGAGACAGGCAATGAACAAGGTCTGGGTTCCATGTTCTGTTGGTTTCAGGGCATTTTAAATGCGTTTGCCTTGTGTTTGGTAGGTCGTCTGCACACCGTCTGCAGGAAATTGGTATCAGAAAGGCAGAGCTGTGAAAAGGTCAGATAGTACGGACTTCAGTGAATGAAAAAGTGTCCTGCTCATCATATTTATCGAGGCTCCATGTAACATAAGGGAAAAAAGTATCGATTGGTGAATTATGTTTTCCTTGTGCTTCGGAGTTTTAATTAGGTTGGATGCTCATTAATAATCTCCGGCTGTGCACGCACCAGTACCAGCTTAACGCTGACTGAGAGGGACACAAACACACACACAGCTTGCCGCTGTCGGTGATCACGCCTGAGATTTTGCACCGAAGAAGCTCTGTGTGGAACGGACCTTTGAAGAGAATATCTGAAATGTCATGGAAGATTTTCTCCAAAGTAACCCCCCCTCCATCCACAAAATCAAAAATAAACTTTAAAATGGCTCACCTGAGGTAGGTGCACACATCCAGTAAAGAGATCTGAAAGATTTGGGCAAACTCAGAGCCAGCGAATGACACACATAATCTGAAAGGCAGAAATTAGGAAGAGAAGGCATTGTGGGGCATACGGATCCCTGGGATTTCACTGACAGATCCGCAGCCTTAAAGCCACCATTATCTGTGGCGCTCTGAAGCGGCAAGGATGAGGAGAGCACTGCCCCCCCCCCCCCAAAACGAGCGCACGAGGCCGTGATCGGGGGTCTGTCTGCGGGTATTACATCAAGCCGGAATCCGAAAACACGCCAGCAACACAAAAGGCTCCCTGCGTATCTAACACGCTAAAGCGATGTTCGGTTTTAAAGGATGTTTGTTGACAGGTAGACAAAGTAGTAATGTGTACAGTAAGAAGGACAGGACAGACCAGCCCCCCATCCTCCCTGCATCCTTAGACCCTTCTCAGCCCTCCTTCATCTGATTGTCAATCAGTGATCACTCCATCTCGGTTCTGGAGGCTCAGAAGTGATGTTTCCATATGAATATATTCTCTAGGAACAAACAACCTGCTTCTACGCACCACACCCGGTGCGGCACAGAGCAGTGTGAAAACGTGAGCCTGCGACACGCTTATGAGCGGCACACTCAGTGAGCATGCGGAAAGACAGTGACAGGAGAAGAGGCTCCACCTGCCCCTGCCACATGTGACGTCCTCCTTTGTCATGTGACTCCTCCAAGACCCAAATACCCAGGTTCAGGAACGCTGCAGCCAAGACAGGGAGTCCCCCGTCGCAGCACTGGCTGGCAGTGCCAGTCCGCACCTGTGAATGGAACCGCTATCAGCTGCCCAACCAGGGACGAGGAGGGGGCGGGGCCAAGAAACTGAGAGTGCACGCCCACGTGAAAACAGCAGTGCGGCCCGTGGCCTAAATTCACACAAGAACCAGCCTGGCAGCCCTAGCATGTAGAAATTCTTTGGGGGAGGGGGATGTGGGGTTATATTTTAAAATGGAAATAACTGAACATTAACTGGGGGGGGGGGTGTGTGTGAACAATGGTCATGAATTATGGACCAACAAGAACACGCAGATCTGCATGGACGTAGATGCAGTTACGGAGAGGAGGGTGCCCTCCTTACAGTGGCCTGCTTAGCTCCTAGGGGGAAGGGGATGCAGTCAAGCGCATTTAAGAACCCATGCTTATGGACTGGGGGGGGGGCATCGGTTTAATTGTGGTAAATGGATGAAACAAAATGAAAGCTCTGCAACATGAGATGGAGCCCGGGGGTTAAAATGCTGCAGAACACAGTCCCACTAAGGAGGCCACGTGCTGGGTCAGTGTGAGCCGTCCTGTGTGCGTTTGGGCTTGGGAGCTGCACTACTCCATCCAGGAAAGGATGTAACACAAGGTACCGCCCTGCTCTGACCGGGCTCTGATCGGAGCTCCCACTGAGCAGGAGTCCAGGCCCGCACCGTCGCGTTCAGCTTCACGGCCAGAAAAAAAAAGCCACACATCAACGGCGTTCGATAATTCAAAGGCAGTGTCCATCTGTCAGCGCTGAGTCACCGCGCATTCCGCTGCACATTCGATGCTGCGGCCAATGCCTCTGTAATGCGTTTATATCGTTGCAGAATGCCCACGCGGCAATTACACAGCTTAGTAATTAAATTAATAAAGAGGAGTAAAAACACTAATAAAGTCCTTGGAGAGAATACAGACCATTAAAAATTTGGAAGGGAAAATGAGGGGATTTCAAAAGATCCCGTCCTGCGAGAAAAGCCCCGGCAATGCACTGCTCCTTCCCGGAGCATGACGCAATGGTTGCACATGTGCTTAGCAGGAGATGTTGAAGGCGCCCCATTGCACAGTCAGAGCGAATCACTGTGGCCAGGCGCATCTGGAGGGAGAATGGGGCCCGATTCGAGGCATGGCGTACTGAACTAGCGAGCACCCTTCATACCAGCGATGCGGAACTGGGTGCTGTCTGAATGTGGATGGAGCCAAACCAGAATCCACCCGTAATGCAATTAATGAAGGTCAGGTTCTGAGATTCAATGGGGCCAAAACGGACGCACCCATGATTCCAGCCATGCAGAACCTGGAGCTGTCCATATGTGGGTGGTGCTGAAACAAGAACCTCAGTTCAGTGACGCAGAACAGGGAGCTGTCTGCATGTAGATGGTACTGAGCCAGGATCCACTGCTGATGTCATTGACGTAGAACTAGGAGCTGTCCTTGTGTGGATGGTGCTGAAATTATGATCTGCGTTTGATGCAGGTCACTGAGAACCTGGACCTGTCCTTGTGTGGATGGTTCTGAAATCCGGAGCTGCGTTTGATGCAGGTCACAGAGAACCCGGACCTGTCCTTGTGTGGATGGTTCTGAAATCCGTATCTGCGTTTGATCCAGGTCACCGAGAACCCGGACCTGTCCTTGTGTGGATGGTTCTGAAATCCGGAGCTGCGTTTGATGCAGGTCACCGAGAACCCGGACCTGTCCTTGTGTGGATGGTTCTGAAATCGGGATCTGCATTTGATGCAGCTCACAGAGAATCAGGACCTGCCCTTATATGTATGACACTGAACCAGAATTCAGCCTTGTTCCCAGCAACATTGACCTGAGGACTGTCCACATGGGGATGGTGCTAAATTATAAACTGTCTTTGATACAGGTGGTGCTGAAGTGAGAGTTGAACTCACATGGATGGTGCTGAATAAGGAGACGCCTTTGATGCAGGTGATGCTGAACTCTTGTATGGAGGGTTATGAAACATCTGCAGCAGTCGTCATGTGCTTTTATTGTAGGCCAGCACACCAGCGCAAAGTAACTGTGACACAATAAAAAATGATGACATCTTCAGAATAACCCAATCTCCGGCGTAGATAAAGTCAATATAATAGCCTAACAAGTGTTGCAATACCAGCTCAAAGCAGCAGATGTCCTTCTTCTATTTAAGCTGTGTGACACATTGGTTCACCTTTTTATTTTGTCCTTACTGACAGGTTATTGCCATGCCTGTGCTCCAGGTAAGGCTGAAAGAGCAATGACACACACTGAGGACACGTAAAATCTAATCATGTGCTGGGCATTCATTCATTTCCCCAGAACTACTTATCAAATGCAGGGCCAGAGAAAGCCTGGAGCGTGTTTGAGGGCGCACGCACACACACACGCACGCAGGCACACACACACACACGCACGCACGCACACACACACACACATACACACACACATACACACACACATACACACACGCGTGTGATTCAGAGACACTAATCTGCCTACACCTCACTGTTCTTGGACCGTGGGAGGAAACCAGAGTACCTGGAGGACGCCCACTCAAACATGTATTCATCCGGCCGGAATTGGGGCTACAGAGCCGGCGGTATGAGGCCAGTGCTGCCCACAAGCACAACAGGCCACTCAGCTGGTATTTGACTTATAAATATATACTGGTTATGCCAGAGGTCTGGGCCAAGAGGATAAAGGCTGGCAGATCAGAAAGAAGCACAATACGAATAAAAAGAAATAAACCCTTATTACAGCACACTCAGAGTGGCATTTTTTGAATGACCAGGAAAGCAAAGGAGACTTTAAGGCTTTTATAAGATGGGGGCATGAGAGGGACCATAATTCATACAGAGGGGTGAACAAATGGTACATTTTGAATTGGTGAGTGACAGGGGAGGGGGACACTCCAGGAACCAATCAGCTACTAGCTAAGGGAAGTGTATCCCTGCGGCCCCACCCCTGTATACACCACTGCAGGTGAGCCTTAGATAGAATGTCCATAAATACCTAATGCAGCTGCTTATATGGAAGAGCAGGTGAGACAGATGTATGGGCACCTCACAGCCACACACCTGAGAACAGAGCCCCTGACTAGTGATTCTCCCATCACTCCCTCCACTTCTCAGCTGGCCCTTGATACACTGTGGCAGCCGAGCCAAACTGACAAATGCTAGGCAGCCATCATTAATTCCGAGTGGTCAGCACTGGGCAGGGTGTGAGATTAGAGCCCGCCCCATGTTGGCGCAGGGCTTTTCGGCTGATGGTGGCCCAGCACACGTATTTCTGTGATTCCAAGCTAAAATGTCGACGGCTATTCTTGAGCAACCTAATTCTTTGGTGGAAAAATCCAATAAAATGTGTTTTTCTTTTCCATGACTCACGCTCCAGTTTCCAGCAATAGACCCTATCAGGATGGTTATAAGGGTTAGGGGGAAGTGGCCCCCTCCTGGCCAGATCCGGCCCGAGCAAGCCATATACCTGGTCCCTAATAAAGCGTTGTCCAAGTGCGGCGCTGTATGTCAATGGGGAAAGCAGCGCTGCCCGGTTTTGCCGCTTTGCCGCGCAGCTCAAAGTCCAAACCGACCGAACTTTGACCGAGCTCGCTGACCTCTAGCAAAGTGGCATCCAGCCAGATATAATATTCGATTTGTGACGGGCAGGATCGGCGACAAGGAAACCGAACTGCATAGCATGGAGGAGAAACTATTAGGCCTAATTGCAGTATTCCAGTAACCTGAATTATTTAATGTCACTTTAATGTCATACCGATTTTTAATTCAGGAAAAAAATGCACTGACCCTCACCATTCATACGAAGTTCCTTCACTAAATTAAATTCACGTTTAGGGTCGTGTATTGAAAGTAAAGTTTCGCAAACCGATTTTTTTTAACATTTCCACCAAACAGCAAGAAACCAAGTACCTTTCTTGGTGTAAAACGGGGTAACTTATTTTGTTTCAAGCCGAAAAACACTTTACAATCACACTTATTTTTATGGCAAGCGCTCTTTCATGCCGTAATGTTCACCCGGATCGGCGCTGACCGTGTGGCCGGTAGGGCTGGACAGATCGATCCAAATATCAATAGTATCGGTACAAACGGTGGTATTGGTATCGGATCGATACTAGCGTGATGGGATCGATACTGTTCCAATTTCTCTCCTTTACACTCCCAAACGTAGACACATCTGTGCGAGCAAACTGCCCAGTCTGCACCTTGCAGCTCACTTCGCCCCTCCTGCACCTTGCAGCTCACTTTGCCCCTCCTGCACCTTGCAGCTCACTTCGCCCCTCCTGCACCTTGCAGCTCACTTTGCCCCTCCTGCACCTTGCAGCTCACTTC
>JAODKN010000041.1:6489390-6503641 GCA_026774425.1 Petrocephalus zakoni
AGAGTTTCATTGTCACTGTCAGCGTCTCCGCCAACTACAGTCCAGCTGAAGAGTTTCATTGTCACTGTCAGCGTCTCCGCCAACTACAGTCCAGCTGAAGAGTTTCATTGTCACTGTCAGCGTCTCCGCCAACTACAGTCCAGCTGAAGAGTTTCATTGTCACTGTCAGCGTCTCTGCCAACTACAGTCCAACTGAAGGGTCTCACTGTCACTGTCTCTGCTAACTACAGTGTAATAAACTCCAGTGTAATTATAAATTGACACAAACTCAGCAAACCACATTTAATCAATGATGCTCTTCAGTGCCTGATGCATTACAGCGCACTCATACTCACCCTCCTGCCCCCCACCCCCTGTCCCCCAGCGTCCCACCCCCAGCAGTGACAGAGCTTCCCTTTGAGGAGAGCGGTCAGGGTAGGTCAGACCCACTCTGTGTTTTTACTGATGAGTTGAACAACAGACCCTGCTGTGCTGATGCTGGGCTCACACAGAAAGCTGCCACATGTGTTGTTATCTCTGTAGACAGTCTTCATGAAATGCCCGTAAAATTCAGCTCTGGTGAATCACGGCTAACAGCCCAGAGTAAATGTGCTGGGAGTTTCTCAGACACTCTGGGGCATTTCCTGAAAAAAAAAACAAAAACAAAAAACAATTTCACAGCAAGAGACACGATCAACAAAATAATTTCAGACTACTCCTCCTGGTTTCCTCGAGAAACTCCCCCATCTTTGCAGGAGTGCCTGTTTCAGCTCAGGAGCCATTCCAAGCTGGAAAGCAGGAGGGTAAGGCACAGGAGAGGCACGACAGAATCCGGGCAGCGGCAGCAGCCTAGGGAGTGGGAGGAGTATAGGCAGGAGCCTTGGCTTACGAGGCCTGCACCTCAGAGCCAGACAGTCTGGAGCCAAGATGGCCACTGAATTCAAGTGTCATGCTAGGGGCCCTATTTTTCACTAGTGGAAATCATGATGCAGAGTGGTATTGTTAGTCTCATACCAGTGCATTCCTCATTTTCCCGCCCACCGCACACATAACGTTTAACATTATAACATTTCCCTCTCGCAGGAGCTCTTGCACAAGCAGCTCCATTTCCTCGGCCGAGGATCGATCTGGTTTGCCAGGTAAACAGGCTGTTATTTTAGCGAGCCGCCAAAGCTCATGCGCCCCTGCCTTTCAGAGGTGAGGTGACGTGCCATTCCGATTGGTTTACTGCATGTTCTGCCCAAAACACACCTCTGAATAATTAAGAGTGTTAGGACAACCCTTTTGGTCCTTGCAGTGATATGAAGTTTTTCTCTCCATCAAAATGGATTTGGACATGGCCATAAATGTTAGCTGTGCCTTGCACTTTACGTTAGAGCATCAAAACAGAGCCCTATGAGGGCATATAGAATCGCATACTTGTTTGCTATGTAGTAGCCAGAATACGGAATTCAAACTGAGAAAACTGCTCAGTTCCTCAGTATGAATAAAACGGTACGCAATGGTACCCAGATAACACACTACTGATGTTAACACCTGATGCGTTAACATCCGCTATCCCAAAGGCCACTGCAGCCACCACCAGAGACAAAGTACATCGCTTGCTCAGAATTTTTTGTGTTGATGGGAGAGGAAGTGCCATCTCTACAAATGTCAGTAGAAAACAATACAAAGTTACATAAGTTGACTCGAATATGTATCGCTCTCGTTGATGGTTTTTGACATGGGGGTCAAGCTACGTCACTGGTAAACATTCCAGCCAGGTAGTATGTAAGTCGGTGACCGCAGTGAGTTGAAGCACATGTGTACTGTTCTCATGCATACATACAGTATGTACTACATTAATGGTTATGTAGTATGCAAGACGGCGACCGCAGTGTGTCCGAGCGCATGCGTACTGTTCTCATGCACAGTATGTACTACATTAACAGTCATGTAGTAGGCTTCTGACAAAATTCAGTACATGATGGGGTGGATGAGATTTCGGATACACCCTATGTACAATGTGAAGCCAAGGTACATCTGTACCTGCAGTATGTTCACGGAAAATAAAACACCAAGCACAGTTCTGCTTTTACAATTTAATAGAAGGAAACACAACCATTGAAAACCATCATTTTGTCAGTAAAATCTCCTTTGCGGTGAGGGCCTGACACACACTGACGGCCGTGTGTACCATGGTGTCCGCGCACACTCTGCCATCCCCCCCGTGCACAGTTCAAATAAGTATAGGGGGGTAGCAGGATTCTTACCTCATTTCTAACACAAAGTGCCAAACCACAGCAGTAGGACGTGACCAGAAGCAGGCCATACTTCACAAATGTAACATAATAAATACAGAAAAAGGATAAACAATGCAATGGAACTATACAATGTGCGTCTCGTGACTAGACTCCTCCCTTCCCCGGTCTAGGGAGGTCCGTTCCCAGGAAGAGACGCTCCTGCTGGCACATGACTGACGGTGCGGTTCCGGTCCGACTAATACTCCTGGCCAGGCGTGTTGGGCCCGTTCCAGTGAGAGAGCAGGGTACACAGCAGAACTGCAAGAGGGACGTCGTCCTGACCTCGTGCCGCAAGACGCCGCAAAGCCAGGCCCGCGTAAGCTTCTGCGGGCTCCATTAGCGGGTCGGCCCAGCGGTGTCTCCTGGGAGACACTGTGAGGCAGGACTGACTCCAGCACCAATCGTGTGAGTTTCCAAAGAATGAAAGATTAATGTCAGGACAGAGATTGTCGTCTGAGCACCACACAGACCCGGGCGTGCTGCTGCAGGGGGCGGGGCCAGGTGGCGAGGGTGTGATGTTCCCTGCAGAATGGGAAAGTGGAGCAAGGGGCCGCGGGGAGCAGACTGGGGGGGTGGGGCAGAGCGCATCTTCAGGGCTTCCTTCACCTCTAAACATCCTTTTGCCAAGTCGCTCTACACTGTCTCCATACGGCAGGAGGTCAGAGGGGACAGAGAGACAGCTTGCAACCTGCGACCGCCCACATGCGGGACAGCCAGGGCAACACGCACCAACACACAGACACACACAGGTGCACACACATACAGGAAGGCAAACACGCAGACAGCCAGAAAAACACACACACAAACACAGGTGTGTGCACACACACACACACATACACACACACACACACACACAAACAAGCAGGCACAAATGCACGCAAATATACACCCTGGCATATCACACCCTGACAGATGTATACACACAGACAGGCCCAGACCTTCTTCCCCACACAGACATATACAATCATCCAGACTTTCACTGTACATCATTAATCTTACCTCGTACCTCCTTTTTGCTCAGCTTTATGTCTTGAATGTGTGTGTGCGCATGGGTGTATACACACGCATGCTGTTGTCAAAGTCGCCACCCAGAGTCTACTTTTACAATCAATAAACTTGATTCTCCCACACACATCTTAAAGTATCCTTTATAAATGGCATAACAGCAGGATCAGAGTGAAATTGTCACCTGCATTGCCAAGAGTCTGACATGGTGCAGGAGTGGCGGCCGTGTAAAGGGACATTTCTGTCCACAAATCAGTGTAGAAAAGGGGCACCGACGAGGTGAAATGTGTCTCTTAAAAGCACACGCTTATTGCGCCAGTATTGCTAAAAGGGATGCTTACATCAAGACAGAGTGATAACAGACCTGTAGTTAAAAAGGCAGCTGGCTGTTAAACAGAGAATTTGGCAAATTTCTGGAACCGTAACCTGTGTAGAATCACCTCCTTTCCAGCCAGAGGCGGAATCAGAGGTGATTTCCAGGGTCTGTACAGGCATGGGGTTTTGGCACTGGTCCGGAGCGCTGGCTGGAAGTTCCCAGTCCGGGCAGCAGACCCAGAGTGATGGTTCAGTGAGGCTTCCTCCAAGGGAACGCCAACGTTCCAAGCACAGCCGGCTTAGAGCAGAAGACCACGTCTGGAGGACAACACTGGGAAGGTTAAAGGGGAGGAGGGGGGCTGGGTGGCCCGGGTGGGCCCGGGGCGGGGGACACCGAAGTGGGAACCAGGAGGGGAGGTGTTCACAGCCACGTGGAGGGGGGGGTTCAGCTGTCCTGCTGTGCCAGGGCCTGCAGCTCAGCCGTGTGCAGTGAGTGCTGCAAGAAGACATTCTTCCGGCTGTACATGTGCAGGGACAGTGGCCCGCGGGGGGGCTGGCCCAGGCGGCCCATGAAGGAGGCAGGGGTGGGCGCCTGACGTGACACGGTGGCCCTCTCGCCACTGCCCCGGGGGCCCCGCTCATTGTCCGACGACTGGCTGCCCCACGAAGGGCTCCCTGCCCGGCCCCCGGGGCCCGAGCCCCCGGCCCCCGGCACCGCTCGCGGGATCTGACTGACGGGTCCGTCCGACGTCTTCCGCAAGCCCACGGTCTCCGATGCATTCCCTCCGGGGCACTTCCTGTCCTCGCTGGCCGGCACCAGTGTCACCGAGCCCGGGCGATCCGTCAGGAGTGGACGGCCCAAACGCCGCTCCCGGAGGCTGGCGATTTGGCTTGGAGTGTGGTTAGGGAGGAAGGCCTTGATGATGGGGGAGCGGGGAGAGCAGGAGAGAGGAAGAGAAAAGATAAAGGGTGAAGGGGATTGGGAGAGAGAGAGAAAAAAGGAAAAGAGAAAGGGAGAGTGACAGTACGGGGGGGAGGGGGGGGCAGGAGAGAAAAAGGAGGGAAAAAAAAGAAGACAGACAGGAGGAGAGAGGGAGAAAAGAAAGGGACAGAAATAAAGAAAGGAACCAAGTGTCAGTACAAGGAAATGACACAATTCAACATAATATCAGGTGATCCGTGTGACAGTACTGGGAATGGGAACGCTAAGGCTAAGCTCGCTAACGTCTGTGGAGCCATTATGGTAAACAAGAGAAAAATCCATCCATATGAGATTAAAAATGAACCCGGGAAAGATTTTTCCTGTCAATACCCATTAGAACTCTGGAGCGGATCCACTCTGGGAAGGTAGTAACTAATAAATATGGTGCTTCCTATAAGCTTACAGAGTCTGTGGTCCCGGACGGGAAAGCCAGCTAGGAGCTGCTCCAATTAGCCAAAAAAGTGACTGGCCGGGTCAGAAGTGAGCCGTCCTGCATGGTTGCTGAGTGCTTCAGCCAGCTAACAGGTGTCTGGCAGAGTGACGTGACCGGGCATGAGGGGGAGGTGAGGACAGCGGATGGGCGCATCCGAGGCCAATCTGGGTCAGAGCATCGCAAAAAGCAGCACCGGGGGGTATGGCACCCCCATTAGCATTTCTGCGGCGTCCCTAACACATCTCATCAGGTGCACCAATATTAATCACGCCCTGACAGTCACTGCCTCTTTCCAAATACCAACTATGTCTCACCCCCCCCCCAAAAAACCCAGTTTTCATGCCTGTTCATGCTCTCATCCTGGGTGGGGCGTTGAGGAGTAGAGGGCAAGGGGCCACTGGCTGAGGGCTCCAGAGACATTCAGACATGATGGATGGGGGAGAAGATGGAGGGCTTAAGTAGGGCAAGCTGAGGAATCGGGGGGGAGGGCAGAGGAGCAGGGTGTGAAAGAGGCTGGAGCTGAGGGGCAAGCATAAAGGAAGATGGGGAGAGGAGCGGCCAGGGTGAAGAGAAGCGGGGCAGGGCCAGGTAGGGCCAGGTATGGCCAGGTAGGGGCAGGTAGGGGCAGGTAGGGGCAGGGCCAGGTAGGGCCAGGTAGGGGCAGGGCCATGCGGGGCAGAGCCAGGTAGGGGCAGGGCCATTCGGGGCAGAGCCAGGTGGGGGCAGGGCCAGGTAGGGCCAGGGCCATGCGGGGTAGAACCAGGTAGGTGCAGGGCCAGGTAGGGCTAGGTACGTGCAGGGCCATGTGGGGCAGAGCCAGGTAGGGTCAGGGCCAGGTAGGGCCAGGTAGGGCCAGGTAGGGGCAGGGCCATGCGGGGCAGAGCCAGGTAGGGCCAGGGCCAGGTAGGGCCAGGGCCAGGTAGGGCCAGGGCCAGGTAGGGGCAGTGCCAGGGGCACGTAGGGGCAGTGCCAGGTAGGGGCAGGGCCAGGTAGGGGCAGGTACGTGCAGGGCCAGGTAGGGGCAGGGTCAGGTAGGGGCAGGGCCAGGTAGGGGCAGGGGCCGGTAGGGGCAGGGCCAGGCGGGGCCAGGTAGGGCTTCACAGTGACCCTTAAAGAGACAACTACAGGCTTTTTTAGCTACAATGGGTTTATTTTATTTAAACTCCCATGCAGCTTATATTCTCTGGTGTGGAAGCCAAACGCAGACAGCTATATACACACACACGTACGCACGCACGCCGCGCACACACACACACAGACCAAAACACAAGGACAGTCTACGGGGGTGCCTTGGTTATGGGTGGGGGTTAACTGGAAACAGACAAAGATCTTGCATCCCCCTAGAGGGTCCTGATCCCACTAAACCGTACCATGCCATTCCCCTGTATCTGCTGTCCCTCGAAATCAAGCAAACTAAAAGCAGGCAGAGCGGCTTTCTCCCAAAAGACACATGAAAGGAAATGCATGTCAAATTAGCACTCGATAAGTGCGGCAAGTGGCCGCTATTCCATACCTGAGAGAGAGGGAGAAAGGAGCGGGTTATGTAAGATGGCTCAGAGACAGAAAGTCATTAGAGGAAGAGAGGGAGAGAGAGAGAGACAGAGAGAGGGTCAGAAAATGGGAGGGAGATAGAGAAAAGCAAAATAAGAATGAGGGAGAGAGAAAGAGGGAAAAGATGGAGAGAGAAAAAAGGGATAGAGAGAGAAAAAGATAGAGAAAGAGAAACAAAGGCCTCTTGTGATGCATGATATGGGTGGCTTTTCATGCGGCAGACAACATCCCAACTGGTAGCAATGCTACAGGCAGCAGGGGGCGTAGTGGTTAATCACACATCCTAACAAATCGTGTCTTTTCAAACAACTCCTACTGGCCACAGTGGTATGAATATACAGTATAGTCTGGATTTTAAATAGATGTACAATACCGTGAACTATGGCATAATTAACAAAAATGTGTTTTTTTTCCCTGGTGTGTGACTCGAGGTTATGTGCGATTCAGTAGACGTGCCGGTGTGATGGAAAAAACGAACAGGCAGGCAAGCTATTTTTAAGGTGAAGACTGACAGGAATAAGTCACAAACTCAGGAACTAGGCAGACAAGCCGAAATGCACACAATCTTCAGGGCATGTCCCCTTTAAGGGCCTAAACCTGAGCGACTGAGTGAGCTCCAGAACTGAAACTGCTGGTCCAATTAAAAAACGCAAGGAGAAGCACAGCGACACCACAGCCGCATTAGTAGACTCCCAACAGCAGACCTCACGTGGCACTTCTGATAAACGCTCCTGCTAATTAGCACCACGTGGCGAGGAGAGACGGCACTCCGCAAACAGCGCACCTCGTTCTGCGAGTAGGCCAATGTCAGGTGCAGGGAAACAGTACGGTGCAGATCAAAGAGCTCCCAGCCTACCGGCGCCCTCGACCGGCTGCCGGTGCGGAGATAACAGCCCCGTAGGCCACTCTGCCGGCCCAGATTAACAAAGATGGAAGATGTCTATAAATTGGAAGCGGAGGAGAGAAAGAGGAAGGAGATGATAGCAAATTAAGATTCTCACAGATTCTACCGCTTCAGCACTGTCTTACTGGGCTGGGACCCCATGGAGTAACCTGGAATGTCTAGAGAATGGAGTTCAGCTTCAGCAAAGACTTTTCAAGAGATGGATGTGTTACTGTTTGCCTTGGGGGCATTCAGTCTCATTACAGGAGATACGTGGCAGTTGGTCATGCTACTACAGGTGTGACAGGTCATGACATTACAGGAGATACGTGGTGCCTTTAGTGCCATGGTGCCATGCCTTTAGGGGTATGATATGGGGTAAAATGGTGTCAAGCATCAAGGCAGCAGGAGCCCCAGCACAGGTTTCCAGTTTGTCACATTCACAAACATGCAGCATACATATGCGCAGTGAGTGGCATGGCAGGATAATGCAGCAGCCGACACACTGCTCACTGCCACCTATTTATTCACCAAATTCAGATCGAGCACCTTTCATAAGAGTAGAACACCAGTTACCCTCAAACCTACAACTTAGTGGCCACAATTTCGAAGATCCCCCCTAAAACCTTTTAAAGGGCAGAGAGAGACCCTCAGGACAGGTCCCTGGAGAAATGCCCTCCTCCCTACACATCTAAATTAGGATTCAGTGAAAGATAACTTATTAACTCTGCACAAGTTATTTTTTTTCTTCATTTAAATCCATCTTGCAAAAAAAAAAAAAAAAAACCCACGTATGAAACAAGATTGTGGTCGATTTCATTAAAATTAGCCTACATTCTTCACTCGAATACTAATCTCCAAAACGCTTCTAAATGTCCTATTTTCGTGCATTCGTTCTTGTGAAGAAACGGAAGAAGCTGGCGATTTACTCGACCTATTACCCTGCAAATCCGATAATTCCATGTTTTCATTAGTTTCCTAAAATGATTACTCCAACTCACAGCCAGTCACAGCAATGGCTTACCTAAAAGGTGACAAGGCAACCGCCAGCAGACACCCCCCTCCCACCCTCATAAAGTGGCTTCTACCCCACTGCAATCATGCCCCCAGGCAGACAGACACGACTCCAGCATAGACCACCGCTGGCCCACTTGGGACACCATGGGACAGTGCTGGGGAAGTTACAAAAGTAATCCATCACAGTCAAGTTCAGGTCCAGAAAGTACAAATCCAAACCGAGGTTTTGTTTCAACCAACCAGTGAAGCATGAAGAGTCACAGTCACACAGTACTCAACTGGCTGGTTGAAATTAATTCTGAGGTTTATACTTTCTGGACCTGAACTTGCCTGTAATAGATTACTTTTGTGAGTAACTTCTCCAACATTGCCATGGGATACTGGGAAGACCTTAACATGGTAGGCTAGGAACTACGAAACGGACCCGTGAGCAGAGGTGGAGAGAAAATTCTAATAACAGGGGTTCATAAGTAACATCTGTGCATTATGATTCTACCAGCCGTACCCACCCCCGCTCCTGGCCAAGCCTCGAACCTAGCTGTTGACCTGGGTCAGAGGAAACAGAACCAGGCCACAGCACAAATACCACCCTACAGCCCCCCAACCAAAGCTCCCCTCCTGCAGCATGGTGCCAAGAGCCCTGTTCCATATTGTACTGTGCTGTTCTGTACCGTATTGTTCCATATTTACTGTGCTGTTCTGTACTGTGCAGTACCATATTGTACCAAACTGTCCCATTTGTACTGTTCCGTTTTGTACCACCTCATACCGCAATGTAGAGTGCCACACTGTCTTGTGCCATAGTGCACTGCACCATATTAATCCACTGTGTTGTGTTGTACTGTAATATTCTATATCACACTGTTACATTTTGTACCCTGCCGTACCATGCTGTCCTGTGCCATACTGTATTGTACAGTACTGTGCACCATATTATGCTGTTCCATGCTGATCCACATCATTTGGTGCTGCATAATGCTGTACTATGCCCTCTCATGCATATTACGCTATACCATGCTGTTCCATGTTATACCACATTGTTTGGTGCTGTACTGTTCAGTTTCATGTGTACTATGCTATACCATGCTGTTCCGTGCTGCACCACATTGTAACGCGTGCTACACTATACTGTGCCGTTCCATGTTGTACCACATTGTTTGCTGCTGTACAACGCCGTCTTGAAGTTCCATGCGGTACTACATAGTTTGGCAGTGCACTACACTGTGCTGTTCCATGCGGTACCACACCATTTGATGCTGTACTACACTGTACTGTTCCATCGTGCATCACAGTTTTGTACTGTACTATGCTGTACTTTCCTGTTCCATGTGGTACTGCATTATTTGGTGCTGTACTACACTGTACTATGCTGTTCCATCCTGCATCACATTGTTTTGTACTGTACTAGGCTGTACGTTGCTGTTCCATGTGGTACTGCATTTGGTGCTGTACTACACTGTACTGTGCTGTTCCATGTGGTACTGCATTATTTGGTGCTGTACTACACTGTACTGTTCCATGTGGAACTGCATTATTTGGTGCTGTACTACACTGTACTGTGCTGTTCCATGTGGTACTGCATTATTTGGTGCTGTACTGTACTGTTCCAAGCTGTACTACATTATTTCATGCTGTCCTACACTATACATGCTCCAAAGTGGGTGTCCAGCACAATGTTTCCCAGGGCTATCTGCAGAGCACAGGCACACCAGCGGTCACCCACAAGGCTGAACACTGCATGCGTGGGTGTCCTCCCCCAAGCAGGACATATGATTGCTCAAACTGAGGCAATTCTGTTTGTCGCATGTTCGTTTTTCACGCTTGTCGCTGAAATACTCTTTGTGCCTCATGCCTTGAGGGCATCGAAAATACAGAATTCAAAAGAACAGTTCATTAATATTCATGTTCCCCTTCCTGTTGATAATGTTACAGTGAATGACTGTAGATGCTTTCCGGAGAACCGCGCTCAGTGCGCACTCTCTGGGACATTGGCGTGCGAATTAACCACGCATTTCGGCCCTTGTGCTTAGCCGAGATAAGGACGGTGTCAGAGAGAAGCAGCTGACCCCGGATTAAAGACCGCCACCACCCCTGAGGGACTTGCCTCCATCGCTGATACCGGGGCGGGGGGCAGCAGTGTACGTCTGAGGTTTTCACACAAACATTGCCCTACTTTTGTTATGACTAATGAACCCAAAGTGTCCTAATTCTGGCCAGCACTACACAGGGTGGGTGGGGCCAAGAGTTCTGTTTGCCATGCAGGGTGGGGCCTAGGTTTGTTGTATAGGACAGAACCTTGGGATATGGTATCAATACAATCAAGGGTCATCAGGTGGTTCAGGGCCTTGGGTTGTGATGTCAGGCGGCTCAGGGCCTTAGAGTGTACCGCAGTTGCTTAGAGCTCAGAGGTGGCGATGAACATTGCCTTTGGTCTCATCCAGTAGTAGGAGTAAAAGAAAGAGACCAGCGAAGATGGTAAAGCCCATTAGCCATGAATGTCAGCAGGGGGCAGCAGAGAGTCTTGAGGGGTGCAGTCTGTCTGGCCTCTCATTCTACAGTCTCGCCCTCGTCTTCCCTGGCCTGTACCTTCCCTCTCCCCATTCTATCACTGCCCACTTTCTCAAGCTGTTAATTAATTTTGTTTTTATTTATTCTCCTCAAGTTGTGAAGGTTATATGCAGATGTGATGGCTTTCCATCATCGCTGTGATCCAGGCCATAATGTGTTATGGGAAGCACACATCATCTCTGTGCCTAAGCCATCATATCTCCATTAGCCACAGCTTATTTCCATTTTCATTGGGGAGAAGAAGGCATCTTCGCATTAAATATTTAACATGTAATTACTAAACTTTTCTGTAAAAAATGTAAACGGTCACACTCATGGTCTCAGAATGTTAGGAAACAGCGCTGAAGTTGCATGCCATGTTGGAAAAGGCACAAGGCAACACACTGCAGCCACGCAGGAAAATACATAATTGGCCTTCCGGAAGTTTTCGTTTTCGCTGCCACCGGCAACCCAACTATCCCAGAGCTCTCTTACCAAATGCACCATGCATGTTTCTTTACACCAAAACATCCTCTAAAACCCAGATGAGTCTCTCAGCAACTTAATCAAGCCTAAGGAAGCCACAGAGGATCACAGACAAAGACGTGGCTTGGCCACCACCTTAGCAATGTTAATAAAGATCAATGAAATTCAGCAAAGCCAGAGCGGACGAAAACCCAGGCAGACTGGCAGCCATCTTGATGAAGCTTAATTACATCACAGCAGATCACAGTTGAAGGTTGGACAGACTGCCCACCACCATAATGAGCTTAACAAAGCGAAAGTGGACTGCAGGTGAAACCCAGATGGGTCGGCCATCGTCATAACGAACTTAACAAAACTTAATGAAGCCGGATCCTTGGATGAATCGACACCTTAATGAAGTCAGAGTGGATCACAGATAAAATCTGTAAGGATCCACCAGCACCTTAGCAAAGCTAAATAAATCTTAATGAAGTCTGGGTAGATTATGAATGAAACTTGAACTGATCAAACACCAGCAAATTTAGATGAACAAATTGTAAGGCAGCTTGGGTATATTGTGTATGAAACCTGGACAAATCTGACACCATCTTAACATAAATTAACAAATTTACTTGAGTAGATTACAAGATGGTCAGCCAGCATGTTAACGGCACTTAACAAATCTCAGGAAGATCGCAGTTAAAACTTGAATCGTCAACGTTAACGAAGCTTAACGAGGTCCGGGCAGGCACTGGATTCTGCAGCTACTTTAGTAATACCTACAGTGAATCAGCACTTATGTTCAACAGCACGACAGCTAATGGTGGCCAGAAAAAGCCCTGAGCGAGGCCAGGCAGCAGCAAACGCAGAGAGGCTCCATTAGCGCCTGTCAAGTATGTGCATTAGGGATGCGCGGCAGGAGCCACGCGAAGTGTCACGGCTGCAGATGTGCTTTTATTACACATTATGTTCACACGCCGGAGGTGGGTGGGTGGGGGTGGCCAGCTGTGTGAGGGACAGCCCGAGGTGCCTCCAGGGGGCAGCGCGTGAGCCCGACACGGCCTAGAGGCTGCAGACAGGCCACGGCCTTAAAGGGCACCCTGTACGAGTGTCTGTCGAGCTGCCTGCATCAGACACCCGCACCACAGGAGGTGGCGAAGAAAGGCTCAGAGGCCACAGGCGGCCCGCGGCCTTTAAGGGAGCACTGTACGGGCGTCTGTCGAGCTGCCTGCGTGAGACACCCGCGCCACAGGTAGTGGAACCAAAAGGCTCAGAGGTTACCGACAGCCCAGGTCCTTTAATGGCACTCTGTACAGGCGCCTGTCGAGCTGTCTGCGTCAGACAAGCGCAAAGCGCGTCAATGAGCTGCACTCAGAAGCTACCACAAAGGACGACAACCGGACAGGAAGTTTAAGCGAACCACACGGCCGCTTAAGTCTCGGTCGGCATCTGAGCAGTGTCTCAGTGATGGAGATTCTGCGCACCATGGGGGGATGGGTGTCAGGTCTAGTCCTCATGAAGCTGCTTAGACCTTCTTTGGGATAATCCCAGGAATGTGGCCTCTCGTTTAGAGCCAAGGACGGCTGATCCATCCGCGCTGTGCCCGCGAGCTGGCCAGCCAGTGAGCCAGCCTGCCGCCAGCCCCTGACGTCTGGTTGCCCAGCAACAGCATCCTGCGTTCTAAAGACTTTTCAAGAGAATGGATTTTCCCACGGGCCGGGAGAACGATCACAGCAGGAGGCGTGTGCGCTAAAAGAACGGTTAGGAGGATTCTGTTAGATTCCTCTTTTATGACTCCGGCAGGGCTGTATAACTGCACGATCAGAGACACAACATTTCAGTGTCATTTCATGGAGTAACTCATTTTTCGGTATACATCAGATCTACAATCGATTTGCCTAAGACTGGTGTTTAACAAGTGAGACAAAAGTGAGGGAAAATGTTTAGGGAACTCGATTTCCGACTAGTTTGATATAGACAGAAGAGTGCATTACCTTTAATAACTACTGCAAAGTGCCTTTACATCACAGTTATTACTGCATCACTGTAATTAATACATGTTTAAGGGAGGCATTATTAATTCTTTAACCAGGCCCATGTACTCATTAATCAAGGCTATTCCAAAGCTCCTCCAGATGGAGCGCCATGTGCCCTTTCAAGGTTTCGTTGTCACTTCTCCTTGTGGTCAGAAAGTGCACTGTCCGTCTCCTCTAAAACACTGGCCTCAGCCAACTCAAACAAACTAAAATTAACAGCCTATGCGATTCCCCAGAAGTCCTAAAACTGACTAATGATCTGACGGCCTCACGGAAGTGATCCATGGAGTAGCTGACACATCAGCTAATTGCTGCTGTCAAATGGGAGGAGTCGTCGTGGTGGACGGCAATAACGTGACCATCTGGAATCACGCCCATGTTCCCGCCAGTGACCTGGGCCATAATATTCGCAGGGTCCTATGGCCACCGCTGCCTTAAAAATGCGCTGTCAGCCTAAAAACAGACCCCAAAACGGAAACACCAACATCCCCATTTTTTGACATCATTATCCATGCCCCATCCCACATAACTGAGCACCAACCTACAGTCTGAGCACCCTGATGGTAGTCCACCAAGTGGAGAGCTTCTGACTCACAGCTGGGTCGATCTAAACAGATCCTCATCGAATTAATTAAGTATAGGGCTTGCGCTAAAGCAATTAGCGTCAAGGTACTCAGCTCTGCCCTTCACACTGATGCTAAAAATATCACAGTGTCACTGGGGCAGGACTGTTGTGGGGGGGGTGGGGGGGTAATT
>JAODKN010000041.1:6513420-6524805 GCA_026774425.1 Petrocephalus zakoni
AACATCCACATGCCGAGAATGAAGAACACCATTCCGTCGATATGCTCCATTGTTGTGTGTTTGTTTGTGGCGCGTTTGCGATGATGTCACGGCATTAGAGGCGGCGCAGCTATAACGACACGTGAATAATCCCACCCACTCTAAAAGCGGCACTAAACTGCAGTCGCAACGCAAACCGAGCCGAACTGAGCCAAACCAAGGTGAGCTGTACTGAACCGTGCTGTGCCATACTATGCAGTAGAAAAGCGACATAAGAACATTCTTGGGGGCCAACCAGCTAATTCTAGCCCCCCCCCCCCATTTCAGTCCCCAGGAGGCCAGCCAGATTTCAGTGCTGTGGAATGGGTGCTGTTGTCATCCATATAAAGATTCAATTTGCACTGCATAGGTTTCTGGTCCTTACCGAGACACAGATACACATGTACCGACACAAGCACGCACACACATATACAGGGTGGCTGACACTCACCTCAGGGCTACCTGGCTCTGTCTGCGTCGACTTGTCGGCTCTTAAACTGCTCGGTCTCTGAGCCGCCCTGACTTTATCCTGCACACATAAAAGTTGCAAGTCAGGCAACCAATAGTGACCAAAAGACACCCCTCCCAACCACAATGTCCTGCCCCACAGTCTTAGAAAAACATCAGAACAGAGAGCAGCCCTGAACTGCATGCTGGGAAATGTTCACACGGCCCACCTGAAAAACTAAAGCTGAACCATTAAGACAAAACGTCAGGGAATCATCACGGGACATGGGCCGCATCTAGATATGGGACATGATTTCACCATGAAGCAGAACAAGTGCGGCCGTACATCATAAAATAACGCCAAATAATTGGTATCGTTACTATATCCAAGCCAGAGGGGACATGTGGAGCGGCACAGGCATGATTTTGAGGGTCGTTTGGGGTTCAAACCCATCCCTGGGCACGGCCTCAGCTGGATGAAAACCGTCTGCCTCCCTGGCTTATGGTTATGGTTCAGGAGAACCCCTTGGAAACACTTACTCCAACCAGTGAGTGTAAAACACAGAGCACCCTCCTCCAGGACTTACACTCTACACCACCCACCCTCCGTAACGCTGTACAGCTAAAAGAAGTCCCAGGCTTATGGCTAGAAGGCGTCCTGTAAGGTGGCACTATTGAGCAGGGCCGATTTCCAAAGACCATCACCTTCTGCAGCCACTCCGATGCACCTGTCCATCGATCATCACTCCCTTACATCTCACTGAGAGACAGAGGGGTAAGATCAGGAGAGTAGCACAAGCAGGCTAGGCCAGCACACAGATGGATAAACAGAGGGTTTAAACACACTGTCAAACACAGGCACTCCATGTCTCAGTCCACCAGGCTAACACCACCTTCCTCTTGTGGGGGGAGGTTCACAACTCTTTTCTGGCCCTGGGCTTGAGTGGAGCCCATTCTAATATGGAAGAACACAATTTCCAAATGGAGTGCCAAACTCGCACAGGGCAATTCAAGCTCCCACTCCATCCGTGCGGGTCCCCAAGCACTCATGACTGTGGACTGGCCCAGCCCTTCCTGAAATTCCCTCACTATTGCTGGGGGGGAGGGGCGTGCCAAGTCACGCTGGGTCTGTAAGCAGCAGGGGCGGCCGTTATTTACTGAGATCTCCGAGTTCTGAAGCCTCCGCATTAGCCTCTACTCCCCTAGTCCCCAAGCCGTGCAGCATCTCGGGACATGTCCCTCCGTGTTTAGACACCAGCTGCCCCAGGATGGGCACAGATGTTTTGCTTCATAGAGCAGCGTTCTGGCTGGGAGCCTCTCAGGTACACACACACACACACACACACTCTATGGACACAGATGCACACACCCCCCTACAAAGACAGACAGACACACACACACACACACACTGTACAGACACACTCTACACAAACACACTCTCATGACACACAGAAACTCTACAACACACATATATATCCTACATAAACACTCAGATCTACAAACATACTCACTCCACAGAAATTGTACAGACAAACACCCTACAGATACACACACAAACACGTAATCAGACACTATACACAAATACACTCTCATAAGACACACACAACAAACACACACCACATAAACACTCAGGTCTACATAAACATTCACTCTACAGAAACAGACATTCTACAGACACACACAGTCTCTCATACACAGACACCAGTTACGGTTGGCCTCTTTCTCACACTCACACTCCCCCACACTCTCTCCGTCACACACACACACACACACACCTCCCCCCCCAAATCTCACCAGCTCAGCTTGCAGCCGCTGTATCAGCTCATCCCTGTCCTTCAGTTGCAGGAGCAGTGATGTGTTCTCATCTCTCCCAGGGTCCTGCGGGAGAGGAGGGAATTTGGGGGGGGGGGGATCAAAGGGTTAACAAGTCTGGGGAGCAGAGAGTGAATGGGGGGGGGTTCCAATTGCAGCCTCTGGGGCGGCGCTCAGGGATAAAGGGGGACTGTAATAAAAGTGAGTCTACAGGCCATTCTGCAATAATTTAACGTCACCCCAGCCCCTTCAGACACAGACGGGAAGGAGCCCACAGAGCCACAGCGGCACGGGGCCCAGTGGCTGACAGGCTCCTGGAGAGCTGGGAGGGGGCAGCGCCAGTCATGTGACACACACACATGCCCTCGCGGGGACTCCACGCCCGGGTACAGGGTTGAGGTTTTATGAGCTGTGATAATCTGCAGCCTAACAATTCTCATTGACAGGTTCTCAGGAGACGGAGGCTTAGAAAAGCGTTTTGTCACGCCGTACCAACCCTCAGGGGGCAGGGGGGGAGCCCACTCCCCCAATTAAAGAGCAGCAGAGAATCTCTGCGTCTGTTTCACTGTAGCACGGGGGGCAGGCCGGGGGGGGGGGGCATGGTCATCCCGCACCCGAATGTCGACACCAAGGCCCACACCCCCACGCCCGCCCGCCCACGCTCCTCAAAAAGGTCATGTCCTAAATGAGAGCAGCACGCTAATGAGAAGATGAGACCCTAACAAATCCTGCTTCACACGGAGCACTATCTTAATTAGTCAGTCACCCTCAGAAGCTGGGGGGGGGGGGACCAGAGGCCCAAGATCAGGCTGCGTCACCAAGTCACCAAGCCTATAGCTGATCACGACCCCACATCACAGCACCGACCACGGATCAGATCACAACCCCGCAAAACGACAATGAGCGTAGATCAGATCATGACCCCACAGCACTGACCCTAAATTAGAATGTGATTCCCACAGTAGAACAAACACTGAACTGGCCTTACTTATAATACACATTATAATTGCAAAAAATAATCTTAAATGTATACATATTTGTAGAAATCTCAGCTATGTCTTTAGTTCCCAGATTGGGGGGGGGTCTACATACTAACTCTACCTAGGTGACTCATTGTGTCCATCTGAAAATTTGAAAGGGGGGGGGATTCCTCCTTACCTCCGTGGTCTCGTCTAGGGTATGTGCTGTGATGTGGGACGGCAGAATGCCAGAAACAGGGATGTTACCGCAGTGACTCGCAGGACAGTGTGAGAAACAGGCCAAAGCTTCTGCAGAGCTGGACACGGTGCCACTGGGGGTCTCAGCAGGCATTAAGGACATGCCGGCCTTCTTAAAGTGCCACCTGAGCACACAACAGCGCGGCAAACACTAAGGCGCTGACTTCGTACCACATTCAGGCTTG
Organism: Petrocephalus zakoni; assembly: GCA_026774425.1. NCBI lineage: Eukaryota > Metazoa > Chordata > Actinopteri > Osteoglossiformes > Mormyridae > Petrocephalus > Petrocephalus zakoni. The sequence continues at coordinate 6,517,100 of JAODKN010000041.1, forward strand.
AGGTCTAGGCGAATCTGCACTCGGCGGATGCGCAAACAATGGCCACTCCGTCAAGCTGTGGATTATCCAAACAAACCATCAGGGACAGAAGAGGCTGAAAAAATATCTGCCCACTAGGGTGGCAGCATGGCTGATCATCACACCTAATATGTATATTAAACTAATTAATATACATTTACTTGGTGGGTCTAAAGAACATTTTCCCCTGAACCTGAAGAAACAGGGAAAACATGCAAAAGTCCTCCCCCATGAAGCTGCTAACAGGAAGTGGATTAAAGCTCCCGGTGACAGAGAGCATGTCGTAATCCCTCCCCTCACAGGTTACAAAGCTTCTTTGGCACCTCTGATCAAAATTATTTTTTTCCATACTTAAAACTTAATTAGAGGACAAATGAAATGAGGCGGGTTCCAGTCCCTCTGTTACATGGGACATTTCAACCAGCAGCTGAGAGATGCATCGAGGTCATACACTCACATCTGACTGGGTTGAGCCGGCATACCGTTGGACACACACACACAGGGTGGAGAGGACAAGCACAAGGAAGAACAGCAAAAACAAACAGCACACGCAGTGCATACTCGCAGGGTAAACACAATGATGCTCTATACTATCGTTAAGACAAATATTTGCAAGTTTCATATACACATAAAACATTTCACAAAACTTACATGTGGAGATGATATTTAAAACACCAGAGGATTTAAGGAAGGTTTGCATTACTATAAGGTCTTAAATACTTTATAAGTATGCGCTTTAAATCCTGTGTGTAACATGTTTTAGATGCTATGCATATTATTATGAGGCCCAGTAACAGCAAAGCCTTCTGAGCACTGCGTATGACGCTGCCTGAACAGACTCAGTTTAACGCGCTTTTATAAATAGGTGTCGAGTGGATCCGGCCTGGCAGGAGCAGCAGGACGATGGCGACCGTGCCCGCTTCCGTTCCCTGCGCAGAGCCGCGAGAGGCCAGCCGCTCCCACCCCCCGCCCCCCCCGCCGGGGCCATGCCCGCCACGGGAAGCGCTTTCCACGGGCACTAATTATAAAAAGGCACGGATGACAAATGTTCGCCTGAGGAAGTTTATTCTCAAAGTAGGACGAGGACTGACACGGTTTCGTCTCAGGTGGCTTTCGGACTTATTTTTAAAACCGATTTTCTGGAGCGGCGGGACGAGTCCCACATAACCCCCCCCCCCCCCAAAGTCAGATACGTGGGGGGCTATTCTGAGCTGCACTCCCTGCAAGGGTATGGGCGGCGGTCGGGCGTCAGGCAGGCATTTGGCAGGGGCGGGGCTGTCACATGGCCATCCGTGGCTGGCGTGGACACTGCATGTAGGTCAGTAACGAGGACGGACGCAGTCTCCGTTTGCTCCAGCGCGCCACGAGATCACGCCAACCTCCACCGCCTTGGAAACGCCTCAAACACCTCTTCAAACGCCCTCCCAGGGTCCCCAAAGGGTCGGGAACGTAGCACGCCCGTCACGACACGCCACCACCGCATCCGCCAGTGGGGCCGGGGAGAATCCCGCGCATCCCAAAATAAAAAGGTCCGGCTTGTGCGTTTGCGAAAGCTAACATCTGCTGACGGCAAGAGGCACAGCGAGGGGAGGAAGGGGGCTCGCGGGGGTCCGCCTCGGCGTCGGAACTCTCGGGCGGCGCCACAGAGACCCGCAGTGGGAACGCAGACCCAGAACCCAAAGCCTGTGATCAGGAAGCAGGAGACGGCGAGGAAAAGGGCCGCCGGAGGCCTCTCCTCGCGGCTAAAGAAAATGATAGCACACAGCGGGCAGGGAGAGACAGAAGGAGACGCTTACCTTGAAGGGAAGGGACTTGTCACTGCAGGGGCTTATGGGTAATGAGTGAAGACTGCTTGCGGGACTCGTCTCCGTGCTCTGAATAGAGAGATAAAACTTACAGCTTACTTAGTGTTATTTTACAAAGGAACTCCCATACTGCTAATGAACGTCAGAGTAAGGGGAAATGGCAGGGGGACAAGGAAAGAGGCTGAGGCAAGGGGACAAGGAAAGAGACTGAGGAAGACGGAGGAAGAAGGCCATGTCAGGCTCCTTCAAAAGGTTCTTAAAGTGGTCATCTGCCATGGCAAAACCTTCAAGTTCACCTTGAGCCCAGTGCCACTCACTCCAAGCTCATCTTCAAAGGTTGAAATCCATCCTCATCCTCCAATGACAAATGAGCTTATTTTATTTATTTTTTTTTATAAAGAAAAGGGCAATTTCCCCATTCCTTATCTAATCTCACACAGGACAACCCTGGCAGCTCTGATAACCCTGGCTGCTCATTTGCAGAATTGTGGGCCCATAGCGGCAGCACAGAATGCTGGGGCCAGACAGGGGTCAAAGAGGGAGGCACTGGACTCTCGGTGTGGAGCGTGACCCAGGAACACTCCCCCGGAAATGGGAAGGAATGTCGGATAAATGGGCCGAGATGGCACGCCGTATTACTGGCACTGTGGCCACCGTCACCCTGACTCTGGAGAGAAGCCCACGTGGAGCCACAGATCAAAGAAGAGAAGGGAGAGCGGAACGCTGAGTGCAGGGCCAGAGGTCAGCCAAACAACAACGAGAAGATGATTAAGTAATTTCAAGCTTTTCTTAGTGTGTGGTTTAAGTACAGTGATGTATGATGGGAAAATTTGCAATTTAATGAGAGTATGGGGTCAGCGTTGAGGACAAACAGCATCCTCTTTAATATTCATGCACTTCTGCTGGGTTTATTCCCTGGACCTCCCGTTACGGCCCCTTAATTGCCACTTAGGTTTGGGCCGGAGAGGGATTTGTTTGTGTGCGCGTCGCCTGCTAGTGCGCGAGAGGCACGAAAATAACGTAAGGCAAATATTTTTAAAGATGTAACACAACAGGCTGACATGCGCTGACGCTGCGAGGACACCGGGCGCGGTGACTAACCGCTTGTTTACTGGGATGGCTCTCAAGTTCAGCGGCGGAGAAGCGGCAGCAACCTCCTGGCAGTGATGTAGATGCGGAGAACATGGCCCCCCTCCCAGAGCACAGCCCGGGACATGAAAGGCCTGCCGCACTATCTGCCTCAGAAAAGCCTCCTCCTTCTTCTCTGAGATGAAAGCGCTCAAGGATCCTACAAGAGCAGCGGCTGTAGGACCCAGGAACTGGAGCCACCGGGGAACTGGGGCCCGAATCCCTCAAAGCGCAGGTCCCGCACTTTACCTACGAATCCTGCTAACGCTGCAGCAGTGGGGCTGTAATGTAGGCCGGCTTCCCATATCGGAAATGGACGTTCCCTGATGAGTTGTCGCACCACGAACAGCCCAGATGTAGGGCACCTGCACACCGATAGTTACGAAACAGGCGTCACAGCATTTCGTTCTCCTTGGCACCCCCACAATGGCGCCTGTCCCATCTCAGATCCCGTTTACCGGCCAGAACCGCAATTGTCCTCCAAAAACCACCACGAATTACATTCAGCGGGCTGTTCGCTAAAAACGTCCAGCTAGACAAACTCAAAGTTTCTCCCACACGTCATCGGGAGAAGCCCCCAACGCTCCGGTCAGATACAGGCCTGCTGGATACAAGCCACCCTCCTGGGTGGTGACATCATGAAAATGGGGGTTTGATGACATCGCTCACCTCTTGAAGCAGCTTGCGCAGACGTAGCAGCAGAGTCTTCACCGCCGTGCAGTCCTGCAGCATCAGCCGCAGGGGCAGCCCCTCCAGACCAAGCAGCTCATCGTCCCAGGGAAGGCAGCAGTCAGGGGGAAGCAGGGAGGTGGGCCGCACTGGCTCTCTGCAAAGAAGGGGCATGAGAATCACCCAGGGGCAGGAACGCAGATGGACGTGGAAGGATCAGTGTCTCCGCACAGCCCCCCTCCCTGGTTTGGGCTGTTAGTGACAAATGACAGCGACCCCTGGGACTCACACCTTAGTACGACACCTGTCCTATTATTTCACACCAAAATCAGCAATAGTTGGCCCTGTGGTGCTAATGAGTACCTCACCACTGCAGGTGGACATTTCAAAATGGGGATGCATGGACAGAGGCCAGAGCCACTTTGAAGCTCCCGCATGGTAAAGTCTCAATCGGATAAAGACCCCAGAGCCTCAGATTCACCTGCCCTACATCAGCAGCTGCAGCAGTATAATTGGGAACGAGGTGTCACACATCTGCAATGCAGTCCCACTTCCTCGCGAGAGCCACCAGGTTCTGCCTGTCCCATGATAACCCCCCGCTGGCAGGTACAGGCCCCCATCACAGGGGTCAGTGATGGTCGCCCAAACATCAGCAAGTCCCTGCTACCCTTTTCCTGCAGCTTACGGCCATTGAAAACAGAAATTTCATTTTCCCTCCAGAGTGAAACAACCCGTTAAAATCCTTCCCCCGGTGGCCTCAGATCCATCCTGTTTAAAGTCCCCCCCCTGCCCCCCCTACATCCGTCCCGCCTGGATGTCAGGGGGAAAAGTACGACTCCAGACACTGACATTTCCACATGACATTTACCAACAAAAATACAGGATTAAAGAACCCAAACTTTTCCTGCCAATACACAGCAGCGATATGGAGAACTGACAGTGGCATGCCAGGGCGGGGAAACATTCTGCCCGTTATCACCATCCTGTAGTGGGCATTTGGATACGTTGTATGGGCACCAGTGTGCAAATAGTCTCGAGAAGATTTGGGGGGGAGGGGGTGTGATGATAAAAGTTGTGAACTGGGGTGGGGGGATTGGCAATCGATTGGGTGGGCACTGCCACTTGGTCAGGATGGGGACTGACACCAGCAGGGTCACTACAGACTGACCACTGTTCACAAGGTCCTCTGTCCTCTGCATACCCACACACACAAACTCACGTGCGAGGAGTGGTGCTTTATTCCAGGGAGCACACGTACACTTACAGCATCACACGTGGGCTCACCGAGGTCACGGGCACAGCGCCGAAGGCCCAAACTGGGTCTGTTACTGCTTATTATGGCACATTAGTGACGGCTCCCAGTCACGTTTCATTCCCGCCGAGAGCTTCCTGGCAGCAGAGCGATACGAATTTCTATTCAGGATAGAGCGGGCGCGTATATGGGCTCCGGGCACTCTCAAGGTCCAAATGAAGCCAGGACGTCCTCTCGCGCAGACAGAAAGCCATGAAGGCTTTGAAGTTACGGGCTGCTCATGTGGTAAAACGTGCCCTTATGAAGAGCCCGATTTATGGCTCTTCACGCCGGGACGAGTGTGAAATGGGCTGATTTTCCTGTAATGTTATTTCCCGAAGAAATATTCTGTAATGACACCTAATATGCGATTCACAAAATAATTTGGGGGGGGGAGGGGAATGAACCAATACCCAATATTACTTCCATGTAAAAAATGTGCAGGAAAACTGTGAGGATCAGAAGTACGGAGTAAAATAGATGCATGAGGCTTTTCATACGAAAGCATGACAAGAAAGCTGGTTTTAGAGATTTTATTTTGTCTGAAGCGAATCAGTATGCAAGGTAAATGTATACTTCACGGAAGGCAGGGCAGTCAGACTTCAGCGGGGATGTTTCAAAGGGGTACTTTACAGAGCCAGTTCTATAAAGCTGCACAAGTCCCCCCAGACAGGTGATCAAACCCTACAGACGTCAATGTCCCTGTCGATCCTGTGCGTCCATTTCCCTCCCTGACAGAGACGTCCCCCTTCACGCCAATTGCCCAGGCCAGAGCGTACCTGGGCAGGCGGACGAGGAGAGGGAGGACATCACCCAGGGTGTGAGAACCCTTTGGCAGGCAGAACAGCCCTCACAGATTGCGGTTTTTCACCCGCCCGATTACACAGGCTCTTATTTACTGGAGCATCTGGGTTAAGTGCTTTGACCGGGGGGGGGGCGGGGGGGGCAACAGCCGGGCGCTTTGTGGCACCTGAAACAGAGCTGGTAATGGGTCATTGGTATTATTCATGATCATCTGGAAGGACACCAATGCCTTCGGTCGCACTTTTCGGCCAGATCGTCAGGCCTGCTGGAGAGAAGCACATCTGAGCCGTGGCCTCGGAGCTCGTGGTTCCATCGGCACGGCACTCAAACTAAATATATCACCGGGATGAACTTCAAAATTAACTGGAACGGCGACGAGCACACCCGCAGCCGGGAGGGAGAAACCGGCCCACGGCTTGTGCAGTTCGCCTAGGAAAGCGAGGCAGCCGCTTCTTACCACCCGGCCATTTCAGCAAGGTATCACAGGGAGGCCCTGGCTAACGCAAGTTATTTTTGTTAGATTGAGACGAAACACACGCTTATTTAACATCAAAGCAAACATTCATTAGTCTCCTTAAGATTAAAAGAAACCATTAAAGTGGGACACGTTCCAGGAGACACAGTCAGTCTCTCTGCACCAGCGTGGGATTTGGGAATTAAAATTGATAAACGGTCCAGGTGCAATAAAAATGATGCATAATAACCATGTTTTTTATGGGAAGGAGTGTTAAATAATGTACATCCAGGGAACTGCATTATAAACATAATCTGTGCATTCAGGATAAATCACATGACACTGACACAGTGGTAATGGGGGGAGTTGTGGGTTTGCGGACGGCTGGGGAAGGCGTAGTAGTGACGCTCTGATCTGGACCCATGACTACGCACCGTAATGTGCGAGAAGTTTAAAAAAAGGAAGCTACGGCAAGTCACTGCATAATTATATGAGAAATGCGGTGGGGAAGGTGGATTTTTAACGGACCTCAATCACACCAAAGGGGTCACGGTGGCACGACTGAGGAGACTCACCAGCTAGTTTTTCCAAAACAAATTTAACATGAAGAAACAATTAAAAATGCCTTAAGCACCCTGACAGCATTGTTTCATTTAAAATACAAATCCAATATGCTGGGGGTAGAAGTGATTACAGCTCTCTTTCTTTGTTGAAGCCTGTAAAGACGAGAATCCATATTAATGCTTCAGTCAGTTTACTGTCATCTCCTGCTGAAGGCGCTAGTACGTGTTTGATGTTTGATTCCCCATTAACATGTCTGCCCAGGGTCCAGAATGGAGAGACAGCCTCCCACAATCTCCTAGAAAACGAGTGCTACACATGACACATTTCAGGCTACATGATCCATTTCAGGGAAGCGGCTTTCCTTAATTAAAAATGTAATGTGATCCATCTATTACCGGAGTAACGGCCCCCTGATGTACTTAACATTTAGCCGCTGGACTCCTGTCCTTTATATAGGTTCCCATCAGCTAAAGGACAGGGGGGGTGAAACTTTCCGGTTACACATTGCTGACACTAGAAAACAACCTTGACATCTCCGTTGAGTGATTTAAAATCCCGGTCCGTGACAGACAGATTCATTTCATGAGTCAAAAGCAAAGGAACACTTAGAGATGTGTGGTCTACAAACCTAAACTGCAAAACACTGATCAGGCATCAATTTAACAAACAGCCATGCCGATACGAAGGTCAGCTCACAGATGACAACTTGGGGTTTTATACTGTGTCCCAGCATTTAATTGATTGATGGATGAAATGATTCACTTTATTAATGATGTAACAGTTTGAGGAGGACAATTTTAATTGATTGGGACACTTTCAGCTGGTTTACACCCAGAACGACCAGGTGATTTTTCTACTGAAAAATCCCTCTGTGGCTTTAGTCAGCTGATCGCTAAGGGCCCGGGGGGGGGGGGGGGGGGGGGGGGGGGGGGGGGGGGGGGGGGGGGGGGGGGGGGGGGGGGGGGGGGGGGGG
>JAODKN010000041.1:6541103-6552313 GCA_026774425.1 Petrocephalus zakoni
GAGGAGGCCTCGAGTCAGTACAGGGAGACAGAGGCATCACAAAAAGGAGGCCTTGAGTCAGTACAGGGAGACAGTGGCATCACAAAGAGGAGACCTCGGGTCACTACAGGGAGACAGAGGCATCACAAAGAGGAGGCCTAAGATCGGTACAGGGAGACAGAGGCATCACAAAGAGGAGGCCTAAGATCGGTACAAGGAGACAGAGGCATCACAAACAGGAGGCCTCGGGTCGGTACAGGGAGACAGTGGCATCACAAAGAGGAGGCCTAAGATCGGTACAAGGAGACAGAGGCATCACAAACAGGAGGCCTCGGGTTGGAACAGGGAGACAGCGGCATCACAGAGAGGAGGCCTCGGGTCGGTACAGGGAGACAGAGGCATCACAAAAAGGAGGCCTCGAGTCAGTACAGGGAGACAGTGGCATCACAAAGAGGAGGCCTCGGGTCGATACAGGGAGACTGCGGCATCACAAAGATGAGGCCTCTGGTCGGTACAGGGAGACAGAGGCATCACAAAGAGGAGGCCTCGGGTCGGTACAGGGAGACAGAGGCATCACAAAGAGGAGGGCTCAGGTCGGTACAGGAAGACAGCGGCATCACAAAGAGGAGGCCTCGGGTTGGAACAGGGAGACAACGGCATCACAGAGAGGAGGCCTCGAGTCAGAACTGGGAGACAGAGGCATCACAAAGAGGAGGCCTTGGGTCAGTACAGGGAGACAGCGGCATCACAAAGAGGAGGCCTCGGATTGGAACAGGGAGACAACGGCATCACAGAGAGGAGGCCTCGAGTCAGTACAGGGAGACAGAGGCATCACAAAAAGGAGGCCTTGAGTCAGTACAGGGAGACAGTGGGATCACAAAGAGGAGGCCTCTAGTCAGTACAGGGAGACGGCGGAATCACAAAGAGGAGGCCTCGGGTAGGCAAAGTCAAACAGAGGCATCACAAAGAGGAGGCCTAAGATCGGTACAAGGAGACAGAGGCATCACAAAGAGGAGGCCTAAGATCGGTACAAGGAGACAGAGGCATCACAAAGAGGAGGCCTCGGGTTGGAACAGGGAGACAGCGGCATCACAAAGAGGAGGCCTCGGGTCAGTACAAGGAGACAGAGGCATCACAAAGAGGAGGCCTCGGGTCAGTACAGGGAGACAGCGGCATCACGAAGAGGAGGCCTCAGGTCAGTAAAGTCAAACAGCGGCATCACAAAGAGGAGGCCTCGGGTCGGTACAGGGAGACAGCAGCATCGCAAAGAGGAGGCCTAAGATCGGTACAGGGAGACAGCGGCATCACAAAGAGGAGGCCTCTGGTCGGTACAGGGAGACAGAGGCATCAAAAAGAGGAGGCCTTGGGTCAGTACAGGGAGACAGCGGGATCACAAAGAGGAGGCCTCGGGTTGGAACAGGGAGACAGAGGCATCACAAAGAGAAGGCCTCGGGTCAGTACAGTACCAGGCCACAAAGAACTTAAGCTGCACAGCAATTTAAGCTGTATCATCTTCCTTGCGTTCAGGAAGTGCTGTTTTACGAGGTACAGTCTAGAGTCTGATTAATAACCTGTCAAAGAAAATTTGTCAATGCTGTCTCCCAAAGTCATTTAAAGTAGGTAGACAGCTTCCTGGTTATGGGTGAGTGTATTTATGACAAAACTGCCTTAATTAAAAAATAAGATGGACCACAATTCTCAGCCTTATGTGTGTATTACTGTACTTTTTTTTGCAGTATAACATGAAGTAGTTAACTGACCATTATCCATTAATTATAACCATAGGGATCTTATATTTTTTATTATCTAATTACAGTTTTTTATGAGCTTTGTGTCAAGGATATCAGTTTAAATCTCTTCTTATGCAGAACAGAGGACCTAGAGAAGAGACTATGAAGGTTCTTCACCTAGACAGAATCGCACCAGTATATCAATTTCATTCATTCTACATTTTTACACATCATTTGCCTGACAGAATCTAAAGAATTTAGCCCGTGTGATTTCCTGCGTGACCACTGGTCCGTGGTTCTCCTACATATTACTGGAAGCCTGAAAAAAGGGGTGTCTTCTGTCAGCATTTACTCACAGCCCATCTCAAGCCTGCTTCCTTAGCCGGCGTGATGTAATGAACCGCATAATCTTTGCCCTCTTCTTTCAGTAGTGACCATTTTTGCCGAACGTCGCCAAGCGCTCAGTGCTATTCCAGTCTGCATGAGACAGCTGACCAGCTGACATAGGGAGGAGGGAGACGGACAGTGCGGAAAGACCTCCCCCAGCAGGACCTAAAACCCCACGGCAGACTGCATCACAGACTCAGCTGCTGAGTCTGGCAAGGGACAGCAGGGGGCATAGCGGAGAAGGAGCTACATTTACAGCCAAGTTGTATTGTTTTAGGCTCTGCAAAGGGACATTCTGTTGAAACCTGCGCAAAGTGTCAGTGCGATCCCCGGAAACCCGCACAAAGCAATCCCCTGAAACCCCGGAAACCCCGGAAATCTGCGCAAAGCGATCCCCGGAAACCCCGGAAACCTGCGCAAAGCGATCCCCGGAAACCCCGGAAACCTGCGCAAAGCGATCACCGGAAGCCCCGGAAACCTGCGCAAAGCGATCACCGGAAGCCCCGGAAACCTGCGCAAAGTGTCAGCGTGATCCCCGGAAACCCCGGAAACCTGTGCAAAGTGTCAGCGTGATCCCCGGAAACCCCCGGAAACCTGCGCAAAGTGTCAGCATGGTCCCCGGAAACCTGTGCAAAGGGATCCCTGGAAACCTACCAGGCTGCCCAGCTTGGAAGAAGAGGAGGAGGCCCTGTGCTGGAGCAGGGCCTGGCCCTCGGCAAAGTGAGGCTCCCTCAGGTTCAGGTGCAGCCGCGGACCCCCCGTTCCTCCTGCCCCCTCCGACGCAGAGCGCAGACGCCGCTCCAAGCGTTTCACCTCGTGGTGGGGGCTGGCACTGCTGCCCACCGACACTAGGGGGAGACAGAGAGCAAGACGGAGTCATCATCAATATCATTTAAAAATTAACAGGAGTATCCAATTTTGTTCAGTTGATTTTCGCACAAGCATTTATAAATTGATTTAAAATGAAACCCAGGATCAACCAGTTCCTGCAGGCTACAAACACAAAATGAGCTGATGAGCCGAGTCCATATTCAGACATTAGTTTGGGATGACCTGACATAAACAAGGTTCTTAAGGATCCACACTTCCTGCATTAGGCAGTCATGGCCTTCATGGTACCCCACAACACAAGGACTATTATAACTCTGCTCCTGCATGCTGACTTCCATACATTATGCAACAAAGCAACACTGAGATATCCTGCAGGACCATTTAGACACAGTTGGAATTACACAGATTGATCAGTTACATAGGTGCTCGATTGGTTAGCCCTGAGGACAATGACATTATAGAACATGCACAAATATCCATTCAGAGGTAGTTCACTTTTCCATGTTCAGCTCCTTGATTTCACAGTTATTTTGTTACCACATGGGGATGAAACGCCAGGTTCATCTCTGAATTTATCATCTATGAATGACAAATCGAAGCCTGATGAACTACATGCTTGAATAGAATAAAGGAATAAATGAACTTTCTTCATTACCTATGGAAAAATGAGATGATTTGCACGTATCCAGTCATGCTCTCTGAGAGAGAGAGATGCAGACACCTATGTGCAGGCGAGAGATTCTGCCTACACCCAGCACCCCTGGAGCAACTGGGCTTCAGGGAATGGCTTAAGGGGACCAAAGGGTGTGTAATTACTCTGCTGGCTACAGGATTCAAACCCACTACCTTCTAGACATGGGTACAGATGCCTAGAGCCAAACATGGCCTTGTTTACTGAGCACACAGACAGAGGCCAGATTTACCCTCACCCCCCTTCACCCCCTGAATGCTGTACACTTCCAGACCTTTCCATCCAGCCTCGCTGCATGCATGTCCCACTGGCCACATGCCACCAAAGCTGCGCTAGCAGGAAGTGCCGGGCGGTGGCGATGGTGGGACAGCTGAGGTCATGCAGCACATGAGTGGCCAGCCGGCCGTCTGCCTGCGCGCCCTTTGTACTTTACGGTGAACAGCAGGTGCCATGAGAGGAGTTCTCGTGAGAAGACACCGTCCCCAGCTTCACGCAGGTGTGCTTCAGAAGGCATCGCCGGAAAGGGCCGCACTTTAAAAGGACGTCATCTGCAGAGTAACTCAGCGTCAAGCCAGGGCTGGGGTTCACTTCCACAATTCCGCTCCAGTTCCTCTCCACTTGAAGGCGTTTATGTTGGTTTCGAATTCAACTGAACAGCAGAATATGTGAAATATACATGGATTCATGATTCATGTTCTCTGTGTGGGGCTATGCTCGTAATACATCTCCCTTACTGTAGAGCAGTGCAGAATATTGCAGTTTTTGTACTAAGAATGATGTTAATTTGAACGGCTTGGATAATATCCTTCAGTGTGTGTGTTCATGTGTGTGCCCAGTGATGGACTTGAGTCCTATACTGCCTGAAACAGGCTCCAGGACCCCTGTAAACCTGCCCAGAATAATCAACTGGGAAATAGATGGATGCATCCTTCACATCACAAAAATATTCAGATCGCTGGCTTATATCTCCATCAGCATTCAGCCACAACTACCCTTCCGGATCCTTCCAGCAAGTTACATAAGGTTTGAACCTTAAACATGCAATTTACACTGTAGTCACATACAACATGTAATGATCGTCTCTTTAAAAAAAAAAAAAAATAATAATAATAATAAAAAGGATAATCTTAGTCTTAATGAAGAGATGTCTCGCCACTGTGGGAGTGCCGGTTTAATGGCTTGCAAACACAGCGGGAAAGGTCAGGTCACCGTATAATGGAAGGAAGAGCTGCATCCTGAGACGGATAGCCTCTTCCCACCCTGAGGAGGAAGAGCAGCCGGGAAGCACTTTCAGCTGGGATCGTGGCCTCCTTCTGATTGGACAGGCCCTAAGCCTCCATGTGGAGGTGCGTGCTGGTGATGACTGGGCCGCAGGCTGCACTATCAATGAATGCTGATGATTTCTCCAGAGTCAGCCTTAGTGGGGGGTGGGGGTCTCCTACCACACAAAGCCACACGAGTGCTGTGCCTGGCCCATTATTGAGAAGGCCAACACGAGAGTACTGATGCATTATGGAAATGAGCCAACTGAGATAGAAGTGAGCTTTTGAACAATCCTGGACATAGAGCAGCATCCATGTCCGTGCCGAAGGAAGGGAAACTTCACAGCAGAAGCTGCCAGAGGACTAGTTTCTGCCAAATGTGGAACTTGACATCGTGCACTGGCGCAGGAAACCCATGTAATGACGAGACAGGTGCATTGATATGCAAGAAAAGGAGCTAAATCAAAGGTTATAACAGGAAAGGCAGAGCTGGCATATGAGTCAGGATAAATAAGCAAGACCATCACACTAGTGGCCCGGATTCAGCCCTAATGCAGAAGCCGCTCTGAAGAGGCAGTATCCTCCCATGTCAAACGAACTCACTCAAGAGCACTACTGCCCAGTCACAATGTGCTTACTTGGGCATCTTCCCCAGCGGTTTTCAGGCACAATTACAGGTTCTGATGTGCTTTCATTTAATTTTGAATTACGGCAGAAATTCAGCAGTGTGCCAATCCGAGGCAAGTCATCACATGCACAGAGCGTCTCCATGGAAACCTACATCTACATTCATAACAACACGCGGCCTGAAATGACTCGCGCTGGTCCTAGAGGCACAAAGAGATATCTTTGGACAATGTAATATTGTGAATTCTCCCGTTAAGCACGATGCATCACAGCCAAAGTGTTTGCCTCGGCTGCTGGTATCCAGCCGCTCAGTTCTGATGGCGATAACCCTGAGCAGAAGCAACATCTCCCACAGTAGGCAGAAATGTCCCACAGAAATACATTAGAAAGAGATCACTGATTTGTGTGAGGCCTTTGTTTGCAGCATATCTGCCTCAGTATCGATGTTCCTCTCGTCCACACACGTCAGTGACCCCTAAGACCCACCGCTGTTCCTGCCAACTTCAGGATGACATTTTGTAATAACCATGCATTTCCTAGTTCCCTGAATTGTGCCCCCATTGTTCTTTTGATAGTAATTACTTTTCGTGTGCCTGACTTAAACGGCATCATATTCTGTACTCAGCAACACAGAAGTAAAAAAGCAGATATCAGCTTTATATAAAGAGTTGTTCGAAGCACAATAGCAGTGGCAACGGTCAGCCCTGCCGTGACACACTCCTTTGTGCTCATTATCTCCAAGCTGAGGTCTAGGAGAAGTACCATCAGCTTGTTGCGAGCCAGCTGTCATGATCACGTGCGTGACCTATTTACGCAAACACCTTCAGAAGCTCTACAAGTCACCTGATTAGCAGAAGCAGGTGTTCCTACAGCACATCTGCTGCCCTGCGAGGGGCTCCCCACGAGGGGCCTGAAGACATTACCTGTATGAGGCTTCCTAAGGTGACTCGGCCGAGACTCCGCCCCCTTCCGTGCTTCCTGCATGGGTAGCACGTTCTTCGGTCTCCTCCCCATCTCCTCACCAGGCCTTTCTTCTGGGCTTGCGGTGACCGGCACTCTCTGCTCCACGATCGGCTGACCTCCCCCAGGACCATCTGCAGCGGTAGCGTCAGGCTCCGCCCCCTCGCCGAGGGCTGTGGGCGGAGCCTGCGGAACAGCAGTCTTAGACTCCACACTCACCCCGCCGGCATCTGGCGGCGCAGGCTTCTCCGAGACAGGCGGGGTGGGTGTGGGGGCCGCCAGAGAGGTAGGGGCCACACGGCTGATGGACTCCGGCACCGCAGCGGGGCTCAGGACAGGCATAGCGTCCACCTCTGAGACAGAATCCTCCGTGACAGGGATAAACTCGGAGGGGGTGATGGCCGTGGTTCGGTCCTCTGAGAGCATGGGGGATTGCAAGGACCCATCGCCAAACTCGCTGGGACAGGAACCGGGGGTGAGGAGCTTTGGAGGCTCGGCACTCACCTCCAGGGACCGACACTGGTCGGGAGGCCCTACTGAGTGCTTGGAGAAGCGGTGGTGGGTGGAGAACGACTTGGGCAGGAGCTGCTTCTTCTGCCGAAAGGACCGCTTGCTGCTGTAGTCGTCCAGGAAGCCGGAGTCATCGCCCTCATTGGCTCCTGAGCTGATGCAATTGATGAAGAGGCTCCGATTGGTGGGCCCCTTCTCGAAATCCTCCGTCTGGGAGCGAGTGATCTTCTTGTGTCGGTGGCCACCAAAGCCGAAAGAGTGGCGAGCTTTAAAGCGGGAGCCGTCCTCCGCCCTGTGCAGGCCCGGCTCGGAGCCGCGGCTGGCGTGCTCCGGGACTACGGCGGCGGGGTCGCTGCGCGGCTCTTGGCTCCGCCTCCCATGGAAGCTGATGGACGGCGTGCGGAACAAGCTGCGGCGCTTCCCCGTGCTGCTGGAGCTGGAGTTCGTGCTGGACGGAGACGAGGTGTGGACGCCATTGGCCACGCCGCCGGAGGACGGCGACGACGGCAGCGAGTCCTGCCGCTTGTGGGAGCTTCGCCGGAATATCGGCAGCCGGGAGACGAGGGTGGAACGGCGCGGCCCCGTCTCGCCCATCGGAGCATCCGGGTGTGGGAGGACCTGAGAAGCTGGTCTGGGACGCGAGAAGAGAAAGGCAAAATCAGGAACTGCCGAAACCCCCAGGCCTCTCGCCATGAGCAGCTAATGTCGGCTTAGCGATTTGCTAAGTTTTACAGAAACATTTAACCCAACTTGGCGATTAATCGAGTGGCGGGCGCCACCCTAACGATACGTCAGTAAAGACAGCATGGCATTTGTGCGGTCATGTGGACGTTACCTTCCCTCGCGTGCTTGGGCAGAAGGTAGGTGGGGCGAATCCTTCAGCAGCATGCAGTAAATGCCTGATGACCGAGGACCAGGCCGAAGTCCATCAGCTGTACGCAGCAGCCCTGCCTGACTGCTCACACATGGCAGACTAGACTATTCGCCACCCGACTTAAACCGGTTGGGCTTTTACGTCCCCGACTGTCCCACCACTTAGCGGTCTGTCACCCACCTACAGGTTTAGAACAGAATAGTCATATTTTACTCATCCCCATGGAGAAATTCTGTTGTCACCTCTCCCATCTTGCTCTCCATAACACACCCAGACACAAATATACAGGTGTCGCCATATACTGGAGTCTCAGCGCAGGGTTGCCTGGTATCAACTTGCCCGGAGCCATTCCAATCTCCCGATCATCTTCCCATCTTAGACACACAGTCCAAATCTGATTACAAGCCTCCTGAACGCATACCTGCTGCTGTGGATTCCAACCAGTGAAGGAGCACCGCATCCCATTGGCAGCCTAGGATACCCTTCAGGCTTCACAGGTGCAAACCACAGTGAGAAGTCAACTTTCGGCAACCCCCGTCACATTCCTCTAACGTGGCTCCCTCCTCATTCGACCCCCACACCAACAATCATCGGAAAACCTCGGAGAAGGTACTTCGAACAACACCTCAGACACCTTAGACTGGGTTCCAGCACCGCTACCCTGCCTGAAGAGCAAAAACACAGAGAATGAATGAAACATAGTATGTATCTCATACTGAATGCAGTTACACTTACAGCATCTGGCAGACGCCCTTTGCCAGAGCGACTTACACAAGTGCTTTACGACTCCAATAAGGTATAAATGTCACGTGCTCTGACACCATAGAAGTGACATCATGGAAATGACACGACAGCCACTACTAAAAAAGCACCATGAAAAATTTAAAGGTGAAAGTCTTTGTGTGCGGCTACTTAACGGTCCTTAGAGCTCCAGTGATCAGCTAAGAGGGAGGTTAGGTGAAGCAGAGCTCCAGGACGATCCAAGGCAGAGGTTAACATTAACATTGTCACTGATAAACTCCTTCGCTTCTGCCATCTGACGTCCGCACACTACACAACACCGTCCCTAAGCTCACACCTACAATCCCCCTTCCAAACCCACAATCAGTAACAAAGGCTAACTCATTACACGGATGGGTTTTTGAAATCCTATTCAAACCAGGACTTTGATAAGACACAGTGTCTGATTCATGACATCCTTCTTTGGTTGAAAGCAGTTAATCTGTAGGATGCCCTGTGTAGCAGTCAAAGCTAATAAATGACAGGCAGTGTTAAAATACGCTGAACAAAAAGCGAAGCAACGAGACTTTAAAACAATGTGAACGGGACAAAGGGCAAGGAAATCCACTATTTCATCCCTAGAATGGTCCATTAGCTCTTCCAGATGATGACGGAGCGTCACGCTAAGGACTTCCACGGGCCCGTGAAGATGGCCGCTCCCCGTCACGCCGAGTGGCCCTCACCCCGTTTCCGTGGCCCGCTCTACTTATTTTCAGGCAGATCTCCAAGACACTCTTGCTCCACAAGCTCATAACCTGAAGATTCGCTGCTTTCCAAGTCCCGGGAGGAGGCTCCTCTTTGTACCTTTAAGTGAGGTACTTAACCCAGGCTGCTCTCTAAGAATGCCCAGCTGTATTCATGGGAAAAGGTTCTAAACTGTTTCCGATGACAGCACCGGGTAAGTGAGGAAAAGAGCAAACGGGCACCGGGGAAAGCAATCAGATGCCCGCTGTGCCTGCGTGTTGCTACCAGGACCATAATGGCCAGCCTGTGCCTCTGAGTACTCTTCTGGTCACCAGCAATCAAAGGCATAGAAATGGCTCACTGGTGCCCAGAGTCTTTGGAGAGTCACGCGTGGTGACATAACCCCCTGCTGCCCGGCTGGATGCCCGCCCATAATCAGGAACAAAAGCTAACAAGACATTGCAGTGTATGCGTGAGAGGCCATTCTGAGAGCATAAAACACCCACTCAGGGGCAATGTAGGGTAAGCAGAGAGGGATTGGGTGGGGGGCAGGGGGCCGAACTCGTGAATTACATGCACTGAGCTGCTCAACTTCCAGCCTTAACATCCAGACCCAAAGAGCAAAACAGCTCAGGATCTCCTCAAGTTACAAGATGAGGCCAGGAAAGGCAGCTCTGCCATCAGAGCATTCCGCATGTCGTGCTGAGAGTGGGGATGATTCTGCAAGTTAGCTCTTTCTACTATTTCAGCAGGAGTGACGCTTGTCTTTCATAGCTTCTGATGATCTCCCACCCTGACACTGCTGGACATTCCAGAGACATTCAGACAGGGCAGATGGTACTGTCCAATCAGAGCACAGCTGACCACAACAGCCACCTCTATCATCAGCAACAACGTTTGTATAAGGAATGAGAAACAGAATCGCGGTGACTTTTAACTGCTACATTCCTCTGTTCTACCTACTCCAATTTTTTGGTAAGTAACAATCAGCACGCTGCAATATGCACATCACAGTGACATCACAAGCCAGCAGTAAGTGCACCATAATGACATCACGAGCCAGACGTGGAGCCGGAAGGCACAGATGCACACAAGGAATGAGTGTCCATCGTACATTAATTGGACTCATCTACAACATTCCTGTTGGCTCCGTCCAAAGTACTACAGGCTTGCAAAACCTAGAGATTATCTTTCCTTTTTATTATACTTTAATTCCCTACTCAAATGCGGATCAAGGTAAAACTATCAAAACAATTAAAATCTCGTACATATCGGAGTTTTGCAAACGGTTGCTCTCACCACTGCTTCTGTGTGTAATAGCTCAGGGTGAGCTATTCTCTGTGAAGCTGCCGCGTGTTTAAACACAAATCGACATAATGTCGCTCCTGCTAAATTTAAATGAAAACCACCCTCACCAAGGATTCCCACATGGCCAGATTGGCTGAATCTCTACCATCACCCAAATAAACACAACATTATAGTCACTCCTTGTAAATTAATACTATTACTTAACATCAACAGCAGACTCTAAACTGCAGACTCTCCTACAGTCATACTGTGGTGGAGAAATTAAGGGTCACAGCACATCCAGATGTCTCATAACACCGTTGAAGACACTAGGCCTCTGCATCGCCTTTCACATTAAGGACAGGGCTGTGATGTCATACCCAGTGATTACAGATTTCAGATACAGTGTTATAAGATTGAAATGATTCCCGGCGAGGCAGGTGACACCACATCACGGTGACGCATGCCCCTGTTATCACAACATATTTCCTGACGTGCTTTGGCCCCTGAGCTTAAAAAGAAAATAAAAAGAATCCACGCATATGGAGGCGTCCAGCCACACAAACACGCCTTCCATGGAATCTGCACCTTGGTTGTATGAGGTCAGC
>JAODKN010000041.1:6582175-6607386 GCA_026774425.1 Petrocephalus zakoni
CCCCCCCCCCCCCCCCCCCCCCCCCCCCCCCCCCCCCCCCCCCCCCCCCCCCCCCCCCCCCCCCCCCCCCCGCGCCAAACTTGCTGGCACTGAAAAGCAGAATGATGCTATATTGTATTTTTCTTCTCTGTGGAAAAATAAAGATCGATCTTGCGGGCCTGATTTAGTAATGGATTAAGAACACGTCGCAAGCCGTATAAAACCAGCTTGTGAGCTGGATCGTGCCCAAGGGCAGGTACTTCTGAGACCTTTCCTAAGTGCTGAAGGAGCAAACGTCTATCGTCATCCACTAAGGAAAATAGCTGATCGTCCAATGCAATCATCTCCATTACTGTTGGAGTTATGTTTTTAGCTCTGGTACTGCTAACTTTGAATATTCAGCAAAGACTGAATATTGGCCGAGACTGACACATCGGGCCCATGCTGACATCTTAATTTTTAATCAGTGTCAGAATATTTTGCATCTCAATTTTAATCCAAAACGAAATGCACGTTTTTTTTTTTTCTTTCAAGAGACCAGGATTGGACAATCCCTGCCACAATTGGGGGTTAAGAGCCTTGCTCAGAGCTCAAAAGCACAATCACTCTGGCGACTCTAGGATTTGAACTGGCGACCTTCTGACCCCAGGCGCGGCCTGTCAGCCCACTGAGCCACGTGCCACAGCCGCTACCTGCCATCCTCCAGCTGCAAGGCCTTCACCCCCAGCAGGCAAGCCTCCTTATCCACTCGGCTCAGGTCGTCTCCCAGGATGATCAGACTGGCCAGGCCCGTGTAGGTCATGGCCACATGGCCACTGTCGTAGGGGTGGGGCCAGCCTGGACCCTGGGAAGGGGGGGCGGGGGGGGGTGTGTGTCACACACAGCAAATGTCGAGCTATTCATACTGCCACTCTGTCCTCTGTGATACAGTCAAATAAAGGTGGATCCATATTCACCAAGGCACTCTGCCCTGCCCACCCCCAAAAACACTCCTATCAATCAAGCAAAGTCTTATTACACACTCAGAGTAATGTGCAGTGAAATGCTTGCTTGCTTAGCTCCAAAACTGTGCTAAGAGGAGACATACATGTGAAGAAACAAACCATCAAAATGAAATAATAAGCATTTCAATCAATAATACATCCAATTTCTATAGCCACTTGTCCAATCAATTATAAACGATGAGCTCAGTGTTACTGTTGTAAAGGAACGGAGCCGTGCATTTCCCAACCCGAGAGCTGGGAGGGAGCAAAAACGTGACCTGTCTGAGGGACCCCGAGGGAAACACTGCTTTAGAAACATCCACAGCAGCCCTGGGAGCTGAGGAATGCCATCCTGGAGCAGTTACCTTGGAGGGGTTGTAGGGGACTCCCATGTATGACGAGCCACGGAATCCACAGCGTCCGGTGTTTGCTTCTGCAGGGATGAAGCGCACTTTAAGCAACACAGTGAGGCCCCTCCTCAGCCTGACCCGACCATCAACACACCTCAAACAACAGACGGGTAAGGGTACAACACAAAAACCCTGGGTACGTATACACAGGCATCACAAACAACTCAGAACACAAACATTCACCACGAGAAGGCAGCATGCCACAGTGTCCCAGTGCTGCCACCAAGTGCTGGCAGAGGGGTTCTTTCTCCTGCCAATGCTGGTCCAAAAAGATAAAGAATGGACATCCACAGATACAGTCAACACAGTGTAAAATATTCATGCAATATGTAGCTATGGAAACTGAAAATACTGTAATGACAAAGAGAGTTTTGGTTATTCATTCAGAAAAATGGCAGGACAGGGAGAATGTGGAGTGAGAGAAGCAGACAGGATTTCAGCATCCAAACAGAGGCCAGCAGTCACTGGATTTATATTCGTCATTTTAATTTACCCGAAAATGAAAAAATGGTTTAATCTTTGTCTTGCAATACAGCAGTAATACGGTATTGGGCAACAGTTGATTGTTGAAAATATCATTCAACTGAGAATGTTCAAAGGTCCAATGACAACTCCGTATTTATAACCATATCTACCAGCACTGGTAATATATCCATAGGCATAACACTAAGCATGTTTCATCAGTCCACTCTGAGGCTCATTCTGTCGCAGCAGCACACGGACGACGCTCCCAGCATGCCTCCAGAACTGGGTCCGGTCTCAGCATCAATCAGCCTGCCGTTGTAATGACCAGCTGCCGACGGCAGGCGGTGTACGCGACCCGCGTTCGGTGGTTAGAAAATGTGCTGCTAAATCGCTGAGCGTGCCCACTCTCGAAAATCGCAAAGTCCTAAAATGTTCCCTTAGTTAGCGTGTTATTTCACATAATTTTCAGCCGGGGGGTTGTACGGGGGATTGCACGGGCGACACACTTACTGTCTTCGGTAGGAAGGACCTGGAATGAGTAAATCCATTCGATCAGCGCCGACTTGTCCACAACATCCAAGGCATCGAGAAGGTCAAGGCCAGAGAGGGCAAAGAATGTGATGGTTAGCCTGGAGGAGAAGCAGATCAGATCGACCGTCTTAACGCACAACAAGAGCAACGAGCATCTGCAAAAAAAGGCCGCAGCGAGGGAAGGACGTGGGGTTTAGAAAAGCATCTTACGATCCAAATGGCAGCTCAGGGTTTTAGAAACATCATCTCTGTTACCAGCCAAGCGACAGCTGAGACACCAAGCGAGCCGCCCCACCCATTGGACGTGCTTCAGAACCCGATGCAGATTTATACCGAGAATCAGCAGGAAGGTGCCAGCCCGAACTCCCCTTGTCTTTTCTATGAGCATCCTCTCTCATTAGCCTATTTCTGTTTCACCTTCAGGGCAGTGAGAGATGGATCAGCAGACGACACGCAACCGGGCCCTGGGGGCGCGATGTGTCTGCAGACATTTTGGGTGCAACGCAGCATTTCAATCAAATAAAGGCGAATGGCAGCCAAAAGCCTCCTTAGGAGAATAGTGCGTGAGCGGTCCGAACCGAAGCTGACCCCATGCCTGACCGACCGCCACAGGCAGTCATCGTAACGGGCAGCCCGGTGACACGAAGCAGAGCAGCCTTTGGGCGAATGCCGAGCTCGCTTCGCGGAGACTAATGAGCCGATAACCGGACAATGTAAACAAACACGCCGCGCCACACGGGCACATGTGCCCGATACGGGCGGACACTCCGGGCTTTCACACACGGCCTTTAATCAACCGCGTCAGCGACTGAATACGCTACCTGCTCGTCTCCAAGGAGGAATACCTTTCGGGCAACACATGCAGAGATCTCTGAAAGAATCGTACATGTCTGTCTCTGAGAAAGTCAATTTGCTCAAACTCGGAGAACGAACTCTCCTCTTCCGCCATCTTTATGTTTAAATTAACTTCCGCAAACGTCACGTCCGAACAAACCGGAAGTGAACGGCTGAGTTTTTAGAAACAAATCTTGGCATGAGTGTTAATTAGTAGTCATGTTACAGTGTTATTCAAATTTATACGAATAAATGAGTGCATTTATATGAATAATAAAAAAGAGATGCAGAACAACTACTCTACAGTGACTAGGATGCTCAGTCTCTCCAAAGATTGATACTTTATTCATGAAGAATTACAATAATACTAATTGTAACTGCAGAATGAATCATAAGAACACGCATAATTGGCCAGCTGTACACTTAATATGTGACTACAGTACACTCAATTAGAACCCAGTAAATTTTACAGACCGTCATATCTTAAAGTGGATTCAGTTGTGTGTTTCACACTTAAAACACTTTGGGCCAGTTTTCTGGACAAGGATTAAGCCTAGTCTTGGACTAACCATGGAGAATCTCCATACAAAATTCCAGTTTAGTCCAGGACACGGCTTAATCCTCGTCCGGGAAACAAGCCCTTTAGGTGTACAGTCCCCTCTGTTTTCTGCAATACATTTTTATACTAGCGAGAGTGCCTTTGAAACGCTTATTCTCTGAAAAGAAATTGGGGCATGATGGTGCTTGGGGGTAGCATGGTAACGTCATACATCCAGTGTTGCGGATTCAAATCCCACCCTGAAGTGTGTGTGTGTGGGGGTGGGGGGAAGATCTATGGATTTCCTTTGGGATTCAGGTGTCCTTCCACAGTTCAAAAACATGCAGTTAGGCGAACCAGTGTCTCTAAAATGACCCATAACTGAGTGCGTGCTTCTGCCAATGGAATGGCATCCTGTCCAAGGCCACCTTGTTTTCTGTGCTTCCTGGGTTCAGGACCTGTGACCTAGAAGGTGTCATTGGAAGGTGGATGGATGAAAATAATGAAATCGGTTTAAGGCTTTCAATTCCTTTATTCATGGACAGATGTTAGAAATGGGTTAAGCACACTGTATAGTCATGTTTATTATCTGTTGCTGAATTTTAGAGTAGAACAAACTAAAATAGCAGAGGTGAACAAAGCATGGGCAGTGAATCTCTGAGAAATGAGGAGGCTGACAGGGATCCAGCAGACTCAGGTAAACAAGGCAGCGG
The DNA here is from genome assembly GCA_026774425.1 of Petrocephalus zakoni. Lineage (NCBI taxonomy): Eukaryota > Metazoa > Chordata > Actinopteri > Osteoglossiformes > Mormyridae > Petrocephalus > Petrocephalus zakoni. Next base: position 6,586,629 of record JAODKN010000041.1, read on the forward strand.
GGTCTTGGATACCTTGTGTTGTAAGGAATGGTACAGTCCTCAAAGAAAACTTCACTGGACAGAATGTGGACAATCAGGTAAAGACATAAAGCAAGAAGATGAGAAAGAGTACTACCACTATTATGACAGGTTAGCCTGAACACCATTAAAAATATAGTACAAACTGAAACATCTCTGCTGTGCTTGCTTTTTTTTATAATATACCTAATATTCCATCTATGACACTCGACTACTCATGTCTAACCGCCCCTCCTACATTTGTTATTGCGTGAGTCTGTCGGCCACCGGGTTCATATGGCAGGGCTGCGTGATATAAGAGACACAGTGCTAGTACGTGGTGATAGAACTGAGATGCAGAATTTTCCATTTTCCATGACCAGTGTTTAGCAGCCAGCATTATCATGTAATTATATAGTTATAGCTATTATTATTACAGCCAGCCACAAGGAAAAACACAGGATAACAAAATAACAATACCTCCATTCAATAGGGCTCACTGCCGCTGCTCTGTTTGCTCTCGTCGCGAGGTTGTCACCATTGTCATTGCGAACAAAATCCAAGAGACTGGCACATTGGCAACGGAGGTTGGATATTGACCATGTTTCAGAAGCCATTTCTGTATCAATACAAGAAATCTGAGGCCAGCACAGAAGTTTATTGATTGAAAATGCCTGGCAGAGTATAAACCAATGTGTTTGGGAATAATTAGGGCTGCCATTATTATTATATGCATTTCCTAAGAAGAAGAACAAGATGCATATCCTAAGAAGAACAAGATTTTAATCACAATTAATTCATTGCAAAATTAGTCATTTTAAAAACGACTGAGAGCCCTAGAAATAGTGCACATTATTGTGAATTCTTAAACACAGTTATGAAAAGAGGAAAGGACTTAAGTGTACCACTGATGATAATATTATTACTGCTCTGATTTCATGATGTTCAAACTAAAATGACACATAGAAGTAGATATAAATTTATATTTTTATTAAAATAATTCATTGTGAGCAAATTGGGCCTCCATATAACAATTCACATTACATAATTTTACATTTTACATTAATAGTCCATGGTTGCCATATGTTTGACAGGTGGGCTTCTGGTCACAGGCCTTGTCTCCATGTTGGCACAGCCCTGAGAGTGAGGACAGGTTAGTAACACACAGGGACTGGAAGCCCCCCTGCATCCCATGGTATCTTCCATGTGTGACCTACCTGTGAAACATGTGCAGTACTCGACCTTCCCCTGATGGTCCCGTGTGCTTGGTACGCTCCTCCCACACCTTGGTGGACTTCCAGAGCCTATCAGGGTCTCGGATGATGTGCCCTTCAACCTGAGGGAAGGTCGTGGAACACTGGATATTTCACATTTACATTCTTGTTTATTTAGTAGATGCTATTTTTTTCCAAAAGTAACATTTTTTGTGAAAGTAGGGTCAGGCAGGCTCTGCAGCAATTCGGGGTTAAGGGCCTTGCTAATGGGACCATTGATGACATCACAGTGCAGACCCTAGTTATCAGCTGGCATGATTTGGCTGCTAATCCTCTAAGAGCCCTGAATTTGGACAGACACCTCCCCACACAAACTCAGCCACATGTTGATTATGGAACAACTAGAAGAAGCTACTAGTAAATTGGTAAAATTTTACTGGTAATAACATAGCTACAGATGAAATGAACTGGTCTGTTTTTGTTTATGGCATTTTCATCAAAGGACATGCCACTAGTAAGATGCCACCCATACCTTCTCCTTCAGCTTAGCCAGCCTCCTTCCTCGCTCAGCCTCCTCATCCTCCTTAGCCTGTTTCTCCAGCAGCTTGGTCTCCAGCTTGTGAAGGTCCTGCAGGCACAAAGAGGAATGTCTACACATCGGGTGTGTCCAATCTGACACAGTGGCCATCCAAACCCACATCGCCATCCGCACAGCTTTTAGGACAGCTCAGGGCTGTATCTCCACCTGCTTTCCCACCACAGGCATGGACAGGTCCACCGGGACTTAGACTAGGTTGGCCTTTTCTGTGATGTTAAGCTGTCATTGTCATGTTCTTTTTTTGTAGTCAAACCTTAGTACTACTGGCCAGGATACAGTTTTTAAGTAAAGGTATTCATAAATAAGGCCAGTGCACCACACCCTCAGAGGACCATGGGGCTTCTCTGAACCTTACCCGCTCCTGGAGCTGTTTGATCCCTCTAGCTGCAAACCTCCTCCTCTCCCCCATTTCTGCTTGTTTTTGAGTTTCCTTCTCCTGCATGAGGAGCTCTTCTTGCTCCTTCCTCTGCTGGGTGTAGGCCTCCACTATCTTCTTCACCTCTATCTGCCTCCTACGCTCCTCTTTTTCCCTCCTCCTCTGCAAAACTTCCTCCTGGAGCTTACGCTCCTTTTCCTGAGCCTGGTGCAGCCTGCGCCGTGTCCTCCAGGCCTCCAGGCAGACCGCAGCCTCTTGCCTCTGGTCCTCCAGCTGGCACTGACGAGCTTTCTCCAGCCCAGCCTTCTTCTGCCTTGCGGCGTCCTCTTCCTTAACCTGCTGCTGGTGCTGTATCTCCTTCTCCTCCCACCGCTTGGCTTTCCATCGGAGGATGGCCTGGTGAGAATATCTCCCTCAGCACATTACAGCAGCAGCACAAGTTCTTTAAAGTTCATCTTTCTGCCAACTTGTCAAAAGAGACTCACAAGAATCTACATCTCCTGCAAATGTCCTATTCTGCCACAGACCATAGATTCTGGTGGTACACAGTAAGCTAAATATTCCTGGAGGAGTAGTTATGAAATATCCATCTCCAGGTTTTTGTTTTGTGAGAACTCCCAGAATTTGCAACCTAAAGTTACCAGAGTTTGGTGAACAGATATTTCTGTATCGCACGATGACACAAAGACAAACCCACACACAGCTGAGTTTATTGTGGTTGTGAGTTTGTAGGAAATAGCAGCATCCACGGGGAAAAGCAGACCTCCCTCTTCTTCTCCTGGAGGGACAGAAGCTTCTGATGCCAATCCTCATGCTGCTGGATTTCCTCTTCTGACTTGCCTGGGAGGTAGAGCAGAGCCTCTTTCCTGTAGGCTGGCCTGCCACTGTACTTGGTCCACACCTGTGCCAATTGAAGAACAGAAGTTGAGAATCAAATATTGGTGACTCATTCCCCATTGGGAAGATCTATGGTGCATCTATGGTCTTCAAGTAAGACAATTTTGTCTGAAATTAACTCACCTTGAGGAACGTCTGGTGATCATACTGGTCCCAGTCACCCAGCCTGCCCCCAGTCTGCTGCAGGAACATCTCCAGCTCCACTACCTCGGGTGGCAAGTCCTTCTCCAGGGCTTGGACCAGGCGTACTTTGGCTGAGGGAGGAGGGTCCTTGGGACCCGCAGCCACACCCAAAGTCCAGGCCTCCATCTTCTTTTCGAATGCACAAATCTCCAACCAGCAAATCCTCTCTGCTCTGCAAAGCTCCTCATAGCTATAGAATCCAAATCCCGACAAGAGAGAGGGAAAGGAGAAGATGGCTTTAGGGATGAGAGAAGACAGAGAAGAGGAGAGAGTGAAGGAGGAGACGGCTTTAGGGATGAGAGAAGATGGAGGAGAGGAGAGAGTGAAGGAGGAGACAGCTCTAGGGATGAGAGGAGATGGAGGAGAGGAGAGAGGGAAGGAGGAGACAGCTCTAGGGATGAGAGAAGACGGAGGAGAGGTGAGAGGGAAGGAGGAGACCGCTTTAGAGATGAGAGAAAATGGAGGAGAGGAGAGAGGGAAGGAGGAGACGGCTTTAGGGATGAGAGAAGATGGAGAAAAGGAGAGAGTGAAGGAGGAGACAACTTTAGGGATGAGAGAAGATGGAGGAGAGGAGAGAGGGAAGGAGGAGACGGCTTTAGGGATGAGAGAAGATGGAGGAGAGGAGAGAGGGAAGGAGGAGACAGCTTCTGGCTTGAGCATAGCAAACACATGTACATTCCCAGCAGAAATGTGTCAGCTCACTTATTAAGCTGCTTCACTGACACAAGCAAGAAAATGACAGTTTCACCCACTTATAGGATAATTTACACCTGGGTCCATCCTCCATTCGTCCCCTTTCATAGGCACCAGGCCAGCAGTGCCATGGCTATTTTTTACACTGTAATAATGAAAAGTGAGGCTCTGTCCACATACCCACGACACTGCTCCTCCTTCAGAGTGCTAATGGAGCTCTCCACTGCAGTCATCACTTCTTTCAGCTTTTCAACAACTAAAAACACGTGTGCAAACATAATGAAGACATGATACAGGCTTATTATGGATCCCTGAAACATTAAAAATGTTCAAAACTAACCAGACCCACAGCATGTGTAGGACTATACGCAACAACACATGCAATCCCTGGCTCTGTGTGTAAAAGTACAAGCCCTGTACAGCTTCCTGCATTCATCTGCGCTTTATATCACAAAACTACATAAAAATAAAACATTTCACTTGAGCTCTAATCTCCTTTGTCCTGCACTCTGACCAATACAGTGTAGCATGAAATGCCATAACATTCACCCCTTTTTCAGCAGTTACTATTAGTGGTCACAAAGACTGACCTAGTGCAGTAGGCTTCACATCAATCAGCTGGCCCCGGAAGTGGCTCACATCACTGTGGATTTTCGTAAGCCGCTGTTGGAGTTTCTTGACTGGTTAAAAAAGGAAACGGAATGGGACTAAGTCAGATGAAACTCAGTGTGTAAGAACTCCAGCTTCCAGCTCTCAAAAACCAACCAGAAGGGGTTTCAGTCAACCAAAAAGACACAAATCATGCACAGCTACCATCTGGCAGGGCTGCACAGATAAATATTCACTATAGAGTGACACAGCTGGCCATTGACTGTGGTTTGTAGCACACTGTTACAGAGCTGCCACTTCAACCAATAAGTGAAATAAGCAAGTGTCAGCGGGGGTATGAGGAATAGGAAACTGAGGGATGTACAGAAACTGTACAACAGCCATCCATAAGAGCGTCCCTGCACAAGAAACCACTATCAGTGACGCAAGGCCCCCCACCGTCAGCCTTCCTGTCTTCGTGGAGCCTGCTGCGGAATTCTTCCAGCTCTTCAGAACTATCTCCAAGTGCATCTCTCTTACTCTGAACCCTCCAGCACTTCTCATTTTCCAGTACCCTAATCCTATAAAGATCAGGAAAAGTACAAAAAAAATCAATTCACCTCTTTTCAGGCATAACCACAGGTACAGATTTATATTTTAAGGACTCACAACATTTATTCATCAGTAAAAATCATTCATCCTATGGTGAGTACAATAAATGATTCCCCATTTTAAACCTTTAGGCACAATAGACTGAGATTTACTAAAGCACTTTTTTAAATGGGAAAAACAAGCAGGAAGAAACCGAGCAGAAAACCGGATGTTTAAAGGTTACATGAAAATGACACCTACTGTTTTCTAAACTGCTCTGCATTCCGGAGGAATTCTGCCTTCTTCTTGGAGGCCACTTTTGCTTTCCAGTTCGATTCATCATTGTTTTCTGCAGGGAGGAAGGTGTCTTCCATCTGCAGAACACAGGCTGATCTATAGTGACAATCTGGGAACCCATTTTAAATCAAAGCAGGGTGTTTGCATCTAACTCAAGGGGACTGACTGCACCAGGGCCTATCTGAACACCTGTTAGTTTGTTACCTAACAGTTTGTCAAGGTACTGGCCGAACCAGGTTCACATGAATAGCTGTCAACCAGCTAATTAACGGCCCATCTTAAACCTGTTATTGTACTACACACATTTATTCCCCCCGAAGATCGATATAACTATACTGGCATTGTACTACTACAACAACAACAAGACTATATATGCACGTCAAGCGATGTAATACCTTCCAAAAAAGACACAATTAACCCAATATGCGATATACAATAACACCTGTGGTACGAGTGGGCAAAGTAATTATTCAGGAAGGCATATTTTCAGGGTATTATGATATATTATGAGCCGAGTGAAGTAAAGGTTAGAAATGACGATAATTGCACATATCCATTATTATTGCCTAAATGCAATGCAATCAATCATTATTATCACCTTCAATATTCCTCTGTTTTTACCGTGTAACACGCCACGCGTAGTACTACATTTTACTACTACAAAAATAAATATAACCTTGTGCAGCCTATTTACCTGAAAGCATGCCCCTGAGGACGCTGTTGTCATGACAGTCGTATTTGAACAAAACTTTATTCAACTTTAATGTGACGGAAACGGCGCCATCACGTTACGGGTGTCTGTGAATACGCATGCGCGTCCATCAGCCAATCAGCAAATGGTCCGCTACGGCCTTCACTCCTAACATGTTTTAATAGGGTGTCTATTAATCAATAATTTCTGTAAAATTTTCTAAGAACTACGCATAATTTAACGAAATGTTTAATACTATGTACAGTACAGGAATGCTATGTTGGTGTCACTCTTGGAGTTACAGGCGAATGTATCTTTCTAAATTGCCAATAAGTGAAATGTGAATTAATGATCAAGGTTTAAGTAGGCGACTCTGAGAATTACAAGTTATTTGCATCACTTGCTTTTAAACCAGGGGTAGGGAACCTGATCCGTGGAGAGCCGGTGTGGGTGCGGGTTTTTTTGATGACCTCTCAATCAGCCAATAATAACGCATTGGTTGTCAGCTCCTGTTCTGGGGACGCAGTCTTATTGGCTGATTCAAAAGCCATCCCAAAAGCCCGCACCCACACCGGCTCTCCATGGATCAGGTTCCCTACCCCTGCTTTAAACCGTTGTAAAAGGCTCCCCTTGCGCGTATGTCCTTTTCCAAATGTTCATGAGAAAATCTGCCCAATATTGAACTAGAAAACTGTACTTTGATTGACGTATTGTATTTTGTCGTGTCGTTCCTTTTGTGCAGCCGTCTGTGATGCGTGTTTTCGTTTTTATTGTTATTATTATAGCATTTGTGTTGGTATATGGTGTGCGCTGTACAGTTTCACAGCGCGCAGCATACGGTGTGCGGTTACGTATTGTCAGGTGTTTTTGGAAGCCGCCCCCCTGCAGTTACATTGACTTTTGAGTAACCAGAGAGGTACTGTTCACTTCGGCCTGGTAGGTGGCGGTAGATTACCGACCGAGAGGGTATCAAATGCGGAATGGGCGTTGAATTAATCAATAGAAGAGATGCTCTTCTGTGTTAGAGTGATTGTTTTGCCAGAATAGATCTGCGTCAAATCTGGTCCTACACTTAAAATGGATTAGTATGATGACATAAGTCTTGAGCTACAGGGGAGATATATCAGATGGCCTGATGGCTGGATGGATGGATGAAGGATCAGTAGACTGGAAATAACACGACAGAATAAAACATCAGTTCTCACACCTCACTGGACCTTCTATTATTGAGCCTAGAGTGTGAGTTTTAATCTTTTCAGAGCGTAAGTGTCCCTGAATAGCAACACAAATCCATTATTGAGCAGAGCATGTGAAACACGCCGTCCCTTAGCTGTGAGGTCACACTTGTGCTCTTGTCCGTGTAAACAGCAACCAGGCCTGTGATGTGTTAGGAATGAGCAGCACATCCCTCTTGTTCCATCTCTGATTCAGCAAACAGGAACGGCACCAAAAAAACAAGGTCCCAGCAGAGGGGCCATCACTGACTGGTTATTTTTTACAGCAAATCAAAAAATCAAAACCAGGAAATCAATATAGAGAGGGAGAACATTACCTTTAAAGTTTCCAACCCCCCAAAATATGCAGATCTTGTATTTACCAAGACTTCATATCTAAACTGAAAATCTATCTGCATCATCAGTATTTGGGGGCTGCTGACACAGTCATCACTGTGGTGATTATGTCTACCATCACATTGACCTGTTTTTCATTCTCCTTTACCCAAATGAGCATGACAGTATGAGTATGTCCACAGCATATTCAGTAGTACAGCTGATAGCCGTGTCAGTGTGTTAGCAGCCCCGTTTTCCCAGAGAAGTAAGCTCCTGATATACAGTGTCACCAAGCTTTCTCATCTTAAAGGGAAAAATGCTGTTACATGCGAGGCTGGCAATGCTGGAGTCTCCGCACTGAACACAGTGGGTGTCTGTCCACCAGTTTGCCAGTGGATCCCAGCCCTACAGCCTCAATGTCACACTTCCCTGGAAGGGGACTTTTATTTAGATCCTCGTCGAAGGTAACTGGCAAGTCGCAGATACCTGACAGCTCTTCCCCAGAGAATTTGTGCTGGCCCCAAATATGGACAGCGAGATCATTAAAAACCGAAGGCCCAGCAGACCTACCGTAAATAGACAAGCAGAGACAATTCTTTCCTTTTGTAAATTGCGAAAATAATGTTCCTTAAATAAAATGCTGCTTATCAAAAACTGGGGGACCATATGTCTAATTCCATGCATTTATTTTGCATTTATTAATTTAGCAGACACTTTTGTCCAAAGCAACATATAATTGAGTAAGTAGGGTCAGCTGGGCTCTGGAGCGATTACAGCAGTTATGCAATTCCTCAGTCTTTAGTACATTAGTCTGAAATGAATGTCTAATGTGTAAATATGTTCATTTGGGATGAAAGGATGGCATTGGTAAGTAGCATGCTGTTTTTAGAGGCTTTCCCTAATGGAGTTTAGTGCTTTGTTTACATTTACTTTCATGCAAAAAGTCTTTTTCTAACAAGAAATTAAGCATGAAAGAACCAATTTAATATTCCACAAAATATATTTTCTTTTGCCGTTTTTTTACTTAAAAGCAAGGGCTTCCTTCTAGGAACACCTGCCCATCCTGTTCAGTACAAACACAGCATGTCTGAGCAAAATAAAACTTGACTCACACCAGTTCAGCAACTATGACACTGTAGCCCTCAAGGCAAAAACCATTATTCTGTCTGGGGACTGGACATGATGATGTGACACCTGAACCCAAACTGTTGGAATTCCCTTTCGTATTCATTACTCTTCTCAAAGGTTTTATTAATGTCTGTAGAGTTTCAAAGAGCTGTAACTGAATTGGTACACATTGATTATGTTACATTTAACAGACAATTTCATCCAAAGTGAGGATCAGACAGCAAGGTCAATCAGACCCTGGAGCAACTAGGGTTAGGTGCCTTGCTCAAAGGCCCAACGGTAAAATCACTCCACCAGCCACAGGATTTGAACTGGCAACCTTTCAAGTTCCAACTTGTAGAGCTACACTACTACTCTCCCTGCGTATTTGAGTAAACATTAAGTATTATTAATAGCTGACCGCAGAGCTATGAATTACTTTGCATAGCATACTTAGCTAAAAACAACCTGTAAAACTGACTGTTTAACCCCTGGGTAAATGTTGAACATTATTCATTGAGTTCTCCTGTACACTATTTCTGCAGTGGTTAAAAAAACTCTGACACAATGTAAAAAGTAACCTTTGTGAAAAGTGCTCAACCTAAATTTCTGTAGTAGATCTATCCATCGGTAGGTAAAAGTGTAACTTAAGACAAAAAAATTTAGATTAATTGGCAGAAGCATGTTAGTAAACTACAGTTTCACCTTTAAGCTTGTGAGTTTTTTTTTGTGGTTGCTAGGAATTATGCTTTGTTTTATTTTGTTCCCAAAATGCACTGGGCCATCCCCTGGCCAGCTGTGTCCAACAGACCCAATTTCACTAGATGAAGCATGCTCTGATGTAGCCGGGGCTATACTATCTCTAGAGGGTGACCCAGTAAAGGAGGCTTCTCTCTGGGAATCCAGGAGATGGTGCCGTACGAGGAGATGTCAAACGCTCTGCCAGTGCTGGGAGTCAGAACTACTTCATTCAAAGCACCTGCATAACTCATATTTTTACATAACGGGTACGCCATGGAATATCAGGTTAAGTACACCTGACAAAGCCATAGCGTTACTGGGAAGTGGAGATCTTCTGAATGGGCCTTCCAGCTGGTGACTGCTGAATGAGGAGTTAATTAGAGTCCCCTGCTGCGTGTGTGTGTGTGGGGAGGTGGGGGGGTGGGCAGGTTATATGATCTGCCTTTCCTGTTTGGTATGCAGGGTTACTCAGGTCAGTTACAGCAGGGCAACATCGGTAAAACACCCTTCTGCAAGCATACAAACGCCATCGCAGCTGCAGACTTTGCTGTTGATACCAAGCCCCGTGAATGGCACAGTTACTATCCTACCCATCCCAGGACAGTAAATTTTTCTGTCTCATGATCACTGTCCCAGCCTGGCGTATGAAACCCAAACCCTGTCTCCCTGCACAGATGGGCCCGGATCAGCGTCGCTCAGCATCTCCTGAAGTCAGGTCTGTCTGGGGCAGGGCTGAGCTTACCCCCAGTCCAGTCTACCGCTGCATTTCGGTTAGTTTTGGGGAGGAAAAAAAAAACACACTTCTAAAATGAAAGTCACATCTCCATAAAAAAATAACCTCCTGTGTGCAGAATGACCTCAAGTGAGGAGCTGTGCTATGCAGAAACATGAATAAGGCATGTTTTCTCAGGGGGAGGGGGTCCACATCAGCAGAGGGTGGAAGGACACCTCTTTGCACCCTGTTAATATCACATAGCTTCCACTTATAGCCGGGAAGGCCCCTATCAATCGGTTTCAATCTTACATTATTAACCTGTGATTAGCTCTAAGTGTAAACATACACACTGTTCTTAATGTATGAGTTTCATTCCACTGCATCACTGAACAGTCCCAACAGCTTAAAAAGACTCTTTGTTGAAATCTTTTCATCATAACATCACCTCTGCCCCCTCATAGCAAAATGAGACATGTATCCACTGTAATGTTACATTAAATGAGGATTTAAAAGGAAAAAGTTCTCCCCCAGGAACACCTTTTTATAATAAGCAAGAAATAGGTCGTTACAGACAGAAAACGAGGTCTGTGGAACTCTGCGGCTTTCTTAAAGGCACAGCGCTCTGGAAACCCGCAGTCTGGCAGTGCGGCAGGACGGCTAAAAAGGAGTCTCTTCAGTTTTAATTCTCCTCATTCTCTTCATAACTGAGGGTGACATCAGACAGGCTGCCTGTGTGAAGATTTTTTCTTTTTTAGAACAAAGCAGTGGTCTGACATGTGACCTCGATAGGTGACTTGATTGGATGGATTAGGTAAACACCGTGCAAAGCAAACAAAGCAAAACAAAAGTTAATTTTCCCTTTAGTCATGGTGGCATATAACGACCTGTCATTATGTCATAGGTGTACTCTCCATCCGGAGGAAATTTAGAGATCAAATTGTCATAGAAACACCTGGAGGAGCTTTCTTTGAGAACGCGGGAGCGCGGACGCCTTGCTCCACAACAAACTCAGCAACAAACTGTGTTACGACAGCCGGAGAAGCTGGCGTGGTCTGGCCAGGTCTTCAGAGGAAGGGTGCTGAGAAAGCACCCCGAGGAGCCGCGAGGGGGTTCCGAATTCACAGGGCTATTAATAAGGTCCCAATATACAAGCTATTTTAAAATCGCAGTCCGTGCTTCTCAGAAGGGTATTTGCGTCACAGAATGCCACACAATATGCCATCCGTACATACTGCCCTTTACGGCCGCTTGGACCCCCAGGCCTGCCTTGTGGTGCCCCAAACACCAACCCAAAATGTGGTCCCTGGTACTTCTAGACAACTGGAAGCTTTGTGTTTTCCAACTGTAGTGGATTGAAAGCACCGAAAAGTGAACGCAAGATTTAGACAAACCCTAACACAACCATCAGGATTCACATGAAAACGGCGCGGTGAGGCAGAGATTCATATACTTTGAGATTAAGAATGAAATTACAGTGAGAGCCTATAGCACAAATGAGGTAAGTGTGTAGTAAATGGGGTGCAGTTTCACATAGGTGCAGAGGGAGGGACGCTACGGAGGAGGATTCCTTTGGAGCTTTGACCACATCTTTGGCAGCTTTTTAATGGATGGGTTCTAAAAGGGTTCATCCAAGGCCTGACCTCACACACCTGTGTGGGCAGGGCTCCCCCGTGCTGACGAGGCCTAGGATTGGATATCTGCGCGGTCGTCATTCCGCTGATACTGACACGCACACCTGACACATCGGAGAGGGCAGAGAACCACACGGTGGGGATATTACATATCGACCTGATGGAAAGCGGGGGACGCGTACCAGCCTCGACTTTACGACTTGGGCTGGGGGCAGACGGAAAGGGCAAGAGGCGTCCCGCTGTGATGGTGATCGACACCACCCCCCCGAGAATCTGAAACCTTGCATGTCCAGGGAGACCACGACGGCACACATTAAAGTAATAATAAACTAGGTAAATCGTGATGCTTCGCTTTCATGTGAATGGGTAGCTGCAGACATGTGCCTGGAATATCCCGCGGGCGTGTTCAATTCAGTGACTAATAACACCCTCAAATGGCATGAATCTGCTCTCTGGCACGGTTGGGACTCCCCCTGCATTTAATAACCAAGTGCTGGGCTGGCTCTTTTTTTTTGGGGCATTTGATTGGTTAATTTCAATACGTGTTTGTCGTCCCCTTTGCAGTCTGCGTGTCTGTAAAGCCTTCTAAAGCGAAACAAGCAGCACGTCAGTTATATAAGCTGTCAGGGGGCGGAGCATGAACAGGCTGATGGAGTGTAATGTATACCTCCTCGCAAGACCGGGCAGTTCACCCCGCAAGGCTCACCCCATCTAAAAAGCCAACCCCTTTCCACTACTCCTTCATCAGACGCAGAATATCATTCAGTCTGAGCCTTTTAAACGATCAGAAAACAAAAAAAATTGTGGACAAGAGTAACACAACTTACAAGTATTTTATAACTTGAGAATGAACATCCCATAATAAATAAAGGACTTTGCAGTTTATGCCCCACTACGTCTGTGCACTTCAGCTAGACAGTGTACAACAAAACCAGGCTCTGATACCAACCAGCTGGAAATCCACCATACTGGCAGTGACTCTAGGAGCCAATCTAACCAGCAGGAGATGGGTTCGAGCATCACCGTGTAATAACTCCCCGGGCGGCTTTGGAAGTTTCATCCCGCCCTGGGGCTGGAGAGCAGGCGACCCCATTTCTTTGGTCACAGCAGATTTGTTGAAGGGGCATATTTTATAGGTCTATAGGCCTGCATCACCATAGCATAGATTCCTGTCACCATAGCTCTCAGACACTATCACACAGGCATCTCCAGTGCCGAATGACCTCATGCATGTGCAATTTCCATCCTATTCTCCAAATTACCTTTTAACACACCATGGCATTTTTATCACTCATAACTCATCCTCAGATCAGATTTTTAAGAGCACAGCATGTACGTGGAGGGCCAGGCCGGGTGTGGACATGCTGAACTGTAACTCAAATTCATCAACACAAAAATGAAGAAATATAAATACGCATTTAAATCCATTTATAGCGTTTGAAGAAAATGTTTTCTAAGGACCCTTCCAGGACCCCACCGTGACTCTGCTCCCAGAACGGGACTCTGCTCCCAGGACTCCTGAGAAGCAAACCCAGTGGGACTCTGCTCTGCTCCCACACTGCACCATCAGAAGGATGCTGGCCGCTGTTCTCTCCAAGGTGCTTTAGGGCTTTGCAGCTGATCTCCAAGACAAACCTTCGATGGCCCCATTCTTTTCCTCTCAGTTGGCAGTAAATCATCAGCTTAACACATGGATCCGATCCCAGACAGCAACGGTGTCACCCTGTTTCGCAGTCATCCTCCCTTTTAAAGGTTTCCTCCCTTGCAGACAAATACGTGAGAAGCCGGCAGAGGCCGACTGGGCCAGTCCCACCTCCTGGCCATTTGATAGGCCCGTTCTCAATGGCAAAGCCAGGCGGCTCCATCTAGGGCTTCCCGTGCCCTAGTCTACCAGCTCCTCCAGTTATGTGAAACATTTCCATCTTAACATCAAGACGGCACTGTTTACGTTCCCCGAGTAAGCCCCGCCCCCACCATCCCAGGGTGTCGGGTCACACCCAACCCATCGCATATCATTAACCCCTGATCTGCCGCACTTGTCCTCAGTGCTCCAAACGGGTTTACCCCCTCCTGCCATGGCAGGCGAAGCTCAGCTTGAAGTCACAGCTGTCGCTGCCATAATGGCTGGAGCAGAAGGCCCTGGGGGCCGGCTGAGGCCCTTTCCGCAAGCAACCCGAGTCCCGGGCTCCGTAGACGTCTGACAGGAGAGCCTAAAAAGGAAATCTGACTACATTCTCAGTCATCATAAAGACTTGATTTCTTTCCAAATTGCGTCTTTTTTTTAAGGTAATAATAAAATAAGAAAAGCGTTTACTATTGTCGTCTGCTCCCTTGAGCAGCCTTAAAGAGGCCTGCCAGCAGAAGAGCGGCACACAACCGCTAACAAAAGCTAAGAAAACGTCCCCTCGCACTAATCGGCATCCCTTTAAGGTTAACAGCTGAAGCAGGGCTTTGCTAATGAAGGCCAGTCCAGCTCCATTCCAGACAATGAGGCAGAGAGGCGCAACACCTACGGCAATCCTCACGCTCAGATCCACAGGCTCTCCCAGCCGCTCAGGTTCATGCACAGAGCAGAGTACTGAAGGAGCTGAGGATTACTCAGGCCTGCTGCACCTGCTAACACTAGTGGCGACCTGCACCCCTACAGGTTAGGACCCTGTGCCCGTGGTCACTAGCACTAATCCTACGGCTGGCAGGGTGACTTCAGTATTGGGCCCTGAATCGAGGTCCTTGACCCCAGCTGCTCCCGGGGCTGACTGACCCTGTTCCCCGACCTGCACTGCTACATCTCTATGGACAGAACTGCTTGCTAAATAGCTGAATGTACACAGACCACGTACACGTGGCTTCAGTGTCACTGTGGCACAGTTTCAGTGTATATTAGTGTGTAAATTCTTCTTGCCTGAATTTTCCCAAGTGTGTGTATGTGGTGGGGGGGGGGGTTAGCAGTGTGTTACAGGCAGGGTGCTAACAATGGAACATCAATTAATCTGAGTCATGTGGCAGCTGAAAATAAGCCACACGCTGACTGTGTGAGGCAGTGACTCACCATCAGAGAGGAGCAGGCAGCCAGGAGCTCTCTCTCTCTCACACACACACACACACACACACGTACGTACGTACGTACCTACCTACCTACCTACCCACCCATCTACCTAAATGAGGACCAGCCATTCATTTCTATCTTAACCTCTACCCATTTCTAACCTTAACCATAAGTAACCAACCCAAATACGAGACTTTTGGCATTTTTACTTTTTTGATTGCTTTCACAGATTTTTAAAAAACTGAGGTTATCCAAATGGGGATCCCCAAACATAAGGAAGTTTCAGGCTTTACCACACTCTGACATTTTGGTCCCAAATGTGATCTATGCAAACCCACACACACATGCAGACACAGACAGACAGACAGACACACACACACACACACCCTCAAGCCAAAGCAAGTAGGACAGTCCGGTGGTCTTGCTCACTCCCACGGCTAGATAACTGGACCCTCCAATTGGCTGAAGGCACATGGCACCTCTGCTTGACTGGACCATGGAGGTCCAGCGACAGTGTCCCCAACCCAAGGCTTGAGGCCTGGGCTGCAGACGCTCAGGCGGACAAACAGAGCAAATCAGAGGCAGGGCACTGGTAGAGCAAAAAAAAATAAAATGTCTTTGAAAACATGCACTTCAGACTCGACTTTGCCACATTGTTCGTTTACCTTGACACGCCGGAGTGGAGCAACGCTCTGGAGCACCTGGCCAGGGGCTAGTTCATCCGAGAGATCGGGCAGTCCCCAAATCAGGCGGCTCCCCTGCCAAACTGGTGGGGGGGGAGCAGACAAGCAGAAGCTTCCGGTCTCCATCTGAGAGTCAAAGTCCAGCACGAACGCTTGCCAAACACTGGGGGTTTAAACGGAGAGCCTGGCAGTGATGGATAGCCCCTGATGCGGAACCCCCCCCCCCCCCCCCCAAGTGGCAGCAGAGCCCCACGTCACCCGTGTCACCTGCGAGACACACCGAGCGCAGCTCTATGTAGGACACGTTTTCTGTGGGGCATTATTCATAGTTATTTTAAGACATGGCAGAAGTAGGCTGATCATCACATGCTAAAGGGAGGGGGCGGGGGGGGCGGGGGCACTGAGCAAGACGAGCGCTGTAAACACCGAGTAAAAAGGCTCGCGCTCCCCCTGTCCGAATCCCACCAGCTGAGGATGCCAGCCGACGCCCCAAGTCACATGACACAGTCAGACGTCGACGCTTACGTGCCAACTTCCTGTACTGGCAATCAAAAAAGGACCGTGGCGGTTCGCAAGCTCCGTGACAGAGGGTCGCGACTGACAGGTGACAGAACACCCACGACCAATCCTGTACGAAAAACAAGTAAACTGCCAAGGACGATCTTCACCGAGGACACACTTTAGAAACAGCCCAGAAGCAATTTATGTGGCAGCCGGGGTACATTTATATTACAAGCACTTGAAATTACCGTATACACTTGAGTATAAGCCAAGTTTTTCAGCATCTAAATTGTGCTGAGAAAGTCGGCCTCAGCTTATACCCGAGTCATTACCATAATTAATTTTAAGTGTAACACACATATACAGTATAGAGCAGCACTGCTGATGCCTCATACAGACATTAGCGACGTCTGTAAGACTGATCGCTGACAGATACTGAAGTGCAGAATGGCAGTGTACAGACATTCTGCGCTATGGAGAGGGGCGGGTGCACGAGTGGCGAGGAATCGGTGCCCCGCACCTCTCCATAGCAAGTGACGGGCTTGGCTGCCTGTCAGCGGTGGGGGCTCGTTCATGGATCCAGAAGGACGGATCTATGTACGGGCCTCTGCCGTACACATATAGACATCAGATTGTCGTTCAACAGTAGCCCTCAGGCTCCTGCCAGGCGACTTTGATCGAATGTCTGTATGTAGTTTACCGTTTGTTTAGTCCATTTATATTTGCCATAGCCTGCCGTATAATGAGCCTATACCAATATGTGCAGTAGCCTGCCGTATAATGAGCCTATACCAATATGTGCAGTAGCCTGCCGTATAATGAGCCTATACCAATATATGCAGTAGCCTGCTGTATAATGAGCCTATACCAGTACGGGCAGTCATTATTTAAACTCATGTTTTTTTCTTTAAACTAAATGATTAAAAACATATACCTCACTGATGTCTCAATTAATGTCATTTTATTGGTATATATTTTGATGATTGAAACCTACAAGCAGCTGCTGCATTTCCCACCCTAGGCATATACTCGAGTCAATACGTTTTTCCTGTTTTCTCAGGCAAAATCAGGTACATCGGCTTACACTCGAGTATATACGGTATACATTATGGAGTCAAACGGCCAATGAGAATGGACGACAGAAGCAGCTTGATGAGAAGTGATTAACGGTCATAGGCGACACACAGCGCGCAATGATGAAACGTCCTCTGCGTTTAACCCATGTGGTATTATGCTTGGTGGGGGGGGGATCCACGGTGGGACCTTGCTGGTCAGGGACTTGAACCAACAACCATCCGATCGCAAACGCGCTTCCCTAACTGGTAGGCCAACTCTAACCTGCTGAGAAGACCTTCACTATTCAGTAATCCGAGTTGCTCTTGGTAAAATCCGTGTTAACTCACAAACACACGTGTACATTTAACACCCTCCACCCAGGAATGCATGCAAAAGCACAGCCAGAAGAACAGGATTACGCCGTCCCTGAAGATGTACGACGCGGTCGCGGTATGAAAGTGCTAAGCGGAAGCACAGCGGCGGGACCGGTCCCAGCGTGACGCAGGAAGAGGACGCTTATCCATGCAGCGTGAAAGGGGCACCAACGCCAAGCCCACCTGGCGTCCCCAGCCAACAGACTCACAGCGACAGGCGGCACAAGTTCAACAGGGGTTTATTTTCAGATTTGTTCTTAAGACATTAACAGGTTTTATGCCTTATGAAATATTACACTCTGCCGTAATAAAGTGCAGGATTAAAGTCAGTCACCTGATGATACATCGGAACGGTAGATTCATTCGGGGGTGGGGGGGGGTGGGGGGAAAGAGACCGTAATGAAAAGCCCTTTACGCATCAACACAAAGTTTACATGTGAGAAGCTTCAAAAAAGCTCAGTCTGTTAGTGCATCAGCAGAACCCGTGGCCACGGTCACCTGGAGACCCTTTAAAAATGTATTTAAACCCTCGGTTTTAGCGTGCAAGCCGAACTGACATGATTTTACTCATTAAAATTGTGTGTTATACGGGCTGAAGACGGCAACAGCGGCAAAGGGGGTGGGGACGGGGCCGGGGGGGGCGGTGCACAGACACGCGTCCGTACTAAAGTGCCGGACTGATATTTGGCTTGTTTCGGCCGCAGATTCCCGTCTCGGGTACACGGGTGAGCCGGCCCGTCCCTTACAGCCCTTGTGGGTCTCGCTGTAACGAGAGCTCTCGGGAGAGCCCAGACCGACCCGGACAAGCCGCAAGAAACCTAAAACGTACAGAAATACGTATGCAAAGTATGGCATGGACGAGGGCCGGCACACGACATTTGCATATTAGAACCTGTGCAACGGGAACAAAGCACTTGGCGAGGCCTCTCCGTAAAGCTGTCCTCCATCCTACGATCATCCGCTCCACCCCCTCGGCCCCCGGGGGCTGGCAGAATCTTTCAGGGGGAAGCAGATATCAAACACAGGGTACAGATGTCAAAAAAAGAAAAGCCAAATAAGGGGGTGGGGTCTATGTGAGGGGGCAGATGCATCCTGCTACAATTGCATAGAAATAGAAAGCAGGGGGCGCTGTGGGGTGATGCCTCTTCATAAATAACATGAAACACACAAGTCCTAATTTCAAGCAAAGGGGAAAAAACAAAAATCAAAAAAAAAAAAAAAACACGCCTGGTAAAAAACATGGTGCACGTCCAGAGTACGGAACACCCATGCAGTCAAGCTCCCATAAGGGTCCATGTTCTACATTCCATAACGAAAACCACGCCTCCCCCGGGGGCACGACGCGGATGGGATCCGGAGGGGGGGGCTAGCCGCCCCCAGCATCCAGCAGTCATTATCTATGCAGCAGGACAAAGGCCTCCAGCTTTATGGGGATGTTGCCGTGGTAACGGAGGCCATGCCGGACGATGACGCGGGCGGCCAGGCACTGCAGCGTGGTGTGGTTGATGGGTTGGATCAGGTTGCGGGCCATCTCCTTCTCGTCCAGCAGGTCGCACGCCGTCTGGTTAAAGGAGTTGGTGCTGTCGAAGTGCGAGCCGCAGGAGATGAGCAGGTTCATGATGTCCGGGTGGTTGTTGGAGGCGGCCACGTGCAGCGGGCTGTTGTTGTCCTGGTCGCGGCAGTTCACGTCGGCGCCGCACTCCACCAGGATGGAAGTCACCTGGAAAGACGGGAACTTGCAGACGGGGTAACGGCCCACGCAGGTCGTGTTCCGGTCCACGGCCAGGTGCAGGGGGCTGAAGCCGTTCTTGCCGCAGGGCTGTAGCTTGAGGAACCTGTAGATGGTCTCCTTCTTGAAGTGGTCCTGCTCCACGGTGCAGGGGACCTTCTCCAATAGGCAGATGAGGTGCAGTATGATGGAGAGTGCCTTGCTGAGCTGGGCTGGGTCGGCGGGGGGCTGGGCCTGCCTCATGGCCCGCTCGATCTCCAGCACGCTCTTGCTCAGGACGCCCATGAGGTCGTGGAAGGAGACGGCAGTTCCCAGCAAGCCCTTGGCGCGGTCCTGCAGCATGAAGGAGAAGAGTTCGGCGAAGGAGAGCAGACTGCTGGCCGTCATGGGGCTGAGCGGGTCCAGATTGCTCTGCTGCATGTCCAGCGCGTACTTCCACAGGTTGATGCAACGCTCGAAGTTGCCGGAATCGGCGTAGACGGCGCCGCGGTAGCGGATGTAGTAGGAGGTGTCGGGGTGCGAGGGGCCCAGGATCCTCTCGCGGATCAGCAGGGCCTGCATCCTCATCTGGTCAGGATCGGAGATGAGGCTGTCCAGCTCGTCCATGGTGCTCACCTCCTTGGAGTAATCGTAGGCCATCACCAGCTGCTTGGGCTCCTCCTTGGGCACGACGTCGCCGCCCTCCTGGTGCCGCAGGTCCATGGCCCGCTTCCAGTACTTCAGCGCGCCCAGGAGGTCCCTCTTCTTGTCCACGAAGGTGGCCCCGAGCAGCTCCAGGGCGTTGATCTTCTCTAGCTGGCTGGTGTTCTGGTGCTGCGTCAGGAAGTCCACGATGTTGGTGTGGCCCGTGACGCTGGCTGACAGCAGCGGCGTCATGCCGTACCCGTCCCGCTCCATCTTGGCTCCGTATTTCAGCAGCATCTTCATGATCTCCAGGCTCCCCGACTCGGCGCAGTCGTGCAGCGCCGTGTTACCTGCGGGACATGCAAAGTGTTAGGCCTGCCACGCTGCGCTACTCCGCGGCGAACCCCCCGCTCAGAATGGGAACTGATCACGGCACACGGCAAGCCGGCGAGACGACCGGTGGGGTGCCCTTACGACACGTGCATTAATTTCGTCTCGGCCCTTGGCTGTCTGTGCGCGTAACGTGAAAATACTGGGGACAGTGTGATGGGGAGAAACGGCAAAGCTCCCGTTTGTATAAAAACAATAGCTTTAATTAAATTAACCATAATGCTAGCATATAGCAGACTGGAACAAATAAGAATCCTGTAGTCAGGGTAACTCAATCCAGATTTATAGGTTTTCAGGGAACTCCTGCTGTTAATCTTCAACCAGTTGAAAATGGGGCTAATTTTCTGGGCTATTCCTGACAGACACACACGACTTGTGACACACGGGCGGGAAGGCAGGCAGGCAGGCGCACACACACACACACACACACACATACCATGTATACCTATCTTTATGGGGACACTCCATTCATTCCTATGGGCATAA
>JAODKN010000041.1:6607486-6619228 GCA_026774425.1 Petrocephalus zakoni
CACTGTGGGGACATTGGGTCCCCACAACGTAATATAAATATGTCCACACACACACACACACACACACACACACACACCCCACCACTTTCCATTTCACTACATCCATAAAGTGACACCAAAGAATGGCAAACGTGCCGACTCCCAGCAGACCGGCTACACTACCCTCTCAGGCTCCGACCTGAAGTGTCCATCTCCCCGACCTGACTGCGAAGGTTCTCGCATTTTCCGGAGGTCTCTCTCGCGGAAGCATCGGGAGAATCCCAGCAGTGAAGCGGGCGTCCTTCATGCTCAGAACTGCGACTGCTGGGTCAGCGTGCTCCACATCAGGCGAGGATGTGCAGCGCGGGAGGTCTGTTGCCATAGTTACTCGCTCGTGGCTTGCTCGCCGAAATGTAAAAAAATCCCCCGTCATGGCCAAGGCGGCCCAGAAGAGACATTACTTGCTTTCTGAAGGACCCCTGAAGGGTTCTCAGCAATGGCAACAACATCCCAGTTTTAGAAAACTTCCTCAGTGGGCCCACCTTTTGGTTTTTATACTTCCGAGAAGAGCCTCTGCCTTTCAAGCTCTTCACCTACCACTGAGAGCCACTTTATAGAGTCTGGCTGGCTTTAAAGTCTCCGAAACCCACCGTACTGACCGTACCCTCCAGACGGCAGTCACCATGCCCGAGACCAGCATGTAAATAAGACTTACAGACATTTTAAAGCTGTGTCACCAGGCAGAAGAGATGGGTGTGTTTTCTCATGAATGGAACGTTACGGTCACACCCAGGCCTGCAAAACACGGCTCACCTGTCAGCAACCAGAACGACTTCCATGCCTAAGGCAGCTTACGTGACTCTCCACAAGAGCACGCCAGCAATTTTCCAACTTCACCTCTGACGTTCTCTCTAACCAGCATGAGTGTCAGATTCAGCAGAACAGAATCAATATTTTGATACAAGGTGATAGTAGCCATTCCCAAACTATAATACTATAAATATAATTAGTCATTAACCAAAAAATGAAACCAAGTTTACCCAATAAAACTGGAACATACACCTAAAAATTTACATTTTAGGGAAAAGTCATTCTGTATATGTCCATCATTTTCTAAATCTTATTTAAATAATTAAAAAATCCTGAAAACCTTGATACATTGTCTGGTCTTCCGGCTCTATTCACAGGGAAACGGCACAGGGTCCATCCTCACCAGACACATATGTACAGTGCCCCTTCCTCAATCTATTCAGGCCCAAGTCCTTGTCGGAGAGGGTTTGGCAGTGACCAATCACAGCTTAATCCAAGTAAGGACCTGCCCCACAGGTATGCCGTACTCTTAGAATGTTTATATTGAGTATTTTCAGACATAATCCAGGGCCAGCTGGGGCCCCGACTGGGCCCCAAGAGTACAGCCAGTCCAGGCATGACCTGAGGAGCCTCCTCAGGGTGGCCTGGTGACTCCCATATCAGACATGATCACAGTAGGAGGACAGGAAGCCTCCACATACCACCAAAACCCCACCTAAAGAAACCGATACAATCAGCACACTGCTAAAAGGCAATGGGCATCTTGTTTGTTACCTTCACCTCATGTGTGTTTGATTCTCCAATAAACAGCCCACCCTAAGCTCCCCGAGTATTTGAGGGGGTCCTCCTCCACGAACGCTACAGGAACAAGCAAACGCCTTGTGTTTTTGGCTCCGGGTCTCTGAGGCAGAAGGGTACTGGTCCCTGTCCAGCCAGGGATAGCTTCGGATTAGTGCCCCATGCGGATACCGGAGATACGGTGGTCCGGCCAGCCCATTCCTCTGGCTGCTAATTCACACCCTGGGCTCCAACACGACTTTTAAAGTGCTGACGGTCTCAGGGCTAAAGTGACACATCTGGAAAGTTCAGAGTGACAAGTCTTTCATAGATCTCCAATGATACTACCCCCCCACTCCATCTGCATCAGACTGGTCCCTTACCATCTTTAAACAGTCCTTACATAAGGCATGACCCCGAGAGTCCTCAAACCTGGAAATACCCCCCCCCCCTAAACACGGAGGAATCAGAATCCGTCACTATTAAGAGCCCCCCTCCCTCCCACCCTCCCCACTTGAGACTCACCCTTCACACTCTTCCTGTTCACATCGGCCCCCTTCTCCAGCAGGTACTGGGCGATCTCTTTGTGTCCTTTGTAACAGGAGATCATCAGGCATGTATGGCCGTGCCGGTTGGCCACCTCCAGGTCGGCCTTGTGCTCCACCAGGTACCTGACGATGTCGAGGTGGCCGTCGAAGCAGGCGGCCCGGAGCGGGGTGGAGTTGGTCAGCGTGGTGCTGTTGACGGCCGCGCCGTGGCCCAGCAGGGACTGCACCACCTTCAGGTGGCCGGCGGCCGAAGCGGCCCACAGCGGCGGCGCCCCCTCGATCGTCTCCCCGTCGAAATTGACGGAGCCCCCGATCTCCACCGGGGCCAGGCAGCACTCGAGAAGGTACTCGACCAGGTCCAGGTGCCCGTTGCGGGCGGCGATCAGCAGCGGGGTAGCGCCGTTCGTCTTCTCCGCCATCAGCTTGCCCACTTCGGGTCCTGCTTTGTTTTCCAGGAGCTTCTGCAGCAGGCGCAGTTTGCCGTCCCTGGCCGCGTTAAACACCGCCGTCTTGAGATCCATCGCGCCGGGTGCGGGGGTGGGTAATGCCCGGTCCTTCCAGATGCAGAGTTCGGGAGTGGGAGCCCGATCCACACGCCAGGCTCCGCGCCGGCGGACCCTATCTGCCGTCCAAACTGCACACACCTGGCCCGATTAGCGACGGTCACCGCTCATGGTCCGCTTTAAAACGCCAATTACTGCACGATGCGCCGAAAATCCGGCCTCGGGTTTGCGGAAATGGAGTCGGATCGGACGATCACCGGCCAAGCCGTCGAACAAAGGGGGCCGACCGGTGCCCCGTCCCCCGGCGCCGCCCGCTGTCCCGCGGCGGCCCGCTCCGGCGTTACAATGTTACCAGGTCGCGCTTACGGCGCTACAATGTCGCGGTCACGCCGGCGGCCGGCTCACTCCGGGCGCTCCTCGACGTCGATCTCCATTCCCCGTCCGTAAGGCCGTGTGTTTTCATGTCGCATTAAAAGCACCGACGAGATCCAAGTGTCCGCTTCGTGTCTTATTTAAAAGCGAGGAACGGAGAAGAAGCCGCGGGCCGAGGCGCATCGCGGGCTGCCGGGCTGCCGTCCTCCCCCGCTCGCTCGGGTTTCCTGTCTATCTGGAGAAGATGGTGGAGCCGGGGCTGCTCTCTCACCCCCCCGATCGCTCCCCCCCCTGCACGTCACTCTCACTCCGTCCTAACGCCGCGGAACCTTGCGATTTCCCCCCTAACTGTCACTTACTCATCGTCGTCTCCAGCGCGCAAAGCTCCGGCGTCGCCGGTTCCGTCTCAACTGGGCGCTCGGAGTCAGGTTCTGCGGTGCGGTGTAAAAAAAAAAAAAGATAGAACACAAAGCGCCCCCGGGGGCGTCTCCAGCTCCGGGGATCTCCGCGGTACAGGCAGCCGAAGCGCCCAATCGAGTGGCCGAAAGGCGCCTACGTGCTCCGCAGCCTGCGCTGGAAAATCGGCGCATACCTGCTGCCCACCCGGTGGCCCGAGGAAAGTGTCCCGGTGCCGCTCATGGACATCGCCTGCAACTCCAGCTCCAGCCGGACCCCGGCAAATCTCACCCAGCATCTGCAGGTTTAATGCATTTACAGCAAATACGAAAAGCACCACAAAATAAATGCTTTGCCTGAAATTAACAAAAAAATCTAATCACAGAGTAAAAAAACAGCTAATTATGGCTTCTGATATTATTGTTGGGCAAGAATGTGGGAAGTATCAGTGTTTTAGTAAACTGAGGGGGCTTTTGGAGAAAGTGAGTGTGTAGCTATGGGTCGAGGCTGGGGAGCAGGGTCTGGGCGGCACGAGGTGGCCTTTTGTGTTCTGTCTCACCCTACCTGAAGGACTTGTAACACGCGAATTGGTGGCTGAAGTGAATCAGTTCACAGAATGTCATTCTCATAACACGTATGGAAGTCATATAGATAAATGGTGAAGTTACTTATGCAAGAATCCACACAGGGTTGGGGGATCAGATCCCACCTCTGCCGTGTGTGAGTGTGACGTTTACATGATCAGCCTGCATTACATGGGTTTACTGATGCGTGATTAGATTGGTTAGTGTCTCTAAATGCCCCCCCCCCCCTTTAGCCCTGCCTGATGCCTCTTGGTCCCTGGGATCATTTCTGTAACAAACGATGCCAATTTCCCCACTGTGTGATTAATAAGGACTATCTAATCTTATCTTAGGCTGTAGACCCCCTGTGACCCTGGCCAGAAGAAGTAGCTGCAAGATGTGCTGATCTCTTCAGGCATTCAAACCTCCACAAGAAAACTGACAGTCTAACTCCAGCAGGTTTGTTGTAAGCATCACAGTAATGAACAGCAGGTGGATTTCAAGTTTCCATACCTGTCCAAAGCGAGACACATAAAAAGGTGGACTTCTGTAATTCTCAAACAGTTACAACCTGTTTAGCTCTAAACAGAGCATATAATACATTCTTTTGTGTGTCTTCCATTTAGACACGTCACCCAAAGATTTCCTGTAAACATTTGACAGGCTTGATAAGGACACATGCATAGTATTCTAACTGAAAATGTTACTCTTAGTTTCACAAATGGTGGATTTCCGACTAAGAGAAGCTACTGGCAGCTACTGTAAGATATAAGATAATACAGGACTTTATTGTCACTTTGTCTACAATGAAATGTTGTGGGCCGAGTCGTAGATCAAAAACAGCAGTAGGTGTTTAGATTAATACACACACACATATATATATATATATGACAATATACACCATAAACAGCACCCAAAGGCAAACAAGTAAAAAGATTCAGAAATAAGAACTGAAAAGCAAAAACAGTCATAGTGGGCAAAAAAAGTCATGTGCAGCACAAGACATTAAGACAGAGGCTAAGCTTTGCTTGTTGTATTTGTGAGGAAGAGTATTACAGTGACCTGGGGCTGGATAAGCAGTGAGAACAGCCGCGGACGGGGATCTAGTCAGCAAGGATCAGGCTGCGCTTGTCCTTAGCACTGCCATGTGCGGCGAAAGGCCGTCTCCAGGGAACGCTCGGCACCCAGGAACCTGCAAGTCGCCGTAGCAACGCAGGAGGCGGAACCACAGCCATCCTACTATGACAGTCTATGACCACACGGGGGGGGGTCATAAAGTCTCCTTCAAAATAAAGGCACCGGGTTTAACTGGTGGTAAAACTAAGCTTCCCGTCTCTGTGTGTCATATCCTACAGAAAATCACTGTGCAGACGGCTACACTGTCAAAAACATCTGAGGTATGGCAGTTTTTGGGAAATATGTGGTCATTGTGCCCGTTTGCAGAACTCAAACACACAAACACTTGCTGTGCATTGATGCCATCATATTTTTGTGGGAGACCAACCAGAGCTTCAGCTCAATATAACCACCTAGGTGTGTTTTTTCATTTTTTAATTCAGTAACACAGCTGAGCTTCACCGATTTAAAGCCTCATTCCCTTTACTTGGCCGGAGCCTCCACACATCACAGATGTCCCGCAGAAACATAAGCTGCATTTGTGCACTGCTCGGAATCTTATATAGCTGTAAAAACATGCCGACTATTGTCCCAAATAAGGAGATTACATGGAGAGCTGACAGTAACTGAACTGAATGAGGCGTGTCAAAATAAGCCGTCCCTTAGAACACACGTAACCCCGTCTACTTTCTCCAGTCCTCAGCAAAGTCATCACAGTCATTCATCACAGTGACAGAGCCAGATTACGCAAAAGAGCCTGGACGGTTACTTTAGAATAATGCCCCCTAGTGGGCAAACGAGCCTCAACTGCAACTGATGCCCCACATTTTGTATAGTCAAGTAGAAAAAGTCATCATACCAAAGCACTGGTCTGTGAAAAGAAGGTAAGACATTTCTGCCTACAGCAGTACCAGTGCAGTTCTGTGCAGAACATGGCGTGATATGGGTTAATACATTTGGTATGTCATTACCACAAAAGTCATTTCCAAGAATTTCAACAAAGACCCATTTGACGTATAAGAAATGAATGTGCTTCCGTTTTCCATGTTAAAATGCAATAATTATTTGGTAAAGAAACACAGACGTGAGCCAGAGACCGTTAGACAAAAGGGGATTTTTTTATTCATCTGAAACATAACTGCATGACATTCATACATGTGGGTCAAAGCGTGCAGGTGAAAATTTACCAAATCAGATTATCCCCATGTTTCAGGGACTAAAGGGGGGGAGGGGTTACATTTAAATCTTTTAAAGCACTACAAGGCAACACAAAAATAACCCATACACACATTCCCAAGCTACCAAACAAAATATACAGATACAGGACCGTGGATAGCCGTGGCACACAGCTTCTCTGATCCACGACACTAAAGAGCTATGTGCTCCACGCTTCCCGCTGCTCTGCTGTGTGTCAGGGCAAGGTCTGCCAAAACACCGGCCAAGAGAGAATCGGACCGACTAACCAGCATGACATCTGACCAGTGATGCCCGTTACTGATGAGCAAACAGGGTGGCTCTACTTCCAGAAACACAAGACCACATTTTCCTGAATACATCAGGCTCTTCATGTAGCAACAGGGTGAGCCTGGCCAGGCTGGTGCAGCCACGCCTGAAAGAGCTTAGAGACTGCTAGTCTCAGTCACCAAGCAAAGCATCCCCCCCCCCCCAAGCTAAGAACTCGCCACTATCTGGACGCACATTTGAGGAGAGCGCACAGTGCACTGGGGTCAGCACAAGAATTAGAGTAGTGGCTGCACAACATCAGAACGAGACGGTCAGAGGCAATGCAGGGCGTTTTCCAGTAGCTCAGATAGGTGGTGCCACAGCAGACAGGTTGCCTTCAGACCACAGCGAGGCAGCCTGAAGCCGGCCGTCATACCATGCGCTTGAGCCGGAAATCGGCAAAAGAGTCCCAGCAAAAATCAGGAAGTACTGTAACTACGCGCGCGCACACACACACACACACACACACCCAACCCAGAACAGCCAGTTTGATAAAATGCCAAATAACAAAAATAAGACTACAGCGTGCTTAAACCAGAACATTTGAATAGCATCACACCAGAAAATCCCCCAGATGCAGGAAGAGTCAGGCCGAGGCGAAGAGGGCGATCCGAGACTGTGCAGGAGGAGCAGGCTCACAGCAGGCAGCCTGCGGGGGCTGCAGACAAGCCGAACGCCCTCTAGCTGACAGAGGGTGTCACTGCAGGCCCATCCCGGCTGCATTGCCGGGAGGAGAGCCCCGTCACCATCTCAACACCTTATAAATTTAGCGTCAGAATGAGAGCCAGCATGACCCACACTTTCCATATACAGTGGTTTAAAAAAAAAAAAAAGTTACAAGTAATCCAAACACCAACATAATAAATAACGGAATCCATGGGGTTTAAAAGTAATATCTGTATTGTAGCTACCACCCCCCCCCCCCAAAAAAAATATTCAAATAAAAAAATCAGGATTTTGCCATGAATCTTTGCTGCTCATGGCTTACCCACAGGAGACCCTCTTCCAGGCAATCACCACTGTTTGGGGCAGGGCCACATGGGGGTTACGAGCCCACCCGGGTCGTGGTGGTCTTCTTGTCGGAAAAGAAGCTCCGGAGCAGGACCACCTGGCTGATGCTCACCACCAGGAGGATGATGGCCTCGCCGATGGACCAGAACGCCACCCTGGTGTTGAGGTCCTCGGCACGACTGCGGCCCTGGGCCTCCCGTAGGCGGAAGTGAGTCTGGTAGTCGATGACAGACTTCAGGGCTTCATGGATGGAGACGCAGGCAGACTCCATCTGGAGGAATAGCCGCCATTAATTTCGCATAGGCCCAATGGAGGGGACAAGGCTCCTGGCAGCCGGCGCGGTGAAGCCGGGGTGTTGCTCACACGAACATGGTCAGGAACAGTGAGACATGGCAGTTTTACATCAACCCACAGACTGCTTTATGTATGAGGATGGACCACATAGATTTGACAGTCATAACACCATGACTTTCTTATTCATTCCAAGGTACAGAACTACACAGGTTAACGCTAGTTACAAAATAAATCTGATTTTTACTGGCTATAGTAAAATAGTTTAAGATTCATTCAAGTCATTGCTATAGTTTTTATCCTCCAGTGCAAATACACAGAGTGTATCCCCGCGAGAAAAATGCGGTTCCTTAAGCAATGGATACTACATGGATCTCATACCCATCTACCCAAGGCGCCATGAAAGCACTGCTGATAACTGACTTGCAGTACGAGTCATTTCATGTGTTTTGGAGACCCAGACTCCTAAAAACATTACCCCACTTCTGAGCAGCTTTGATTTATGGCATCACCCAGAAGGGTCTCTCCTTTGTGGTGATTCAAGTCATTGCACAGTTCTACACAGAAAATAAATATAATGCCTCAAAATAGCGCAATACTGTTCTTACACAATCTAAAATGAAGACTAATTTAGCTGAGGCCAAAGCACGATTATGGTTCAAAATGACAATATATCACCGTTAGAGTATAAACCGGAAGCATCCGCACACATACCTGAGTTAGAGCAGTAACTCTGTTCTCATTGGGGAAGAGAGGGGGATCATCTCCAACTTGGAAGTCAAAGTACACAGTCTTGTGGGTGAAGGTGGAGAACTCATTGCTGAAGCAGAACTTGTATGTTCCGTTCTTCCCTGCTGTGAATGTGAAACTGTCATATTGTTTCTTCATTTCCTTATACAGGACGGTTCCATCCGGATCCTCCAGGCGGCAATCAACATCATAGTGTCCACCAGTCACCACCTGGATAGAGACATCTTGTTTACAAAGCAAAGTCTGCAAATAGGGAGACTTTCCATTTACTACTGTACCATTTCTTCCTTGGGCTCCTATTTCAAGTACAATATTTAATCTTTTGTTAATCATTTAATTAAAATACCACTTCAGCTATGTTTTAAAAGCACAAGCGTTTGCAACAACCACAGGGTGTGTGGCTCAGTGGTTAGGATACTGTGCCTGAGATAGGAAGATGGCCGGTTCAAATCCCAGGTATGGTAGAACTATTTCACCGTCACACCCCCCCTAAACAATCCCTCTGCTCCAGGGACTGGCTCACCCTGCTTTCTCAATTGTACATGACTTTGGACAAAGGCATTTGCTAACTCAATAACATAAAACCTTCACCAGTGACATTTTTAAAAAGGCATGTTTGTTAACACATGGACTTTAAAATGTATTAAATTTAGCGATGCAATTTAAAAACTGGGAAGCAACTACAGCAGCACTATTACTAGGGACAGTAAGCAATAAAGATGACTGGGCCATGCAATAAATATTGCCACAGAACAAAAATGACCGACACAGAAACGCATCTGCAAACAAACGCACATGCACAAATTAAGCTGACCATTAATATTATACATACACACACACGTAGTGAGTTATTGACTTCTAAACAGCGTCGTTACCCCCACGATCACAGCACTGGCCAGTCCCTGTAGGTGTGACTAATGAGAAAGCTTTGGAAGCAGCGAAGTACCTGGAACTCCAGCGTGCACTTGGTGCCGATAACGATGTCCTCATGGAAGCACTGCTTGGCGTTGTCGGGCAGCTCGAAGGTGAGCTCCGAGCCATGCGCCCATCCGGCCAGCAGCTGCGCCCACAGCACCGGCACCAGCACTCTGACCAGGCGACGACGGGCGCACGACATCTTCAGTGCTAGTTCACAGTACCTACACACTGTGCGGGGACAAGCGCAGCACGGACAGCCACTTTAACCCAGCTATTCCCAAACTAGTTAAATCACGGCAAGAGGCACCTGCGCACACCCGGATATACCGGCCTCACCGGGCCGGCGCGATTAGCTGCGGAGCTAACGAGCGTAGCCGAAAGAAGGAAGGTTTCTGAATGTTATATTCTGCTAACGTGTGTTTTTGCTCGTCATTAACTAAACGGGGTATATGAAGTACGTAAGCTATGTGCATTTACGTGAAAGAATCGCGGAACAAAAACGGCCCTAGTGTCTACTCACCTCCAGTCCGTGACCCGGATAAAGGAAGCTGCGTCCCTCCTGCGTGGCAAAGGATTGGTGGCGCGGCGCGAATGACGTATCACCCCGGAAGTGATCACTGCCAAGGCGCCCGCCCCGGATGTAGTTACGTTAAAATCAAGCCGTCCGTAGGGAATGTGGTAGTAGCTCTTTGGTAATGCTGGGGGAGCCTGTGGATGGCTGTTGTGCGCTCTGTGGTTGTGCGGAGTCAGTGGAGCATGTGATCTTACACTGTCCTGCCCATCAGGGGGATAGAGAAAGGCTGCTTGTGCGACTGGAGGGAGAGCAGATCGCACTGAATATACAAGATTTATTGCGAAGAGGGTCGGGGGAAGGCAGTGTTACACATCTCATACGTTTCCTGAAAGAATCGGGGCTTATTAAAAGGATATAGTTGTGTTTTTTTTTCTCCTTTTCTTTCTTTTCTTCTTTCTTTTAAGCCTCAGCTCTGGTACCACACTCCATTCCAGTAGGTGGCGGTAATGCTCCATTTCAGTTGGTTGCCAACCGTCATAAAACCCTACGAAGAAGAAGAAGAATGTGGTAGTGATGGTTGAAGCGCCGACGCTTTCTAGCCAATTGTGTCAAAAAAGGGTTCATGCTCGAAGCTTCAAATGAACACTGAGGACATCTATTGGTTGAAAAAAATGTATGACATGAAGCGCTCACAATCAACCAAAGGATTAAAAGCAATGAGCTCCAGTCTAACGTACGGAAGCCCGTTTCCGCCACATAAAATAAAAAATAGTTCAGATACTAGAAATACGAGATTATGAATGTACAATTATGAGTTTTTCATAATATGGGCTCGACCCGCAAGTATTGCTGAGGTACCCTGATCAGCAAGGTACCGTCTCCATATGGCAAGCAGTTTTAACACTTAATCGCTAGACTGGATATCTTTAATTCAATTCTTCCTAGTCAAAAAGAGTATTTCAGATATCCACATCGTCATTCTTCCTAGGATAAATTACGTCACTTTTGCCATTCGTGTCTATTGGGCTTTTAATTTCAGATATCCACAATTATATTTCATATATCCAGAATGTTCAAACACTAGGCAATAGTGATCAGGTAACACGGGGGTAGAGGCAAAACTAATTAAAGAGCCACGCCTGAGGCCCGGGCTGGACATGAGGACTGGGTGGGGTTAGAAGTGAATTGCTGAAAATATTGTTTTATGTATAATTTTAATAATAACATGATTCATTATTATTAATATTATCTTTTCATTTCATTACTATAGGCTACAAATAAATATTCAGAACACAGCCGAACTCATGCATAATAATTAAAAAAGTTTTATTAGTCAATATTTTGCAGTCCACCCGGAACTCACTCGTGGCAATACTTATTCTGGCCAATAGATGTCACTGCACCCTCTGAGTCACTCACTAAACTGATCCGGGTGCGCTACCCACTTGAGTCACTTGAGTCAGTATTGGCAAATCGTCCCAAACGTTTCATAGAGGAAAACGCGGTTTGTAATGAGAATAAATGCACTTCGAAATAAATTAATGAATTAAACAATGCGTCACAAACCACACTGTTAGCGAAGTATAATCAGTGAACAAGTCTGTGTTGTGCTACGCCAGGGCCCTCATTTATCAACCGTTCCCACGCACAGATTTGTGCGTATTTTTTGCGTGAGAACATTTTCACGCAAA
>JAODKN010000041.1:6621993-6635221 GCA_026774425.1 Petrocephalus zakoni
TTAAATATATCATGAAGGAATAGTTTTTTGTTTCTTTTTTCAATTATAAGAAAAATTATGCATAGTTAATTGTAATATTGATTTTTTTTCATCGATGTGTTTTTTAATGTAAAATCCTCTTGTTTTGCAAAAAAACTGTACGTGATGGAGGGAAATGGATATCATTTTTGGATTCAGCACCCTAAAAAAACATAAAATTTACCAAAATTTTTTATTTTTTTTGCAGACCCGTGTAATCGGTCGCATCAGGAAAAGGGGAGGCAGTTGCTCAATCATTACAATGTAACTATTGGAAAACGTTTTCAATGGTTAATTTGTTCTTGATTTCTAATTATAACAAAGGCTCTTACCTGTTTGTGTAGAATTTCATAGTTCAAATTTATCAATATATATTTCATTTGCATATATGAATTACAAATTAGACTTAGGCTATACTAAAAGAACATGCCACTTTAAGCCTACACTGCTCATAGTTTTAAAAACCATAAATGTTGATTTTCTTGCTTTTGAAGAATTAACACTGATTAACAGAAATTCAATATTATCTTGTTCATTTGTAAAATTTAAATGAAAATCAGGCTGTATCCTGGCTAGTGGATAGAAAAAGGCTACCATCTGGGTATGTTATCAGTTAGTTTATAAGCAATTAATCATAAGCTATTAATCTGGTCAGGCTAACTTAATGAAGGTTAATAATTACATCCTGATATGGAGTGAGGTTACAATTGCAGAACATTAGTAGGTTGCAAAAGCATCCTTATGCAAGACACTTCTGGTAAGGCGGTATGTTTCTAATAAACTATAATGTTATAACATTACTGTCATGTTACCCAACATGTATTTTTAATCCTGCTTTAGTAATTACATTCTGAAATGGAGCAGAGGCAGTTCTAGGAACACTGGGGGGCCAAGGCAAAAATAAAATCAATAAAGAGAATTTTGTAAATGCAGGACTTTCATTTTCACTTTTGTGAAAAACAGAATACACAAATATAGCAGATTAGTCATTGCAATGTAATCTGCCACCCTCCGGGGACCCCCACCCTGAGCTGGGTGGGGCCCCAGGTCACTGCCTGCGTTGCCTGTCCTGTTGCTACATCTCTGAGGTGGAGTTGATTACAACTGCGGAACATTAGCTGGCTGCGAAACATCTTGTCATGTGAAACCTTAATGCCAAGGCATTTCTTGTAAACTGGTGTATTTATCAGAAACGACGTTTATTCTGTCATTGCAGGTGCCATTTCATTCATGATCAGAACAATTGTCTGACTGTCATGTTAGCCAGTATATGCTTCATTTTCAGCTCTCACTTTTGACCTTATGTTCACTGCTTCATCTATCCAGGGGGAGGCAGATGAAACGGATATTTTTGTTTGTGCCAATTCTGTTAACCCCGTGTCAAAGCGATGCATACCCAGCATAGTGCGTGTCTGTAACGGCTATGTGCTGTGATCTCGGCGGTGCTCGGCCCGCGCTTCAGCTGTTAGTTTGCACATTGTTTTCGTCTGCGTCATCATTCTCTGGCTCTCCGGGTCTTCATGTGGACTGAGTAGACAAGGACAGATACACAAACATGCCCCTCAGTACCCCCTGCTAATCAATAGACTGCCACTGTCACTTGGCTGAATGCACAGCTGCCCTGCAGTTCTGGCAGCCTACGTGCAGCTGGACGCAGAACATTTTAGATCTTTCTCTATCCTGGATTGGTCGGGGTGGACTTTTGGCCACTGTCATCCCTGATGCCAGCGTCGGCCTTGATGGCGCACGTTTCTGGGCATCAGCTTGGATCAGGCTCTTGCTGGCTCTAGCCTCATACAACAAGGTCCAGTTTCGCTAACTACTGCAGATTTTAACAGAGCCCGTATGTTACTGCAG
Source organism: Petrocephalus zakoni (assembly GCA_026774425.1). Lineage (NCBI taxonomy): Eukaryota > Metazoa > Chordata > Actinopteri > Osteoglossiformes > Mormyridae > Petrocephalus > Petrocephalus zakoni. The sequence goes on from JAODKN010000041.1 coordinate 6,623,869, forward strand.
CCTTATCTATGATACCCCGCATAGAACTTTGTACCTGCCTGGAGGTGTCTGGTAAACAGCTGAACACACGTGACACAACCTCTAAGCTCCTGTATCCCTCTGGATGTACCCTTTACACTTTTAAACCTGTTGACAAGGTGACAACCCAAAAGTCACTAGTACTGATCCAGGTCACTGAGATCCCCTTAGACTTAACAGAAAAGCCAGGGAGCAGGGTAACTCCTAATCTGGTACATGGTATGACATAGTCCTGATGGCAAAGTTAATACCCCCAATCTTTTTAATAACGTCAGTTATTACACACACATTGTACATCCAGCTACTGTGTTATCTCCAACTCAATAAACTACTGACTGATTCAGCATCGCGGGCCTTTGTCTGTGGGGCTAATTGGGTGATCAAAGGATGAAGCCACTGGACTTTGCTAACGCTGCAGCTGGAATTGCACGTATATGGCCTGGGCCATTTTGAAATTAATGTTGAAAATGGGCTCAGTTGTTAGTTTGTCAGGCATGACAAAACACGATTCCCCCTCAGCATACTATTAGCATATTTGTGTTGCAGGGAACTTAAATTATAAAGTGTGATTGTGCTGTCATTCAGGAAAAGTACACGGGAAAACCAATTAAAGTGCTATATTTCATTGTCGCATGTATTTGGAGTAAGCAACAATGAATGAACAAAATAGCCAGTAAAGTCTCTACCTTCTGCATGTTCCAGGAGCTGATAGCTTATCTGTAAAAAGATTATGCCTAAACCAGTCATGATCACCTCTTGATCAGAGACGGGCCAAAATGCATCAAAATGTATTTTGATACACTCAGAAATAGGATATTTTGTATCAAAATAAACTACAAAATACAGCCACCAAGCAAAGTAGCAAGATAAACTACAGTATTTTGTATCTTAAAAATGTATTTTGTACTGTTAACATACTGTACTTCTTCACAAGCACAATGACTGAAATGGTCAAACATGAGAGCAACATTCTTTCACTGTGTAATGAGATAAAATTATTTTCATACAAATTACATTATCATTTTTATGAGATAAAACACAAATTACAAAATACAGATTTGTATTTTGTATTTAAAATACATATTTTAAGTATATGTATCAGAAATACTGGCCAACCTGGCCAGCAGGTGCATGAAAAGAAAGAAAAAAAAACAGGACCATATCAATCAACATCTAAAAGGAAAAAAAACACTTACAGATTTTAATAATCATTCTATGGTTCTGGTTGCCTATTGCCTAAATTGCAACTTTTTATTTTTAAATAAATATCCACAAACTGTGATGGAAAACCAGAAGAACTAGGTACTGAAATGAGACATAGTGAATTTTCCACCAAACTCCGGCACACCAGCTAAGCAGCACGATTATCTATATAATATAGGCCTAATTCTGCAAATCATTTTAACCGAACTGGCTAATAGTAACAGAATAGCATTCTGGGAAATTTACAGATGGACACTGGAGATTGCCGTCTGTTATCGGCTCTCGCTTTGCCACCCATTTAATCCACAGATAAAAGAAAAGCCTGACTTCCCTGGGGCTAGATCAAGGTCATACAATCCCATAATGAAGCAATACAATGGTCAGGTCAAACTGCATCAAAACTGTTACGACTGACTGATGATGAACGAACATGGGATCAGTGCGTAACTAACACTTACTTTCTGGTTAATTAATAGATTATGTAAGAGTGTATTCTAGGTCTACGTTATTAGTGCCCCCCTGAAATAAAGTGTTACCGAGTTTTTATAGCCCAGTAACAGCTGTGGACTCTGAGCTTGTGTGTCCCACAAGTTTTTTAATGACAAGACCAAATGTCCTTCCCATCATTTCCTGGCAGGATCCCACCTAATTGTCCGGAGATATCCAGCCCGAACTGGCATTCACTAAAATAAAACCCGGCTGATACTAGCGTGTGCCAAGTGTCACTAATGCCTGGACAAACACTTTGGTGAAAGTTCATCTGAGTTTCATTCTTAGCACATCATGGTTCATGGGCTTCTTCTAATGCAGCCGATTAACGGGAATCACTTCTATATTGCACAAGTGTCAGCTGATATGGGGGCCTTAAATGAGCAGTGCATCTATGGCACCATAAAAGCACTCCCTGCTTGTTCTTTAACGTTGTCCTTCAAACCACATCTCCATCCTGCTCGGTGACGCGGGCAGTGGCCCAAAGCCAGAGCCTGTTATCATAAAAGGGTTTTTCTAGAACATTCTGTGCCGGATTAAATGTCTGTTTCCCCCTCTTCCCCCAAGCCTCGTCAACTGTTTTTTTGGTTCCCTTCGTCCCCCTCTGTCACGTAACTGACTGATTTTTGTCATCGCTATTTAATCCTTACACCTGATTTCAGTGTCTGGTCCAGATACACTCATCCAGAGTTGATGTAAATGCAAGTTTCCCTCCCAAAATCACACTTTGTTGTACAATAATTGAAGTGGAACAAAAAGTGGCGTGATGTAGACCTAACACAGAACAGATGTGTTTGATCAGTTTTACAGAAAACAAACAAACAAAAAACAGGTATCTGTGTTAAGTAGTGTGGTCCTGTGGTAATGTTAGCTAATGTTGGTGGCAGCTGGCCAGAGTATCTGCAAAGAGCTGCAAAGAGCTACTCAAGTTGTCAGACTTGAGTGAGAGGGCCAAATTTAAACACAGGAATCCCCGGTGTCCGAGCTGGTGGCATATCAGCATTTCCCAGATACCACGCTGTCCATCTGGCCGAAAGCGAAAGTGAAAGACGCTCACAAGACTGACAGCAGCAGAGATACACCAGTGCTGCGGCTTGCGCCGAGGATGCGATTCGTATCCGGGGGAAAACATGAGAGGATCATGCTAGGAGAGACAAAACCAGACGAGTCGAACCCGTTGGCAGGCAGACACGTCTAAAAGTGATAATATTTACACGGACAATTGCCAGTGATCCATTCAGATTTGCGGGACAGGTTGCACAGCATGGAGGGCCTTGTCTTGCAGAGCTCTCCTGAATCCACGCTACACAATCCCCTTCTCAACTGTGGCAAGAACTTGCTCTTCTGATTTTTATTCCTCCTGTGTTGTTTTTGCCTTTTTATATTTTAAGATCCCTTTGCATAAGTACATGGTTCCCGGCAGCGGAATGTGCTCATTTGCCACAAACCACAGTGACCCCCCCCCACCCGGGGACAAGGCTGTGATTGGCCCTTACCTCACAGATTGCTGGGTGGGTCACATATAAGGAGTACAGGCCACATACATGAAAGACAGATAGTAATATAATCCAGATGTACAGTAGATGCACCGTAATACAATCCACACACACACACACACACACACATATGGTCACCAGTACCGGCAGTCTAAATTGGGATGTGTGGGTGTTGTAATCTTATACTGGATCTGAATCTTAATATCTGAGCCATGCGTGGTGCAATTTGTTTCCCATAAGTGTTGTCACTCACAAAATAGGAAGCGGATGAATCTGTCTGTCTATTCCTTTTTGCTTAATAGTCTGATTTCATTTGGAACCCTTTTTTATTGAACAAATAGCCAATATACAAACAATATGGCCTACATACAAAGAGGAGCAGCCAGGGTAAATATCATAACTTGCATTATAATTGCATATTTAATACAAATGCCATGTGTTTTTACTGCTTTCCCATTTGAAACACTAATGACTATCCGGTAAGATGCTTTATGCTGAGCTGTGGAGTCACTGCACGTGCTTCGCTCGAGTCACACACCCTTCGCCTTCCTGATACCTCCAGGGTTCAGCTTTCAGACCCCAGTTCTGCTCTGCGTGTGTGGAGTTTGCATGCTTTCCCCGTGTTGTGCATGTTCCCTCCAAGTACTCCGGTTTCATTCCACAATCCAAAGACATTTCCCAGTTAGGTTAAAACAATTTCTCTGAATTGCCCATATTGTATGGCTGTCACTGTGTGCGGGTTTGCAGAATCCTGGTCTGGATTTTTACTCTTTGGGCCTGGATTTCCCACCTCTGCAGGTTTGTGCCATTTGATGGGCTAACATTCTATCCAGGATGTGCCTCAGGATGAGATCCCCCATGACCCTGATCATGTCCCTGGAATACTGACTAACGTAACTTTAGAAACATTGGTTACCTAGATATTGACGACAGGTAATTTAGTCAGAGTGTAAACTGAATTGTTTGCTGGTAATCTCCTATCGAATAAGGGATTTCTCCCCCAATTGTGTAACAGGCATTATTTATATGTTAAATACCAGAAACAGAAGTATAAAATTGAGAAAAAATTATTCGATACTAAGCCTGTATTTCAGCACGCTAAATACATTACGGTCACCATATATGATTAATGCTTTATTACTTTGTCAATGAATTATGGGTTGGATCATGCATGGAGTTTTTTGTAATTTTATTAACCAAAGCAAAAACCTGAAGCCATCAGCAGATATTAATTCAGAAAAACCCGAACAGAACAGAACTGCAACAGAATCGGAATCCCAACTGGTCAATAAATGAAATGACAATTAACAATCAAAATAATAGTGTGAAATGCGCACAATATAGGCTCCGGACCCCTGCGACCCAGATCAGGATAAGCAGTTATAGAAAATAGGTGGATGCTCATGGGAATACTCATAATGACAATGAATGGGGAAATGTAAGTGGTTCTGTGGAAGATCTGGGCTGGATTGCGGATCTGGGTGTGGACTGGTTAGGAGCCGTGACTTCCATCCATTTCCCAAAGCCGCTTGTCCTGTTCAGGGTCACAGGGGGTCTGGAGCCTATCCCGGAGGCTACAGGCACACGGCAGGGAACAACCCAACATGGGGTGCCAACCCGTCGCAGGAAACGCCTGACAGTTTTGCTGTTAATTTAATATATTACGTTAAACATACTGATTTAATTGTGTCACAAGATGTGAGACAAAGGACTAAAAGGCAGGCGTTTGGTGAACAAAAAAGGTTTATTGAACTGAAAGGGAACAGAGTAACAAAGGGTTTGATTGAACTGTATGGGAGCAGGGAAACAAAGAAGAACTCTAAACAAGTAGCTGAGTATGGGGAAGGACACGGGCAGGCAGGAGGAGCGACGCCTGTGCCCATCTAAACAAGTAGCCGAGTATGGGGAAGGACACGGGCAGGCAGGAGGAGCGACGCCTGCGCCCATCTAAACAAGTAGGCGAGTATGGGGAAGGACACGGGCAGGCAGGAGGAGCGACGCCTGTGCCCATCTAAACAAGTAGGCGAGTATGGGGAAGGACACGGGCAGGCAGGAGGAGCGACGCCTGCGCCCATCTAAACAAGTAGGCGAGTATGGGGAAGGACACGGGCAGGCAGGAGGAGCAATGCCTGTGCCCATCTAAACAAGTAGGCGAGTGCGGGGAAGGACACGGGCAGGCAGGAGGAGCGACGCCTGTGCCACATCTGAGCCACGTTAGGGAGGAGACAGGGGGGCAAGCGGACATGATGGGCAGGACGTAACACGTTGGTCAGTTTGGTAATCTTCCATGTAACTACTGACATGTATGATCATTCTGGAAATACTTTTTTTAATATGACAACTAAAAATGTTTTGTGTTTGGTATAATGGCAATATTTGTTTTGCCACAAAAATATATTAAACTGGAGAGAATGTAAAATAAGCCATAGATCATATAGCACACTTTTTTTGGGAGAGATTGTGAGCCTGATCCCCTTTCTGATCCGTGGAGTGAAGCCTGGGAACAGGCCTTTCTTCTCCTGATCAGGCTCCAAAATGTGTTTACTCAGAGCTGTTGAAAGGTTGTTGCATAGGTACCCCGTTACTGGAAAGAGTAATCCCCCACCACCTTTAACAGCTGTTCCATCCATCCATACCCGGCTCAGCTCCAGCTCTCGGTATCAGCTCTAACAGCTTTCCCCATCACCTTTAACAGCTGTCCCCATCAGCTCTAACGGCTGTCCCCATCACCTTTAAGAGCTGTCCTGTCTGACTACTTTGTCAGTATTCAGAGCACAGTGCAACTTCAGGATTTGCATTGCTATTGTTGGTGATCCACAGAAATACAGCAGCTGGGAGCCTTCAATCAGATCAGCAGTTCTGTTGCTCTGAGTAATTATGGGCTGAGGCCTGCGAAGCCCTCCTCAACTTTTAATTACTAATAGCTTGTGCCTGGAAGGTTTGTAAGGATCTCTCATTTCGAACTCAGGAACAGGAAAAGCAGTTCCGGTGCCAGAAAGCTGTGGTTAGCAGACGTTTTATGAGCTCCTGCTCTTCCAGCTCTGTGCAAAAATGGCTGGGGAACAGCAGCTCACTGGAGCTTCAGTACCAGTAGAACCCACGACCTGGGCAGATCAGAGGCTGTTTATTCAGACAGGGAACAGAACTCTCGGACACACCTTTGCAAAGATGGAATATTCAACCTTTAATATTTGCTGCATGCAAGACAGGTCAAGATCACAACTCCCACCACAATAAGGCATAAAAACAGACATTACCCTCGTTCCTGGATAGCGTGTTGTGAATTATAAATATATAGCTATCATTAAAATGCGAGCCCACACATCCTGAGTGAGAGAGAAGTCGAGTTGATGGGTGGCAGAGTTTGAAATCTAACGTGCACCCCTAGTAGCCACTGAAAACACCCCCCCCCCCTTCCCCCCGATGCTCAAGTAATGTACAACAATAATATTTACTGTAAATAAATTACCAGTATGGGATTGTAAAGGGCTATGGCTACTGCTACAAAGCTTTTGAAGCGTACTAAATCACAAGTTTAGTGTGAATGTACAAGAATGTTACACCTGTATAACTGAAAGTACAAGAATGTTATGCCTGTATAATTTAGACAAATGTAAAAAGCAATCTTAGCGTAAAAAAAAAATCAATGAGCCTCAAGAGGAAAAAGTGCTCTATTGTTTGTAAAAGAAAGGATATTCATCACAAAAACCTGATCATCAAAGCTTTATAGTCCGTCGCCGGACGTGGCCTGGGTTAGACTCCTGCCATGCTTCTAATTATGCCCCTGAAAGTATAAACATGTAATTACACAGGCAGGCGGTTAGACTGCACGCCTAATCCAAGTCTTCAGGGCACCCTCTTGGACTGTACTGTACAATTTGTAAAAATGTTTTAAAAAAAATAGCTTTTCATTATGCCTGATTTTCCAAAGCTGTGTCAGGAGTCACTGCTGGCTTTCAGTTGTTTTCTTGTGAGGCTGTTGTCTCCTGCAAGATAAAAAGGCGAAAAGGCGGTCACATTAGCATTGGTTTCATTAGCACCACTGACCAATCAGAAAAGGATCGTGCACAAAGGCGCAGGTCACACCTGCAACACAGGAAGCGGACTGCCCCAATAAGGACCAGTGAATATCGAACACAGAAGGGGGGGTGGGGGGCAATAAGGTAAGCACAAAGCAAACAGCAGCGAGCCAGTCAGATGTTTTGCTATCTAATCTTATCGTAGGGGTTGAGGGGTATGTTGCAAGGCCTCCTGGTCAGACAGTAGCTGTCTTAATGAAACAGCACCCGTGCTTCTGATAAGTGTGGCGCGCAGTGGCTCGCCGAGATGGCTGGGGGCTGCCATCCGCTGCGGGCCAGTAGCAATAGGACAAGCTCCCACATGCTGGCCCAGCGGGGGCTCCTGCCTAGTGTCGAAGGCTGTATCTGGAACTGAATGCCTCACATTCCCTGCGGCCCATGTTGGCTGAACTGGAAAAATAAAACCCTACTGACACCTGGGTAGCTTGGGACATATGGAGTTTGCAACCATCTGTGTGACGCCCACTGCCTTTCTGGGAGGGGTCTAAGTAAAACGTCTAGAACATTTTCATACCAAATTCACTGCAAAGGGTGTCAAGAACACCATGTCCCTGCCATGATCAGTTTCATTACAGTCTTCCGGAATACAGTAGGAAACGAGACTGTGGCACACAGTATTAAGCTCACTTCTGTCCATTACTACCTAATGGGGGGTCTGCATTCTTTCATGTGAATTTCATTCCTCGCTATACCCTTGGCAGCTGGAATTAGTTCTGCACATGAATCTTGGAAGCCGGGGTAGCATGGTGGTGCAGTGGTTAGCACTGTTACCTCACACCTTTGGGACCAGGGTTTAAGTCGCCCCCCAGGTTCCCATGGGTGTAGATGTGATAGGCTGCCCCCCCCCCGCCCCCAGACGAAAACCGGTGCTTGCTGCGGTGATACTACACAGGGCTCAGAAAAAACATTAAGGCAAAACATTTCCGAAGAAAATGATATCATATACACGATCAACTAGCTGTTTCCCTGAGACATTTTCACCTGTTATTCAAAGGCTATGTTCTTGTGCTTTGATTCAGTGCATTCATTAAGCAATGACCTTCCAACACTTTGATTGTTGCTGTAATTGGGCAGGGCCCTGAATCCTCTTCTGCTTTGTAATTCCCAATTTCACATGAATCCCTGGTGCAGCAGCCTGGCACGCTGACTGTGATCCAGCGTACCGGGAAATGAAACAATCCGTTATTTGTTGTAAATGAGTCCCTGACCTATTCCATATTTCCCTCAACCCCATGGTAACATGATGAGAGCCCCTAGCCTGGAGAACCACTGGACCTAGGTCTTCCTAGAACACCACCAGCAGAATGTTTGAGGTGAATGAGAAAAGACAGTCCTTACAAAGGGAGTTCTTTCTCCATATCTGCTCCAGAAAGACATCTTCACCGTGTTCTTGTGTCCCGTCCGCTGGTCAAAGGTCTGACAGGACTGGAAAGGGGGGCTGTAGAGGTGCAGGCTGCAAGCACGCTCAGTGTGACTCACGTTCTCCACCCGGTGCAGGCCAATAGTATCTGGGTAAGGGAAGACACACATTGATGAATATCAGGCACTCATGCATGCCAGATTGACTGGGATATCAAATGTATCATCATGTACATGTCAGGTATAAACTATGAAATGTTTAGGCTATGACTTATCACCACTGGCTAGGCAGAACCATTCATACAAAGCAAATAACAGGATTCTCAGTTTAATCCAGTGGATATTTGAGTGAAAATAGTGAACTGGACCTTGGCCCTTTTTTGGGTCTTGAAATTAGTCAGATACAGGTACTTCATTAAGCATATAAACAGTATTAGAAACAAGAGCAGATCATTGCAAATGGCTGCCTTGTGCGATGATTTCATGTTTTAAAATTAGGCTCCTGTCCCTTCATGCAAAGAAATGTTTTGCTGTTCTGATCTGCTCTGGTGCTCAGTTTTCATTGGCATTATGTCCCAGACACTAAAGTTCTTCAAAGCAGGCTGTTGTGCAGAATGGTGATCAGAGTGAGCGCGGTCGCCTCACCGCTGATGTATGCACACTGGTTATCCTGGAGGATTCTCTGAGACTTCTGCTTCATGCTGCCATGGGAATTGCTGTCGGGATACATGAAGAGGGTCTCCTTCAGCTGGCCCTCGAGTATCTTCATGAAGCAGTGGGAGTTGGCGTGGTCATGGATAGCGCTGCAAGGGGGCAGACAGAGGGGTTCAGGGCAAGCTGGAGAGGGACCTGTACGGCTTCCTACTGCAGAGTGCAAACCAGTAACACCAGTAAGGGGCTTTGGCTATGATATATGCGACAGCGCCCATGCACATTTGAGATGCACATTTGACATGTACTTTAGTTACAAAACGCGGGCATTGTGACTGAAGTCCGGGCATAAGAAGGGAATGACGTAGGGCTGCAGTGAGCAGAAAAGAGCGGCGTCGCGCTCGTGGCCTGACAGAGGCCTGGCGGAGCACTTTTTTAATAGGACATCTCGCAGGCTCTGTGGCAGTGCATTCCACACTTTGGCACTACAACTCTAACCTAAACTAGCAACCTAAACAGAGTCACAGTGAGTAAATCGGAACCTACGTATCTTAGGGTACAAGCCTATGTGCAGGGATGAAGAAGGTCAGACGGTTAGGAAGGGCTAGGTTCATGCAGAGCTTTGTAGCTAATAAGTATTATTTGATATTCTGAGTTTATTGATAATTTCCTGCACTTGGTTCTGGGCCCTGTATCGCAACATTGCAGGCTTCCTAAACAGCAATAAGCAGATGGACCAAGAGTGAGCGGCAGACAGAGTCATTGCAGACATCGAGCAGTCGTCTACCTGCCATGGCCTTCACCCCAACAGAGGATCATAAGGTTGAACTTCCCATTGCCATCGTCCACCAGGTTCCGGGTATACCTAGAACAAAGATGTGGGATGACTATATTCACAAGCTCTGGCTTGTCACCAGGGGCAGCAGACAACTTTGAGGGACAGCTGGGACACGACAGCCCTCACAATTCATCCAGACAAACACTCGTATGCAGATGATTATCATTCCACAGTAGCAACCACTGACTTGAGCTCTGGGCTGGATTCCCCATCTGAAAACATGATGGCCAGCATTGATTGCTTCAGTAAGTGCTCCTGAACATCTGATGGTCTGCAGTTTACTTCCACCAAATTCTTACGGTTTACAAAAAATAATATAAACTGCAAAATATACATTCATGGAAAAAGTGCCAAATGTATGCCAAATTGAAAGCTTTTCCAGTATTCTATACTTATTCGAGTCACCGTTAATCATGTTTTAAAAATCCAATCATACATAAATATTAGGTCCTACAGTATCTATGCAGAGGTGCTGGTATAGATTTTGGCCCCCATGAAAGCCTCTCTCACTGGGGCCACAACCCAGACCAATCCAAATATGCTCAAAATTTTTTAGGAATCCTGCTAACCCCCCCCCCCCTGTATGATGCCCCTGTATCCATGGCAGCTCAGGGCTGGCCTGCAGCCCAGATGGGATTCCAGGCCATCACAGGACATGGGCAATTTAGAGATCCCATTTCAAGTAACTGCATGCCTTTGGACTGCAGGAGGAGAATGGAGTGTCCCTATAACATAGGTACAAACTAGGTACATGAGGAGCAAAGGTAGGATTTGAACCTCCCAGCTGGGGAGGCGAGGTAATAGTGCTACCTACTGAGTCACCATGTGTTAAAATCACATTGTTCTGTCTCATGCATCATTTCACTTTGAAGTATGACAAAATTCATTGTTTGTAGTTTATGGTTCTCTGATACCATCTACTGGTTAGAGTTGGTAGTTTCTAATAGTATAATGCTGCGTTCCATTTGCCCTTGGAATTCAGATTCCGAGTTTCGAAGCCGGAAGTGATGACATGCGCGCTCCCGTTTCTCGGAGATCCGAGAAATATCTCGGAGCAGCCCAGAATACACCGAGTTTTGGATTCAAAATGGCTGCTCAGTGATATTTACATTTTTAAGCACTTTAGTGCTGTTTGAGTCAACTTCGTAAGCTGTGTACACTGTACAGCGTTATTGTAGTTGATAGATGTGTTGCTACGGTGAACGGCATACGCTTGGAGC
>JAODKN010000041.1:6656299-6671692 GCA_026774425.1 Petrocephalus zakoni
TCTCTTCTTATCAGATTGTATGATTTACGCCTTAACCTGGAGGTCCCCACATATCACTGCTCCCATTGTGTGTCTGATTGAACCCAAATTGCCCCCCCCCCCTCCAAAATGATGAATTTCCTGAATGACCACCCTCCACCCCACTGCAACTTCTGGGATTACCTGCTGATCTTAAGCGATCCTCGCTGTTGTTAAGAAGTAGCCCCCTCGTGAGCTGGCCGTGTTTTTAGACCCGATTGTAAGTTGACTCCTGGGCACAGATGGATACTGGGTAGAAAAATGAATCGATTGTCCTGCTGGACAGTTTTCCTATGCCATGTGTGTTTACAGCATGAATCATCAATAAGCAGCTCGTTATCTGAGTGTTTAATTTTCCTAATGATGTACATATATAGAGTCTGAGCATTTTCGCCATATGTCCACATCTTTAGGTTCAGAAGTGTTTTAGCCTCGACACGTTTGTAACGGCTACAACTTAATTTCTTGCATCATAGGTAAATGTCAGAGTCAGCTTAGTGTTGACCTGAAATATTTAGTGGTGAAATGTAATCTATTATTTACAGGGAATGGACTGAATATGGCCATGGGGAAATCTTACTACCGCAGCACAACTGTTGTTGCCTGTATGTAGCGATTAGGACTGGCAGGCATTCAGGAGACGAATAAGTCAGTTTGTCCTTATCGTATGACATCCGTCAAATGGTCCGAGGTGGACTTAGGCTGTGCTTAATTACAGTTGTGGTTCTGGGAGCCTTGTCCTGCTCCCTCGGGCCCCCAGGGCCAGTTTGTCCCGTTGACACTTCAAGTTGAAAAATTCATACTGAGCGTGAGGTTGGCTGATGAATAAGTAATAAGATTTTCAGCAAGATGCTCGGGGGAGGAGGTGGAGGAAGAATGGCCTCTGGGTGGTGCAGGTGATCTTCTGAAGGTCTTAGCTGTGGTGGGATGGAGGTGTTTTTGAATCCTAACATTAATGACTGGAGAATGAGGTGGTAGTTGTGTTTGTGTAGCAGGGGTGCTGGAAGGGCTCCGGATTGGATGTTTCCCCTGGGCGGCAGTGCTGGGGACTCCCCAGTGATGCATGGGCACCGGCCAGTCCGGCTCTCGTGAGCTGTGACCTGCCTTGATGAGCTTCTCCCATTTCTCCTGTTTTCTGACCTTTGTTAGACCTTTCCATCTTCTCTCTCTGCAGATGTTTATCTTTCAGTCTCCAGGGCAGGACAGGTAGACAAAGGTACTGCAGACTTTAAGGAAAAAAATAGTAACCGAACAATTTCACCCAAAGTTTCTAATATGTCCTGAAAACCATTATTAACCAATTAATATTCCACAGTAGAACTAATGACGCTTCATTGAGCTTAGGTGTTCTGGGGCTTTGAAGCCGTCCATCAAAGACATGGTATTAACATGGTACGGTGACCCCCCCTTCAGGCCCGGGGCATGCCAGATTCCCAAATATGTCATTCCTTGCGTCCCCTAAAAATGCCTTCTCATAGCATAAAACTGCAATATCTAAAGTTATTGAGTATTCTGTTGTAGGATGCGAATTACCAGGCTATATTTGACTCCTCAGCGGTTATTTAGTTCATACTGCGTCCGTGTTTGCTCGTGAGACGAAGGTAGCGTGCTTGTCATGCCCCAGAGCTGAAGGCCTCACCGCTCCCTGCTAATACCAGCCCCTCGATGGAGGGCTCTGACCCCCGCCCCCTGCCATAGTCACTCGGCTGTCTCTCAGCTCCGTGCCCCTCTGTCCTTTGCTCACTCTCAGGTAAGAGCGAGTCGCATGTCCCATCCGCTCACGCACCCATGCCGTTTCCGACTGCGAGCGCAGCTTAAAGCCGCTCTCTGGCTCTTCCTGAGGGTGTTTGGAAGTAGCATTTTAGCTGGGTGGTGGTGTCACCAATGGTACAAACATCAGGCGCTTCTACGGTGTGCTGCTCCTTTCAGCTGTTACCTAACGGCCTCCATGTCACCGCTGTTTCTGTTCCTCTTCCATGTGATCTACGGCATCCAATTAAAAATGGCATACGCAATACCAAGAATTATTAACGACAATAACAATCTAAATAAGCTGCCATTTTGTGCTTTAATAACTACAGTGAGGCCAGACAACTTTTTTTTTTGCTGGTCTATTCAGTGGATTGCTTTGTGTAAAACATGCAATCTCCAATTTCGGCCATTTCTGGGCTTATTTTAGAGCAATGGGGGAAGTTCACACATTTTAGAGCAAGATTAAATGCTGATTAGAGGTATCAGCAGGAGGAAACGTGTGCTGAAGCAGGGACGACGCACACACACACACACAGGCACGCACACAGGAGGCAGGTGGGAATCAGACCCACAGCGCTGGAGGTGTGAGGCTTCAGCACGTTTACTGAGCCAGCCTGCCCAATTCATGCCTGCACATGGTTCCACTTGAGTTATTCCATCTGGTCCTGTGCAGTATGGGGTTCTGTGTGGTTTGTAGTTGCATCTTTAAATTATTATTGTTGTAACGTGCTGCCAGTCACTGAAATAATTGTTTTATCATGTCGCTCCAGTTGGCCGTTGCCACTTAACAGCCAAAGTTCTTAACAATTGAAACTGTACAATACAAATAATTTACTTACAGATAATGAAACTGAAAGTTATAAATTGAGGCTTAGGTGGGGACAAGTACATCAGTGGTACAGTTTAGACCGTGAGATTGTCGTCATGCTCCACAGACACAGCAGGTGCGCCAGTCAGCCACAGGCACAGTTTCAAGAGCCACTAGCAGAGTTTGCATGTGACACGCATAAAACCATGACACACATGCATGTCACGCGCTTGGGTGGCACGGTCCTTTTTATGTGGCCCTTTGAGCATTCCACTGGTCATGTGACCGCTCGTGCTCTGTTTTGATAGCAGGCACTTTACAGAGAATCAGATCCTGCAGTTCTGTAAGTTAGGAGTGAATGGAGTGGTTCATGTAGACATCCTGGCATCCTTCATTCGACTATTTAAATGTTTTTTTTTTTTTTAAGTAGAAGGGCCTATTTGTGACTTGTCACTATATGTGTGAAGGAGCAAACTTTGGAATCAGGACTGACTTTCCTGCTGGAAAAATAAATATAGCAAAGTGGCTGAAAGAACACGAAAATGCACAGAATATTCAGGAAACCTGATTTTACATTCATTTTAAAGAACAAGTAAAGGAGCGTCAGTAGATGAATCGGAACGTGACATTAGAGCTGTGGGCTCGGAGACTGTGGTTACGCTTTTAAAGAGCCACTTCACTGCGTCCTTCACTGCAACCCTTTGTCTGGATAAGAGGTCAACAGTGCAGCACATTATTATTAAAGCGCTGGTGTCTCCATAAATATGTAAAATACAATTATGAAAACAGACAGTTTTTAAATAGCCATTGGAATTTACTGCCGTAGAAGCAGAGGATAAATGCTTTAATTCCTTTGGTCCTCCGGTGCATGTTATTGCAACAGAGGACAAAAATTGTTTGTACAGCGGGCAGTGACACCACCAAGGAGTCATAGTGGTCATCTCATTCAAACAGTACAATAAAAGTACAGCAAAGTACGGATAAAGTAAACCACAGCACAACCAGACGGCACATCGCCCCCTAGTGTCAAAGTACTGGTCATTACTGAAGTCCTCGGCACCTTGCCCAACGGCGCTTAGTAGTGGCTGAGGGGAAAGGCTGTTCTCCTAGCAGCCAAAGCGAACACGTCACTTCAGAATAAACGTAGGTGAGATCTCTGCCTCTATATTTCCTCCTTGGATACAGAATGAAACTGTTTCTCAGCTTGTCCGCCGCAGTGCATTGCCAGGTTCACGGAGCACTGCGGTAGATCCCTATGACTTCTAGAGCATTTGTGCGCTAACACCCGTGCCTTTTATGGGCGCCGATAACTTCCTGAGCTAAAACCCCAGTTTCGTGAACTCATTCTTAATGACCAAAGCATGCGTCTCTGTAAGTGCTCAGTCTGTCCTGTCCTTATGGAGTCTGCCCGGTTTTGTACAAAGGACAGATTCAGGTGTAAGGCTGTACCCTACACATCTGTGTCCTGCCTTCTTTACCCTGTCTCCGTGTCCCCCTGGGTTTTACTGTGTTCTGCTTTGACTTCAGCTGCCTCTGCCCACACCAGTGCCTGCAACGCTGTTTGCTCTCACCTGGGTTTAGTTGCTGTTTGAATGAAAAAACAAATCATTAAATGACTGGACTGCATGCACTTGTGGCTGTGAAGGTGTGAGTACCTGGATGTCCATCACGCCAGTCACCCATGGTGTGCACCGTGTCCGTCGGTCCATGTGTCTGTACGGCGTCTCGCAATGACTTAAGCCTGCTTGTGCGTGTGTAGAGCGGCTGAGGTGTCCTTGGTTCTAACTACGCGTGTGTGTGTCTAGGCTGGTATCGCTGGGGCACCTGCTCGGGCTGTATCTGCCGTGAAGAACATGAACCTACCCGAGATCCCCCGCAACATCAACATCGGAGACATCAGCATCAAAGTGCCAAACCTGCCCTCTTTCAAGTAGCAGGGCGCTGGTCAGAACGCGTTTACCATTCCCCCGATCCGGTTACCAAAATCAAAGACAGCTCTCATTAAAGACAGGAAAAAATGGGTACAGTGTGATTTCTGTCTTTGTCACCTTTGTGGTGACATGCCCCTCGTGTGGCCGTTCCTCTGAAGAAGATGAAGATCTTACAGTATTTCCCCGTATCTCTGATATTGTGCTGTCATGTCTCGGCTGCTACACTATTTTAAGGAGAATCGGTACCTAATTAACGGTACATAATTACAGAATATTGCTATGTACATGTATCCCGTACCTTATCGGATTGTGGTTTTGTCTCTCCTTAATTAAGTGTATTTTAAATGTCTTGTTTCTGTTCTTTTGAACAAGTCTTTTGTTGTTACTTTTAATTGGCTGTAATTTTCTGTTTGCAACAATAAAGTATTTGAATCTTTTATGGGGTTTTTGGCGAACTGCAGGGTGACGCCTCACGTGCTCCTACCTTCAGCACCTGCTGCATCGTTTACGAATTTACGTAAGCCGCGCAATGGGCCTTTTTATTACACCGTGACCTCAGAGTTTAGTGAAACATTTTAAAAATGTTTAAAAAAAGTGTTAAAAATGGATGCCAAAAAATGCAACAAAAAAGCCACACTGCTTCCACCTGGAAAAATGTGTATGGTAAAGGAGATGGGAACATACAAAAAGCACACGCAACTCAAAACGAAGTGTGATTGCAGTGGTTCTCAGTCCTGTTCCTGCCCCCCCCCCCTGCCAGAATGTGTTCATTCCAACCCTACCTCAGTCAGGCTTGTACGGCCCTTAGTAGGGTAAAGCTGCTTACAGACCGGACGCGGCATGTGCTGTACACGCCCCATTCAAAGAAACAGCGGCATAAAGAGTAGGCGTGGTTTGCAAAACTCTCTCCTGTCATTTAGGCTCACGGTCAGTAGCAACGATGTATATTTCGCATGCAAAAAGATGGTATGCTTGTGTCATGTATCTCTGGGCATTCGGACACGGACAATATACGTTTTTTTCTCCATTTAGATTTCTGTGCCCGGTTCAGTGCCTTGTTTCTACTGATCGCGGGACAGTGCGTCACAGCGCACAGCGGTCAAAGTTCAACAAAGTTCATCTTTGACCACGGTGTGCGCACAAGCTCTCCGAGCGACGCGCGGCGCGGAGCGCAGCACACTCTAGCACCATCTAGTGGCTGCTCTCAGAATATCAGTCTGTATTCTGAATAATTGGGGTTACTTTTTTTTATTTAAATGATAGAACAAAGACCAGCTTTTGTCTGTTCACCTGAGTTTTATTAACTAAATTTAGAATGCTTTTTGTATTCATTAGGAACAAAATCAGTATATGTGTAACCCCCATTGTTTTCACTGAGTAGTACTTTTACTCTTTTACATAAGTGGCTAGTCTGTTAGCCTAGTTGACATTTACATTTAACCTTAAGTATACCCGTGTCGTTAAAAGTGCTATGGTGGGGATTTCATTGAAGCTCTTTCTGCAAATTCATGTGGGACTGGAAGTCCTCCATGTGGCAAACACATGACCGGCCCTTAGTCACATGAGTTTTCAAACATCCAAACACTGGTCTTGTGATCCAGACCCGCGCAGTGTATAATTCAGTGGCCAGACTCTGCTCACCTTCTCTAAGCCCCCTAGCTGGGTTTGCACTCACAAGGACGTCCATGAGAGAGGTTTTCTCAGACAGACCGTAAACACAGATGCTTCCTGGATAGGGCTGTGATGCTGAGTTGGGGCGAAGATCCTTCCAGCATTGGTGTATCCTCTTTCATAAAACAGACACATAATTCTCCTAGAGAGAGAGATAATGTCTCATGCCTTGTAGAGCTACTGCCCTCTTTCTGGTTAGACATCTCCTGTGGGCCATCTTCTATTAATACCCTACAAGGTGTACCGGGGCCTGTTGTGGTTGGATCGATGCGACTTCCTGATGCTGCTAGTTTATCACTCTGGGACCAGAAAAGACTCTCGCAGGAAACTGAGCCCAGTAGTTTGTGTGATGCTAGCACACAAGTCTGAGCTCCAGGGCTGTCTTATCTAACAACATCATGGCCACATTGACTCAACAACACCAGGAGAACCACAGAATGTTGCTAACCATACAAATTCTGAACGTGTGGTTATGCCAAACCTCAATCTCCAAAGGACACTGATGTCCTGACCTGAGACCTGCATGCAGCTCCTCACCAGGTCAGCTTCCAGGCTGCACTTTGAGAAGCTCCATAACTTCCTGGATGTGGATATGTTGGTGAGATGTGTCTAACGTTCCTTCAGTCCAATCCAGTCTTAAACTCTGGCCCCTTGGCTAGGCTTTAGTTTTTCAGCCCTTCCTGTTTAAGGGCTTAGATGCCCCAGGTCAGGTCTTCCCAGAAGATCAAAGACTTTATTTCCATCCTTCCCCACTGTGAGTCTGGAGGATTTGTTTAAATTTGAACAGCACGTGAATTAAGGTGGTTTGTTTTGGAGGTGTGAAGGTTACAGATGCAGCTGTCCTTCCTGTGGACTGACTACATTTAGGGATTTGGGTGTCTGGGTATTTGTCCAGCAGCAGGATGGGAACATCGGGGGGGGCAGTCGATGGCCAACAATATTTGCATCGTTGCCGAATCCCTACTTTATGCCAGATATTCTGATACCTTATGGTTGGATTTCACGTTTGCTAGCTCTCATTATGTTTTCATAACAGCTTATATAATATAATATATATATATATATATATATACACACACATATACTTATATTCTCTTTTCCTTTGTAGCCAGCTAGGTTTGTTCTGTTATGAACATAGAGTATCTTTCATCCATTACACCAGCCATCAGCTCTGTAAGTACACTTTTTAATTTCTGTTCAAAAGGAATCGAAACTCAATTTCTCAGAGCTGGGTCAAACCATGCTCAGCAAAGCGGTATATATTTGTTATTTTCATTATGGTCAAGAACCTGGATCGGGTCACATTTGCAATATTTAGCTTTCATAACATTCCTAACAGAAAGGTCAGTTGGGAAGTGGCCACTGCTGCTAATGGGTCTTGGTTCTGCAGTCGGGCCAGAACCTTTACTATATATATATATATATATTATATATTTACCAGGATTGTCAGATGGAAATGAAAATGCAATATGAACAGTGGCAGGGAAGTTCAAAGGAATGCATAATAAAAATGGTGTTGAATGAGAAAAAAAAAAAAATGTTAATCTAACAGGGTTGCGCGGTTGCCAAATAGTGAGATATGTCCATCACCCTTGACTAGAACTTCACTGCTTTCACTGCTGTGAAGTCTTGAAGTGCTCCAAATGTGCTGCTTTGCCTCCAGTAATGGTGTCCTCCTCTGACCAAGCTGCTGTCCTGCTGTCCTGGTGTTACGCTCAGAGAGCTGGCTGCCCCTCACTGCCGTTAAGGATCACATCGACGGACACCTCTGTGCCAGTAAGAGGTGCCACCACAGCTATGCGGTGGAGCGATGCCCGGGAGTCGGGCTTCTTTGAAAAAGTTCAGGGCTATGTGGCAGGCTTACCATCACCCCGAAAATGCAGCTAGCACGTGTAACCTACTTCCTGATGTTAGGGTAGGTGGAATAATAGGAGAATTTTGAAACTTTACCGTGTTGAAAATAATACGTTTAAGAAGTAAAGCAGCTGAAGAGTTTGTCCCCTGCTGGTGTTTGCATGGTTCTGGTCCTACTATTCAAATTACAGGTCAGGGTAAACTTCATTTTCTTTGGGAACTTTTATGTGCACCAGCTTGGGTCATTTTGGGCACAAAGTAATTGTGTCTTTGAACATGATTTAGAAAAAAAACATGGTTCAGAAAAAAACAAATGCTTGTGTAATGACAGACAGCCAGACTCTCTTGCTGTGAATCAGTGGGTGGTTCCCTCCCTGGGCGAGTCTCTCAGAGGCTGGGGGTGTCCTTCGAGGTCACAACAGCAGCTGTGGAAAATATCAGTTTGATTTCATGCTCTGGAGTCATAATGTCTCACCCTCCTCCTCCTTCTCCTCTTCCTCCTTGTCTTCATCGATGCCCGTGACCTTCAGGGCCTTGCTGGACTCACTGTCATCCACCTTCTGGGTCTTCCTGCCAGACTCGCTGGCTGAGGTAGCCAGCTTGTACATGACGAGGAAGAGGATGGAGGTGATCACGGCCGTCCCCAGGGACAGGTACATCAGCACAGGCACGCCCTGAGCCTTCTCCAGCAGGAGCCCGACGACTACCGGCAGGACCATCTCGCCGAGAGCCGCTCCCACCACAAAGACGGCGGCAGAGCGACCCGTCACGCTGGTGTACTGCTCAACCCAGGAGATACCGCTGGGGAAGGTGGTGGCCATGGAGGCGCCGTAGACGGCGGTGCAGGACCACAGCGTGATGCCGTTTCGGCTGAAGCTGCTGAGCAGCACAGAGGACAGAGTGCAGCCCACCAGGCTGAGCAGGATCATGGAGGCCGGCCCCATGCAGGCTGCTAAGAAGATGGCCAGCCCCCGTGTGGTGGCAAAGGTGCCCCAGAAGAGCGAGTTGAGCCCGGCTGCCTGCGGCTCGCTCATACCGACGTGGTCCTTGGCGAAGGTGAAGATGAAGGAGCCGTAGGCCACCTCCGCACCCACGTACCAGAAGAAGAAGGAGAAGAGCAGGAGGATGAGGGCGTTGTGATGCTTGGCCACCAGCAGCTTCTCCGGGGCGGCCCGAGCCGCGCCGTGTGACGGCCTGCTCAGGTAGAACTGGATGAAGAAGAGGAGCGAGACCAGCAAGCTGAAGGCCCCGATCACAAAGTAAGCCCACATGGACTTCAGCATGGAGTCCGAGGCCTCCGGCGTTTGCGCCGTAAAGTCCGGCCCAGGGTCTGTAGGGGGCGGCAGGCCGGTCTGGCTGCCCCAGTTCCCTGGGCTGTCCATCTGGCCCGCTGGCTCATCGTTTCCGAACAGCAGCTTAGCAAAGATGGGCGCGACGAAGGCCCCCGCGGCAAAGCTGAAGTGCAGCGCCTGCAAGTGAGGTCCGGACCGGGCCTCCCAGGTCTTCAGGATGACGACATTCCCACCTGGGAGGGCAGGACAGCACATTATGCTAGGGTCCTGCCACCTTTATCAAGGTGACCTTTGAACCTCTCAGTTAATGCAACCAATCATAATCAACCCAGAGCTCCCAGGTGGTCCGGTCAACAAAGACATACCCTTAGTGCACAGACTCAGTCTGTCTACACTGTGCCATTTACCTATTGTGAGTGAGGACCCCTACTGGTGGTTTAATTAGCTTTCTTGTGCATATTAATTAGCACTATAAAAAGAAAACACAGGCTTGTGTGTGGTTAATTGGAGAGAAACTTCCTAGTTTCTCTAATTGGAAGGGTTATAATCAGCTTCCCTGCGAGAGAAAAACGGCATTATAAAAAATATTATTGTTTATAAATATTAATTCCAGGATTTTTCCCCAGGTTATCAAGCTGCATTTCAGTAATTTTCCTCAAGGTGTCCCTATAGACTCCAAGGTCAGCAATCCTTTGATAATCAGCAGAAGCATTTGGGGCATTCTGTAATTTCTGACTAAGCATAAGGTATATGTGCAAAACAATTAATTTGCTGCTGATTTTCTGTTCTTTGCATGTCATCACTGCAATCCGCAGCCCACAGTATTATGTTTATTTTGCAATTTTTGGGCGACACGCAGAACATCACAACAGATCAACACTTTGAAGAAGAGGGAAAAGTGATGGGTGCGGACAGGCGGGCTGAAGGTCAAACAGCCACCGGGGAAGGAAGTGGGAGAAGCAGACAGGCAGCCCCCCAGTTTATTCATGACTTATTCATGATTTATCTGAAGTATCACTCATTGCAGACACTGCTCCTGATCAGGCCTTGTGACAGGGTGCCTGACATATCCCCCCTGCCTCCTTCTCCAGTCTGCCACCCAGTCTTTCTCGCCTACCTCTGCTGCTGAAACCTTATTTTATTTTCACCTTGCTGTATATTTGACAGTAGATGCTCCTTGTTTTCAAACAACACCCTCAAGCAGTAATCAGGCAGTGTGTATATATACATATATATACTGTATACACATACACTAACATTTATTTATATATTTATATATATATATAATAATCAGTTGAATATATATATATATATTCATATATAAATATATATATATATTCGACTGTTATATTATACTCGTATTATATATATGTATTACATATAATATATATTTATATATATATTATAATATTATATATTATACTATACACCTCAGTGTTAGGTGTCTATGAGCATCTTTGTCAGAAACAGCATTTTTAAAAAACTTCACTGGTCACTAATTATGCCTACAAGCCAATTAAGAAGCACTTTGCTGATCCCGGCGGGAATCCTGTACGATGTGTAGTGTAACACTATAATGCCATGTGATATGTCATAATCTCACAGTCATTAATCCCGATAGTGATGTTATGGATACCGGCCTTACCTGTATCTAAAAAGCCCATGGCAACACCCACAGTGGACATCAAGGCGGCAAGAAGGGGGGCCATTTTACAGAAGGGGACCATCAGCATGCCAAAGGCCGTGAGGGCCATAGAAAACCCTGGAAAGGGGGCGTCGTTAGAAACATGTAGAAACACGTCGTTAGTTTCACAGCGTCTCCCGTGGCGAGGCAGGCAGCTGTATCTTTGTCATTACAAGGCAGGAAGGTCATATACAAGCATCATATCACACCGACATAATTGTGTATTAAGCTGATTCTGATAAATGGTCATTATAGTCAAGTCCAGCCAGTCTAAGCTAATTGTACCTGTGTTTGCTTTCCTGTTTATGTACCTGTTTATCTTCCAGTCTGACTTCACTGACTTCTATGCATTTATATTAAACCTGCGGCACTTTCACTGTGCTGTTTACTGACACAAACTGGAAATATTTCGATAAATAACTGTGACCTTTTCTTCCTCATGCTGGTTCTTACTTAGATATGCGAAGCCCCCCCGTTAATAGCAGACCAGGCTGAAATCCAGAATCGCTGTCCTTTGCCCTTTGCCCGGTATATAAAAGGCCATTAAGGAACAGATCCGCGCAGTTCCTGAGCACGTTATCTCGGGGACCAAAGTGCTCGAGGATGGATGGGCTGAATATTAACCCCCCGCTGAGACGCACATACATCTTGTCTCAGCAGCATGGCAGGTAAACTCTTCATGTTATTTCTGAGAGAATGATTTGTTTAACCCTTTCAGAGGGGTCTGGAGTGGGTCTGCCTCATCGTGGGCTGCCATTTCCCCTCTTTTGCTGACTTACCCAGCAGGAGTTGGTGGTTGATGATGTCAAAGAGGATCCCCGCCAATACGGAGCCTCCCATATAGCCTCCGGAGCGTCCCGCAAAGACGTAGGAGATGTCGCTGATGTTCTGCTCCACATTGGTGGCCAAGTCTCCAAGAGTGGGCCCCAGCACAGAGATTCCCATTCCCTGAACACAGTGAAGCACAGCACACAAGAGCTGTGAAGGAGCTGTAGGCCGCTTCACCACGCAGCCAAAGTCCCCCCAATTTCCCACACCAACAAAGCATCATCTGGCAGGGAGCAAAAATGTGGCCTGTATGGCAGGTTGCAGGAAGGGGGAAGAAACATGGACTGTCTGTGGGTTCCCATGGACCGGGTTCAGAATGCTTAACAAGCCTGCAGGTACTGTATTCAAAGTGGCTCCAAAAGACCACAAAATCAGGTCTGTGTTTTGAAAACATTTGTACTTCATCTGTTAATTTATTAAAGCCATACTTTAGAAATACAATCTTCAACGGAAGCAAAACGGATGAAGTCAGACTATGAATTCATTTCAAACAGTCAACATAGTATCTTACTAACACACAATGACAACAACTGGTACACAGAGAAAGACATTGAGGGCCATATAAGCATATAGAACCATCCAGCCATCCGTTCATAAGCATGTAGAGACACTGAGAGCCCAATCATGGTAACCGCACCAAAGATTCAGCTACAAAAGATTTACAGCCATGAAATATAAGTGTCTACTTTCAATTTTCCACATTTAATCATCTTTCTTGGGGTGGCATGGTGGTGCAGTTGCCTCACACCTCTGCAACTAGGGTTCGAGTCTCTGCCATAACTGCATGTTCTCCCCGATTCCTCATAGGGCTGAGGTCAATTGGATTTACCAAATTGTCCATGTGGGAGTCTGGTGTGTGAGTGTGCCCTGCGATGGGTTGGCACCACATCCTGGGATGTTCCCTGCCTTGTGCCCGTAGCCTCTGGGATAGGCTCTGTACCCCTGTGACCCTGAATAGGACAAGTGGGTACAGAAGATGGATGGATAATTTTTCTTTGGGGTCAAATCTACAAAAGGGCAAATGGCACCTGATACCTCCCAAACTTCAAAGGAAGGTCTGCTGGACGTGCTTACACTGCGATGAAAGGTACATCCAGGGAGAATGAAACTCGCAGCACCCAAGCCCTTCCTCAGAGACAGTGCTCAGAGGTACCTGATGTTCATTTACGTTTAAAGTACTGATACCATCAGACTCAGTTTCATTCTGCATATTTTAGATATTTTCGGGCACTGTGGATGGTGCACTTACATTATTCCAGGTGTGGATTATCACTATCTTTACAGAATAAAATCTATAATTCAGGACTATAATGCAGAGGAAAATTAAACCCCTTCATTAAGAAATCCAATTAAATATTTAAAAGTCTGTTAAAATGGAACAAGTTATCCCAAAGCCTTTAATTACAGACTGGTGAGTTATACTGTTGCAATATTAAATCAGAAAATTAAACATGGTGGATTTAGAGGTATAGAAATCTAGCGCTCTTTAATTATTAATCATTTTAGATTGCACAGTCTGTTTTGTTTTATTTTATTGTGATATAGTATTTAATAACTCGTAATGAACCAAAAAGATGAAATAGAAGACAGAAGCATGATTTAGCAGCAGAAAAAGCAGTAAGTCATGATGTGATGTCAGAGAGGAACAGCTCTGGCCAGGCCAGGGGTTTCCTCACATCAGCCCAACATTCATAATGGCCTTTGTTCCAGCTGAGCCGGAATTAATTAGAAACGAGCGGTTTAAAATTCCAAATGTGGCAGCTCAGCTTTCCTTCAGAAATCCAAATCAGATCTACATAAAATATTTTCATCCACATTATTAACAAATGATTTAATTTCAAGGATCAGCTACTTTCAGTCAGTTCTGGCATCTAAAGGAGAGCTTCAAAAAAGCTTCCTTAAGATGTCGCTTCGAACAGCAATTTAAATGAAGAAACCTGCCATAGATTCTGTTATGATTTCTTCTTGATAAACTAGATGCATCTGCCGGTTTATATTGACATTACCAGTCCAAAAAAGGAGGCACAGAGACTCAGGGTGACCATCCATCGTTTACAGTCCCCAGTATTGCCAGCAGTGGTCCCCGGTCCGGTGACTGTGGTACCAGGTCTGCGACCCTTCTTCATCACACCCTTCAGACCTTTGGGGTCAATCTACTGCTTATGTAGGTTTTGTGAAAGAAAAAAAGAGAACAAAAAATCTCAACAAAACTGCGCGGAAATAATTTAACACTGTAAAGAAAAATAAAACCCACGCCCTCTAATTCCCATCTTTGAGACCTGTCTGGTTAAACCTCCACCAAGGAGTTTCCCCAAGACTTTCAGAGGTCTTTTCTTTCTTTTTTCTAAGACGCTCTTTTGGCGCGGGGCGGGGCGAACGATGAGTCCTAAGTTTCCATTGGTCAACACCCATCGAATAGCATACTGGTTTTATACACCGGGAAGCCGGCTGGCACACAGAAATCAGATAAGACACAGAGAGGTTCAGGCGAACTGATACGTGACGACCGTACATTGCTGCCGACTGCGTATACCAAAATAATAAAAGATGATTAAAAAATATTACTATTAACAACAACAATAATAATAATTCCAAAATATATTATTATTATCATCGCCATTATTATTATATTAATGCATTTGGACTGTAATTAATACCACAATGGCGCCTGTTGTTTTTCTAGTAGAATATGATTTCTACAATTACGTCACGGCACACGTGATCCAGACCCGGAAGTGCAGGAAATACCTCTGGGTCCGCAGTTAAACCACTGCTATGGCTGCAATTATCAAAGAAACCCAAAGGTAAAAAACTAACCCTTTCATTCTGTAATGTATTTAACGCGAATAACCACATGATTTATATGGTTAACTTTGTATAAGTCTGAGTTATGTATTGAAAAGCTCTCCCGGTGAGCCTATGAACGTCCGTACTGTATGTGTTTGCTGCACGGACGCGCCGGCTGTGTAACGGTGTCTGTCACTAGCTGGTGACCGTTTATCTGCTTCATAAACGTCTAATAGTGAACTCCTACAGTAGTGACCCGTCTGTGAGGTTTATTACCTGAGATGTTTGTATGACCTCTGAGGCTGGAGGTTAAACGTGAGAGGATTTCTGTTTGGTATTATTATTATTATTATTATTATTATTATCACCCTTTGCCTGTGGACTGCCTGTTCAAACGCCATTCTGTATTGCTGTGTCGTAAGTGTCAGTGGTTTTCAACAACGCGGCACATAAGCAGCCAATTTAAATAACAGTGGTGCTTGAGTGGATCTTCTGATTGTAAGAAATTTTAGGGAATTCAGTCAGATTTCTTAGGAGGTAAAGTGTAATTAGGGATGCAACATGCTCACTATTCACTCTTTGATAAAGGAGGTTATTATTAAGTTAACAAGTCTGTGTCCTAAGAAGCACCAGGCACAAATGGGGTGGCAGCTTACATGCCCATCCATCCATCCATCCATCCATCCATCCATCCAGTATCACGTTCACACACTAATAAATTATTTTAAATATTCCTGTGAAAATGTACATTTTTAAATAACTCCAAAT
>JAODKN010000041.1:6702572-6719743 GCA_026774425.1 Petrocephalus zakoni
ACCCATACCCGGCAAACCGCTTTTCATATCCGTGACTGTTGTTAAGACGTTTGCTCTTCCTTTCTGCCCCCCCCCCCCCCAATCCCTCCTCGGTACCCGAAAATCAGAGCGGCCGCACCTCGGATCCGCCTGGATCCTCTCTGTCCTGACCCCCCTGGTAGGTGTGTTGCTTTTGTGGGTGGGCAGCCTGGGTGCAGTGTCCTGCCCTGGCCAGGGTGGGCGGTATGTCTGTTTGCGGTGCTGCTGGGGTTGGAGCCTCTGCATTTCCTGCCCAGTTTGCGGCGAGAGCCGGTGACATTTGCCGGTCAGCCGTGGAGCTGGACCTGCTCGCTGCTTTATTTGCATGTTCTTCATGTGTTGCTCACGTGTCCGGTGGAGTGTTTAAGTCCCAGCAGCTCACGTGGCTTCATCCCCATGCTGTTGAGGCGGGTTCAGGTTCTGCACTGTCCTCCTGGGTCCAAACGCAGCATGCGGCTTTCCCCTGCCAGCTCTGAGTCAGGCCTGCGGGAAATCCAGCGTTGCCGTGTTGATGACGAGCGAGTCCTGTTCCTCCCATGGTGTGTGTTTTCGGGTCGCTCTGGTGTTTCGGGTGCCCCTCACTGTTTGTGTTCCCTGACGCCTGAGCGGACCTTTGCTACGCTTCGGGGGAATTGGCCCGGCCTTCATCGGGCGACGGTCAGATGGGGTCGTGGATGGGTGCCTGCCTCCCTCCCTCTGCCAGCCTGTGTTTATGCCGGAGATGGCTCTGTGACCCCAGGGCGGTTCCCACTTTGAGGGCCAAGCCGTGGCATTCCGTGCTGGTCCGAGTATTGCTCCCTTTTCTCCGAAAATTGCATGGGAGGGGGGTGTTGGCGGAGGGAGCCTGCTGACGTAATGATTCGGGAGCCCACGGACTACGTCGGCAGAGCGTGTCCAATCCGCATGGTTCTGCCGGGTTCCGTGCAGCTTGTCCGCCTCACTCGGGGACGTAAACACCGCTTCTTCTCTCTCATCAGTGGTGACCCAGCCCAGAGACGGCGTCCTGGTTTCCACTTGGTGGGTCGCCGGCCCGGTGGAGCTTTTTGCACAGGGGCGCCCAGCCGGGCCACCTCGTTGTCAATATCATGGTGTGGCGGGTCGGCTCTCTCTGTGCACCAAGGGGGTGGGGCAGCCACAAATTAGATCACTCCTCCTCATCTTGAGTGTTTGCTTCTTCTGATTGTGAGGGAAGCTGATCGTGTCGATGGCATGTGTGGATTACGTTTGGGGAGGTTCCCTCTGGCTTTTAGCCTCTCTCTTGCCGGTCCTCATGTCCTCATGAGGAGCGTAAGTGCCAACTGATCCTGGCTCGCCTGTTTACCCCCTATCTGTGCCAAACCTCCTGGCCTGTGCTTGCACAGCTGGCTGGGTAATAGTGCTTTTATTTGTAGTTAAGCTCCTTTATGAAGTAGCACCCACACAACGCCTTCGCTGTGGCTCGGACAGACGATCCTGTGTCTCGGACATCTCCTGGCATCTCTCGGTCTGATGTTGTAACCGCCCTGCGCCTGGTTCTTTGAGCATCGCGTCACGCACGTCAGCCCCCTCCACTCGCGGTCCCGGACAGTCACTAGCCGAGCCTGCCCGCAGCGACGTCTTCATTCAGGATGGCTCTGTGCAGGTGTTCGTGTGAGACGCCTGGGTCACATGCTGCGAGGGCCTGCACGTAAGGTCACTACCTCCCATCTCACTCAGCCCAGGCCATGCTGTGAACTTCCTCCAGGAAAATGCGGCGCCATGCAAATGGGGTAAATGATTTATCATAAACGCATAGAGGAAGCCCAAATGAGTGACGGCATAGCGGTGAATTTGCCTGGTGGCAGTTTGGTGATCTGTGGTGCCACCTCTCCTTCCCGGTTCCCCGTCCTCCTTTCTTCCCCCTCTTCTCCGCTCCACACTTCCTTTCTCTCCCCCATGGTCTTGTCTGTCTCTCACCAGAGCATGTAAGTGAGCACACACACACACAAACACAGGAACACAGACACACCTGCTTCCTGCTCATCTCAAACTTCTGCCCTTTTATCCTCCCCCTTTCATTGACGAAAGCTGGTTTCAGAGTGAATTAATCCTGGGGCAGCCTGACCTGATCTGCAGAAGCCACCTGAGGCACCGCTGACCGCGGTCTTGGGGTGACAAAGGCCACCAGATAGAGATCCACGCGCTCATCTCGCTTCGGGGGGGAGGACGGAGGCGCAGATCAACAGGGGGGGTGGGGGGATTTTGAACTGAGCTGGAGACAACAGGGTAGTACAGCAAGGAGAGGTTTTAGAGAGCACGGTGTCCATGGCAACCAGTTAACCTGGGTGTCCGGGGTTTTATTCATAATTAAGAATGTTTGTGGAGCAGTGAGTGCTGCCAGAAACCAACAGCTCCACCATGCCTCCAACAAAACCTTCATGGTACTTTGACAAGACATCAGCATGTGTTGGTTTAGCTGTCTGAAGTATATGCTGATTACGGGGGGGGGGGGGTGTCTTTCTGCCAGGAAACAAGAAATAACGAGGAGTGCAGGCCTGTGCAGGAATCCTGCGCACGTGTGTCTGGGCTCTATATTAGATGGGCGCTAATGCGCAAGACTGCTTGGTTTCTCCCGATCCATAGCTCTTAACACCGTGACGTAAACACTGGCCGTGTGCATCAGAGCACACACACCCAGACTGCGGAGTGTGTCACGCTTGGAGTGAAACTCGAAATGCCTTTCATGGCAAGGCCGCATTCTCGTCAGTGTGCTGACACGGCGTGGAAATTTACCTGCTCTGGGGTGGGGATGGAGTTTGTCAGGGGGGTGGGGGGGGCGTTCTCAATGTGTCACGCCATTCTGAAAGGCATTACTTGTGGGGGGAAAAAATGCATTAGAGATTAACGGCTTATAAAATTAATCTGGAAGAAGAAAAAAATGTATATTGAACAAAACATTCTATGAATTTTTAATTAGGTGGCAATTTAGAGCAGCTTTGTTAAGAGGAGGGTAAAAGTGCGCGAAGGGGCCCCAAAATGGAGGCAGGGAGTTATGGGGGTGTCGTGTCGGGGGGTAATAGTGTGTAAAGGGGCCCCAAAATGGAGGCAGGGAGTTATGGGGGTGTCGTGTCGGGGGGTAATATTGTGTAAAGGGGCCCCAAAATGGAGGCGGGGAGATACAAGGGCGTCGTGTTCAGGGGGTAATAGTGTATAAAATTGAGGTGAAAACACGATAGTGAGAAAAGCGTAAAAATACTAGTGAGGACTTGGGGGCCTGAGGGGTGGCAGGTCATGTGAGTGTTCTGGCTGTCCACCTGCTAAATAAGATAGGAGGGAAAACATGGTTGCTGAAAGGAGCGAGATGTGTGAGGAAAGATGTGAAGATCTTGTGAGGTCCTCGGCGTGCTGTGGGCCGCCCGAATGGACAGGCCATTGCACCTGACACCCTGCCCTGGAAATAGCCAAGGGTCACACGCGACGGTGTATCACAGAGCCTGGTGCCCGAGGACGACAGTGCCCCCATCACGCCAGCACATCAAAAACAGTTTCTGCAGCATAAGATAGATATTCCACAAAGCATTCCAATATCCTATTAGATTTCACCTTTTACGCTGCAGTGGAACTCACCAGAGAAATATATATTTTTTTTACGTAATTGTTTGTATTTGAGACTGATTTCTGTTCATTGTGGCTAGTTTTCTAATTTCAGGCCTATGAGTGAAATTGAGTATCGGTTTTGGTTGTTGTTCATGTTTTTTATCGGCCTGGTTTCTGTTTTATGTATGTGTTTATTGCTTTATTTTTTGTCAAATGAATATGATTGAATTGAATGTAATCGATAATTACTGGTCCATCCTTTTACCACAAGCCTCCAAGAGTGGGTCTTTTAAGAGATGTGATGTGGGCTGTAAAATTTCTGCTCAATCTGAGAAATAATTCACGAGAAGTGTTTTGTATGTCAGGTTTCTCCCTGTTGGGTGAAGGAGAAATAAAAAAAAAAAAAAATCCTTCAAGCCCGGGAACCTCGGCTGATGTCCAGCGGCTCGTTAGCCGAGCTGAGAGCAGCCAGGCACCCAGCTCGGAGACTTCGTTTGGGTGGACGCCGCTCAGATCTGGGACGGACCATGCTGCATGGATGGAGAGATCTCCTGCTTGAATTTCTGGCCCAGATTTAGCCGGATGTTGGGTTCTGCTCTGGGCCTGTCAGGTCCCGGTAGCCTGACACGAAGCCACCATTATAATGGCCCTAAGTGTTTTCTGCTGCTTTTACGTAGCTAACGTCTCCTGAGACATTTCTTCCCCTCCATCCTAAGCTGTCACCGTGAAGGTGATCCATGGGAGACGACATGGGAGGTTCTCAGACACACGCTGCTGAATTTATTGGCCCCGTCCTCCATTTCCTCAGTAATTAACACTTTAAAAATGTTGGGTACAGCGACGTGGCCGTCACATGATTCGGTCGGGGCGAAAGCGGTCGTCGTTTGAGCAAACGTGTCCCAGAGTCACCCTTAATTACTGCTGCCGGGCCTCGGTAATAACGTGGTGCGTTACACACCAGCGAGTCTCATACCGTCATTACACGGAACACCGAGAGCAGTCAGCAAACACTCTGGTCACAAATGTCTTCAGCTGTGACATATGGTGTAGCAATATGTGCTCCTTTGATGGAAGCACGGTGCGATTCTGCAAACACTCACTATTAAATCTAATACTTAGGGATGATGCACAAATACTCAGTACTTACTGTAGCAACCATGGCTGGCCCATGGCATAAGCAATATAGGCAAATGCTAAGGGCGCCATCCATCCAGGGGGTGCCACAAACGTATATATATGATTTGTCTCCAATGAGGGGTGGCGGCAGAGATGCTCGCCTAGGGCGCCGCATCGGCCAGGACTGGTACCGGTAGCAATCTCTATTTCATAGATGGCAAGATTTAATTACAATATACTGTGTTTTTCTCAGTTTGGGTATAAACATTATCATGAAAGCAAAAGAATAATGGCATTGTAAGTGAGGAAATGTGTATGAATTTTTACCAGCAGATTCCACTCTTGTATAAGATTAAACCCAACCTTTGAACATCTAACTTCTGTGGGCTTAAACTGAAGGTTGATTTCAGGGTGAATTAGTCATCTGATTTTTCTTCTGGTGTCTGTAGGGATGCAGGCCAAGGTCTCGTTGTGCTCGGAGTCAACATGAAATCCAGCGATTTAAAGACTTAACTGGTTGTGACAACATTAATGTGTATATGCCAGCTTGCTTATATATCCAGAAAAAGCAGCCAGGAAAGCCTGTTCCTTCCTGGAGGACATGAAATGCTCTGGAGAGACGCTGAGAGTGAGTGCTATAATTATGATGTTTCCTGCAGGAGGGTTTTTGGTGTTGCACTGCTACAGCTGAAAGGTGATGACAGTTCTCATGCCACGTTTATGCCAAACTTGTCCTCACGGACGCTCGGATTCCATCTCGCCATCAAAGTCTCATGGGGGAGCCATTTTTTTTGGGGGGGGGGGGCATTTGAAGCACACGCTCTACCTCCATTAAAGAATGGCGTTGTTTTGTGTCGAGATGTTAGCCAAAGGTTTTCTAGTCACTCAAGCGATTGTACAGTCCAAATCATGAGCTGTCCTACATTTCTTTAACACCTGTCAGGCCTTTTTTCTACCAGAGATGACATTACCCCCACTCAGCCCTTAATTGTAGATGATAATGCAGGATCTCGTTAATGTCACTGCTGTTAATGTGTTTTGACTTGCCAGTCCCCACTGCTAGTTGCTCCAGCCCCTCAGCAATAAATGCCAGTACGTGGGAGGGGGCATTGTGCAAGTAACGGTACATCCCTTTATTATTTGATGTGACCGAGCAACCGTGTGGCCTTCTTAAGATGCCTGGCGGTGTTCCCAGGGTGGACTTGGACCTTTCAGCTATGTTGATGTGTGTGTTTACCGTGGGTGTTTAAAATAATTCCTCAAGAATTAAGAATAAGTTGAAGGTGGGATGGGTGCTGAACTCTTGGTAAGCTACCTAATCCAGTTGAGAATGTGACTAAAGCAATCAGATAATTTACCAAAATGAGTACAAATAAGCAAAAAATCTGTTCATCATCTGGTGGGTGATGAAATGTCTTTTTTGTTGACAGGTATGTGCTGTGTTTAAATTGGTTCTTGTTTTTTGTGGACCTTCAGAATGTCACTGTGTTCCTTATTTTCAGGGTCCAGAGAAGGTCTTTGTGCAGTTCAACCACCAGGAGCTTCTTGAGTTCTACAACAAGGTCAGTGTGAATTAACTGTACTTCCATTCGGCTGCCCAGTGCTTTCGGTGACTTTTGACTGCAGTGAGCGAGCAGCTATCTTTTGCTTACTTGTTTTTTTTTTTTCCCAGCTTGAGATCATCCAGGCTCAGCTGGATTCTCTCACCTGATGGCAAGCATTTCAGTTTGGGCAGGAGGAACCACAAAAGAATTGCTTGCTTGCGAGGAAAAACGATTTGGCCACCCTGCCGATTTTTCGATGCAAACTCGTCCGTCAAAAATGCCAGTCATACCATTGCCGTCTCTCTCGGCAGGGTACCCACTGTGTCGTGTGAATTGGAAGGCGATGGTGCTCCATGCCTGTCCACGCTTCCCAAGGAAAGGCCAGGGAGTCTACCTGTTATTTCATTCAGTCTCTGTATGAAACAGTTTTGCTTGGTTTGTATGTCTCTGTATATCGACCCTTAATCTAACAATGCAATGTAAATGCTGGAACCTGGACATTCCTATTGATTTCCACTGGCTACTGCCTGATCTCAGCTGTCCAATTATGGTGCCTCATCTCCGCTCTCGGTCTGGCATGGTATACCATTTCTTCATCAGCCGTGGCCCTGTGCATTTCACACATGGCCCTGGTCTTAAATATTCCTAGGAAGACCTGCAACATTAAGCATATTGACATCTGTCTGTGTGGGGAGGAAATTAATCAGCTCTGGAAATGAATTACCTTGAGATGCGATTAATTACTGATGTGGAATGTTTGCTGGATTATACAGCCTTTGCAGTAAAATTCTTACATTGATGTTAGGGAATAAAATGTTTTATAGCAGAGATGCATTCAGACCTTAAATGAGTCACAGGGACATGGGATGGGGACAGTGGACACAGGGCATTTGACAAGGGACATGTGGAACATGGGATGGGGATAGGGGACATAGGACAAGAGACACAGTATATGGGACATGGGGTGGGGACAGGGTACTTTGGTTTCAGGTCACAGATCATGAAAGACCGGACATGCAGGGCACGTAATATGGATAGGGATCGAGGATTTTTTATTTGTCATTGTGCGATACAAGTGAGATACAATGAACACAAATACAATGAAATTTAAGGAATGAGGGAGATGGGATGTGGGACACAGTTATGGGAAAGGGGATTAGGATGGAGGACGGGGGACAAAGGACACAATTATGCGAAAGGGGCGTAGGATGGAGGACAGGGGACAAAGGACACGGTGATAGAATGGGGACAGGGACATGGAATGCTGGACACATGACATAGGGGTGGAAAGAGGGGACATGGGATATGGAGCCGTTTAGTGCTACAGAAGCAGTGCGAGTCTCTGAAGTGCAGGACGTAAGATTGGAAAGATGTTTTACGATGTTTACGGCCATGTTTACGTTTAGAGGCACGCATCTGAAGGTAAAGCCAGTTTAAACTACCTCTGGTAGGCTGATTTCCCTTTGATTCAGTGTTCCGGTCGATTAATTACTCAGAACTCCCGTTACTGCCCATGTGGGGGTGTATATATATATATATATATGTACACACTCTGCAAGCCCTATAAGCAGCTACCCTGTCAATGCTGTGATGGGCCTGTCAGGCACTTTCCTAATTGCTTTAGAAGCAGCCGAGCTACTCACTCCTGAAAACAGCTTAAATGAGTCCCTGTCAGCCAGCCGCCGTTTACCGCATCACAGGCGTGATGGCTCGTGAGGACGCCGATGTTGCGAGGCACGTTGGCACTCCCGACACGGCGCCCCCTAAATGCGCCGCCCGCCTCGTAAAAGGGCCACTGTTCCACCTAATTTACAGCTTTTCCATCGTTGGGGAAGAATGGGAGGAGGAAGAAGCACGGCGCAAACTTGTCGCCGGAGGGAGATGCGTGTCGCACGGCGGGGCGAGCAGATGGCGGCGCGGAGCCGGCTAGGGGATGGGGCACGTTGCCGAGGGCCTCCCGCCGAGCACTGGGCATGGCGTCGGCCGCCTCTGTGCCGCAGGCCGCCTCTCCTGGGACAGGAATCCGGTGAAGCGGCATTACATCGTTGTGCTGCTGGAGCATTATAACTGGCTCCCCACCCCTGCCCCGCAAGATGATAGGCAAACCGTGTAGGTTTGGTGAACACCCCCCGGTAGAGAAACTGTACAAACTCTTGGGGCGCTTGAGAATTGTCATCTGCATTCTTGGCTTCATTTAAAACTGTTTACTATGCAAATAAAGAAGAACGAGAGCTGAGCAGCCGGGGACAAAGGGACAATGGGACCCGACCACAAACCGGGCTCGGGAAGCGATCACCCACCTCATTTGTACAGGACCATCGGGCTGCCGGAGGGGCTCGTAATGAATCGCAGCATTGTCTGCGGGCATGAAAAGAGGTAATGATCAAAAGCTGCATCGCCGTGGTAACCTTGCGGTAAACTCCTCCCTTGTTGTGCCCCCACCCCCATATTCACTCCATATTGACGCTGCAGAGTTCCGGATGAACGGATAGACCCCCGTGTTGTTGGTTCGAGTCGTCTCTGAGCCCCAGCATCAGCCTTGGCGAGCAGGAGGGAGCTGTCGTCTGTACCAGGCTGTGTGGGCTTGCCGCTGGAGTAGGAATGACATTGTTTCTTCTCCAGCGAAACTGAAAAGCATGCAGGTTGCAATTTGAACTCCTGTCTGAAGCGCAGTCAGCTTCACGTTTACCGAGACGGCGGAAATCGAGGGAATATTGAAATGTTTCCTGCGGGATAGTCTTTGTGGGTAGCGTCTCAGCTGTCCAGAAGTCTTTATCGGCTCTTAATGCACAAGGCAGCTTGTTTGGTTCTGATGACTTGAATAAGACTCAATAAAATGCCAGAATCCTATAATGGACACACTGCAGACAGTACCTGTCCTTCGGAAGATGCCCCAGATTGCTCTATGGATTTTGATTCTAACCAGCTCTGCATGGCTGCACTGGCCGGTTCCCTGTGGGACTCTCTGCTGCCTCTTTCAGTAATATCCCGTCACTAACAGCTACTTCACATGTTCTCCCTGGCCTCATTCGTCCAGCTAGGGCCTCGTCCCCGGTCCTTTTGGGGGCTTCTGCACTCCATCGGCCTGCCTGCAGCGACTGAGCGCCATGGGCCTCTCGGCTTCTCGGAGGCCGTCCCGCAGGGCCAACAGGGAGAGCGGGCCGCCAGACGTCCGTCCGTGGTGTCTGGTCTTAAAGGCGGCGGTCCTCTGTCTCTGTTGCAGGCGTGTCTGGACTTGAAAGGCAGGATGGGTGCCGGCGGGATCCGGAGGGGCTCTGCTCACAGCGGGTGTCTCCAGGGGATGGAGGAATTAGCGCGCCGGCCCTCTTGTCGATCTGCGCTGCTGCAAGCTGATAGCTCCTCGTTGCGCCTTGCCTCCCGCATTGTTTGCGTAATTACACCGAAATGACAGTATAAAAACACACTGTATAATCATCCGCTGTGCTTTCAGTGTAGGTGGGTATACTTCATTGGTCCCCAGGGGGGGAATTACTGAAATTACTTTGCGCTGGTCTCATTTTGCGCTTTCCCCGGAGGTAAGAAGATTTCAGAAGTTTTTGACACGGTGCTGTCAGCTGGCGGAGGAAGACTGTTTTTGTGAGATCAGTGCTGTCAGAATAACTTAAGTCAGCTGGCTGTCATTATGCTAGTACAAGCCATATTGAACAGGCAGGATGGACCGACAGCAGTTAAAGCAGAAGTTCCCCTCCAAGGATCTGAATGTAGAACCTATAGCTGCTGGATTCCGGTACTCTCAGTACTAACTGAGGTTTAAATGGGAATAAGCAGGTCACTGCTGTATCACTTAGCTGCTATTTCACGGCTGTGGCCCCGTTAGTAAATATGTAACAGGTAACTCAAGGGGGTCCCGCTCTTACCTGCAAGTTCCATCAGTCATAGTCGCATTCAGCCGCTTACAGCTGGCTGACCCTCCACAAGCTCAGCATTTCAGCATGACAGGAGGCTGAAGTGACAGCATTCGCTGGCCCAGTGCTGCATTAATATCAGCCGAGGGATATATGCCAAAGGCTGACGGACTGTAACGTCGTGGCTGCTGCCTTCAGTCTGCCACCCTACACAAGCCGGCATGGAGAACTGACTCACTGATAGACTTTAGCTTTGCCCTTGACCACTTTGAGCAAGCAGGCCCACTCTTTCTTCTTCAGTAATGTCAGCACGCCCAGGGGGGTGGGCAGCCAGTTCACCTTGGACCCCCCCAGAGTTTTTTTCTCCTGGCTTGGGAGTTCGTGGTTCCCCTCCTCCGTCATCTGGCTTTCTCTCTTTCATTTCCTTGTCTTTCATTTTCCCTTGTTTGTATTGCTCTCTCTTAATGATGCATCACAACACACCCATATAAAGCACCTTGGGGTGGCGCTGCTATGAAAGGCACTATAAAAAAATGAATTGAATTGAAATCTTCCAAGCTCTGGCAGACCCCACATGACACCAAAGCCTGGATATAATGGTGAGGGAGAGGAAGACTGACCTTTAACTTAGGTGTTAAAAACTGAGGTACTCGTCCCAAGAAGAAGCTGATTCTCTGGGCAGAGCTACACCCCTCTCCACCAGCATCGCCCCGATGCTGGGATGTGATCTCCACCCCCTCCTTCCTACAGTATGAGGACATCAGGGGGCTGCTCAGACGAGGCGAGTGTCAATATTACACACTGATGTCACCATGGTAGTCACTTCACCCTGGGGTCCGTTTCCATGGCAACACTGGAGGGTACAGATGGACTTGTGTGGGGTTCTCAGGGAATGGGGTGCCCCCTCCACATGCGCCCCCGATGCCTGTCAGGGAAGATGGCTCGGGCTCTTCACTGCCTCCTTCTAGTCTTTGAGGAACGCCATTCCCGCACTCGCCGTATCGCGAACAGCAGTGGCAGGGGATGCTGTGGCCTCATAAAGAAACTCATTTCTATTTCATGTTCAGAGTTGAAACAGTTTCCAGCAGAAATCAGGAAAACTTCCAAAGGAGGATCTCTCTGGTGGATTTTCAAACAATAAGGTTTCCTCTGTAATTAGACGGCAGCGAGTAAGACGATCTGAGCGTCTGCGGTCCTCGCCGTTGTTGTTTTTGTTGTTTGAGATGAAATTCCCTGATGGGCTGCGTTTCAGCTATGGCCTCCATATTAGAACAGGCAGGCCTGCTTTTCCGCGATCACAGCACTCATTTATATTGCAGTCGTAGAGCCCTAAAATTAGGACAGCCGCATCAATTCTTAAAATTCCCCATTCCATCTGGAATTCTCCCACTGCCCCCCTCCCCCAAGTCTCTGTCACTGGCTAACCTGTGCCCACCCACCCCCTACGGTGTCTCACACCGCCCCCTGCAGGGCTCCGCGTCAATCTGCACAGCACACAAATCGTTACACACCAGCTAATCCTGTTTCACAAATCCACGAAGCCCCGGTCCCTCCGAGAAAATCCCATTTCTCCATCTGTTTAGCAGCCAAAGACCTTCACAGCAAAGCTCTATTTGTTCTTTTTAAGTAGGTCTGGGGTGATTATTGCTCCTTCCGAGCATCTCGAGTGCCGCTCCTGGGTGTGGTGCACCCGCACATATATGGGATGTAGGTCGTCCTTATTGACAGGCGTTCTTTTAATTAATTCTCCATTTATTTTGTTTGTTCCGAAAACAGAGATAATTTAGGCTCTCCCGGGGAATGAGAGACTCGTACAGTTGCCAGCATATGAAAGCCGCCCGTGAGTGTGTGTGTGTGTGTGTGTGTGCGCGCATGCACACACGGGTCATAGTGGGATGAGGAGAGGATTAAGGAGGCGTGTCGTCGGCATGCAAGTGTGCCCGTGCGTCTGTGTTAATGGGATTTTCTGTGCTAGTTAGAGAGCTGTCTGCAGCCAGGCCTCTCTTGGAAGCTGGTCCTGGTATACAGACCCCTGCCCCCCCACCCCCTTATCTGGCACATCCTTATTTCACTCTCAGAGAACAGAGAGACTCAGCCCACCCCGCATCCGCCTGCCGAGACCCGATTTCCAGGCTTCCCTCTCCTGCGGCAGCCGCTCAATTTGCATCGCAGACAGAAAAGTGACTTAAGATGTCAGCCGCCCAAATCGTACACTTCCGCCCCGCTATGTACATGGAAGATAATCAACGGAAAGAGCCGCCTCAGAGGTACAACAGCAACTACCATTTCAGGGAGCAGCTCAGCTCCTCTGTGGTCATGTGACGCCAATGGCTGGCTATTACACAGCATGAGGGCAGTTCGAAGGTCAGGTGAAGCATCCTGGGTACTTTAGTCTGATGTGCCTCGTCCATAAATGCCAATTAAAATGCCCACAGGGGCTTTTTAATGAAGCGTTTAAGTGCAGGCGGGACCGGGGAGCTGTGATCTGATTCTGTCTAAAATGCCAAGTGGGATGCTTTAGCTGTGCAGGCATCTTATTATGGTACAAGATGCCGCACACAGCGTTGCCTGTTCATTCTGTATGCTGGTGGATATTTCAGGAGCTGAAATAATAATAAGAGTAATGTCTAGTAAAGGCAGAATGTTTGCGAGGAACTGGCTGTGACTCCGAGGCGAGTTCTCCAAAGAAACGTTACATAACGTGGCGCAGGAGGACGGATGCTCACACTGGTGCGCTGACCTTCTTCATGCCTGTTTGAAGATTCCTGTGATCACTGGTGAGGTCGCCATGATACTGGGGATGCTCTGACCTGAAGCATCGAACAGTAAGGCAGACACATGGCCAGTGACAAAAATACTCGCAAAGGACATGACAAAATCAGCACTGAAGATTCTCTACCTACATGCAGGACTGGACTGAATCCGCCCTTGAGTTTGGGGCCCCTCATGATAAATTTTACCGAGCAGGGGGGTGTGGTCCCCCATGATGCATTTTGCCGGCCCACACACCCCTCGGCCCACCGGGAAAATGCCCGTGATGCCAGATGGCCAGTCCAGCCGTGCCCACATGCATATAACTTACATAAAGGAGCATATTTGCTGGTTTAAAAACCAAATATATCTCTCATTTATATCCTCCTGGAAAGCTGGTCATAGTTCAAGCCAGTGAAATATTACAATAAGCAGATATGTAAAACACATGTAATTTAAGTCTGAAAAGTACATACGCATGTGTATTTATTAAATGTAGGGACCTTATTTTTGGTCCCATTGTTAAATAGAATTATGTCATTGTTATTGGAATTATATCTTTATTATATCGGATTCTTCCAAATGGTATAAAAATGAATGAGTAAAACTATTTATTTTGAGGGGAAGCCATAAAAACCCAAATAATGTATTTTAAGGAGCATTTTTGCCTTAAAACCTTTCTTGTGCATTTGCTCCTTGGCACATAAAATCAGAAAGCGGCTTGTTCCGAAGTCGGCTTTTCACGGGCAGCTTCATGTTTTATTCATAGTGCTGCTGTGGTAATTTCATTCAATTCTTTGATTTTACCAGCAGTTCTGCTTGATCTTTCTTGGTGGACAGATTGTTGGCTCCTCTCCAGGGAATTCTGACCCAGACTGGCAGCCTTGCTGTCTATTGAACCGACTCGCCCCCCCCCTCCGAATGGGACCTGCCCCCA
Organism: Petrocephalus zakoni; assembly: GCA_026774425.1. Classification (NCBI taxonomy): domain Eukaryota; kingdom Metazoa; phylum Chordata; class Actinopteri; order Osteoglossiformes; family Mormyridae; genus Petrocephalus; species Petrocephalus zakoni. The sequence goes on from JAODKN010000041.1 coordinate 6,716,360, forward strand.
GACCTGGAGGCAGGTGACCTAACATGCCCCTCTCTCGCATGCCCGTCCTTTCAGATGTGTCACAGTGGGTGTGACCCCGCCCACATAAAGGTGGCTGTTAGAGGTGCACATTGTCAAGAATGGGTTCATGCTAGCAGATTCCAGAGCCAGGAGGCAATTACTGTTTTACCTTTGAGCACGGAATTGCTTCAGGTTATATCTAGCTGACTGATTAGGCAAATCTGCAAATTACTCTGCATTGTGTTTGAGATGAAAGTGTCTGTTGTAATTGTTCCAGTTTAGGAAAGCTGTCTTCCCTGACACACCCATAATTTATCTTCTCCTAAATACCACGAGCACGTGTGAGATTAGTCGGGGTCGTACGCACCGGGTCGGCCACATAATCGGAACACCCCCCAACTGGAAGGGCAGCTTGGCAGCGTATGTGACAAACGGTGACCTCGCATCGCCGTGGCGACTGCTTTCTGGGAACTGACGGGGACTCGCAAGCCTGCAGCATCATGTCGGAGTTAGGGCCAGAAGTGGAATGCGAGCATGTAAGCGAGAGGTCAGCGGGGTTGGGGGGGTGGCGGGCGCTGGGCCCGATGCCTCTGGAGTCTGCGACTCTTTCATCGATTACTGAAGATAAGTGGGAGGGCAGAGGGGCCGCAGCTGTGAGAGCAGACCGTGCCACGCCCCTCTCGTCATCCATTACGCCCCCAGCATCCCGATGACCCTCCTTCAGGCCGACGAGCAGATGTGGGAGACTCAGCCATTCTCACACTTCCAAGTGTGAGGATCCAAACATGGAAAAGGCTGTTTGCCGCTCAGCCTTATGACCGGAATGCGTTACGGAAAGGCCGGAGGAGAAAGTCTGATACTGGGGGACACAGCTTAATAATTTAAATGTCAAGAGCGGGGAGGGGCAAATGAGTCTTAATTAAATATCGGGGAGGTGTAGGTTCCCCCCGTCTCCCCGGGTTCCTACATCCCTGTGTTATGGATATTTCCTCGTCACATGACCAGAAGAGATGCTGCAGCTTGGGCAGGAGTACGAAACAAGGCCTCTGGCTGTATGGTTCATCCACATCTCACAGACCTCTGCCCTCGTGCAAATCTGGTGGCTTTTTATAAGTGCTGTAGTTATATATAACTGAAGGAAAGCGGGTAATATGGGCACCGCTCTGGCAGACCTGTTCCTAGATCCAAAACGATACGGAGCCCATGCCAGATAGAGCATGCCTGACAGACGTGCAGCTGATGGCTGGTTCATAATGATGCACGGACCTTTGACCTCTGGCCGAGGGAGAATAAATATCGCATTTGTCGCTGCGATCGAATGGTAACATGCTGTGTGCCATCTGTGAGTAAGAAGCGGGAGCATGCTGCACTGGTTAATAAAGGATGTCAACGTGAAACGTAGCCAATGGCAGGCCAGACATTCTACTGTGGCGCTTTATGCTAAATGGGCGGAGGGAGATCTGCCTTAACGTGTGCTTAAGCAATGAAAAATACTGATCAAAGAACCAGTTTGCACCATGACATTCATTTTCACTTGGCATTAGTAATAAAATATCATTGAGTATTTGTTTACAGGCCGTTCGCTGCTTGCACTAGGCGTTGCGTTGTTTTCTATGATCGCAAGATCACGGAAGGGTCAGGCAGAGATTTTCCTTTGTGGATGTATGATTCCACTTCAGGAGGTCGTTTTGCAAATAATCCCAGCATCTGCTATATGAGCAAGCATTAATTGACTCTGGTTTCCTATGTCCTAGTTTCTCTGTCATGTAAGCTATTAAAATGCCCTTGTTTCTTCCTGTAAATGCATTATTTGTTCTAGTATCCAGTGAACTGAGTTATTGCTAATATAATACTTTAAAATTCTGTCATGTTGCATCAGTCTTCAATATGTATGGTTTGCAGCTAATACTGCTTGACAGTCCAGTGATTATACTGCACAATTATTATTTCCCTAGCCTTATAACAGGTAAGGCAGTTCTAATATATCTCTGTACAATAAATGCATTTATACTATTATTTTACTACCAGTCAACCAGTCAACTTAAAATCAATAGTATGTCTTCATACCAAACAACCTCTACTGTAATTGTACACAACTGGGATAGTGTGGGTGACCTTCATGTTGGAGGCTCAGGTGATGATCTTTTATGAGCAGCTCTTTCACCTTTGATTAGCTCCTTGTCTATTCTTGGATACTTCCTTATAATAAGGCTTAGAACTGGCAAAAGCGACTTCCACCACGCACCTCTGAAGTGTCCAGCTGTGGAAGTGAATTACAGTAAGGTCGGGTCCAGATGGTCAGGAATTATTCTAATGTTGTTCCAATTAGTATATGTCACAGTTAATATGATCACCTTAGAGAATCCTGTGAAGTGATTATCTTAATGACCTGGGGAAGCCTGAAACAATATCTGAAAGGCTCAGAGGTGGTGGAGGTGGTCTGATGCCTATTTAGAATAGGAAATGGAGAACCACCAAGCAAAATGTTACATCAGAATGTTATTGTTCAGGGATTCAAACAGAAATTCTGTCAGAAACGGCACCAGACTCCAGGGGTCTGTGAGGTGATGAAGTGCAGACAGGCATCAGCACAAAATATAACAGGCCAGATGCGCACTCTGTTATTTCCACTAGGTAAAAACCAACAGGCAACAATAGGCAGGCAATAAGCAAAAAAAAACCTGAATAAACGTCCACAGTGGAACAGCCGAACCAGGACGAACCCACAGCGAGAGCCCAACGGCGGTAAGGGTGCCACATTGAATACAGTGTTGAGTTGGACATGCTAGGCTAAGCTGGGATTCCTACTGCCCATTACAACCCCAACAACTAAGGACACAGACCAATGGATGTGCACGGAATCATGGGAGATATTTGTCAAGAAGAAAATTCATTTAGAAAGTATTTTAAGACCTGAGGTGGGCGCAACCTGAAAGTGTGAGTCCTGACAAAAGTAATGTACTAAAATTATTGTTATAGTCCAGTGGAGGTTTCCATTTTAGCATTTCATCTGCTTCATGTTTGCAATGGCAGAGAGTTAAGAGCAGAATGCTTCTCTGGCTGACTTCGTAGCATCATGCTGAGGGGTGCAGCAGAATGAGACCTAAGCTGCAAGGTCACTGGCTGCTCCACTCATTAGCAAGTGGATCTCTTGTGTGGCATGGCCGCATGCTCTTCTCACTCACAGCATCCTGAAGGGCACAGCCTTGCAAAGCGCCTTCTCTGCTGTACCTTATTCTGTTCCATTTGAAATCTGTCAGTCCCTCCCTTTCAGATTTGGACATACCTCCCTTTGGATTGATCATAGTCCCATTGGGATTCATCATACTCCACATTAGCTTCATCATACTCCGCTTGGGATTCATCATACTCCCATTGGGATTC
>JAODKN010000041.1:6776842-6811058 GCA_026774425.1 Petrocephalus zakoni
TGATACTCTCCAGTGGAAAGGAGGATAGGCCTGATGATGTCCAGGAGACAGACCAAGAGGTGTGATGATCTCCAGCCAAAAGATGTACAGATGTGATGGTCTCCAGCAGAAAGAGGAATAGGCATGTTGATCTCCAGCAGGGGTAGATTAACTTATCTGGTAGCCCTAGGCTGGCAGCAGCACGGACCTGTAGGTGTTGCAGAGCAGCGTGAGCTGAGATGGGTACGGGTGATGTCCAGAGATGCCCTGTAGGAGGCGATTTTTAACGCCCAGCAGGGCCACACTTCACCTGAAGCTCCGTCCTGCCTGTCAGCCACAGCTCTCTGATGTTTGTCTAATGCTTGGATTACGATTTCTTTCAGCAAATCCTTCCCAGAAAGTAAATATCAGGCAGAAGTGGAGCATAAGCCTTTAATACAGTACACCTACGTCTGGAGGGGTCTTGATGTTTCCAAGCCGAGCGCGAGACACTTGAAAAGTAGCCTTGATGGAAACCGTAAACATGTTTCAGAACTGTTTACTCCAAGGCTTAAACTCTTTCAGCGGATGCAAAAAAGAAACCTTCTATTCTTGCCCCACTCCATCAGAGCTCTCTTCTTGAGAAGCCGCTGAATTATTCATTCAGTAATTTTCGGCTAATTCACGGCAACAAAGCAAACGCCTCACTGCTGCAGAAAGGTCGATGGCAATCACAAATTGGAATTAATATAAAATGCCATTTAGATATCGACACACTCCGCACTGTAGCACGCCATGCTGTAATATTTTTATCGCATTGTGATAACACAAACAAACATACAAATGTGATTCTTAGGACAAGGACAACAAATGTAGCAGGTTTGTATGTGATTTTGATACATCTCTACTGCACAGCAACACTATAATGCCTTTTTTATCAGTGCAGAAACATGAGCACAGAAGCAGGCGTAGGCCAGTAGGTATCATCAGCCCATGAGGGAAACTAACCCTAAAATGAATCCGTTGAATAAATTGCTTTCCACACTAAAAAAAAAATAAAAAATACGAACTCACCGTCTCATCCCCAAAGGAGCCATGCCCACTTGTAGACTTTCATTAAAAATTCATCTAAATTCCACTTCTCTCAGGAATCTATAATTGGCGACTGAATTCGGGACCGTGCAGTGGTGTGAGAAGACAAACAAAGAGTCGAGCCCGTCCGCACAGGCTGAGGGACCCCGCCGAGAGATCCTCGCTCTGCCGTTTTATCCGAGGGAGCGACCTCCATCTCCCCGCTCCCAGTTTAGGACACGTCATGCAGTTTAAACCCACACGGGGAGCTAAATAATGTAAATTAACCCAATGGAACGGAGGACCGCGGGACTATCTTTTCAGGACTGATTAGGCTCAAATATCCACTCAGCTAATGACCAGAGCTCAGGAACATTTACTGCTTTCCACAAGTGGGCTAGCCTGAGCTAGCCGACGGGCTGTGTTTTAGAATCAATTTTTTGCCGTTAACAGGATAACCCCCCTCGCTGTCATGCCCAATGACAGCAGCATCCTGCAAGCGGGCTTGGAACAGCTGCACCAAGACTAACAGCGAAGGTGCCCACATCGCTTTCAGACAGACAACGGCCCCCTCGCCCTTGAACCGAACACTTCTTCATCCAGAACCGGAGATACCTGCCCAGACAAGCAGCATTCTGGGACACGGCTAGCAGGCAGCGGGGGCAGGTGTCGAACGGGGCACTCAGATTCCTACGGCTACATGCCGGATCCTCTGTCAGATGGAAGGGAACAAGGGGAGATCACACAGATGTGTGATTAGCGGCGCTCGCTAACAGGCAGGAACGTGTTTGCTGTGTCCTGGCACACACCTGAGAAGCTTCCATCACACGGCGACGCCTTTTCGCGTCTGCCCCAGCGTATTTCGGCGCATGTACCGGAGCTTGAATTCTTACAGCTGGGGGCACCCTGTTTATGCAGCGTGGGGGCCGACCTGCTGCGGAAGTCCTTCCCCCAACCACGGTTTAATGAAGCTGGGGGGTTTGCGGTGGACGGGCCTGGCGGGCGATTGCGGGGGGCCATGTGCGTGCAAAGCTGCATTAGCATGCACGATAGCATGTTGTTAGCCACCAGCGTTACGGGTGAATCCTCCACAGAGGTGGCATTGTGGCCCTACAGCTCCATATCGGCGTATGTGGTGGGGGAACGTGGTCCCCACAATGGCGGAATTCATTAACATTTTCCAAGTGGTCCCTCTCGGCCCGCGGATGGCGACGGAACGAAATGGCGGAAAACTCGGAGCAGGACGCGCCCCCCCATGGAGAGGGGAGGAAATGCACACATCCTCCAGTTAGAAAGGAACGCTCGCAGCTGCGGAGGCATGAGGTGAACGACAAAAGGGAGAAAAATATAATTCAGACTCTATAATTTGAGCAAAAAGCAGGGAAGTGATGCACCTTTAATGGCAGACTCCATGAAATGCATCATTAACCGTTACGTAAAAAAAAAAAAAACAGCCACTGGGAGTGCTGGGAAGGATGGGAGGCTGGGTGGGGGGCCCTCTGAGAAGAAGGGGCCCCTTGGCCAAAGGAAGCTTTGTCCTCAGAAGCAGATTAACTATTTAAAAAAAAACGGAAGGTGATGTGGGTTAGAGTGTTTATAAAGAGATGAATTCAGGCCTGGCTCAAGCTGACTGAAGCCCACAGAGCTGGGTCCAGACTGTAAGGAAACACCAGCAGCAGACCTGCCTTTCATTATAACTCATTACTGATCTCACAGTAATGAAGGACTGGGCCAGTGTGGCACCCCCCCCTCCCCAATGGGGCCAAGGGGAATCTGGGCTTTCTGCTCCGATGTGCCAGCAGGAAGTAAATACCCACAGGCCCCTAGCACCTCTCCCTGGCTCCATGGTGGCAGAGGGCGATGCGTCACGGTCCGGCCGGCCGGCGACGTCTGAGTGTTTGTTTATTCCCACGTCCACTCGTCGCTGTGACTTTGGGATAATGTCTCACCACCAGCCCCCGGACTCTGACTGTCTGTTTCCTATCATCCCATTGGTCTGTCGCTCTGCCTTTTCCGCTCTAGTTTTGAGCAGTGAAGTGCAGCTTGTATGATTATGATTCTCATGTTTCTTATGATTATTGTCTGTGTTTCATGTCCAATGCTCTCTTTTATCCTTCTTGTACTTTCCCGTTAAAACACAGCCTTGGAGTTTGGCTACCAAGCCTTTCACTGCACGCTGTACTGACTCTAACTGTAAGTGACAAAGAAAATTTGATTCAACTTGATTTGATTTGGTCCCTCAATACGATGGACTGCTTTACTGCATTAACGCTACTTGGGTACAATGGCAGTGTCTCCGCTGTGATTCAAGCCTTTTGGTAAGAAGTGCAGTGCTTAGCCCCCCCACCAGCTGCTGGCTACTTTTTATTCCTGGGTTCCGCAGGCTCCCGGGGGACAATTTGGCAGACCCCTCAACGTGGATCTGCCAGTGAATTCGTGGGGCGGGGGATTGGGTTTGAGGAATCGGCCTTACAGAGGGACCCCCTGTAGTAATGTCTCACTTAGTGCTTTCAATCAGGCCTTATGCACGCTGCACAAAACTCCAGATAATCCAGATAGCCTGGCTGCAGGGCTCGGAACGAATCCGGCGGGACTTTCCGGGAAGGTGCCGCACGTCTCGACAGTGGAGCCAGATTCTGCCCACATTAAGTGCCGATCCCACACCGAGCCCGTGCTTAACGACGACTGCCTACAGCTCCCATGCTCTTCCAAGTATCCCATATGGGGAGCCCAGCCAGTTCCCTTCATGGATGTCCTGCACCACAAAATATCTATAAACTGTTTCCTTTGAGATATTTAATGGAGTATGATCAACGGAGGAGAACACAGAGGAGAACAGAAACCTGCTGTACCTTATAGTCTGGAACAGTGTGAAGCAAGCCTCCTCCAGGAGAAAGTCAGCATTATTTTCTTCTTCTCTGTGAATAGAAGACAAAAAAATCATCAAAATTATACTTGACGCCGCCTAACGAGTCACCGATGTCCACTTTCGCTTTCGACAGCATCATCGACAGTGCCATTTCCTTATCAGACTAAAAGTCTTCATTCACTTTAGAGAAAGACTCCAGACTACAAGGAAATGTGGAAGATCAGCACCTCTAGGCAGTACATTTTTTTACCGACAGTTTAATGGGGCAGGAGTCCCAGAGCTGCCTAACCACCTGAGAAGCCCGCGGAGCTCTTGGCCGCCGAAACGCACTACGCCCAGCACGATCCCTGCGTCACACAGGTGCACGCCGCACGTCGCCGGTGCGGGCCGACTCGGCGGAAGCTCCCCCCCCCCCCCCAATAGGCGTCTTAGCAATTACGCCCTTTGAATCTTAACAACCATTTCAAATGAGAGTGGAAAGCGGTGACAGGCCAGGATCTCAAATGCTTAAGCGCTAATCATCTCAGATTTATTCTTGGTTTTCTGTCAGGTTTTGGTGGAACAGATATAGCTGTCTGGACCACTATGGCTCTAAAGAGCACCCGATACGTTTTCAAAATGGACCCATTATTATTTTACCACACACCATTCACCTTGCAGCTCTAATACCCCTTCATGTTTTCACGTTGGTCTCACACAAACCCCTAGCGCTCTGATTTATGTCGGATTCTAATCAAACAAATCTGCAGCCATTTTCCACCATTAAATGCGATTCATCTACCGGCCGGCGCCGTCCACAGATCGATCGCTTGCAAAATCACTTGTACGCACTTCAGTTTTGGAACCGCACGCAACCCTCTGGCACACAATATTCACAGGCTGTCAAACTTCAGTCGGCAGGCATCAGTCACCATCGCAAATCCAATCGACGACCCGGGCGCGGAGCTCCGCTTTCGCCGCGGCGCACGGGCGTCCCGGAACAGGTGACGAGCGAGTAGAACGGGCTTAATCTGAGTGCAAGAAGCCAATGAGGGCAATTATCCCGTTAGCGAAATGACCCCTTTGAGCAAACTCGGCTGCGGCAGGTGTTAATTACGCACAAACATGGAGCCGGCTAGTGCGAGGCGCGCACCGGGGGCGAGATCGATGCCGCGCACGTGCTAGGCTAGGCTAATGCGCGGCCAAATATGGCCACAGTAGAAATGTCAGTGCTGTGTCGGAGTTCTCGCCGAACGCTGTCCTGTCCTCCGTGTCTGTGCCACAGCCGGCATCTGTACCCTGTGGTCCATACTGCCAAGACAGAAGGTAATTTGGAATTAGGCCCCGGGAGCCATGTGTGGGACAAGGCGGGGCACAGATCCCCTCACCCACGGGTGGCAATGGGGGGCCACAGATAACAGGCTGAGCCCAGAATCAGCTCCACTGAGTTGCCGCCCCCCACCACATCCTCCCTCGCCTGCGGGGCTTTGTTCAGCCAATCTAACCCTACCCCCACCCCCATCCTTCTGTGTCCCACACCATGTGACACCAGCCCGTGCCTTTGTGGGGGACGGATTAATCAGACGGGGCCCAGTCCGAGTGACCAATTAGCTGGGTCCCCGCAGGGTGCCCGCTTGTGTAAATAGGAACCCCCCCCCCCCCCAAACACAGACAGAAGACACCCGGGGAGCCGTGTTAACGTCCATCGTCGTGGTGACTGGGGGGCGTCACATGACTAAATGAGCTCCTCCATCACCTGGTACATGCCGGCGCGCTGTAATTTCCACCAAAGCATCTCGTCGCCGGGCTAAGCAGCGGGGCCAGTCTGTCCGGCCGCGCGGCCGCATCCATCACCACGGTCCCGCCTGACAGCGCGAGTAGCAACATGAGCAAAACCACGCCAAGCATGAGTGCCCCCCCTGCAGCCGGCGGGCCGCCCACCTCAGATCACCTTACAGTGAGGTTTAGTTACAGGCACGTGTCAGCCAGCCCACCGCAACGCCGTCAAGTGCTGAAGACGGACATTAAAGGCACCTGAAAGCCAGCACCCAGGCGTCGTTTCCCAGAAACGCCCTTCAGACATATGATAACGTTTTACCAATCAAGCAGATGTTTCACGTGCTCTTTACCGCAGACCCAAGCGGACTGACCCGGCGCCGGAGACGTTGCGGGTACGAGGGCCCCGCCCTCCCGCGGCCCTGCCCGCCTCCTCGCGGCGTGAGCCAGCGCGCAGTCAGCGCATCCAAAACGACTGCATGATTAATGCCGCTGTCACTTCGCCTGTTCCGCTCTGCTGCCTCTCACAGCCGCTTTAGCAGCTGAAATAGAGGTGTGCGGGCAGCTGGCCGCACCTGGGACTCCGCTGCTGACCAGCCCATTACCCCCCCCCCCCAGCCACTCTGTTATTATTACTCTTCATTAGCTGGGTGGCTCCTTAAAGCTACAGTGACTTAACGACGTTAAACCCGTGTTTATACGGTATCGGGAGCAGGTTTCCCTGCTCAGGGGTCCATCACTGCCTCCCACAGAATATTAAGCAACAGCACAGACCCTGAGACCCCTAACTGTCAATGAGGCCCACCCCCACCCCTGATTTCCCTCTGGGGTGGATGGTGACAGAGAGGATCGATTCCCACCTGGTAGACCTCATCGGGCCCCTGCCCCTGTTTGGGACCGCAACTCATCCTCTACGTTCCTCATCTGCACATTCAATTATGGGGCTTAAGCGAAGGTGGGGGGCAGTGTTGATGCCTCTGTGGGCAGCCAGGATGGGATGGGGCTGTAATTAATCAGGCTGAAGCTAACGGCCTGGGCCGTAGCGGCGGGAGCACACCATCATCTCGTCTGCAGGCAGGGTCTTGAGAGGCCGTCCTGGGCACCCTTACCCATAGTGCACCTCTACAGGAGAGGAGCTGCCATTCTGGCGCTGTTCTAGTACTGTATAAATTCATCAGCGGATCCGAATATCACTGTTCTGTCCATCAGAGCGTCGAGCACTGACAAGCAGCATGGACACATAGCACAGACAAACACACAGCGGGTGTGTTCTGTTCTCCTCTCTCCTGCACCACCCCCCTCCCCCCCCCCCTCGGGTTCCGCGTTGCCAGGAATGAGGAGGGGAGCCGGGCGCGAGAGCAGAGCCCGCTTGTTCCGTGAGGCGCTGTTGCTAAGCTGGCCCTTTGAGCAGAGCCAAAGTGGAGCTTTGCGGGGCATTGGAGTGTGAGGGAGACGAGTCCTCAGTGAAAAGCCCGGCACCGGACGCAGACCAGCGAGCGTGAACGCTCTCCACGGTCACGGGGAACTTCGGCAGCCCGTGTGATGCCTTCATGGTCCATCTGCACCTGATGTCATTCCCGCGGCGCTAAATGTGCCGTTTCAGCGCGTTTGCTGATGCCTCGTCTGCCATTCAGATGCTCCGAGGCACCGTGTCCCCGCCGGTCCATTAAGGCCCGGATCCTCGGCCAGATCCGACGGGTCACGCGATCCGGCACTCGCCGTTCACCACGCGTCCTTACGGTCCGCCGAGGCACCTACTAGCCAGAGCAGTAAATGGTGGTGCAGAGGCCACTGTTGCAGTCCTGTATGAACATGAGAGCCTCACCGGCAGGAAGATCAACACAGAGATTGCCGTGGGCTGCCGCACCGGGAGAAAGGCGCTATATAAAAGCCAGACTGAATTAAAATGTTAAGCTTAGGGGAGAAAAAAGCTAAGCAGAGGATGAGGAAACGTAAGTAATACGACAAACACGAGAGCTTCTTAAGCAACTGCACCGCACTGTGTAACGTGGAGCAGCGAGCCTGGATGGATGCCAGCACAGCCACCCAAACTGAGAGGGGAGCTGTCAGGTGTGCGGGCACACCTCCATACGCCGAGAGGCGACAGACACCCAATGCGACCAATTAATGGCACGGGCGAGGCGGCCGGTGCCCGAAATGCCCCCTCCCACCCCCTATCCATTTCCAGAGGAGCATATTCCAGAGAAAGGTCACCCGGCTCTCTGAGTCTTTGCGGAACTCAATGTCAGCTCATCCGAGGAGGAAAACATCCCTGGGTCGCCTTGGTTACCTCCAGGAGTTTCAGGAGCTGTTAATGGCCCGCTTTAAACAGTTCATGGTGTCCGATAAACTACATGCTAACCTGAACAGCGCGCGTGCTCCTGGCTGCTCCCAGGCACAGATACGCGCAGACCCAGCCAGCACCCAGCAATAATACCTCTGACCCAGCAAGGACTGGGCCGGCAGTCACCGTGGAAACATTCATGTGGAAACAAGATTCATGTGGACGCCACCAAAGTTTGAACCATGTGGCGTGTGGTAGTGTGGGTGGCTCCATGCACCTGATGCTTGAGAGTGTAATTGGAACTGTCCCGGAAGGCGAATCGCCGTTCCCATGTGGCGCTGCCGCCCAGCCTCCTGCCGTGGGCTACGGTAAGTCGCGGACTCTGGCCCTTTAAGCTGACAGCGGTGGGGGGGGTGATGACGTTCCCTCTCCACACACCTGAGAATGACACCCGAGTGCATCCGTACGTCGCAAGCGCACCGGCTACCGGAAGCGTTAAGCACTACCACTACGGTGCGATAATGAGCGGCTTGCCACCTCGTCTGTGTTAGCGCTGCGCATGCCGAGCACGCCTACATCTGGACACATTGTTTACCGCCATTTTAAAAGAGCGGGACTGGCCTTTCCCGAAAAGGCATGGCGGTGTTAGTGGGGCATGCTGGGCCACATAACGAGGGCCGTTCTTCGTCCTCCTGGGCCCTGCCTCACCCCCGGCCCCCTTCTGCAGAAGGTCAATTAAGCGCCCTAAATAGGAAGAGCTGTCACATTCCATACAGGAGCACACAATGAATGACCACTTTCATTAAAACAACTCAGTTTGAAAAACAAGTAGGGAGGCGATTACCATATGAAAACTACAGAATAATTTATAACCCTGACAGGCCTTCTCTGTAGGCCTCGCTGTCTGGGCTCGAGGTGGCCCGCATCGTCAGGGTATAAAGGGAGTCTGTGTGCTTGCCTCTCGGGCCAGGGAGCCCTGTCGGTACCGTCGGACCTCTCTCCCGGGCCGAGGACACAGCGCCGAGTGTTCGCCGTTTGGAGCTCTGCAGTAAGAGAGCCTGGGGCGACGGCGATCTGCGTCATGCCCCTTCACGACCAAACTCACCACTGGAAGCAGATCGCGCAGGAATCCCCAACATGGGCCCGTCGGAAAAACATAGATGAACTCTGCATGCACTGAGCTTCCTCACACGCTAACGACAAAGACCCTTTTTTCACGTGTGTGTGTGTGCGTGTGTGTGTGTGCGTGCTGATTCAGGAACCACCAAATATTGCACCTAATCTAGAACGCACAGGACACATTGTTTATTGTGACTGGTTTCGTTGGGACTAATGAACTGGATCTGTTAACAAAGGCTTCTTGAATAGTGGCTAAATCTGAAATTACACTCCACTGAGAGTGACTGTGAACAGAGTGAGCAGTAATCATTATTGGTCCCACGGCTTGCAGAACCCGAACCGCATCTGGCTGTCAAACACGCAACCCGACTGATCAGATTTATTTGCCTCCCACTAATCAAACACTTCTAACGCACACGGGCGGCATCAAAGCTGCTCCCGTCACTATCTGACATCTGACTCCCACATATCCAACCAGCTGGCTTCCAATCAGTCACTTAACTGATGGGAAATGCAACCCCCAGCTGGCGGTATTCGATCTGGCCGATACCCGGGTCATCGGAGAAGGGTGCCATCGAACATCTGACATCACCGAGGCGGTTCCGGCAGGCCCTTCGAACGCCGTGTTCTCCGAGATAAGGTGCCGGACCAGATCTTAGCATCAGCCACCGCTCAGATTAAGGGTAATGCTCATGTTTGTCAGCACGCAACGGGAGGAATCTGCACCTCAGGGGAAAGAGATTTGGACAGAAGGGCGGAGCTTCTGCTCGTCGGGCTGAAATGTGTCATGACGTCATTCCATTATGTGGCAGGAGCTTCTGTCCAGGTAAACTCACCTTACCTCACCGGATATTAAGCGAGGCGTGTGAAGATAAGCATTTTTCTCTAGAGATAATCGGGCGGCCTTTTCATTTTCAAATTTAATTTATTTAGCAGATGCTTTTACCCAAAGCGACATACATTTTTGAGAGGGTCAGGCAGGGTCAGACAATCCCTGGAGCAGCTGGGGGTTAAGGGCCTTTTACAGGGGCCCAACAGTGACATCACTCTGCCAATGCTGGGATTTGAGCCAGCGACCTTCCGCCTATAGGCACAGCATCCTAACCCGCTGGGCCACACAACACCCCTGAAATTGCATTTACATGTTTATCAGATGCTTTTATCCAAAACAACACACAAGCGAGAAAGCAGGGTCAGCCAGACCCCAAAGCAATCGGGGCTCGGGGCCTTGCTCAAGCGCTCAATGGTGACATCACGCTGCTGGCCACGGAACGTGAACCGGCGACCTTTCGATTACAGGCACAGTGTCAGAGGCTATATGAACGCTATCTGCTGCTGAAGATGGTGACTTCACGGGACCCTGAACTGTGCTGACCTTCCTGTTTCAATTCTCTATGAGTCTCATACTACTTCAGAAAGCGCAAGAAGGACACAGTGGTGGGTTTGAAACACAGGCTGGAGGAAATATTCCTATTGCACGTCGGTGGGTATTATACCGGCGTCCTACAGTGGTGAAACACAATGCCTCCGCAGCAGCGCAATAAATAGCCGACACAGCCGCCTATAAACGGATCAGAAAGTGCACACACGTCGTCATCCAGAATCGATAGTTTGTTAACCACTGGCTTCCATCCATCGTGGGACAGCAACCCGAGGACTTCCTGTCCCTTCCGTGGGTGGCTGTGCTTCAGATGTCAGGGAATGGCACAGCGGAGGCGGGCGCAGACGCCGAGGGGGCGCGATGCACATCTTTTCGAAACCTGCATGCTGTAAATTACTCTGCACCGTTCAACCTTCACAACGTCTTGGGATCAAGCTTGAGCCGGTAGCCATGGAAAACAGACGTCCGGGCTAACCTGCTCCATGTGCTGCTGTCGCTGCAACCCTCGCCTCGAGGAAGGCCAATAGGAAAATGAGACAGACAAAAGAACACACGGACAAACAAACAAACATGCGACCAAACGAACAAGCAAACGAACGGACAAACAAACAACCAAATATACAGAATTTTGTCAAAATGACGTCAGCACAATAGCCTGACACCTCGGTCCGCCACAGAGGCAGACATAGTAATTACTACCTCACCAGCTTCTGGGGTAACACAGGAAGCAGCAGTGAGGCAGCAGTTTCGTTAGAAAGGGGGCAGGCACAGACAACAAAGAGTAGGGGGTCCCAGTAATTGACCCCAGGCTGACTTTCTCCCCACTAATCGCTGGAATCTCCCAGGATGAGTCGGGCAAGGGGGGGGAGGGCGCAACAGAAACTGGCGCAGTGAAATCTGTCAAAGCTCAAGCGCAAGAACGTTTTCCTAAAAGACCGTGGCGGCGTTTATGGTGAAAGAGGCAAACGATACTCTTCAGGTGGAATCCTACACCGCTGCTTGTTCTGGTTCAAGGGCTCCCTTATACCTGACAAAGTCTCCTAACTGCTCCCAAGACTGCAGCTGATGTTCAAGCCGACGGCCACCGGCGATCGGCGTGTTCATCTTGGAGTCATCACAGCTGGCCCTGAGCCACCGCGAACGTGGCACGCTTTTCAGAAGCCGGAGAACTTAATCTCCCTCACGCAGTGCAGAGTAACTAAGAGCCACTGCGAGGGAGAACCTAATCTTCCGCTTGGCGTCCGTCCGAGTCTCCATCTTTAAGGAGAAGGACTCATTAACCAGGTGGTTTGTAGAGGCCGCTGGTCACCCTCCGGCGCCACCGCGACCTGGGAACCTCTGTGTTATCGGTCGTGCCGAACAGAATCCTATTTATTCTAGATAATGTCAGCGTCTCCCCGGCAGAAAGAGTCTGAGGGAATGGGGCAGGCCCGGGAATCGTATGGGAGATTATGGCCAGGTACGCAGACGTTCCGAAGTCCTATGTAGGTCAGGCTCCGAGCAATAACAGTAGAGCATGGGTATGGTTTCTCCTTACCGCTATCTGGTTACCCGCCATGAGCTCCCATAACTAACCAGGTCCCAAGCTGCCAGCGGGGTGGTAACTTAAGATGGCTGACTTACTCGGTGCTGACAGACGGTTTTCCTAATCAGAAGAAGGCCCCAGTGGATGTCATATGGGAAACCTGACGTTTGTTTCCTCTAAGGGGGATACCAGGAATTGCATCCCAACCGCTACGCTTGAGAGCCACAGTCAAGGCTTAGTAACTACAGGAGTGCAAAAAATTGTCAGAATGTGAAGTATGAGCAATGGCTGTATTTCATGCATCGAAAATTTAATTCTGCAAGTAACACGATAAAATAGATCACACGAGGAGTATTAAATATTGGCCGGCCAAGCTGTGGTCTGTTAGATTAATTAGAGGAAAATGTATGGAGGGCTCCATTTTAATCTCTTCATTCAAGTTTTTTTTCATGAATCACACATGAATCTAAACCACACTCCCCAGATTATTCAAGTGACTGAGAAGCTACAACTCAACCGAGTTCTATGCCGCTACACGGTGCTTCATCCGGAACAGGAATCAAACCAGACTGAGCAGAGACCCACAGCACAAAGAACAGACAGCCATCCAAAGAAAGGCCTGGTTAAAAGGCTAAATGTTTGTTTTAATTACTAGTCTGCAATCAGTAACTGTGTTGTAGAGGAGCATTCATACTTTGCCAGCCTTGCTGACGATGTCTTTGCAGCCAGTGAAATCCAGCTGCACGAGTAACGGTGACACGCGCGTTGGATCTGGGAACGACTTGACCCGATTTCCTGGTCGGCCGTGGTGAGCAGCTGATCCTGAACATAAACACCTGGGTCGGCGAGAAGCTCACTGTCAGGCCGGCCAGCCAACCGGCCGGCTCCCATGTGTGAAGCCGTGAAGAATAACTTCAGCCGTTATAGCCGTCACTCTCGTGACGGGAACCGCAGGGCACCGTGGTGGGAGCGGCCCGCTAAGTGTGGCTAGACCTCTTAAAGCAGAACCTTGACCTATTTCATAAGTCCTCTTTGTCCCCTTGGCTCTGGCTGAGATACGAAGCACAATGTCTGCTTGTCTGTAACGCAGGTAGACCCCCGCCCGTCAGTGGCGTGCTCCTGTAAGGCAATATCCTGTATCAGCGGAGATTTGTGCTTCACACACTCCCATCCCCCCACCCCCCCTGGAAGCCAAAAGGCGGGCAGGAGTGAGAACACTGGGGCCCTTGTGCTGGGGTGGGGTGCCCAACAAGCGAGGCCACATGGCAGCAATTTGGCTCATTATCGGTTCAATAAATGTGCACAAAGCGGCAGCGTTGTGGCCCCCGTCGGCGGCGATATCTGGCGGCAGCGGCGGGCCGAGCCCTCCAGATGTGCTGTTTTAAAAAGAGCCGCGACCGTGACCCAGTAAGTGTGGCGGTGTGAGCGCCAGGGGCCAGGGGTTAATCCCAAGATGGTAACAAACAGAGCCATTTTCCACTGGAATTGTGTGTTTTCAGGGACCATGGATCCAGTGGCGTAAGAGAGAGTTTGCTATTGGGAGGGACACAACAAATAATATAAACGCAAAGGTCTATTTATAAAGGGGGGTGAATGAAGCTAAATTAAATATTGGGTGGTACATGTCCTTCCTGGTTCCTACACCCCTTTGGAAAAAAAAAAAAAATAACAAGCAAAAAAGCAAGGATGAGGTCATCTGTCCATCTGGGTTAGGCCTCAAGGTAGGGAGCTGAACTCACAAAAACGACATGAAAGGGAACACCTTGGAGATAAACTTACCCTGTCCCACTGTGATTGGCTAGGCCCCACTCAGACCCCGCCCCCCACAAATCACAAAATGTCTGCCTGGAAGAATGGGCAGCATATAATAGTGGCGGAATCACTGGTGTGACCCCATTTCCCACACACCTGGGAAGAGTGATGTCACTGGGGCCGAGATGGCACCACCTCCCGAGAGGCAAAAAGATGCACCCAGTCTGGCGAATCCCGGGGCTTTCTGAAGGAAAAGGTCGCCAAGTTTAGCCGAGGTTTTGTCAGTGCCTGGATGTCAGCCCAGAAGGCCTCACAATGGCCGGTCTCTTCATTCTCAACACGGCAGAATGGAAGAAAAGCCTGTGATCAGGGGACTACCCACTGTCCAACTCGCCGAAAGCGCAATTCGCTAAATTGACTGTAATGAGGCTGAGCGGTGCTGCGGGCCCAGCGTACAACCTGTGCATGGGAGGAAAGTGCTGGATGCTGCAGGCTGCAACACCACTATATGTTTTACTGTAAAAACCACAGCATTTTCCCGGGACTCTGGTCATACGTAAACACTGGCCGGTCCTGGGAATGGTGGGCGCTCGTCAATAATGTCCCAGAGTGGCACTGAGAGCAGAGCCCGGGTTCAGGGCCGCAGATGCGAGGCGGCCTGCCTCCATTCGGAGACGGGGCGATATCACAATATGCGGCAAAGCGAGTTTCCGAAGGAAAACAGATCCGCGCCTGGTGCCAGAGCGGCCGACGGTGGCTTTGCGAGTTTCCATTCATTCTTTGGGAATGAGCGCTTCGTGTGACCCAGTACTGCGTGATGATTCCACCAAAAACTCCCCAGCGACCTACAGGCTGATCCTCATTTTCCGCTTCCTCCCTCCCTATGCCGTTTACTCCCCGACAAGCGGACCGCTAAAAGGCCCGGCTGCTCGGAGGGAAGCTCCTCCCCCTGGCCCTTTATCCGGCCTCCCAGGACGGCCTCAGCCCCCGAAACTATGGCAACCGAATACATGATTAATAGATTCAAAAGGAGGGGTGGTGTCCATGGGGCTCAGAATGGGGGGGGGGCCCGACCCCACCAGCACCACGCATGGGCTATGTGTTGCAACCCACCACCAATGAGCTGGCGAAGCCGCAGCCAGGGGACATGCTAGCATCCTGTAAGCGTTAATTCGTGGCCTGACTCGGGGTTGGCGAATTCAAAATGACGGTACAAAAATACATTTGTTTGTCAGTTGCGAAATGTGCGATGCTGAATTAGCGATTTTGCAGCCACGCCTTTTGGCGACGAGGCCAGTTTTCTGAGGGGACGAATGCAGCAGCAAACAGAGGAGTGTGTGTGGATCCTGCTGGACTCCTGGCTTCAGATCGACAGGGCCACATCCAGCCATTCACCCGAGCGCCTCGGTGGCTTTCCAGGCATACATCTTCCAGCCCTGCGCCTTCCCCAACTTACCTCTTCTAACTCTGTTCCCTAACCTCACATCTTTCATCCTGATGTCTTCCCAGTCGTAAATCCTCCAGCTTTATGTCTTCCCAGGCCTTACATCTTCCTGCCCCTGTGTTTTCCTGGCCCTATGTTTTCCGAGCCTGACATCTTCTAGCTCTGTGTCTTCCCAGCCTTACGTCTTTCATCCCTCCACTTTTCCAGGCTTATCCCTTCCGACCATCTGTCTTCCCAGCCCTATATCTTCCAAGCATTATGTGATTCAGCCCCATGTCTCCTCGGCTTGCGTCTTCCCGTTCCCCTGACTCCTAGTCCCACATCCTTTTTGCAGGCCTGGGTGGCCTGTGTTCATTGTTACTGAAGTAAAGCCTGTGTAATTCTCCCACTCCCCGAAACTGTACGGCAGCCAGATCGTCAGCTCAGCACCCTGAGAAGGAAGACAGGCGCACAGGGATGGGATTTCAGCCGCGTCTGGGAGGGGGCCCTTTTATGACTTTATTCTCTGTCAAATCAATGCTCGCCTAATTAATGCTTTACACTAAACATTAGCACAGCAAATCATTTCATGCTGTCACACCAGGCCAACTGTACATAAATGCAAAGCTGAAAATTATGACTTTATCGCCATTTTTTTCCCCACTCACCAGAAAGGAAACAGGAAAAACAACAGACTTGCATCCCAGCGGTCAAACGAATTCATCAAAACTTAATTTAGACATGGGTGTAATTTTAACCACCATTAACTCCCAAGGCTTTGCATACCACTCAATTTCCCATGTTGTTTTCACCCCGTGGAGCTTGTTGTCACAGTAAAGACTGTAATTATACTGTCATATACTTTACAGGTGTCAGATCACGCTCCCCCCCGAGTGTCTCCGTTAATAACTCTGTGGAAAAGTGGGTCGGTGGGCTCCGTTTAATGGCCCCCCTGTTCTGTATCTGGATTTCGGGGGGGGGGGGTGGGGAGTGGCTTATAACCTGTGATTTTCAAATTGTACGCAGCACTGTGGATAAGTACACATTACGGGAGCCTGACCTAGTTAACTGCTACTTTCACACATTGCAAAAGGAGGGAAAAAAATCCACGGCAAGGATAATGTGCCATTTGTCCGCGCGCCGTTTTATTGATCTCGGTCTGTGTGATCCGCTGGGCCGCCCTGTCCAGCTAACCGCTCGTTCAGCTGGATATTTACTTAAGCGGCTGGGGTTAAGCGCCCGTCCTCGGTTCCGGAACCGCACGTGCCCCTTCCTGGAGTGCACGCCCTCCTGCTGCTGCTGACGGCTGCTTCTTCAGGTGTCTGCTCAGCATTTTGTGAGCTGCACCTCTGATAAAACATCAAGAGCCCTGCTTGTGGAGATCCTCTTCTCAGAAGTACACAGCGGGCGGAAACTGCACACAGCACCTGTGAATACGGGCAACTCGTATCGTGCCTGCACAGCAACCCCACTATGCCACAGGCTACTTATTCTACAGCTATTGATTCCATACTTAACTCAATGGTTGCATATTCCATGGCTCTACACTCTATGATCACATACTCTGCTTATGTTTATGTACTCCATAGCTACGTATACCAGGGATATCTGCTCCATGGCTGCATATTCCAGCATGGCTGTGTGCTTTATTTTACATACTCCAAAGCTACAGTATATACTCAGTAAATACATACTTTTTGGTTACATACTCTGTGGCAATGTACTCAGTGTCTATATACTCAATGCTCTTAAACTGGGCAAATGGCACTAGGATGTATTATAACAGAAATGGCCTTGATTCTTAAAAAAGTGATTGTTGAAGACTGACTAAAAAACACACGCATACTACTCAGAATTCAGGCCTGAAGGGAGAATTATCAAGTGATATGGCACAACTCCATCTCTGGTGTCTGGTCATTAGATTATAAACACTCCACCCAAACACACTCCGCCTTCTCATCTCAAGTGGGAAGGACCTTCTGACCTGAGGACTATTGCCAGGAAGCTCTTTAACACACACACACCCACATGGGGCAACAAGTAAGACGCCAAAACAGGGCAGCTGAGGAGAGCATTCATTCACTCCAGGAGCTGTGAGGCAACAGCTTCTATGCTGCCGTCTCAGATTCCATCACTCTCGAGGGTTCCACAGGATCTTCATGGAGGACTGTTTCACTGGGATGGGAGGAATGCGGCTCCTCAGTGGGCCTTGACGCAACGATCACGGAAGAGGTTCTTCGCCACCTCGCAGTTCCCCCGGTCCCCGGAAGTGACATCGGATCCATCGAACCAGGAAATCGATGAACCCCAGTTTTTCCTGGCTGTTCAACCACATGACTCCAAGTTCCAGTAGAGCAAATTCATCAGTCTGGTCAATGCTGATCTCCAAAATGGGGGTATTAAACTGAACGGGAAGGCAGGAAGTTCATGAGGGTGGTTCCTGTCAAAGCCGGAAGACATCCTCAGAACCAAAACCCCCACAGAGAGCCATCGGAAACCTCCCAAGGTGAAACATCACAGCATGAAAAGCAAATCGGTGTGTGCATGCATAAAACACACTATCCTCACTAATCACGTGTTTATTCTTTTTGACTATTACACCCATATTATTTACACTGACCTGTAAGTGGCTTTGGATAAAAGGATCAGTCTTATAAGTACATATAACTGCAATGGAAATTATACATCAACTGCCAACGAAAACCAAAGAATGGCTGGGCAGGAGCTATCAGTACATCAAGGAGACAGGTTTCTGCTCTGTGAGCTATACAGCTGTCAGGATGTTCCCACATTGCAGAGTGGTCAAACCCATTTACCCTGGGGACATTTCTCTCTGGCCTCTGTGAATTTAACACCCAGTGTAAAATATTTACTTTAACAGCAGCAGAAAAAGATTGGGTAGCTTTCTGTTGTAGCTTACAATGAATTTGAAGGAGGACCACAGGGGATGCATCAGAGTTAATGTTGTTTCCAGTCGATAATCTGCACGTTTCAGGAAAGAGCAGGCAGGAAAGCAAGCAGCGAGGACCCACCTCAGGCACACCAAATGCACAGGGAGACATGACATCAGATGAAAGTCGGTGCAGAGAGATGAAGTTAAATATTTAGCGCGCTAAATATATTCTGCTCCGCTGTGAGTGAACTCAACCCAAAGGTGGTCTCCTCTGAGTGGTGTCAGGGGTCTCGGAGGGGGAGGCCATGCCCATCCATAGCGCGCTCTGTAAAAGACCCACTGGGGGGCTGGGGTCAGGTCCCTGCAAGTCGCAAACACAGCGGCAGATGGGGACAAGGACACGCTGTAGCATTCGCTCCCATCCAGGGAGGTGGAGGCAGGGCTGTGGGCGGAGCCACAGTTCAGAACATTCTCAGCTCCGCCTACTGCCTTGATCTGCTCATTGCTCATTGGTGTCTTTCCGGGAGGGATAAGAATGCTATACGTGCGCTCCAAAACCATATATTCAGAACAGTAAGCCCAAGGCAGCCAGACCAACATTGCAAGTAACCAGCAAATATTACTGTGAATCACTACCCAGACGGGCTAACTCTTAAGTCTTACAGTTTCTCATTTAACAATAAAGTCAAGCAGGAGTTCATTCAAAACAAGACCGCTGCAACTTCATGTTACGATTAAACATCCCACAGTTTAACTTAATATAGTTTAATTTGACTCCGAAAAAGGCAAATTGTGTCAGCATAAAAAATATGTTTATCCGTACTAAGCTATTAGTTGAGTTATTTTGTCTTCTGAAAACCACAGTGGATGCATAACAACTCTGATGCAAAATCTTCCTCTTTCACCGTGAACACCGGGATGCCATTTTACTCCGAGGGAAGATTGGCTTTTGTGAAATCATATTACAACATCTGCTGGGGGTGTGCATATGCGAGGAGGGGGGAGTTGGATGAATAAGACAAAAAGGAAAAGTCTACTGGGAGCATCAGCATTTCAACTGCTGTAACACCACTGGGGACCAGTGACCAACTGGGGAGTGAACAAATATCCAGCCAGTCATCTCTGCTCAATGCTGTATTTATATTTATGAAATAAATCATAGAGCAGGGAGTGTGGCTTATTATCGCCTGAATATGGCCTTATACACGTAGCCGGCTTCACTGATTATGCGCCGCTACATGCCAGCAGCTCTCCACCAGCGGAGATCTGTGCCTCCCCAGACATCCATTACACTTCACTAATTATCTTTGTGCTTTCGATCTCAGCGATTTGCAGTATCATCCAGAAATTAGATCTTCATTTTTGATTTCCAAAACGTAATGTATTAGCATTTCCTTGTGCATTTCGAACAAGAATCCAAAAATCCAGAAGGAAAATCAAATGAAAAGGAATTCACAACTGTGCATCTAAAGTACAGGGCGGATTTCAGAGCCCAGTACTACTCCACCGGGCTCACAGTATATCTGTGCTTTAAACTAGGCAGCAGGATTTAAACTCATTTCTGAAATATGAAAGATTTGGTGCTTCATAAATAATCCATTTCTGCGCTTCCAGGTATCTTTGTAATGAACACCATTTACCCTCTTGAAATTCATCATCAATCACTGCATTAAGTAGGAAGGAGTGATTCTCAACAACAGGACAGACACATTAATGACTGTTCAGCCAACCATGTGACCACAGCTGAGCAACCAGCTACCAAAATGAGAATCGCGGATCATTATTTGGGAGACAGGGGTGACAGCCATGCTTCAGGCTAATTGGGCTACAGGCAGCACAATAAGTTACATACCATGGGTGTAAGGTTAAGTCTCAAGAAATTTCCCATATTTACCCAGCAACAACAATAAACAACAACAACAACAATACTCCACATCAACATGTTGGTTCTCGTTTAATACATGTTAAATCAATAAAACGACGTATGCGCACAATTATAATTGTACTGCTGTACTGCCTTGCTAAGAGTTCTTATAAATCGTCAATTACATTGTATGCTGCAGATTTCCAGTTTTTAACAATTTCCATGCTATCAATTTTTAAATATGTGGTTTGTATGGATGATGTAAATTAAACTGCAAATATGAGTTGCATGTAAACTGAAGAGCAACTCTGTCTCCAGATAGAAACGGGACGGATATTTTTTAAATGTGGACTTTTTTATAGATATGGTCGCATTAGGCGTTAGAAACTCGCCAGACAGACTGTCATTAATGCACCTGCCAAGTGTTTATAAACGCAGAAGCAGCAAACAATGGTACACAGTGTCCGCCGCTCCCGATCACAGATCCATCAGATATGCCGCCAGCCGTGCACCGAGAGCGACAATGAGCGGCGCCGGCTCCTCTGAGCCGCATCTCCGGACTCATCAGTCACACGCAGCCCCCTGGCCGAACCGCGGGGACGCATGTGGACTGGCCACGGCGAGCGACATGCACACAAAGGCCGATTCATTGTTACCCAAAGGGCGGATCGGCCGCGCTCAGTGCGCCGCGGATAGTCACCCTGATAGCTCAATGAAATGCCCCTACTGCAACCCCCCATTCACATCGGGCTCTGTTTCCGTGGCGATCTGCTATTAATCTTCTGCTAATGAATTTGCAGTATTCTGGCCCAAAAGCCTGTTCTCATCACTGCCTGAAAATGAACCTGAACCCGAACTTAGAACCCCTAACGACCTAACAATGTTCCACGGTTTATTTACATTTCACCACCTTTACATATATACTATACTATGTTGTAATTACTGTCTAAAATGTAATTACCCAAATACGCGGGCAATATAACGGTGCATTTGATAAAACTGAAGCGTCTATATGGGTTTTTGTTGTACTTAATAAATCTGACCATTTAGTAGGCCCAATATTTAATGAATTTATGGGTTTGTTAGAAAATTATATTCAACACAATGCAAACACAGCTAAATATAGTGCTTTACAGTGTCACAAAACACATTCCTACTGCTGTTTATGCTATATCCTAAAAATTCTTGGGTAGTCAATATTTTTAATATTTCTTTTGGTAAAAGAAGACCGTTAGAGAAAGCCGACAAAATAACACCGTTGTTGTAACCCAAATGGTAGAATGTACTTGACGTGTATAGGCTTTATCACACGCAAAGACAATCCACATGGGTTAGAATAGTTTACATATGAATACACAATGCGCATTGTTTCTATGTGTATGTGCACGGAAAGCCCGCACACACACACACACACACACACAATTAGCGTAGATTTTATGCAACAAGACGAATGTCCTAAATTACAGGTGATTAACCCGCATCCACTCGGAGCGTCTCGGCTGCCAGATGAGGTGTCGGCGGCGGTAGCGGCCGTACCACACGCCCATCCCAGCTATCCGGATCGCCCCCATTCTCTAGGACCCGGCGGAGTGACGGCCTGGGCGACCACCCGGCAGGCCGGCTCCTGCTTCCCCAACCCCCTCTGCCCCGGGTGACAACTGCCGGGCCCGATGCACTGCCACAGCTCCCCCGGCTTCCTTCACCGCGCCGCTGTTCCTGATAACCGGCGTCCGTGTAAGCAGAGGGCGAAGCGCACGCATGCCCCCGGACGGGAGCGGCCGTGCGGGGGTGTGACTGTGTCAGATCGCGGCCCACAGTCAACTTATGCATGTCTACGTACGTCCGCCTAGTCCGTATATTCTTCAGGTATAAAATTGCCTGCGCGGAAAAGAAACCATAAGCCGGGCCAGAGCGCAGGGCTCGCTGCTGACATGCCCATGCAAAGGAAATCATTTAGGGCGCTCTTACAATCCAAAAGGGGGTCGGCGCACGGGCGCACGCACGTTTGGAACAGTTTTATTAAAAAAAGAGAAAGGAATCGCACTTTCCTCGCTGACGATTTTGAAGCCGGCTTTTCACTTGAAAGGCACTTTGAAAGGGGGGGAGGTTATCTCCAGCATGCCTGGCGGAATTTGGAGTAACAATTAAAAAAAAGAATGAAATCACACTTCAAAGCGCAGCACAATCGCGTCCTCCCAAACTCCCAGCCCGAGTGCCCGTCTGCTGCGAACTTCACACGCTGCGAGGGGGCTATAGGAACTCCTATGAAAATGACATACCGGACTCGCAATCAGACTAACAAAATAGCCATTCTAGCGACGTCGGAATGGGTCCGATTCGCTTTGCACACCTAACTAGAATGCGCGTTGGGTACCAGCGGGTATCACGGATAGGGGGGATTCGGAGGCTCGGGCAGCGTACAATGAGATCCCTCTGAGCCCCGGTACCCAAAAAGAGAGAAAGACGGCGGCGTGGTGGCCTCGGTGCCCCACCGTCCTACCGACAAACCTGCTTACCGATCCTCGGGGAAAAGGGGGGGGGGGATTAATAATCATCTATTTAAAAAGCGATTCTGCAAGAACCGTAGTTCATGTTGGGGTCGCCTCTTGTGTTTTCCATCGGAGAGGGCATCTGGCCACCTTTTAACTGCCTCTCAAGTGTAATTTATGCAGGTTAAGAGCTCAATGGAAATGTGATTTAAGAACGTAAAACCGCTCGTAAACCCATCAAGGCTTATGGCCAAATGTGCGGGATAAAATATATTTACTGCTTTCTTAACATGAACACGCTAATATATATATATATATATATATATATATATACACACACACACGCACACATTGAAACTATATACATTGACTATAGATTGACTATTGCTCCCCAACGTAAACTTTGCAATGACACAGTCTGCACCGTTCCCACGCAGAAGTTACTTATCACTAATACTGCACTTGTTACGGGGTTATTAATTGCACTACCACAGAGACATTTCCATTGAACAAAGAGTCTTACGGACGCATGCAAGTTAGTTGAGCGGCGCAGGAAATCTGTAGAGCACTCTACCTTCGGCTCACGGACGGTCAGCGGAGCAGGGCACCGGGCGGCCGCTCGTCCTGGCAGTAATCCATTAAAGATTCTGTCGCACAACAGTTCTCTTTTGCTATTTCAGTGTATGGCAGCAACGCGAAAGAGAGGGGGGGGGGGGGGTACTTTTAGAAAATAACAATCGCGATCTTTTTCTTCCCCTGAAATCAACGCGCACACTTTGTTCTCCGAATGAGAAAATCCACTGGAAAATCCAAGCAGCGTTATTTCAATCCTACCAAGAAAAAAAAAATAATAACAATAAAAAAATAAAAAATAAAAAACCTAACGGGAGCGATGGGTATTACAAAAGCACCGAAGAAGGAGCGTCCCAGTGCTTTCGCAGAAAGCGAAGGCAGTTCGCCCACAAAAGCTGCTAGTCATCCTATTTGGAGGTGAAGCTTCCTTCGGAGAGCGCAGCGATCGCAGCTGTCACTCGCTACACGCGGGGAGGGGCCAGAGCGAGGGGCTGCAGCGCCATGCTGTGGATCGCCTCTTTTGTTTCTCCGGCTCGCCTGCGGACCGGGCTGCACTTGTGCGCACGAAGACACAGAGAAATGGCACGTTATAGCATGGCTGTTGAATTAAAGGCAAATCGGGACGAGCCTTACGTCTGTGTGCTGCGTGCGTAACAGCACGCGTTGCTGGGCATCGCCGTTTTTAAAGAGCACCGAGGCGTGTCCGCTTGCATTAGGTCGGCGGAGATGCGCTCCCCGGAGCTTAGTGGCCGAGTCCCCGGGTTGATGGCACCGAGCGACCCGACCTAAGCGCCCGTGCGCGCATAGCGAAGGGACATGCCGGAGCCGAGCCAATTCACACCTCCCTTCGCTTCACCAGGGGACGTCCCGCTCACACCGACTCCCGTTAAAATACCCCTAAAAGTTGACAAACCCAGTTTAATTAAACCAGCAATGCAGATGTCGAGTTATACATTTATTTATAGTTGCATGAGGTCTACTGCGTACTGGAGATGCGTGGCTGTCGTGGTAGGGACACGTTTTGGAGTTCGTGGTCACTTTGGTAGAATTAAGTCAAACCTTTGCTCAGCTTTTTATAATTGTCAGCCCTTGGTTTCCTGGTCGGACTGCTGATTCTTTGTTTTTTTCCTGTCATCGCTGAATATTTCCCCCTCCTGTGCTAATGTGCATCACTGCTGTTTAATTAATTCATTCATTCATTCATTCACCCGTGTTTTTCCCCGTTAGGCGTCGCCAAAACCAATTTACGATAACAAGTGGTTTCTTTGGAACAGCTGTCTATAAAAATAGGTTATGTTGTGCCGCTAATCAAATCTATATAGCAGCTCCAATCCACTGTACGTTCGCGGTGAATTTCGTTTAGTTTTCTATTAGAAACCCACCTGCATTTTGAACTGTTTTCAGATGGTGCTTGGGATAGATGACCTGTTTATGTTATAAACAGTTATGCCTGCGGTCTGTCTTGTAATGACTTCCCAATAGCCCTACTGGCGAGTAATACGGACCATCTGAGACCAATTGAAAAGTTATATATTACTTTTAGATGAAAATTCGCCTGGGAATCTAGGAGCGGTTTGACAAATATAGGAACTTAGCTTTCATCCAGGTGGAAAAATACCCCAAAGCCATTTAATTTTGGATAATCAGAGGCATATTTCTAAAACGACAAAGGTGTGTGATATTGACTTGTAACGTAGAGGAAGCCTGAAACTTTTGTGAACCAATCATGGTTGATTCCACACTTTCTCGACATCGTTTTTGCCTCCTGTGTCACTTGATATGAAGTGTATGCACCTGGCATGACTGGAAAGATGCGTGCTATAGAAGTCAGAAGCCAGCTTGAGAAGGCGCTGTGGGAGTCACCACCATGGCTAAATCGTTAGAAAGAATGGATCAGTTAATAACAACCAGAACACATTGTTAGGGGAGTAAATGGATGATTATGTGATAATAATAAGTATTACTTAGGATTAACAGTATCAAAAGGGTGAGATGACGCCTCGCACCACCGTGAAGCAGAGTGAAAAATATAGCTTTTTATATAATCCTAAATAGCACAATATTTATTGTCTCCGTGAGTCAAATGGATCCCTGGGAGGTCTCAGTTCCTCCTAATTGGCCACAGAACTCTGTGTTTGTTTTGAGAAGCACTGCTTTAAATTTATAGATGCAAATTAAAGTCACTGCAGTGGACAGTTTTCTCTTCCACAAACGAGCTTGAATCTGTGGTCGCGGTTCATAAGTAATGAAGGTGAGTATTCTGGGTACCTGTCACCAAATGTGGTCTCCATACCCTAAGGCTAGTCTCTGCATGGGTCACTCTCTCGGACTCCGAATAGGAAAACAAATCAGCTAAAGGAGACAAAGTGATCAGACACCTTTTTACGTCAAAAAATAATTCAAAGGTGTCATGGTGAAAAATGTGTTAGAGTCCAAAAAAAAAAAACAGCATTGTTTTAATATTGTAGCAGATAAATTGGGTCACTGTTAGGAGAAAAGTACCATCGACGGTGGACGTTGCCTCCAGAGTCTGGCTGCAGTGCGGGTAATCAGCCCGGCTTTGAGAAGGACATTTGTCTAAGGCTGAGCACACCTGGTGCAGGCTGGCAACAGTGCTTCTCGAGCTTTCGGGGTGTATTGCTGATGGTGCCCAGAGACTGGGTCATGCCAGTGTGTTACACGCTGTAAGGGTTACCTTCAGAAATGTGCGTATTATGGGGTCAAGCTAGAGCTGTTGGAGTTCCATTCTCATCACGTTATGGCGCTACGGCCTAGAGACAAACCTTTTTCTTTCACTGGTGTGTGAAGCCCACTTTCTTATTTTAATCTTCTTCCAGAGTCTGAGGTGGATGCTGATGTTTTTGAGATTCTCTGTCAACTTTCAGGCTCAGTCTCTCTGGTCTTCCGTGGAGCTTGCTGATATCTTACGTGCCCCTTGTGTTTAGAGTCCTGTCCTGCCTTTCTGTCACTCAGAAAGGGAACGATGACTCAGCGTGTTTCCGCAAGGCTCTGGGCCAGACCTTTGCGTTTCCACTCGCTTGTGCGGTTCGTGTGCCCCGTGCCATCTGGAGACGCATAAATAGTTAAAAATGTGAGGAGGACAGGAGGCTGGCCTGCAATCCGCGCCCCTCACCTGCTGTACTGTTCAGATGTTAACGGTGTGAAGTAATTAGCCCTGAGCGGTGACGGGGGCACTTTCCATTTAGCTCATGTCTTGTTAATTTGGTTTATTTCAGTTTAATTACGAAAAGGCGGCTGCGTCGAGCTCGGAAAGGCCCCGGAAAAAAAGACAGAGCCCTGAGTGGCTGTGGCGTTCCGTTCAGCGATGCTGGGTAAACCTATTACACCCTAAATCTATCATCGACAACAAACTTGTCAGTCTGGAGATGCGTCCAGGTGCAGTGGCGCCCCAGCTGTGCACCGCTCCCACAATCCGTGCTGTCTCCCGTAGGCCAGTGGTGTGTGTGTGTGTGTGTGTGTGTGTAAATTCAGGTCCATTTCTCTCTTTTTTTCCTTTTCACTATTGCTGCAGAGCCTTTACCGAAAATGAAAAAAAAAAAAAAAGAACCCACCGCATTCCATATTTCATGAGGTCAGACCTGATTATTATTTAATGGCTAATGTTATCTGCCGTGGTAAGTCTGTAGAAAAAGTAAATATTTCCTTTATCTTGCAAATGAAATGTCATGGCAGCGTCGTGACCCATGGTACCATTTAACCACGCAGGTAGCGGGTTTCACACATTTAATAGGCTCGCGTTTCTCCATTAGATGACATCTGAGTGACTTTTGAACTGTAATTATTCAGTGACGGCACGGCATGATAAAGCGGGATGTGAAGGCGAATGTGAGTAATTTCTACGCCAATTGACTTTCACTTTAAGCCACCCATCCCACAAATTTCAGTGGGCATCAGCGATATAAATGTTTATGCTGGGATCTAGATTGTCATTGCGTCCTTGAGCCAAGGTACTTAGACTAAAAGCCTCAAAAGATGTTGTGCTGTATAAATGGACATAGAGCAGAATAATATATTCTCCAAAGGCCTTCTGTGGAAAGCAGCCTACTTAACAAATAAATCCTGCAATGAAAATAAAATCAGAGCCATTTACATCCTGCGCGAAGGACTACGGTCGTCTGTACTCATTCGGAATGCCATCGGCCCTCGGACTTTTAGCTCAGTGGAAAGGATGAGCAGATTGTCTCGGGCTTGTTTACATGCGGTCACGTGTTTGGCACCTTCGTGGTGCGTGCCGCGGGGTATCGCAGACTCATGCAGCAGGGTGCAGCCCTACTCGTGCTTTCAGTCAGCGTTTCATTCAGCCTGTGCATCGGCGCCCGTCCTCTGATCCCCATTCATTGCCTTTGCATCGCCGTAGAGACCGGACGTCATGGTGACACCTTCCCTGGTGACACGTTCGGTGGCAGTGGGACTGTTCTTACTTAGGGTATCGCCGTGGAGCGTTAATATAAGGCTTTAACGCAAAACGGGGAAGCGTAACTGATCTGAAAAAAATGAACAAAATAAACTACAAAAGGGAATAGACTTTCTGAAAATGGGAAGTGATGAACAATTAATAAATCCCCCGGTGAAGTGATCTGGTTAGTTTCTCTTCCAATGACACTATTCCAGCTGCACACATGCATTCATTCACATTTATTTAGCAGACAATTTTGTCCAAAGTGACTTACTAGTGAAGAAAACTGGCCGGCATCCAGCACCCTGGGAGCAGTTCAGGGTTAAGGGCCATGCTCAAGGGCCCAGAGGTGATGTGATTATTCTACCAACCACAGTATTCAAGCCCATGGCCTTCCAGCACAGACGCCTGACATAATGAGCTAAGCACCACTGCACGCCTGGCAATACACGCATGGTTTTACACTCACGTTAAGGCAGCATGGGTTTGCGTTTCTGCCACTTAGCTGTAGCGTGACTTTTTTAAATAAGATCTGAAATAGCCGAGAGGTGCACATATAAATTTCATTCCGCGAAGGACAAGGTAGATGTCTTGTGGTTTCTTACGATTGCTTTGAGTAGTTTTCCACCACAGAGTGTCAAAGGGAAAGGCGCCTAATGCAAGGGATCAAAGCAGCTAGGTGACGACACTATACTGACTGTACATTAGCAGCAATGGAACCTCAAGTCACCTGTTCATTTCTCGGGGGCGTAGTAACCTTGCTCTACTCAAACATAAACAACACATAAGGCTGCAGGAACAGTCTGTGATGCGGTGGAACAGGCATGTGTGGATGGTGCTGCTTATGGATGGCATCGCGGTCAAGGTCGGTTAGCGTACAGCTCTTCCTGCACGCATATATTCTCGACACGCTCCATTAAAGATCCACCTATACACCGGTACGCTTCTATGCTTTGATGGAAAAGGATACGGGATTCAAGGCATTAGTGCATTTATAAGAAAAAGAAACGTCAAATATTGACAGAACCAACATGTTTTGCATGATTTATTCAGCCCATCTTACACAGCAGTACAAAATGGCTGCCAAGACAAGCCCAAACCTCTCACTGTGCTGTACACTGAACATTGTACCCAATTTTCATCCAAAAGTTGCATGACGTGTCGATCTTCTTATCCCTTTATATTAAGACTGCACAAGGAAATTGAAAGAACTCCAAGGAAATCATACAAAACAGCCAATTTTGCAGTTTTTTTGTGCAAATACTTTGACTCATCACACACAGTAGTCTTCCTGTGTGCTTCAACGAACCAAAACACTCCAACTGGGAGGGGATTTTTTTAACAGTGCAGAATCAGCTGCTGTGTCCAGCAGTTCTGTGTGTGTATCTGTGTGTGATTCACACAAATAGAGATAAAACATTTTTAAACTGGCTTATTAGACACAAAATCACATGCTCAGTAATATACTGTATATGAGTCATGACTTGTGTGTGTGTGTGTGTGTGTGTGTGTGTGAGTAGGCCAGGATCTGCAGTATAGTAACTTGAAATACACAGAACACACACAAATAAATCTGAAACCTGAACTTCAGTCTGATCGTCTGGTTCATCTGTAGGTGAAGACAGATCCTCATCTGCAATGTCTCTGATGTCCTCATCTGCGAGAAGGAGTGTGATTAATGGCTGGGTCCGTGTCACCCAGCCCTGTCACTGCTGTGCTGCTCTGTCATCGCAGGGGGCTGCGATGAGGGTGACCTGCCCCCCAGGGTGGTGGGTATAGTCCATCCACCTTCAGGCTGGAAAGAGCTACATAAATAAAAAGGGGTCAAAGACATGGTGATAAACACTGAATGGGCAGCAAACCGATGACTTTTGTCATGGAAGGTCATGTAGTCCCAGGCAACCTTGAATGAGCAGAGTGATCAAATGATTCTAGAAAGTTTAGGAGATGACATTGTGTCCATGTTCATACATGTATTGTAGCTGTGTCGTAAACTACATAAGATTGCAGGAATGGTGGCATTTATTGTATCATCACATCACAAATAAAGGGATTTCAAGGTCAATCCTAAGTTGTTTTGTCTTTTTGGTTTGGAGGAAGTTTACATCCTACTTGGCATATAGCAGGACAGAAATTGAGAGCTTAAGTTACTACTGCTCAGTCCGGAATCAATAGCGGGCTAACATAAAGGTGAAAAGTTGAAGCTAGTATGGATATTCTTTTCAAAAAATCATTTGAAATCTTGATCTTGTGGCTCTGTGGGTTAGGAGTTCCTGCCGGTGTCCGGAAGGTTGCTGGTTCAAATCCTGTAGCCAGGGTAATCATAGCACCCTGAAGCCCCTGAGCAGAGCCCTAAGCCGCAGTTGCAGTCTGCTGGCCCCGCCTACCCATAGCCACGCCACTGCCTGCTATCCATACAATGATAATAAAGGTGTTCTGTTCTATTATAGTAATGTCTGCAAGTTTACCTAAAAAGGGTTGAAAGTGGTAGAGTGGGACAAACCAAAAAGGACACAGAATTCATGAAATTCATTACTAGTAGTCACTGTTGTAGCATTCCTTCCTTCAATGATGTCACTTCCTGAAAAGATCGACTATTGCTATTTAAAGGGTCATTACAGCAGACTACAGGATGGAAAGTGACATTGAGGACACTGAGGGCACTGAGAAGGGGATGGAAAAAGTAAAGAAACACTAAAAATGTCATCATTAATTGCCAATGTGCTATTGTAGAAGTAGCCTATTAGCTCTCGACATGGGAAATCAATTAATTCAAACGAATACAACGAAATGGTGGACCAGTTCTTCATCCCAATCATTTAAAATGTAACCATTTAACATACTTGTAATAGATTTGCCGGGGACAGGAGAGGACCCTGCAGAGCGGGAGTGTGCCACGTGTCACATTACATGCGTGTCACGGCGTGAGGCTTTGATAATCAGTTTTGCATCAGTGTCACACAGACAAGCCGATCGCCTGAAATGAGTCACGTCAATAAACCATTTTCGCAGTGACTGAATGATGTGCATCACTGGGAAGCTGGCCATGGAGCCTGAAAGTGCTCTTCGGAATCCTGAACTGATGATTCATGGGTCCGGCTTAGCGAAATAAAGGCTGGTATTCTGCAGCTTGCTTTGACTTTCTGTGCCGCGTGTTACATATAATGAAGCTACATGTTAAAAAAAAACACAATCCACATTTTCCGGATGGGAGGCTTCAGAAGCAGCGAGGTCCTCCAGTGTGGGTCACTGGTATCCCCAAGCTGCCCCACTTTCTGCACTGGATGGCGAGCCCCCCCGCCACCGCCCACCTGGTGTGGTGTTTCTTCCAGGTCTTGCACAGGTGCTTCAGGGCGACGGCTCTCTAGAGGGGGACGCCGCCGCGTTCCAAAAGCAGGACGCGGGACGCCCGGCCACCACGTCAAGCCGGAAGGAAGAAAAGCGCCTTTCAGTCGGCTGCTTTGTGGCTAAAGCCGGCGATTCCGCCTTTGCCAGCTGCCAGCCATCTTAGTGCAAACCGCCGGCCTCGCTGCAGCTCGTGTCATCTCCTGCAGTGCGCTTGTGCTCCATGCAATCCGTCCGCGCCCGAGTGAAATCCCGCACCCGTGTCGCTCTTTAAATATCCACACAGCTGCAGGCGGCAGCGAAGAACATCACAACCCTGGGAAACGCTCATATCGGAGAATGTTAAAACAGAGTCAGGGTGAATTATTCCTCTTATTAATCACGGCATCCTCGTGGGGGAAGACGGACATGGCGGTTTTATGCTGCCAAATCCTGCCTGTCTTGAGGGTGGACCCAAAGCTGGCGCTGAAATTTCCCAGTTCCGGTTCACAGTCTCCAGCAGACCCTGGCAGAATGTGGCGGCCTCTAGTTCTGCCTCAAAATTATAACCCAAACTCGTCTGGGGAGCAGGGCTCAGCTCCGCGGGCCAGGCTGGCTCACACATGAAGAGAGACAGATTTTTTTTCTGAAGACTTCTGAAGATCTTCAAAGACCACCCTACCCTTTAGGTCGCCATGAAATATTTGCCATCTCTGGACTGGGTGGGATCTCGCCAGACCCTCTGCCACCGATGGTGGCTGCGAAGCACAGGGTGCGAGTCCCTCTTTGATGTAATGCAAAGGTCCGCATGCGAGATGCTGCAAGTCGACAGCAGCTGTTCAGTTCCCCAGACCTGGGAACGATCACAGCCCCGGGACGGGGCGGAGAGGCTCAGCCTCGCGCCGGCATCTATTCGCCTGGGCTGTGCTGCTCCACTTTCCTGACATTCTGCACCCTTTGAACCCACGGCAGACTTTGCCTCACTATCCTCTCAGCAATGTCACCCCTGACCTGTTCCCTGGAGTCGCTGGCATGTGTGTCCTACAAACACGCTAATATCTATCACAGTTTCTCCCTCACGGACACCGTGGAAGCCACTCTGCTGCGAAAGATGCTACGCTAACCTTTGCGCTGTCCAGCAGTCAGCTTGGTGTGTATGACCCCATACAGGAGAAACTGTTTGACACCCGCCGTGTGTCTGGTGGCTGTGGAGGCCCCCAGCTGGCACTAGCATGTGCCCCAAGATCAGTGGGGCAGAAAGATATGCTGGGTCACCCTTGCTTTGGGCGGCCCTGCAGGATTATTCGCTGACTCCACCTCCTTATGACATCATGAATCCCTAATGAGGGACTTTAACATCAGCCCTTTGACAGACATAGGAGTTCATTCCCTGGAGAGCGTGAAGCAGATAATGGAACTAAATGGAAATACGATAAAGCGGTCAGGCTGGTTGTCACCCAACAAGGGGAAATGTAACGTTTCTCTACCCCTACTCCTGCGAAAACTTCCTCGGTTTTAAAACTCCGCTCCGTCGTTAGTTCTCCAAGATGCTCGTCACTTTCCAAAGTGTTTTAATGGCTGTCAGACTGAGAAAATATCTGTGATGTATCTACGTTGCAGATAAAGAAGCGTCTGACAGCTTACAAGCAAATCTTAATGAACCCTTCCACTTCCGCAGACACGTCTGACACCAGCACCCCCCCAGCACCCCTCCAACACCCTCCCCACCCCCCCATTCCCATAATGCCTTTTCAACGCACCCTCTCCCGCAGGCTTACAGTCGTACGCTTTTCTGGTGACCCACTCAGGCTCTGTTTTTTGGTCACAGGTCCATTGCTGTCGATCTCGGAGGTGGACAGGAGCATCCTGGCACACAGACGGAGGGAGGGAGGGAGGGAGGGAGGGAGAGCGAGAGAGAGAGAGAGCATCATTTTCGCCTCGCAATAGCATCCTCCATGACACCGTCTCGCACCGAGGTGCAGTACTCCCTGCTCCGGCTAATTGGTCTCTGGGAGGATTGCGACATTCACCGGTTATCACTCTCCTCTCCCAGCTCCCGGAAATCAAAACAATTCCCGTCCTTGAAGAATTCCGGGTGCATCTGAATCCCACTGATCTCAACACAGCTTACCTCCTCCATAAATATCCTCACTCCTCCGATTTAAACGCTGCTCTCAAACTTACCTTCATTCCTGTGCTGATGCACTACCAGAAGGTGTCCGCCCTCTTGCATACACATCCTATTAAAGCTCATTACATTTAATCAAGTGGGCACATTAAAAGACACTGCCGTTTGTATTTTAATTTAAACAGAACTTCAGCTTGTATAATTCAGCTTAATAATTTATGATTTGTCTATAACTGCAATTCCAGTGGCAATATTGACACACCCCGCAGCTCAGCGCTGTGATATTACGTAGACTGACTGCTGTAATATCACATTAATATTAGTTCACACATTCGGCAAACATATTCCAACAGCGATGTTCAAATAGAATGGCACGGCGGCACCCTTCACAGCCAGACTAGGTGCTAGGCAACGGAAGGCTCACTTGTTCACCTTATTCTACCATGTTATTCTGCCCCCCCCATCACCCCCTCCCCCCACCAGCTACATGTCAAACCCGAGATTCGAGTCGGAGGCTCCCGTTGGCGCGCAGGCTAAAGCCCCATTCATCGCCATCAGCAGCCGGCGCATTAAATGCGTGTTTGTGCTGCGATGTCACAACAGGGGAATCGGGACCGGGCCCACAGTGACTGCGGATTTAATTATAAACTCAGCACTGCTATTTCGCAAATACATCTGCTAGTAAATTACCAAGGTGCTTGAATTTCTTACTTAAATTTCAACCATTTTCGAGTCACACAGTTACATCAAACAGATGACAGACAAAATGTAGATGATGAAATGTGAGAGAGGGCGGAGCCAGGCTCACACGCCACATCAGATGCTGGAGGACGGTGGATGGTGGACGGTGCCAGTAGGCCTCTCCCTCAGAGGGCTAAGACTTGACCCGCAGTGTGTGGAAAATGGAGGCCACACACTCCACATATCGGTGAGCAGCCTTTGAAACAAACCACGGACTCGTCTCAGAACATTAGTAAGTCCGGGCCGGCTCCCCACCCAGTGCACCCCAGCTGTGACGGGGAGCGAAAGATGAAGACAGCAGAACACACTCTGAGGACCCGTTAGGAGGTCTGGGGTCTCATGGAGCCTTGACCATGTAAAAGACCTGCTCCCCACCCAGTGCACCCCCGCGGCCGGCAATCTAAAAGACCTGCTCTCCACCCGGCTGACCATGTAAAAGACCCGCTCCCCACACAGTGCACCCCCGCGGCCGGCAATCTAAAAGACCTGCTCTCCCCCCGGCTGACCATGTAAAAGACCTGCTCCCCACCCAGTGCACCCCAGTGGCCGGCAATCTAAAAGACCCGCTCCCCACCCGGCTGACCATCTAAAATACCCGCTCAACCCTCGGTGCCCCCTGTGGCTGGCTGTCAGGGAGACCCGCCCCCCAC
>JAODKN010000041.1:6828100-6843962 GCA_026774425.1 Petrocephalus zakoni
ACCCCTTGCCACCCCAGTAAAATCACTGGGTCTAACTTTTAAAAAGCCAATCAGGAACCCCAGCAGCAATGTATGTAACATGGTGTATAACTTAGCAAACTGTAAACTTCGCACTGTCCACTTATGATCCAATTGCCCAAGATGCATTTTAAAATCAAGTGTAAATATGTCCAGAAATAGGGCAGGATCCTGTACCAACATGTCCAAATGTGTTACAGCTTGTAAACTGTAGCAAAACATACTTACGGTACGGTATTAATACTTAACAGATTCAAGTGTTTCAGGAGCTTTCAGATTCCTTGTGTATAAACTGCCTTCCCACTGGTATTGACATTATAATGTATTG
Organism: Petrocephalus zakoni; assembly: GCA_026774425.1. NCBI lineage: Eukaryota > Metazoa > Chordata > Actinopteri > Osteoglossiformes > Mormyridae > Petrocephalus > Petrocephalus zakoni. The sequence goes on from JAODKN010000041.1 coordinate 6,828,447, forward strand.
ACATTTGTCAATAAATGTTTACTTTCTTTTTGTCACGTGAATGACAATAGGTGAATTTTGCAGTAGTTTTGTGCTGAAATCAAATATTTACTTAGAATTCCCCTATCACACAAGATTCATTAGTGACACAATTATACTTTACGCTATATTTGCAGTGGAAGTGACTCATCTAAAAGGTAGAAGTGCATGATTTTCTGCTGTCATTGGCTTCAGGAACATCCCTCTTGAGGGTCCAGCAACTGAACAACTGGCAGGGTCCTATTTCCAATTGGTTTAAAAATGTGTTTTGGGAGCTCGGTAGAGGTGGAAAGTTCAGGGCCAGCAAGTACAAATCCAGGCCAAGATTTTGTTTCAACTAGTCAGGTTGGCTGAAACAAAATCCTGGTCTGGATTTGTACTTTCTGAACCTGAGCTTTCCACCTCTGGTGATAGGATCAGAAACGGACAATCAAAACACATTGCCTGTCTATCATGCATCTCCAAGATGTCCAACTGGCCACTTGTGTTCCGATTTCGTTACTGCCCACATCACTTCTGGTGCACCGTCAAATGACCCTGTGCACAGTTATTGCAATGTCCTTATCAGGGATGCATCAAGACACATTAGCATTTAAACTACAAAATACATGTGATCAAATGTGTCCCAAACCACCTTGGTGACCAGTTTGAGTGATCAGATCACAATGCATCTTGCTGATCCTTTACACTTAGCAAACTGTACACTTCGCACTGTCCACTTATGATCCAGTTGCCCAAGATGCATTTTAAAATCAAGTGTAAATATGTCCAGAAAGAGGGCAGGATCCTGTACCAACATGTCCAAATGTGTTACAGCTTGTAAATTGTAGCAAAACATACTTACAGTACTTTACACTCTTCAGTAAAGTCTTAAAAAAGTTCACAAATATATATAGATAAAATATTTTAATTAAAAAAAATTTAATTAAATGATTATGGCATACATTCATAATAAGGAATTATATACTATCACTAAAAATTATGTCACTCAAAGACATGGGTAATAGCAATAATCTGGGTGCATTTTTGGAATTATGAATTTTGAAAGTATTAAAAAGAACACAAAAGACACCAATTTGTTCTTCTGTGTCAAAACCCTTGTTGCCCGAGAGGCTCCTCGAGAGGGTCGACAATGATTACTGCTCCGCCCACATCTCGCCCCACCCCATCCGGCAGGCTGCAGCGAGGTGTACTTGGACCAGCGTGATCAGTAATCATTGTCGACTGTTCCAATATTAATCACTAGATGGCAGTAAAACCTCTGTCTACTATAATAGAATGTTGAACCTCACATTAAGCACAGTGTTTTGGAAAAACTACTAATTAAACAAATCAGCTCAGAACTTTAACGGCTACCTGAGAAAACTATATTTATTTGTCTTATGTACATCAGCCTAAAATTCTGGTGAAGTGCTCTACTCATAGGTAACATAAGATTCCCTCGGGCCCTGTATTGTGTGCCCACCCGGTACCAAGCCGGCTGTATCGACAACACCAACTGCGCAATACCCAGAGACGAAAAGCCTCATTTACTCTGCATGGGAGATACGTGCTCCTGGTACTGTATAATTACTAGGCCGATGGCTTTGTGATTGCGGGATTGGTAAACAGGGAAAAGCAGAACAAGATCACACTTCCAATCAACCAGTAAAGCATCTTAGTAACTACAAATATTTATGGGTTATTTTTATTAAGTCATCAGTAGTGATTCACTGTTAATGTAAAGATACCTGAGACCTCAATTGGCAGCATGAGCTTTGAGGTTTAGTGCTGGACACAGCACATAAGGAATTCTCTGCATGTCTGCATCCCGAGAATGTGAAACACACCTAGCCATCGATCCGCTGTCCTCTGGTGTCCGAATGCAGGGGTTTCTCAATGGCAGCAGGAACATGTTTCATATCAGTCTCACTGGAGCCCAGGCTTTCTGAAACCAAGCCCTAGACAGCACTGAGTACAGCACTGTAATATGCCATTCTCTGTGTGTCACTCTGAAACCTGACCCCTGAATTCAGTCCAGGAAGTATTTAAACACCCAAGTTATAATTTTCATTACACGGCTGCTTAGCTGACTTAGTTGGCCAAGGTGAGTCATGAAGTGTCCGTACATCCAGGTACTTTGTCGATGGAGAACCACCTGGCAGAGGATGTAACAGCGACACTTCTTCATGGCTCTGGAGGAAACACAGCGACCTCACCATGCTACCTTCTGCAGAACTTCTGTGTAACACTGAGAACATTTTACTTAAAAATTGTTGGTAACGATTTGCACTAAGAAAATATAAGTAAACTTAATTTGTGTATATTTTAGTAATATCTATTTCATTTTTATAGGTTGACCACACAGCCTATTTCAGGATTAAATCTACTTATCATTTTTAAGTTGACTGGACATCAAGAAGTCTGTATGGCATACTTACACACTTACTGCTGCTAAATTAAGGAAGCTTTACTTAAACATATTATTAATATTAATTAAATCAATGTTCATTGTTGTTTTGAAGGCTTGTTTTTAAAATTGAAGCAGTAATATTTCAGTTATCAAAATACTATTTGATATTTGCCTGTTACCCTACTTGTTACACATATTAAAATTTTCTGCTAAATATTCTGCAATCCATAAAATTCCTACTGAACATATTCACTTAACTGTGAATCAATGGGTGAATATTTTTCATTGACCTAAAATGTAAAGCTTATCACAACACTACAGATAACACATTTTGTAAAAGCTGTCTTTAGGCCTGTGTGTACTTCACAGACCTCCATAATGTCTAATAGCAGAAAAACATAAACTTCATTGTGCCATGCAATGCTTGAAACACACACATTTCATATAACTCCAGGTGGCCATGTTATATCAAATTCTCCCGTTTCAACAATACGAGCTGTCGGCAGGTTACAAACGAGATCTGTTCCCTAAATCTATTTTTAAGTGTAAGTTGGGGGTAAATTAACAATAATAAATGAATAATAATTAATTATTAATAAATTAAACCACCCGCACATTTCATACACCGTCATATTTGCTCTGGGATGGGTTTACGAATTCTGTTACTCCCCACCGAGACTCGTTTGATATAACGACATGTCTTTTGTACTCTAGAGGAACTGGATATTGAAACATGAAAACTTACCGAACGCAGCGACGACCGTAAGCTCTTCCCCGTGCTTCTGCACATGCGCCTTTCCTGCAGAGCTACGCCTTTGCGCGGGAAATATTCTGCTGATTTGATTAAGTAAATTCACGACGCTCTGCCAAGACCTGCCCCCCTTGAAATATCATGGTAAATGTACTAAACAATTTTAAGTAAGTTTTCTTTATTTCCCCTATCCATAAGTTAATTAAGTACAAGGTCGAATGCAGCATTAAAATATTAAGTTGATGCTAAAATGTGCTTTTTCTTGTGTAAATTTGCATAATTTACTCAGGCAAAAAAAAATCATTTTTGATCAGTGTACAGGAAATCCCATCTGCATCGACCAATGGGTTACTGCTCTGTAATGACGTATTATCATCAAAGAAATTGATAGACATTGATATTGATAATTGATAGAATGTAGATATCTTCAGCACTGTTTTGGATCAAATCTCCACTGCAACTATCCACATTTTTGGTGATACAGTGTATCCTCCTTGCGCTTTTTAAGTTTGGGAGGTTCAACATGACTGACATCAGAATGGCACGTGGTCCCAGTGCATCCAGATATCAAATGGAAATTAGCATGCTTCACAGAGCAGTGGTTAAGTGGTAAATTGGTGTTCTGGGAGGCAGCTTGTGCAGAGGTTTTCAGGAGAACAAAAGTCCTGTATGTGTTCCCATTGCTTCGCTTTCAGCGTGTGATTCTAGGCTTTCACAATGAGACCTACTCGAGAACTGATCACATTTATGCTGAACTGTGGAGGCTTTGTGCAAAGCCTCCACTTTATATGCTTACATGCTTTTTAATTTCTGCAAACCCTGCTGAAACAAGGGGTGCCATTCACCCCCCGGGTTAGCGATAAACTCCACGTTTGGAGCTACTTGTTGTTTTTTTTTGGTCACGTTGCCGTGCTGTAATCATGAATGTAACTCAAAGCGGATTTTACAAGACCTCTTTGAGGTGATTAATCTTGATAGCGTCAAGTCAACCACAACTGAATTTTGGAATTTTAATAGTGGTGGCATGGTGCTTGGGGGCACAGCACCAGCCGGGTGAGTGTATGCTTACACTACATTTCTAGCACACCCACACAGTCTCGCACCCTGTGACACAGAACATTCACCAAGCTAAAGACTCCACTTCCCAATTAGGAAAATTCTGGATCCACTTTTTAAGATACTACATTATGAAATTGGTCTCACTCTCAAACCCTGTTTGAATTAACATCGCTAAACAGTGTTGGAGAGCCTTGGCAGTATGGTCATGTGATATAGGTATTTATGAGTGGAGGGGTTGAGGGGTGAACACCATAGTAGTACATGTGACATGTCACTTGTCTGGTTTTCTCCGGGCTATGTTACTGGAGGGCAAAATAAACCAGAACAAGCCAATACATCACTGAGAGCAAGGGCCAGATGGAACTAATGATTACTGATAATCTAGACTTCTTATTTTATGGTGATGACGCTTCCTTCTGACAAACAAAAAAAAAATCCAGTATCTATATTTAATCTGTTATGTTAAGTTACGCTACCTGCTGTTTTGAAATGCTTCAGGTTACCTTCAAAGTGCTCTGAAGGACTGCTGCATGTGTGAACTCAAATAACTGTGGTGTCGTTTTGATTGCCGTATCTGTGTTAGTAAACATTCGTTAACTTTTCCTCATCTCCTGTCAAAATGTCACCTCCCGTCCAACATTATATATCATTTTAGGAATTTCAGGGCCCTTGTTAAGTGCCGGGTCCCCTGAATCTGCCAGGGTATCCAAGCGCTGCCTCATATTCATCTGGATTGCAGATTACCAGCTTGTATTTGTCTCTTCACAGCTTATTAGGACATAACTCTGGAAGTCTGGTAGTGCAAATACGATCTAAATTAACTTAATCTAAATTAGGGTAATTACTAATTAGTTAAAAATCCATAAGTCAATATTATGGACCATTAACAATGTTGTTCGCTAGGAACCACAGAACCGTAAACTGCAGTACACCGACCTTGGACAATCCTGAAAGCACTTGCGCATAAGGTAGTGGTATCTCTTTTTGAACTACACGTACCACAAGCCATTGTGCCTGACACGGAAAGCGTTGCAACTTCCTAAACTTCCTAAACTTCACTCGCGCTGACAAGCCATACAGCCTTACAGCAGACGATCCAGGATGAACTACATTAACCATAAGTCACTGCGCCTGACTGCAGACGGACACGTCACCTTGAACTACCGTAACCACAAACCATTGCGCCCAGTGACATGTACCTCTATGACGAGCGTCACTTCTGGAACTACACTAACCACAAGGCACTTCTCTCGATCGCATACGTACCACTTCAGCTTAATTCCTCGAACTGAGCTCTGTTTCACTGCTGTCGCCAGAGAGTTGGAGGAGTTGTCGGGTCTGCGGCGCGCTCAGTCACTCATTTCGGGACTCGTCCCGTTATGAAGGTGCGCGGCGTTCCTACCGAGAGCTGTGCCGTCCTGTTGCAGTAAGTAATTCGGCGTTCCCCGCGGAGTTGGAGGGTATCGCTGGCTAGTAGGCGGCCCGGTGTCATGTGAGCGGCTGCGTGGAACCGGCGCATCCGACGCTGTCAGCCGGCGGCTCGGCCGGACCTTCGGACAGTCTGGTACCGTGAGCCTCGGGCGGGAGCACTGTCCGAGCGGCTTCCCGGTTGCCTGATTGGCGCTGGTGCGCAGGCCCTGGGTTCCCGGGCTCCGAGCAGGCTGTGTCAGTGACTGTAGCTCCGCGCAGCCCCGCCGTGGCCTGACGAGCCGGGGCCGCGCTCCTGTCAGAGAGCTGTCCCCGGCATGGAGCTGCCCAGTCCCGCCCGGCGTCGCACCCAGCTTGGAGTTTAAAGGGGCGGAGAAGGATGAACCTGCACCAGGTGCTCACGGGGGCTGTGAACCCGGGGGACAACTGCTTCGCCGTGGGGAACGTGAGCGACGAGCCCTTCACGGTAAGGAGCACGTGCCGGGACCCGCACCGGGACCGGGTCCTGCAGCCCGGCGCGTGGCGCCTGCCTGTGGCCTGCTTTCGCATCGTCGCCATACGCACGACACTAACGTCGCCTGCATTCAGGCTGACATGCATATTTCGAGCTATAAATCCGGGTGGATCTTTTTCATCTGTCACAGAATCCGACTCCCCCCCCCTTCCCGTTCTGGTCAATGCACTTTCACTTTGTCCGCATTTTTTGCCGAGATAAAACATTATTTGTTAGCAGATTTGCAGGTAACAACTAATGCATTCGGTGTCCTTCAGGTCTGTATTTGTAAGACCTTCTGGTCGGAGGGTGTTGTGTGGGAGAGAAAAGATGATGTAGCTTTGAAGTCTTAGGCTTTGAAGGCTGTTTTTTTTTCCCCCCAGATAGATATTTCAAGGTTACCATTTCATTCTGGGCTTGCTGTCAGTCATTTAACACAAGTGGAGGTCAGAGTGCGACGGAACCTGATTTCGCCGGCAAAACGCTATGGGGAAACTTGCTATTCGAAAGCTTGTAATTCCAGTCTGTCCAAGTTGCATCCCGCATGCATGGTGTGGTCAGTGTTGGCATTCCTGTCAGCTGAAATCTCCCTGTCCTGCCCGTAGGCTTATGCGTCTGGCTGTGACATCATCATCCTGGGCAGCAACTTCGAGCGCCTGCAGATCATCCCAGGGGCCAAGTATGGCAACGTGCAGGTGGGCTGTGTGGACAGCTCTCAGCAGGGCGGACTGGTAAGAAAAGTAGCCGTGAGGTCTTCACCTCGTCTCTGCCGCACTTGTTTGGTGCATAGCTAGCTGCTTAGTTACCTAGTCAATAGGGCTTATCACGTTTTGGTGTAGTTTATCAAGGAACATTTTGTTAGTCCTGGTTCTGCTTCATGCAAGCCATGTGAACAGGGGGCATCTACCTGCTGGAGATTTTGGCTGCGTCATCCAGGGAGAATTAAAGAATGTCCCGAGCCGTATTAAGCAATATTCTGGTTTGAAACTGAAACGTGGACGACTGCTTCGGTGGGTTGGGGAGGGGTGGTGTTACTTCAGTTCAACTTCAACACGTGAGCTTGAGATGTGCGACGTCTCTCTGGAAACGCAGCTCTGCGCGTCAGGGAAGCCACTTCAGATGATGTTACAGATGTGATGTTCAGCTCATTATCCGGTGAGGATCCAGGATGAAAACTGAGTATTTAAAATTAATGAGTTTTCGAGGCTTCAGCCTGGCTGTCTGGTGTGAGGAGCGTGGAGCTGTTGGTTTAAGGTCTTTAAGTCGGACCTGTGAAATTTAACGTGTGGTCTTGAAAGACAGACTTCAGTAAGCTTTGAAGATCTGCCCAGCAGGAGTAGCTTACGTAATGTTTCAAGTGTTCTGGTTCTGGCAGTTTTGGTGAACAGCACAGTGTGTTTTGTTAGTTAAGTCCAGTTTAAGCCAGCTGTTGACCAGGTGAAACGTTACATGACAAACCTTTTCTGGAGCAGTATTGGTACGAATGAGGAACAGCCTCCTGCTTTACTGGTTCAACAGAAAGGCTGTTTATTTATTTGCTCGGTTGTAATGAACGATTCGATTGTCTACGGATTTATTTCTGACAGCAAGTCGTGTTGCAGCGGGTTCTGAACCCCAGCTGTAGCCAGGGGTCCAGCAATGCAGGGCAGAGTTGAGGTTACCCAGCATGCATCATGTAGCGGAGGTGGCAGCTGAGGCAGTGTGTCGCAAGGAGCAAGTCACGTTAGCGAGCCTCCATCAGCAGCCTCCTTCCCGTTCACATGAGCCTGCGGCTGCGCTTGTGCCTGGCTGCTCACGGCACCCAGACGAGCGTGGCACTTTCTGGCAATTATGATCTCACCACATAGGTGCCGCATGACAGCGTCTTAACACAGTATGTGCAGGCGTGAAATTCTCCGGCGCTCTGCCTGCACACCGCGGAGCACTAACGCAGGAAGTTGTGCATGCACAGTCAGTAAGGGCCTTACTGCAGGCGGCTGCACCGTGGGGTGCCTGCTCTCACGTGTCAGAAATCTCCCCGACTAACCTCGGAGGCCCTGACATGCTTTCAGCCACCCGTGGGAGGGAGCATGGCCGCGGTCTGCCGCTGGGCTCTACAGCCCCGCCGATCAGTGGCGTTTCTGGGCTGCACCCTGAGGCCATCCCCCGTGATGCTTGTGCTTGCTGCTGATTGTAGGCAAAGCTAATTTTAGCAGCAGGTCATTGGGTAGGACGTTCTCTCTTTTCTCTTTCATCCGTGATCAAATTGTGTCATTTTACCGTGGAGCCAGTTAGTGGTGGATGCGGGCTGAGCAGACCGCCTCTCCTTTCATTGTCGGGATATATTAAGATTTCTATCTTGGTTCAGTGTAAGCTGTAAATCTGGGAGCCATCCTATGAGTGTCCTGCTACTCATCTAGAGCTGGTCCTTGTGTTATACTTCTGCTGCACCTTTATAACTTCAGTATTCTCATTAAAATGCCAGACAAATGAGTACGAGCGCCTATTACACATAGGGTTAAGTGGCTGAGCAACAGAATGGTAATGAGTTTATGGTTCACTGTGGTGCTGTGCGGCAAATGACAGCTGAAGGTGTGGCACTGTTGTTTCCCCTGTACCGACAGGTGGCAGCGTCCTACGGAAACACCGTGTGCATCTTTGAACCCACTCCTCTCCTGGACACAAAGGAAAAAGCAACAGTAGGTCTCTAGGAGCTGCCATGCGGTATCAAAGTGACACTGTGGCATTGACATTTTCCCGGTTGACCTTTCCATCAGGAGGATGGAGTTTCTTTCTCTAGCTTCTGTGTGCTTTTGTGTTCTGTAGAAGCGGAGTTACCAGTGGCAGAAGAGAGGGCAGATTGTTCTGAAGTCAGCGGCTATCAATCTCGCTTGGGATCCCACAGGTGGAACCCGGGAGCTTTTCCTCAGTGACCATGAGTCCGATGGGAGTCTGAACGAGATCAGGCCTTCATCACTCAATATCCTGCCCTTGTCTTTTTTTTATTTTATTTTTTTTAAACAAAGGATCCCAGCTTCTTACTGGGTCAGGTAGCCTCCAGCTATGGTCCAACGATCACCCCAACCGGGATCCCGGAGATGCAGAGGAGCCGTGGACATTTGGAAGCCGTCCGAGTGGCTGGAGATGCATCTGGCAGTGCAAGTAAACACCCATAAGTTACTCTTTTGGAAGGGTTTGAATAGCCTGAGGTGGGAGGTGTCTGGCGGTCTTTGGAGGGCATTCGTCTTAGGCTCTCCATCATGTTCATCCTCACAGCTCCGTGAGCTTGCTTGGTGCTTCCCCACCAACTCTTTGCTGTTACCTCATCTCCTTTCATAGGACCGCCTCCCCCATCCATCTGATGAAGTTCTCTCCTGGTGGGGAGTTCTTTGCTACAGCTGGCCAGGTAAGCACATTCAGGATCCCTCTCTGCTGTAGACCCTGTCATGGATGGTCTTGTGTGACACATGATTACCCACATGATTTTATGTGAGTGTATGTATGGCCTCTGCCTTACGGCTTCCATTGGATTGCTTAATCCTTACAATTTCTTCCTTCATTTTGTTGCTGTTCTAAGTCTGACATTCAGTATTTGGGTGTTTCTTCAGTCACAGTTTGTGTTACAGCTGACTGATCGTTGGACTAAGGCTTACAATCTGCCTGGTCGTTATCCTAAATGTCTTGAGGAACTCACAGCTATATAACTCTCTGACAACAGTTCAAAGTTGTAGGGTTTCGGCTATATAAATGTTATAAAAAGGCTAATTTGTAAGCTGGTTCTTTTTTCTTTGAGGTTTTATAAGTTATGGTCTGCTTGATATCAGTAAATGGGGTTTTGTGCAAAGTACTTCTGGACTTCCTTGTGTCTCATGCATGGCCCACTGAGCTTTCAGAACCAGTACCAACTTCCTCCTGGGTACAGTCTAGTACTGACTGTCTCCCAACCATCACAGCTGTGAGACTGATTTGCTCCAAGGTCATCGGTGTAGTGGGCAGGCCGGCATGCCAGCTCAGATGTCTGCATTCTCACTACAGTGGACTTCCTCTGGTTCTGTGCCCACAGGACGACTGCCTGGTGAAGGTGTGGTATAACACCAGCCGGTGGCAGTCCGGGGGGGCCACCCTCTTTACACCCCCAGAGCAGGCCTCTTATGGGGAGACGGACTTCTCCTTTGTCTATCTGGCCCACCCACGCTCCGTGACTGGTTTTTCCTGGAGGAAGACCAGCAAGTACATGCCAAGGTGAGAGGCGGGTTGGGTTCTAGCATGTGTTTATTCGTTTTATATGCTTCCGAACATTTTATAACTGTGCATCACGAGACCTGCACATTGCCTTTCTCCTCATAACTGCTTTCTTCAGTTATTGAATGTGGTGCTTATGGTGTTTGAAATAACTTCCAGGTTGTCCCGCTTCAGGATTGACTGCCGCAGCCTCGGATTTGTGCCGTTTATGGTGCTGTGAAAGCACCTCGTGTGTGTTTGTCCCCTCGGCCCGCACCGTCCCGGACCCGGGAGTGATGGTGCTGGGGGACGGTGTGTACCTGACTGACCTCGGGCTGCGCAGGTTTTCCAAAATACCTAATGTGTGGAGAGAAGTGATTAGAGATTTGCCTGTCCTGGTAAATCCCGAGAGGATTGGGAGTCTCTGGAGCTCTGCTGTCAGCTCTGGCTTTGAGCTGAAGCAGGATGTTGTAGCATCTACAGATTCCGGTTTGCCCCGTGTCATGCCAAAGGCCTGGCTAAATCACTGTGGTGTTGCACAGTGCATTACAGACAAGGTGTGACTCCCCCACATTTGCATGGCTTTGGGGCAGAAGAATGAATCCGATGCCTTCCAAGGTTGTCTGTAATGTCTTACAATATTTGGCAGACAGACTCACCCAAGCAGGAGATGTCTACTGTGTTCCGTTCCTTGGTCTGGTCTGTCTCTGGTGGTGGCTGATCCTCTCTGGTAACAGGTCTGTTTTTGCAGCTTTAACAGTCAGGAAACGTATTTTTGTTTTGGTTTAAGGTCGTCGCCTTGCTGTTTCGTACCTAAGCGTGTTACCCGTACCGCACTAAATGCACTTCCTGCTTAAGTCTAGCTTTTGTTTCCTGTGTGCGTCTCCCTGTGTACGACAGAAGCTCACACGTGGGTGGGGTGCTGCGTGTGACTCACGGTCCAGGTAGGAAACATTACAGAGGTGATTGTGAAGTCATTTAAGGTGCAGTCGGTGTGAAGCCAGTGTTTCCGTTTCGGAGCGTGCACGCGATCCCAAGGCTGAGGCTGCTAGGGCGAGCTCCTTATTGTTGCCATGGAAAAAATGCCAGGGGGGGTCGGGGGTGTAGTCGACCTCCCCCATGTAGCGTAGGCGGAAAATGCATGGAGCTTAGTGTTTTGGGTTATCTCAGTCTGGTTGCCGGGCAGAAGATCAGTTTGTGCGACGTTCGGGGGAGGCTGTCGATTGTGACCCTCAAAAAGTCTCACCTGAAATCCAGTCACTGCCTGTGGGTGTGGCTTATCAACAGTGTGCATAAGCCATTACTAATGATGTCAGTGTTTTGTTTAATCTTCCATAACCAATGAAGCTATTTAAAGAAAAATAAATAGATAATACTATATAATGTCCACTTTTCATTCAGGAACTACATTGTGCACCTCAGCTCCATTCTAGTACAAGAGAAGCATCAAAGACTGGACCCTGGGAATGGGAATAAGACAAAAGGGGCATTTAGTGGTGCTCTAAAGTCAAACTTTGCCTGCTGTGCCACCCAAAATCACAAGCATAGGTTGGAGGATGGAATGGATCTGGAATAGAGATATCAGCTGAAAAGAGTGATGGATAAATGGTGCGTTCCATTTGCCCTCGGAACTCGCATTTGAGTTGGATTCCGAGTTTTGAAACCGGAAGTGACAACATGCACGCTCCCGTTTCTCGGAGATCCGAGAAATATCTCGGAGCAGACCGGAGTATCCAGAGTTTCTGATTCAAGATGGCTGCTCAGTGCAACCTGTCATGTTTGACTTTTTTTAAGCACTTTAGTGCTGTTTGAGTCAGCTTTGTAAGCTGTTTACACCATACAGTGTTATTATAGTCGATAGATGTGTTGCTACGGTCATGTTATACGTGAAATACTGCATTATGTGTCGTTTATCTACTGGCAATGCTAAAGAATTGTTTGGTCCATGTTGCAAACAAATGACTAGTCAAACCATCGGTGCATTTGGAGCCGTTTGTACTCCGAAAGAACCAGCGCAAGAGCCGCTTTCTTGGAGGTTTTATATAGAATCTGAGTTCTAGCTTCTCTGGCAAATGGAACGCATCCGACTTGGTTTTCCCTCGGGTTTTTAGCGGTTGTGACGTATTCTCGGCAACTGAAACTCGGATCCCGAGGCAAATGGAACGCACCAGAAGTTGCATCCATTCGGTAGCCTTGGAGGCACTTCCTATGTAGGGTTAATGGATAAGGTAGAGTTCCTGCTGGAGGTCACACTGCTTGGAGAAACTTCCTGGGGCAGATGGTGGGATGTGTATACCCAACATCGGCTCAGTTAGGCAAGTGACGTTTTTCAGTCTCCTCCTCACCTGCTCCCAACAACTTCCAAGATGGCAGGATATCGGTTTCACCATATTTGGCCACATCACTATTCTTCTTCCAGTGATAGTTCTTTTTTGTTTTGGTTTTTCCTGTTCTGTCATGTTCATTAGGGGTCCAAGCACCAGTGCTTCTGGATTTGTTTTGTTTTGTTATTTTGTTTTCATTCTGGTTTTTCATCACCAACAACATGTTTTGCACAAGGGAACTCCTCCTCATGCTGGGATTGGACGCTGGCCCCAAACCAAGGGGTACCGCACCGCAGTTGGCTGTCAGGCACTAAGGCAAACCAAAGGTTATGGAGAGAAAGAGAGGGAGAAGAGGAGAAGAAGGAACGACTTCAAGCACTGCCTGCCGACTGTAATTATGAGAAACATGAGATTCTGGACAACAGGAGCCAAAGATGATATCGAGTGTTGCTGAATGTGCTTTACAAAAGAGGTACGCCAGATTCCAGCATAAGACGTGGGCTCTCAGCCCCTGCGTGCTGATTGGAGGAAAAGGAAAAGGGAGAACAGCGAAAGGAGATGGGATACTTGGCATTGCAGACATTAGTGAGATGACTGTGAAACTGCAGATCTACTGTCGGGACATTGATCCATTCATCAGCTTAATCACGGACCAAACCTCTCTCCAATATACTGTGTAAGACGGGATCTTGTACTAAGAAAATGTGAAGGATGCATACAGTTATATTGCGCTCCTTCTAACTTGGCCGGTCAGACCACAGTCTTGTCCACATGGTCACATCCGACGTAAGCTAGAGGATAACAGCATGAATCAGGTATGAAGGAAGACGAGGAAGATCAGTGGCTCTGGAGGTTAAGCCTGTTTTTTAAAAAGTATGCAACATGTCTAACTTGTCTCTAAAGACTGCTAAAGGTCCCCCTGGAAAACAACGTACCCAGGTCCCTGTGCCTGAGAGAGGATGCTCCTATACCCCTAATGAAGCACTGGACCAGTGAGAGGTTAATCCTCCTGTTAGGGGAGAAGTTGATACTCAAGTTATTGCAGGTTGATTATGCCATGGTTGCCCTGATCAGATTAACTTACTGGTGGTGAGCCTTGGGGAGACTAGGGAGCCGCCAACTGCTGTCACCATCCTAGTGATTTTGGTGTTTACACCAATGATTCAGTGACTCAAAAGCTTTGTCATTCTATAAGCACAAATACAATGACAGGCTAGACTAGCATTACATCAGAGAGGAAGTCCGCAAGAATGCGGGGAGTAGGCTGTTGTTCTTGTGTCTTGCCAGTCCGTCATAACAATTGTCATGTTCTTTATTGCTTTTTCCTGGAGGGTGTAATGTCGATGAATGTGGTTTGTAGGCTGAACATTCTTTTGAGGAAAGCTACCTGTGTCTGAGTCTGGACATTGTGAAATTGTGACACTGTGAAGCTGTGATGGAAGAAGGATGATTAGCTAATTGCTCTCTGGCCTGAATAATGAGGCCCATCCTGTCAAGCGAGAGCTCCTATAGTAGGGGCACCTTCTACCGCAGACTCGTCTCTCCGAGAAGCAGGACACAATCCTTCACCTGCTCCTTTTTACCTACTGCTATTTGATTGGCCAACATGTCCTTTCTCCTTGGCCCTATCCCACCCATTCGCAGAACACTGACTCATCTCTTTGGCTCATTATTGCCCTGTTCCTCCTGCACTAAACTCCCCTTCTATGTTTACAGGTGCAGCACCTGGGATAAATAATGATCTATTTAATCTTGTTGGTTCAAAAGCTCATCATGTGCTCATTGGTTCCTGCAGGGGCTCTGTGTGCAATGTGCTGCTCACATGCTGCAAGGACAGCGTGTGCCGCCTGTGGGCCGAGACCCTGCTGCCTGGTGACAATGGCTTGTCGCGGTACATGGGGGGTCACCGGGATAGCCTGGGGGGCGAGGCACTGCGGTCCACGGCCAACGTCTGTAAGACCTTCCCCAACGTTGGGATGCAGGGGAGGAGCTCTTTGGAGGTGAGGCTCCTCAAACTGTGTTGTAATTGTAACTGAATGGAACATGTCTACTGACAGTCACTGGCTGTCCTTACAGAAGGCAGGCTCACTACTGCTAATGGTCACTGGCTGTCCTTACAGAAGGCAGGCTCACTACTGCTAATGGTCACTGGCTGTCCTTACAGAAGGCAGGTTCACTACTGCTAATGGTCACTGGCTGTCCTTATACAGGTTTTGGGCAGAGTGCTATGTAAGAATAAAGACACAAGGGAGTGCAAATATTTGATTTTGTAGCATTTCTGGGTTTCTGGCAGCCTGGCAGTTACACCATCGCTGGTTGGGGTCCTATGAAGGTTATGCTATTGACCCTTAGTATCAATTCCCTCTGAAGTCCTCTGTTAAAGGATGAAAGCCTCCTTTTAGGGTAATGTAACACACTCCTAGACATGGTATTGAATGGATTAGAATGTACTGCACACAATGCTTCCATGCTGCCATCTGGGCTCACACTTCTTCCTAATCCTGCAAGTCATGCTTGATGTGTGTGTCATGTTTTGGACAGATCGGTGTCAGCAAATGACATTCCTGAGAATCAGCTTTTTCTCCAACTTGCACATGCACAAAGGACATAGCAGGCATAGAGGGCACAGCAGACAGAGAAATCAGCAAGCATAGAGGCTGCACAGCGCATACAGGACATAGTGGACATAGGACAGACGGGACACAGCTGGTGTAGAGGACACGGTGGGCATAGAGGACAGACAGGACACAGCTGGCATAAAGGATTCAATGGGTATTCAATTCAATTAAATTCAGTTTATTTTTATATAGCGCCCTTCACAACAGGGTTGTCCCAGGGCGCTTTACATGGG
>JAODKN010000041.1:6854405-6866959 GCA_026774425.1 Petrocephalus zakoni
CAGTTCTGTTCCCATCAGGTGGGCCAGCTCTATACACGCCAAATATACCCAACACACAGGCCAGTTCTGTTCCCATCGGGTGGGCCAGCTCTATACACGCCACATATACCCAACACACAGGCCAGTTCTGTTCCCATCGGGTGGGCCAGCTCTATACACGCCAAATATACCCAACACACAGGCCAGTTCTGTACCCATCAGGTGGGCCAGCTCTATACACGCCAAATATACCCAACACACAGGCCAGTTCTGTTCCCATCGGGTGGACCAGCTCTGTACACGCCACATGTACCAATACACTGGCAAGGTCTGAACATAGCCATAACACAGGCCAGGTCAGACTCTAGTCAGGGATGTACATGCCCATCACAGGAAAGTGTCAGAAGTGTTCCAAAATCCAATGAATAGAGACCTAAATACGCAGCATATGATTAGTGGAACTCTAATCTAAACTCTGATGGACTCCCACTCTCCCTCCCTCCAGGCATTGGAGCTCTCATTCGCCTACTGAGCTCAACTGGCGAGGAGATGCAATCAGGTCTGACGGTGCTGCTCTGCGAGGTTCTGACCGCGGTCTACCTCAGCCTCTTTGTACACGGTCTAGCCACCCACTCTAGCAACGAGCTCTTCCGCACTGTGGCCCACCCACTGAATGCCAAGCTGTGGGCAGCTGTGTTTGGTGGGGGCTCGCGCGTCCCTGTCATAGATCGGCCCAGTCCATCCAGGATGTCCTCAGGTGAGATGGCGCTGAGTGTTTCTGAAACATCTGCATCCTGTGTCTCAGTCCACAGCTGGAGCTGGGAGAGTAATGGTTCTAACTTGTCACATCACTGCTTACCATCCACTGCTCAACCGAAATTTTGTCTGTCCCAAATTTCAGGATGAAGGAATACCTGTTTTGGTTTTGATACCGCAGATGTTTCAGTAATTAACATACCAGCTGATGTTCTACTGGATTCCCGTTGACGTTACTGTCATATTCCACTCGGTTCAGTGTCGTCGATGGCCGATGATCCGGACCGGAAGCCCCGGCGCTTTCGGCTGCGGTCGTCTCAGAGTGCCTCTATCGAGAGTGCCCAGGGACCTCCCAGTCCTGTTGTGGAGCAGGAGGCCTCCATCTTCAAGGAGAACTTTGTTCCCCCTGAGCTGAGCATTTGGGACTACTTCATTGCCAAGGTATGGGCTCAGCTGTCCACCAGAGAATCAGTATGCAGGATAATCACCTTTCCCTTTGACTTTCACAAGGCTGAGATACAAGTCTTATTACATTCTGAGGTGTTGCACAGTTCATTGATACTCACAGGAGCAACAAAATCTCCTGTCCTGCTTTTTATAATCTTCATTTTCTTCTTCTGAAGCCGTTCCTCCCACCATCGGAGAGCAGGGTGGAGTACGATTCGGAGGAGAGCCAGGGCAGTGAGGACGAGAATGAGGATGAGGACCAGCATTTCCTTGACCCAGACACGGCTCTTCAAGAACATTCCAATGCAAACTCATACAGGTACCACGGAGCTCTGACAGTTCACCTCACACTGCGGTGAGGCTGACCGCATTTGGGTTCTCAGAGTAAGTTCATTGTAGGAATCGTACAAATAGGGGAAAAATGTAAATTTCTGGCCTTTTCAGACTGCATGAACAGATTTTTCCACTGGACAGCTAATGCAGCATAGTGACTTGTTTGTGTATTTTACAAGGCCTGTAAGTGATGGTTGTCTGTGTTTGTTTTAGTGTTACCATGAGCAATGGCGCCTGCGGTTGACTGTAATTATCCTTTTACTTCAGTTGGTGTCTCATGCGCTTGGCCATGGTCCAGTTGGTGTTGGTCAACCTGAAGTCCTTCTATCCCTTGGCAGGTCATGACCTCCAAGGTAATTATAGTAAGCGATCTGAAGATATAATTAAAAGTTATGCACTTAGTGAGTCAGTAAATGTATGCAGTTGATGAGAGTTACCACTGGGACTAGACACCTAAATGACCCAGAGCGGATTTTTCAGAGCTTATGGAGCTGATGGACTGGGTTGAGAAATATCCACCCCCTCCCATATTAAGGCAGGGCTTACGGTGTGCCCCTACAGATCTGCCAGTGGGCTCCCCCTTGTGCCACAATGTGTTGAAGACTCTTCAACGCTGGGAGCAACTACTGCAGAAGAGGTTGGAGGTTTTTGGTGGTCCTCCTCCACAGTACATCTCAACCCAGCCTCCGGATGACACGCATACAGGGGGGCCGGCCATTCTCCGCCATAAGGCCCTACTGGAGCCATCAAACACCCCCTTCAGGTGCTCGACGTGCTCCCAGTGGTGAAAGTGGTCATGTGACAATGGTTATCCATAAATTACTAACTTCTGATGCATAGATATACTACCACTGCTTAACTAAATCAACATATTGATGGTGTGTACACACAGGCTCATTTAAATCACAAACCTTTGTTAAACACATTCTGGTGTGTGCGTGCGTGTGTGTGTGTGGGGGGGGGGGGCAGATTGACAGGCATAACTAACTTTGAGTTAGTTGGTTCTGTTGAGTTCGCTGGTCTGCAGGGATGATAACTTCTCGTGATGACTGGCTGGTGGTTGTCATCGGCAGGTCGAGTCATCATTCTGCTCTTCCTGTGCGGAGGCTTTGGCAGTACCTGGTCAAGCAGGAGGCTGTGCAGGAAACCTTCATCCGAAACATCTTCACAAAGAAGAGGGAGCAGAACGAGGTATCGTTGGCCTGCTGAGTATTTTTGGAGTGTTTGAAGAAGGGTGGTTCCCAGGCTGTCCATAGCCCTGTCTTTGAGAATAATGCTGTTCCTCCTCGCATGGCTACACTACATGGTTTAATTTCAAAAAGTGTGATGCATGTAATTTTATGTGTAATTTATGTATTTTGGTAGCATGTTATCCACGTTCTGTGTGAAAAATATTGTAGTAAGTGTTCCAGTGGCTAGCCTCTCATGTTGGTAATATAGGAGTATGTGAGTTGGGGAGCCTTTCCAGCTAATGTGAAGCAGTGGATTGTTTGCAGTGAAGCACTGGAACATAAAAACACTGGAAACCGTTATAAGACGGCTGTTTCTCAACCCAGAAATGTAGACTGTCTTGGGGTCCCCAAGGACTGGGTTGAGAAACGGTGATTTAGAGTAAAACACTGGGTTATCGATAGTGAAACGCTAATATTTACAGATTAGCACTGGAACATTTACTGTGGTGTTTACTGACCATGACATAAAGAGTTAACCCTGACCATTTGTTAGATGAGTGTTGTGTAGTAACCTAGTAAATGTCACCGTGTTTGCAGTGCCATTGAGTCTTAGCGCTCTAAATGCTAACGGTGATTCTCTGCATTCCAGTCTCTTACTGACTTGCATGATTCTCACCCTGTTTCTGTCTGTCTTGTGGCCACGTGAATGTTTAAGTCCATTGAGGACCGCACTGACAGTAGCACACACTCTGTGGTGGAAGAGCGTTCCCACAACCAGGTACGCCCTTTCAGAAAGTTGCTCGGGTTAAAGGTCAGCCGCACGCCAAGGTGCCATCATAAGACCTCGCAGTTTTTCGTCACGTGACCAATCCTCTGAGACCTCTCATTGATTACGATTATGGCTTTTCACACTTATGAACCGAGAAGACCAAAATGCACATTGTGAAAGACCAAAAAACTGCCTGGTTTTATCAGGGAGAAACATACTTTGCTGTGGCCTACACTCGTGTTCACATGATGTTATTATTTCAATCAACACCTCATCATAACCTGTTTCAGGTTTAGATGACACTCATTCAGTTGAATGAGAGTAATTTGTTCGAAATGCTTGTTAGTATTCATAAAGGATGTACTCAGTAATTGAGGTTAGATGTTTTAAGAGTGGATTAGCAATCTTCAGAGGTCGGATCATCCAACAGTAATATGCCGAGTTCACATGTCACACTGAATTAGCAGAGAGAGGATCCATTCTGGCCAGAAGTCAGCTACCACATTAAAAGCAGCAGTTTGCATAGGTTCTTTGCATTCGGCAATCCCAGTAGTTACAATGTTCTTGGTTCTGAAGCATCCATAAATGCTTTATAGTATATTAGCCTTATCCTGCATGTCTTTGCCTGCAATCTTACACATACTGGGGGGTGCAGGGTGGGATGGTCTCGACTGCTCTATTATGTACTTCTCTGGGGTATTAGTCAGTTATAAATCAGTCGGGTATAAATCCGGCTAGGCGAGACCTAGTAGCCTGTTGTTGACTGAGCGCGTGTATGCTGTACAGATTGAGTCTGATTTGGGATATCCTGGTGGGAAGGCCCGGATCATTCACAAAGAGTCTGACATCATCACTGCCTTCGCCATCAACAAGGTATGGGACGAACTTTCCTCAAGGGCAGTAGCCGGAGGAATAGGAGTTACCTGTTGAGTTTGGGTTTGTGCCTCCACATAGGCTAACCGTAACTGCCTAGTGATTGCTTCGAGCCACGACATCCAGGAGCTGGATGTGTCCTCCATCCTGGCCACTCAGATACTGACCTGGGTGGACGACGACACTGAAAATAAAGGGTGAGTCCAGTGCATAATGAATATAAAGAAACCCAATAAAATGGTATAGCCCTATAAACTCTGATGACAAGTGTAGTCTGGGAAAGCTAATATGGAATAAGCGGAGGTGCTCAGGGAAGTGCTCTGGGATCTGTTTCAGGATATTTTTCTTTCTTGTTCCATTTACTTTAGTGGGGTTCTCTTCCTTCTCTCGTCAGGGGTGAGGACTTCCTGGTGATCCACGCCCGGGATGATTTTACTGCCCTTGGTACCACGCCGTACACCAACAGCAGCCCTGGAACCCCAATCAACATGCCCTGGCTAGGAAGCATGCAGACAGGCCGTGGTGCCTCTGTGGTAAGAAACCGAAGGCCGCCTGTCAGGGTTGGACCCAGAAGATGATGGGTTTTATGCAGAGTGGAGCAGGAAGCTGATTGGTTTTAGACTGAGTGGGGCCCGAAGCTGATTGGTCCAGTGGTGCTGTGACGGCATAATCTTAGGCAAACCAAAGTTGGGGCTCTACAGAATCACTGTGCTTTTCCTCCTCACTGCTCCTCCTTTGAATGCAGGGAGTCCTCGGGTTACGAGGTTCTCGACATACGACTAACTCCCATAAAAACTGTTTCAACTTATGCCGATAGATTTGTACTTACGGACTCCGTGGGCGAACTAGTTTGGTTGCACGCGGCAACTTTTACACTCATTCGTGGTGGAACGATTTCAGCGTATACCTTTCAAAAATAAAAAATGAGCCAATACAGCAGAGCAAAGGTGGTGTGATGAATAGTGATAAGAAATCCCACAATGCAATATTCCCTTAGAAGAGAATTTCAGTTAAATAAGATGCAAAGCAATGGAATGATGGTTTTGCTTATCATTATGTTCTGTTCTCTTCGTGACACTCACTGAAAAGCAATGCCTGTTATACATTGTATTTCCACATGGCACGGTTTCTGCCTGCTGCGCACTGTAAGACAATACGTCGCGTCGGTTGTTTTTCCGTGTATGCCGAACTCGTTTTTGCATTTCTAGGTGGCATGAATTCCACTCCATAAGTATTATTCTAGATTATGATTTTACAACCGTGTTAGGATAGGTAAGTGACTTAGGCTAGGGTGTGTTTCGACTTATACCAAAATTCGGGTTTCATTACTGTCGCAAGAACGGAACTGTGTCGTAAAACGAGGACTCTCAGTAGTTTGGTGGCTGTTTGAGCAGCACTGATTTTTGGTGGTACTCTTCTTCTCAACAGCTGATCAAAAGGAACATCAACAATGTCAGAAGGATGACCTCCCACCCCAACTTACCCTACTGTAAGTACTTGGGTTTACGCTTTCAGAAATGAACCCCCCTAAAATACATTACCGGAAGCCTTGAGGTCCTCCCTAACTTTGCCCGGCAGACCTCACGGGTGCCCAGGATGGCAGCGTACGCATGTTTGAGTGGGGACACTCCCAGCAGATCATTTGCTACAGGAGCCCTGGCAACTCCAGGGTCACCCGAGTCCGCTTCAATCACCAAGGCAACAAAGTAAGTGTTGGGTGGAAGGGTGTATCACACGTGTTTTCTAAAAAGAGATGCACCCTTATTGATATTTTGAGTCTGCAAGTCATCTGACGTGGCCCTTAACATGACTGTGTTTCCTATGATGCAGTTTGGCATAGTGGATGCAGATGGGGGCCTGAGTCTCTGGCAAACCAACATGACGGGAAATGCGCCCAAGCCATACCTGGTAAGCAGATGCTCCGCCTCTTTTTCCTCATGCTCTCTGGCGCCCTCTCCAGGCCACACCTCACTGGCAACTCCATGTTCTGACAGACCCTACACTGCCACAACAAGACGGCGCACGATTTTGTGTTTGTGGGGTCGTCATCCCTCATCGCCACTGCTGGGCTGTCCACAGACAACAAGTAGGGTCGGGGTTAGGCCCCACGCCACCTGGCTGTGCCCACATTGTTTGGTTGATGTGTTAGCAGCACCAAAACCTCCTCTGGTGTTTCCACAGAAACGTGTGCTTATGGGATACTTTGGTCGCCCCGGCGAACAGCCAGGTCCATGGTGAGTCATACAGAACCTTAAAGGATCGTTGAACAGGCTCACCGAGATGGTGAACAGCACTGAGATGAGCTCTTCTCCTGTCCCCCAGCTTTCAACTGCCACGACACGGGGGCCACCGTGCTCTCTCTGGCCCCCCGGCAGCAGCTGCTGATTTCAGGGGGCCGTAAGGGCTGGATCAGTGTGCTGGACATGAATCTCCGTACCCAGCGGCAGACCTTCCAGGCCCACGACTCAGCTGTAAAGGCACTGGCCGTCGACCCAACGGAGACCTGCTTCATCAGCGGCTCCTCTGAGGGCAACATCAAGGTGAGTTGTGGTGGAACCAGGCATTCCTCTGACATCGCCACTGTGAAGTCCTGGCATGTCATGCTTTAGCAGTGGTTGCTAACGGCCTTCTAACCGTCCTACTTCAGGTGTGGAGCCTATCTGACCAGGGACTGCTCCACGTCTTCCCCAACGAGCACGCGCGACAGTCGCTCTTCCGCAACCTGGGCACTGGGGTCATGCAGCTGGAGGTGGGCCCCACCAACCATGTCTTCTCTTGCGGCGCCGATGGCACCATGAAGATGCGCATACTACCCGACCGATTTGGCGTCAGCAATGGCATTCCGCGGGGCGACGTGCGCTTTGTCCTGTAGCCCTCTAGGGGGCGCCTGATTTGATCAGTGATATACTCAGCCTCGCTCCACAAGTGGGAACCCCCCCCCCCGAAATGTAGAGTACTTGGATACTTTTGGGAACATATTTTCACTTCACTCTTATAGAGCCCATAGCCACAGTCCCAGTGATCACTGATACTCATGCAAGTGTGCTTTTCCTAAAGGGGGGTGTAACTGTCGCAGGTGGGCTTTTCAGCCTCAGTGACGGCATTTAATAGGTTCATTGTGACCCCTGGAGACAAGACTCCCTGCTGTTTTTCATGGTGTGAAGATGAAGCATTTGTGCCTACTGTAAATAAGTAAACCGACCATTAGGACAGAAGAAACGCCTCACTGGTTGTTCATGTAGAGGCACCATATACATTTAAAAGTGTGTGGAATAGCAGTGATATTTATGAACTGTGTTATCCGTGTAGGAGTCGGTCTAGTCAGCATGCTTTAGGTCCACCTGCCCATCCCGTTATGAAATTCCATGGGAAAATCCAGCCACGCTTAGGGTTTGAGATTCTGGGTTTCATTTTATGAGCATTAACCATGTTGAGGTTGGCTAGCTGCTCGCTTTGCCGAGGGATCCGACGGACGGCCTTGCTTACTACAGTGCCATTTTGTAAGGTGGCGAAAGAAGGAGTCACTGCAAGAAACTAATCAAAGCAAACGATTGTTTAATTTCCAGTGCTTTTAGACCTCAAGCTGAGAAGGAGAGGGGAGTCATTTTTATAATGGACATGGAAACACTGTAAATCAAAATGTATTATAAGGAAAGTAATATTATAATAAATTGCTTTGACGTAACAATCACGACAGTGTTTTGTGCGCCACGGGTGGGTGCTAAGCCATATTCCACTCCCCTCAAATGCTTCACATTACTATAAGTTTATTTGAAAATATTACATGTTAAATGTACAGTTCTGATATACAATTTACAGTTTTAGACAAATAAGTAAAATTTCAAGTTGGACAACAGTTTGAAGTCTGAACACAAACCTGATTAGATTTGATTAGTATTCATCTTTAGATAGAAGCAGACTCTAACAGGGTTTGAAACGTCACCAAGGAGTGGCAGCACGGCCGCTGCCGGAATAGGCCAAGGTCTTCCAGCTGCCGGACGGACTGCGCCGGCTGACCTGGATGCCAGCTTCACAGCTTGGCGTAGTCTTTGAGGATCGCCTCCAGCTTCTGGCTTAGCACGATGTTCCCACGCAGTTTGAGTTTCCCAGTGAAGAAGGCCTGTGAGGATGAAGACTAACAGCCATCACAATCACTGAAAAGGTGTTACCCGTCCAGTTCAGCCGGTCTGGTCTGGTCTCCTTGCTTCTATGCACAGCAGCTAGGCCCCATCTTGCTAACCTTCCTGCAACCATTCTGCTCGCCCTTTGGGGGGCTTCTGGCAGGTAGGGAAGCCCCTCCCTGAGGGGGGGTTTGTGAATCAGAATGGCTGTCCTGCCCACACAGGTCTCCAGGGGAGCCCTTGGTGTAGATCACAAACAGGAAGCATAGAGAGATGTGTACACATCAAAGAGCCCTAACTGTGTGACCCTGCCAGTCTCCATTTAAGAGGGACCCAGTACCTGCTGTGGGTTGACCTTGCCCTGTACTACGTCCATGAAGTCCTCGTCAGACAGGGTGAAGGTTACGTCCGGCTTGCCACTGTGTGGACCCTTCAGCAGGGAACCTGTGCCGCTCTTCAGATCGATAGCTGAGCACCAAAAGAAGGAGGCAGACAGCTGAAGGTGACGTATCCAATGGGCCAGTGGCACCCTCAAGCTCATTAGCCTGCTGGAGCAGTTAGTTAATCACCAAACACAGACTCTTGCCCCTAGCTTCTGTGTGTAATGACTGACTGACTAAATCACTTTGTCACTTCCAAAGCACCCTCCCACACACCATGCAGCATCCCATATGCATGATTTCTCCATGTTCCACTCAGCCGTACACTCTAGATGTATGAACTTACTCCAGCGAGCAGCGGTCTGTCCTCCCTGGGTGATCTCCCATTCGAACACGGCATTGACCTTCTTCACTAGTTCCGCCCCCATGTCCTTGATGCGACGCCCAATCTCTGCAAACACCAGGTCACTCTGGAGCTTCCCTGCCTATGGGTTTAATCAGACATGTACTCCAGCCAATTCTCCTCTTCCACAAGCTCAGAAGAGTTCTAAAAGAGTTCTAAAGCCCTCACCTCAGGCACCTTGTCCATCTTGACGTCAACCATGTCACGAAGATCCACGTATGCTCCCGATAGGACCACATCTCCAGTCTCCTTGACCTGAACGAATCATGCAAGATGGCAGATGAGTGTCCAGAGGAGAGCTGGGATGTGGAAGCCCTTGCTTCCTTCTCTGGGTGAGCACTGTTGGAGCTCTTCACCTTGCACTGCAGGTGGATCCGGCTCCCATTCTTCCACATCTCTGTCTGGATTGTCTGACCAGGCAGCACTGGCTTTACAAAACGTACCTATGGAAGCAAGACAAGGTCACATTCTCACATCTACTCCGATGTTATGGTACAGCTCACGGCCTCATCATTTGAAACTCTTCTACCTTTGAAGGGTTGTAACGGAGAACCACCCCCGAGATGAGCATAAATCTCTATGGCAGGTATACCAGCTTTGATTATTGGTTGAAAACCAATACACACATTATGGCTAAATATATGCCGTTTGATGGATCTAGAGCCGATTTCTAGAATGACACGTTCTTACTGCCATTATAGGGTATTTTTGCCCTGGTATCTGTGATCCAGTAGGGGGTTACGGTGCAGTTAGAGGCTTCACCTTGATGGCCTTGAACTTGGACACATCGTTGCTGGCATACTGCTTCAGGACGTGGCGTGCAGCGAAGCCAAAGGTACATAGTCCATGAAGAATGGGAGCTTTGAAACCTGCACGGATAAGTTCTGGATCAGACGTCCCTTCCTTATGGAAATAACTCACTCTGCTAGATGTTTTAAATCGGGGAAAATCCCCATAGTCTTATTTTAACAAAGTCACACTGAATCGATCACTATGTTTCCATTTCTACTCAATAGAAGATGTAGAACCTGCATAAGGAGAGATACTGTGCCATTGCAGTCAGGGAGAGAAATGGCGCTTTTTCACTGGCATACAGGAACTGAACTGTAATGTACCGTGAGGATAGTCTAGTTATGCACAGTTCCAGCTCGATTCAGTTTTCCGCTGCAGAAGGGTCAGCTTGGTAAAGGCGTTGCCAGGTTTGGAGAGTGACATGAAACCGAAAAGACGCTTATTTATTAGTTTACACTGTACATCATGACTAATTTCCTAACTTCTGAGCACGTTGGTAAGAATCGCCACGCTGTTAGCATCAAATGCTGTGGATTTGCTGTGGATCAAATGCTAGCAGAATTTGCATTTGCTTGCGTAAATTTGCATTACAAATCCATTCCATTCTGCTGTTCGATAGCACTTAAGTAGGAGTTTGGAAATTTTGAAGTTCTGAGTTATCGGGAATGAATCAATACTTTGTGATACTACTAATAATCACTAATATGCAGAATATGCCCTTTTTCCTTCAGATAATCCATGCGCAGATCACCGGTATCTCTGCATTTTGACCAATCAGAAGGTGGTGACACACCCAGCTCAGTTTGGTCACGCTTTCTGCCCCGTGTACTCAGCACAGCTGCAGCTCGGGTACAGCTCGCATACTTTGCAATGAAAAAGCACCATTTTGGGGTATGGGTCAAATACCAAAAAAGTGTCAAAAGACAGACACTGACCTCCCATGGCTGCAAAGCTGGGATCTATGTGCAGGGGGTTCCAGTCCCCGCTCAGGCGGTACAGGGCAGCCTGGAACAGACAGAATTCCATCACAGCCAGGCTCTAGCCAGGACCATTAACGGGACAGTCAGAACATCAGCTCCAGCTCACTAAAACTGTACTTTAAGGAAAGGACAAAACTGGAGCACGAGGCAAAACTGAAATCAATGATGCATTCAGCTCCTGTCCTATGGGAGGCACTTAACGAACAATTAAAAGTAAACAATGAGTCTGACTCTGCAGACATGGATTCACAGAGGTATGACCAAAAAAAAAAAAACCCAGTTTTATTTCAGACAATTCCCAAGGAAAGAAGAGCGCACATGATGACCCCACCTTTAAACTCCACGCACTGCTACACAAGCAGCAGAACAGAGCGTTCTGTCTCACCATCATCGGACGGGAGGTTATTGTTACCGATTCACCGGCGAGTTGTGTGCGCGTTTCAGCCATTGATATCAGCACCGCTGAGTGTCTCACGGCCGCAGATCTTACAGATCCACTCCAATCTTAACGGGAGATCATTGTAACTCGTACACGCGTTTGTCTCGCCTCGATATGGAGAAGCGGAGTACCCGACAAAAGAACACTGCAGAACGACCCGAACGGAACTGGCTGGAAGAGTACCTGGTCCCTGGAGGTCACATCAGTCAGCACTGCATCTGGGGCTCTGTTTGGGGGGGGCACAGTCTCCTGTGGATGCGGAGAGGGCTGGGGTGAGTGGGAACACCAGCATCAGCAGGGCCATGCATCTGTGAGCGTGCGCGTGTGTGTGTGTGTGTGTGTGTGTGTGTGTGTGTGTGTAGACACTGCTTTACCTTTGCCTTGCCTGAACTCCTCTTTCCCCCAAAGCCTCCCATTCCCATGATAAAGAGGCTGTACTGATTGAAACACACCAGCTCTTTACCGTGGTACGTATGAACTGCAGAGGGAGAGAGACAGAAGGCCCAGTGGAGGCATGAGAAGGTACAAGTCACCCTGACATCTGCAGACACGTTTAGGAGGCATCTGCCAAGTCACCATCGAGGAGGATGACCGCGCCGGAGCCCTTGTCCAACACGTCGGCCACGGTGGCCTGCGAGGTCAGCGTCCCTGTAAGTGCAGCGTAGTGGTAATGGGGCAGTCTGAATTCTGGGTAATGTCACAGACAGATGGGGGGAATGTGCGCACCGCGTACCTGAGGTGGGCAAGGGTCTGTAGAGCTCCAGGTACTGCTCTCCATGCAACAGCTGCCAGGGACAGAGACACATTCACATCAGGGGATGGAGAAGAGAGAACACCGTCTGAATAGCATAGGCGTTTCAGCAGTGACAGACAGGGGAGGGTTCAGGCTGCATGGCTGTGTGCAGATTGCGTGCTGCGAGTCACTCAATTTCAAGAATTAGTTTAGATTTATTTATGTAGCAGATTTTTTGAGAAAGCAGGGTCACATGGTCCCTGGAGCCATGGGGCCTGACTCAGGGGCCCAACGGTGACATCACTCTGCCAACCAGGGGATTTGAACCAGTGACCTTCATCATGAGCAGAGTCCTAACCTAACCGTGCTACACGCTG
>JAODKN010000041.1:6876340-6893901 GCA_026774425.1 Petrocephalus zakoni
TAAGAGACCTGTCTTTTTTCTCTTTTGAATAGTTAGCATTGCACTTTAATATGACAAAAGTATCTCTTATCCGATTACTCGATGGAATAATCGATAGAATACCCGATTACTAAAATAATCGATAGCTGCAGCCCTAATTCACTCAATGTTATTGAGGTTAGAAGTAGACCAAATGGCAGTTGTACCAGTAATACTAATATTGGTGATGCAGATGAAAAGCTAACTGTATCAAATGCAGGGCTAAGTGTTGAAGGCACAAGAAGAAGAAGTCCTTTATAGATTACAGGAAGCTAGATGAGCCTGAAGTTCCGATGAGAGCAAAACGAAGATTAGATATTAGTCTGCAAAACTTTAGCTGTGTAGGATCTAAGGCGGAAAGGGTGTCTGCAGCAGTTTTTAAATCCAAAAGAGTAATGCCTGAGGCAGGACATTTATTAAAATAGGTGAGCCATTGGGAAATAGCAAATTCAGTTGTAGATAGTTGCTGCATATTTACCAGGATTTATTAAGTAGAAGCATTTTCTTATGTAAAGACATTGACGGATGTTTCCAGACCACTTGCCAGGTCAGATCCAGCCCAAATAATTACAACAAAAATATGAACTTCTCCTTTTAGTTATAACCAAAAGATCTTTCATCAGTAAACTTAAGCAATTTATTTCCAAAGCATGTTTGTAGCTGTGTGTGTGTGTGTGTGTGTGTGTGTGTGTGTGTGTGTGTGTAGTCACAAAAAACTATACAAAATTGTCCCCCATCTCACTCGAGCTCCTAATTTCTAGAACTCCACACTTATTTCCTCCTTATGTAAATTATCAAGGGAGAGCCAGGAGGGGGAGACAAACATACAACAGCCTATGTACTAAAGATAATGCAAATACAATGGCAACTCCAAAACGGGATGCTTGGAAAAATCGTCCAGTATGTTAGGCATACAGTTCTAACAGTTAAATCATTAAGGTGTGCACTAATAGCAGCCATAGATTGTGCATTTCCAACAGGCAGCATCGGGCCACATTCCATGACAATCACTTTATTACATGAAATTACAACAATAAGTCAGTCCCATATTTTAGAGGGATGCACCAATGGTGTCAGATCAGAACAGACAGCACTGCGGGGGGAAGTGGCGGGAACAGAAAATAGCCACCGACTGCTTTTGGTCTCCTCCAACTAGGACTTCCTGCTCGTCCTTAAGCAGTTCAATGCTGAGTGTGAAGTGGCAGAGGTGAGAATTAGCACCTCTAAATCTGAGGCCATGGCACTGTCTCAATAAAGAGTATAATTGCTCCTTTCAGGTGAGGGGGTAAGAGCCCGACCTTAGTGAAGGAGTTTAAGTGCCTTGGAATCTTATTCATGAATGATGATAAGACAAATGGTGAGATTGACAGGCCGTGGCTCGTGGCTGCAGGCTTGCGAGCTCTGAAGAGCTCCATCCTGATGAAATGGAATGAAGTCCTCGGGTGAGGCTTGCACTTTAGTGGTCAGTCTTCCTCCCTACGGTCGTGAGCTCTGGCTGATGAACGAAAGAACGAGGTCATCGGCTGAGATGAAGTTTCTCCACGTGCTCACTCTCTATAACAATCCCCAGGGGAACTCGCATTTAATAAATCATAGCCAAGGGGCATTTAAAATATCTGATCGTTTGTTAATTACTTTAAAATAAGGGCTGAAAGACACACCCCAAACTGCATAGACACACTGGGCTTTTCTCTTTGACAGATTGGTCTCCAGGTTCCTTATGCTGACAGATTTTGGGATGCCAGCTTTAAAGGATGTGGATGAGATGGGCTAGCATCTGAGCTCTGAGATGAAATGGAGATGGCCAGGGATGAGATCATAGATCAAGCAGGGTAAGCCACTGGACATGGCAGGGATGCACCATGGATGGAATGCCAGTCCACCCAGGGCTGCCACGCTATATGCAATTCAGCCACCCCAAGTCACCCATTTCAATCAAACATTTGTAATCCCTGTCATCTTCTAAAGGTCTCAAACTCAAAGGAATCTACAAGCAGAGAGACTGAGAATGTGAACAGCAGCACGTGGCCCATGTCTGCATGCAAAACCAGGATGTTTGCAGCTCATCTTCACTTTCTATGCTCTTCTCAGGTGCATGAAGACGGTTCGCTTGATATTCCAATGTCATTTTAAACCCCGAGCCATAAGAATTCGATTTGGTTATGCTTATTAAGCACAGAATTGGATGTCCTTTTGAGGCCTGATTACTTCCATGGAGGCCCAGCATGAAACCTTTTTTATTTAAAAATGATACTAGTTTGACCACATCTACACTAGAATACAGAATTTCCACATATCAAACCTAGTGCTTCGTTTTACTTTAACTTCACTGCCTGCTATTACAATAAAGGATGGTAGACTGAACTGCCAGGAAAGGCCTGACTATCATCTCTGCATATGTGTAGCTGTTTAGTTTTATTTCTCAACCATATTACACATTGAATCTTGACTAAATATCACGCTAGTAGCAAAAAAGAACTGAACGTGTAATGATAAACCTTGAACACAATTCAGATTTTATCACGTTTACTTGAGATTTGTTCAAGTGTTTAACGGGCAAAACTTTAAATTAAGAGCTTTCATTAGCTTTTTAGAGTCACTGCCACTTGAAGTGATTTCTTAGATTATTATTGATGAGTTTATCCTTTTCATAATCAATGCAGGCGTCACTGTTCTGTCACTCGGGTTTCTCCGCGTACGTCCGTCGGCGTCCATCCACGGAGCGCGTCGTCATTCATACGGCGAGCGGCATCTGTCCTGCAGGCGTGACGGCCGCCATCGGGCGCTGGATGCGCTCCTTTCCGCAGTCGCGGCGCTCCTCGCTGACTCACGGACGCCGACAAGCCTGCTGCTCCGCACGGCGGTCTTCGCAGAGAATATGACACACATGCGGCGTGATTTATGGGAATCATGAAATACTATAAGACGAGAATCCGGCATCTTCGTGGCGCCTAGTAATTATAGTAGTGGAGAATGTCAGTGTTTTACAGTCCAGACTGTAACCCGCTCCAGCGCTGTCATTATCGTGCGGCAAAGGGACGGTGCAGCCCTCTCCCCCTGCGTTTGACTCTGATGCATTAGAGTTATAGATAGCGGTGATGTGAAGAAGCGGATTTATAAACAAGCGGGGAAAATGCGGGGGTTTTGCCCCGGAGATCTGCACATTGAGATCGTCATCGGAGCTTGGGGAGGCACGGAGGCGGCGCGCACAGGGATGCCCTCGCACCCCGCTCCGCGACTTGCGTGACGTTTCGTAAAAAAACAGAGGAAAAAAGAAAGAAAGAAAAAAAACATTAATGCTTATACGGACTGTGGCGCAGGCGTGCAGTCCGGTGCCGTGCTTGGCTACATCCATCTGCAATGTGTGCGAGCGCAGCAGACAGAGCCCCGGCCAGCATGCGCGTCCGTGCCCTCGCCATGGCAGCCTCGGCGCTGCGATCCGGTCGCTGAGCCTTTATCGAGCCGCATCGAAGCATGTCAGGCAGGGCGAACAGGGCTTCCGAAGGAGCAGTCTCCAAAGTTAAAGTCAAACGGCAGATCAAGACCATCGTGGAGGATCTAGAGACCATCCTGGGGGACTTAAAGGATGTGGCAAAAGAAATTAAGGAGGTTAGTGCGGCGACACTGTTACGTTTGTTTCCCCCTTTAGTTTGCGGCCGGATGTAACTAAATAAGCTGAGAGGTGGTTTAATGCATTCCAATAGGATGCTCGTTGTTATATTCCCCCTTTGCTCTTTTTATAGCCAACGCGAAGAGTTTTTAGAAACCTACAGTACAGAAAACTACTATTTTCCATTTCACCTATTAGAAAGCGGGTTAAGGGTAATATACGGGGCACAGTTGTTGTGCATGCTTTATGTATTTGGAAGCACACATTTAGCTCACGGATTTATTTATTCGGACAAAAAAATTCAATATCTGGCCATGCTGCATGGTGCGCTGAGAGTGGAGCTAAATCGTCACTAGTCACATGCTTTTCCGCTCGTTTGCTAGCGACAGACTTAGCCATCTGCCATCGTATTTTTTTAACCTTAACTTGTAATTAAACGGGAAGTTGCTTATCCTTAGTTAATGAATGTGAACGATGGATTTGCGGTGTTGAGTGCTGAAATGCGCGTCCCCGCGTTGCCGGGAGCGTGCAGCGCCGGGCCTCCATTCCGTCCGTCATAGCAATGTGAATGAGCCTCCTTCCCTGACACTTATACATAACAACAATTTCATTCATTTCCAAGTGAAAAACAATGCAGGGCATCAACTCAAATGCTTCTGTTTTGTTTCTGAAAAAGTCATTTGAAGACATCGAAGAGCTTTATAATAACTTAATTAAAAAGAGTAGGTTTGAATCTTACATCCAGACATCATTTAGGTTAATAACGTCTGTGCTCAGAGGTCCAACTACTTATTTTTGAGAATTAGCAGTTTTTAGAGAATTTACCCAGGTGTTTAAAAGTAGAACATGTCTGCAGAAATACCGGTACAGAGCTGCTAAGACAAATATACCGGACTGTTTTGCTGCAGGGTAATTTAAACTGTATTTGGTTCTGATGAGTCGTGGAAATGTGGCCGCTAACATTTGAATCATGTCATTATAATCTTTTCTTTTGGCACAGTTCTGTTTATCCCTTTCTAATCTGAGGAATATAATGTTCTCCTAAGGGCTCACTGTACACTTCTGTCCAGTCACACATCCATTTTCTCTGCATATCTATTTGAGGGACATAGTTGCTTCATGTATTGGAGGGACAGCTGGCTTGCTGAATGTAATGAGTGTGGTTCTTTGTCCTCATGAAGCCCGTGTGGACTGTGTGTTCTGATGTTGCTGGGTCACATGGCCTTGTGGAGAGCAGTGGTCACTTCCTGTACACACGTGCCCAAAATAGGCCACGTATTCTTTACGTACCGCCAGTAGTGAAACCGCCCTAGTGAAAGAGGCTAACTTGTGGGTGTGATCCAGCTGGAATTCCATCTGCGGAGTTCTGGAGGGGGGAGCAACGCTGGTTTTCTGAAGCATCGCCACTCAGGAGGATTACCACTAGCGGGCTGATTCCTCCACACGTGTGTCTGCTTTTTTTTGGGGGGGGGGGGCAGGCACAGGTAACCCTGCAGCTTTTTTATCGCACCCGTTCAGTATGATGCTCAGAAGTAGCTTACGGGAGCAACACTTCAGTCATGGCTTTCCTGAAATGCCGTCATACTGTCATTTGCCTGAGTCAGGGTCCGCCGTCCGCTGTAGGCTTGGACGTCCAGGTGACGGCCGCTCGTTCCGCATATAGTCAGCCCTGTCTCCCCCACACTTCAGCTGATGCTGAGCACCTTCGGTACGTGGTGCTATATTTGGTTATGACTGGTGGAAGGGTCAGCCTAAGATGAGCTTTAGTCAGGGCTTTGCTTGCCGAGCGGCGGCCTTGGAGTGGAGCCACGTCAGTCGGACGATGCCTCTGGGGCTGTTTTTGTACCAGAAATTGTGTTAATGGTCATTCTCCACTCCGGAGACTTTCAGTGGAGTGTTTCAGCTCTCATTCATGGTTGAAAAGACTTAGCAGTTTTAATAATTCACTGTTTTGTTGTTGTTGTTAAATTTATTTCAGTCCATGTTCTTCCTGACAGGCCCAAAAGGGAAACAGAAAAAGAATGGGAAGCATTATGGTGTGACTGACCGATTTCCGTGGCCCGCAGGTGGTGCAGGAGATCGACACCCTGACCTCGGACCTGCAGCTGGAGGAGGAGATGACGGACAGCTCCAAGACAGACACGCTCAACAGCAGCTCGAGCAGCACCACCACCACCAACACCACCATCTCTAGCGTAGACAAAGTCAAGCTGCGGCCCGGCGACCTCTGCCCCAGGCCTGCCTCCATCTACCCGGCTGTCCTGACGGTGCTGAAGAAGCCTCACCCCCCTCTGCCTCCAGCTCGCCTGACCTCCATGAAAGGGGAGGGCCACACCCAGGGCCAGCTATCAGGGATCTCGGGCAGAGCTGCGGCGACTCCCCTCCAAAACGGCATCTTCCCAGGGATACAGATAAACAGAGACTCGCAGTGTCGTGTGCCCAAAGTCACAGAGAAGAAGTCCGGCCCAGAGGCGGAGCTCACGCCCCTGCTTCGGCACGAGAAAAGCAGGTGCCCCCAGGTGACACGGGAGCGGGTTCGCTTTAGCGAGAAGGTCCAGTATCACGGCTACTGTCCGGACTGCGACCTTCAGTATGATGTCCAAAACGAAGACCTGTCTCTGGAGTGCGAACTGGCCGACACTCACCTGAGCCCCTCCCACATGTGCTCAGGCCAGACGCTGGAGAACGGGGGGCCCGGCGTCGCTCACGGCTACCCCCACACAAAGCCACCATACGTGCCTCATCCCACCAACCCCAAACCACAGAAGACCATCCTCCGGAAGACCACCACAACCACCGTTTAACGTCAGTGACCCCGCAGCAGAAATATTCCCATGCTGATAGATTCACTTTTTTTCATTTTTTCTCCAAGACAAGAGGTTGAAAGAAAGGAACATTAGTCATCGTCAGTATAAAAGAGCAAACGTGGGAGATTTGGTAAGTACCTGCTCGTGCTGGACGTCTCTGTCGATGAGTTTTTGTGAAATACAAAGGGCAAATCCACTCCTTTCAAAGCTGTCATCTGGTCATTTTTATATGCCGATTATAGGGAGCAGGAAGTGATCATTTCTAGATAGTTTGCACAAAGAGAAGTTGAACTGATTTTATTGGACCCAATCCAGTGTAGACAAATTGCAAGAATAATAAATGCAGAGGCTAAAATACAGTTGCAGATATAGATGTATGATGCATCAGTATATGATAATCAGATCTTGTGTGTTTATTGATTTTGCGTAAACCCGCAAAAGGGGAATCAGAGTCTTATCTAGTGCGATTCATCATAACCGGAGCTACATCTTAGAAAAATGTTCAAAAAAAAAGGAACAATGAAAATGGAAGGATGGTGTAGAGCAGGAATGTGAGGTGAAGATGGAGAAGACAGGGTTGAGGTAAAAGAAGGGGGTGGAGGAGATGAAGAGGGAGAGATGCAGAGCGAGTGTTGGGGCGACAGGAGATTCGGCGAGGCTAAGGGGGAGTTCCCTCTAGCGAGAAGGAGTTTAGTGATGCCGTTGTGATGCAGAATGCACATCCGAGAGCGCCGCCACCACGCTGCTCTGGCACCTAACCCCAAACTCCTGACATCCACTCAAGACAGACGCCGGCTGGGAGCTGTGGTCCTGACCAAAGTTAGCCCGAGCCTTACGCTCAAACGCCCTTCCTTGTGACGTATCAAACCAGAATGCAAAGCATTGTCCAGGGGCATTCCTTGAGGTTATGTGACACGTGAGTCTTTCACAACACGTAGCAAACAGAGCAGCATGCTGGGAAAAAATATGCCCCCAGAACCCATGACAGGACAGACCTCCTCTCAAGAGGAAAAAGCCGGCCCGGTCAGAAATAAATGAAAGCCAGCAGGGTGATAATCGTACGCACATAACAGCAAACAGAACCTCGCTAAAAATAGCTGGTGTACATCAGCGCTAACATTCCGCGTTCAGCTTCTCCTTCCGTCCCTCCCACGTGCAATTCATCTGCGTAGTGACACCTGCAGGCTCTTAGGGCAGGAACCCCATACACCTGGTGCCATCTGAGTTATCTGCGTGTGCTGAGAGGCGCACCTGTGTGTGTGTGTGTGTGTGTGTGTGTGTGCCTGCCTGTGAGTACAGGAACCGCCACATTCTTTAGATCATGGGAACCTTGCCTGGAGAGACAGCGGGAGTACCCTTGAGAACACAAGAGCATCTGAGTTGTGTTCAGGCAGCTCAGCGTAGGTAACACACCTGCACACTGTCACGCAGCTGCCTTGTGTGGTACATTTAACTTCCTGATTTAATTTCACTTCCTGATGTGCGCACTAACAAGCCAGAGTCACCATATACCTGCCAACCGTCCAGTATCGTTTCGTGACCAAAGGCCCTATTTGTTCTGGTTCTGATACATTTCACAGCCTAACAAAGTAGGTATCAGGTCAATGCACATAATAAGGGGCGATAAACAGACACCGAGTGCCACCGCAATCACATAATCAGTAAGAACGGTAATCAGCAAGCCGTCTCAAGTGTCACTTGCTGTGTGAGCTAAGAATGAACATTTGAATGCTCTGTTCGTATTTGAATCAATAGTGTAAATCATTTTTATTCAACGGAATGCCTGAGAATAGCTTCTGATGTTAGTCATCTGCTGTAATAGAGGGTTAGATGGCCAGCTTGCATGTTATTAACGGCACAGAGCGGGAGGTCGAGAAGCTGGATTCTGAGGAGCTGCTGATGCGTGTTCTTAAACACTGCAGTTCATTTGTATTCCGCACAGTCTGACGTGTTAGTGGTAAAACCACACAGTGAAGCATGTTCTGCCTTAAGAGTTTGGCTCTTTTTTTTCCACCAGGCTACTAACCTTGTTATAAATCTGGTTTACATGTGTAAGTTAGACTGTCTCCTTCAAGACACAAGCTGTAAAGTTAATGTGCTATAATCTGTTGACAGGCATTGTACTGCAGTGCATTGTGGGAAACCTGTTATTGAGGCGATACTGTACACTGCCAGTAATGCCAGGGGTGGGTTAAAATTTACTTCATTACTGATTCAGGTCCACTCTTTTTAGCCAATTTGTTTAATGCATTTCATATGTGTCCTAGGCATGTTGGAACCACACTGCTGTCCATCCATGGGAGTTTCCTCAGGGACTGAGAATGAGTCCTGTCTTTAACCACAGGTCAGTCATCGGTTGTTAGATGCACAGTATATAGTCACAAATTGAGGGATGGGGGAGTCACATTTGGTTACATTTTGCTAACTTGAATCTACCCATCTCTGCATTTCTGTACAATCAGCTGGGTTTGTAATGAGCTGAAAAGCTTCTATTGAGAGAAAAGTGGCGGTTGTCAGACAGGTAATCAGGCTGGATTCCGTAGTGTGCCGCGGTGGGGGGGCAGTGAGGGGCGGAAAGGGAACATCAGGGTGACTCGAGAACCCAGGAGGCCCACCAGAGTGGAGTGGTAGAAGCCAGCCCAGGTCCTCGTCTCTCTGGTAGTCGTCGTGTAGGACATCTCCTGTAGGACATCTCCTGTAGGACATCTCCTGCAGTAGCAGCCAATGCTAAAAGCCATGGGTATGATTCATAATCAGCCTGTTCTCACTGGCTGCCTGTACGGTTGTCCCACAAACATTAATCCTAGTTATAGTGCAAGAGGTCAGCACATCCCAGTTAACAGTGTTACCAAGCTCCACATGGGTCACAGCACCTGGAGAAGATCTAAGCCAACTAACAAAGTACCAAAACCCTGAGATGATAGAAGGTCAGTCAAGCCAGAAGTCCAATGACACTGAGAAATGCTCTTGACGACGTCTCTTAGAACAGGATGTTGAGATGCCATTGGCTGTTTTCATATCCCTGTTCTCTTCAGTTGAACAGCCATATTTGATGGGTTTCTGAAGACATTTATCTTAATATCTGTCACCAAATATCACCTGCACAAGTCCTCAATGTCTAGGACTTAATGTTGGGTTAATCTGTCCACCTAGTCATTTCCATAACCGCTTCCCCACGACAGAGCCACAGTGAGCCTGCAACCTACCCAGGCAGAGCAGGGTACTCAGCCACCTTGCTTCTTCGCTGGGTTCATTTTACTAGTTTATTCATCTTAATATGACTTCGGTTAAAAGCAATTGCAGTGATTTACCTGCAGTTAAGCTCTAAGTTCTCCAGTATTTACAGTCATACCAGCTGTGAAGCTCCTGCCTTCTGCCCAAGTAATGAAACACAATCAGTTCCACTATTATTTATGCCCATAGGTCTAATTTATTTTTCTTTCTTTTTGGGCTGTTAGCAGTTTAAAGAGAACTGAATATGTGGAACACCCTGCCATAGCGAACCCAGAACCACAGCGGAGAGCTGCTGAGGTAAATAGGAGTGGTGCATTGTGTCCTTATACAGTACTGTATGTCTCTCCACCCCAGACAAAAATCATCATCCTCAGTGAAAAACAACATCAAAGCACCTGCCAACCATACATTCAGAACCTTCTACACAACTGGCTATGTCACCAAATATGGATTCACTGTGTCCGTCAGTCTATCCATCCATCCATCCATCCATCCATCATCCATCCATCCATCCATCATCCATCCATCCATCCATCCATCCATCCATCCATCCATCTATCCATCTCTCTCTACCTGGTGAGGATAATGATAGACACTGAGCTGTAATCCTACTAAGTGGGGGTCTGTTATGTGCTGCCAGTTTCAGGCTCAGGCTCCTGCATGCCTTGGGACTTCTGGGCAGGTTTGACTCTGTCACACCTTCCTGTTGCCCATGGCTGACTGACCTCCAGGCTGCACAGGAAGGATCTCAGCAGTCTTCCTGTGCTACCCGTGACATGCTGCCCATGCCTGGGGAGGCAGTTAAAATGAGTCTCGCTGTGACGTCACCATTAGCAGCCCTCGAGTCCTAGGGGCTGCGCTCGAGTGAACATCCGTGTTTAATAAGATAAGATAGAGTTTTTCTGATCCCCAGGGCAGCCGCCTTACAAAAATAAACAAATCCACCACAGCATTCCCTCCCAAAGAAACAAGTAAATAATGAATGAATAAATAACCTGGAAGCATGTAGGACAGCAGGAGTGGTACATGCGAGGTGTAAATGCGGCTGAAAACATGGAAGGCCAGTATTTTAATGCAGGGGGAACAGGGCAATAATGAGTCAAAGAGACGAGTTAGTGTTCTGCGAATGGGTGGGTTAGGGCCAAGGAGAAAGGACATCAAATAGCAGTAGGTGAAAAGGAGCAGGTAAAGGATTGAGTCTGCGGTAGAAGGTGCCCCTACTGTAGGAGCTTGCGCTTGACAGGATGGGCCTCATTACTCAGACTGGAGTGCAGTTTGGACACTGTTCTTAATTAAGGACAGTCCAGCAATGAGAGGAGGAGGACGTTGGCGGAGAAAATGTTCAGTCAGCACTACAATGGGATCTGTTTGATCTCAGGAAAGTCCTGGTGTTTTTGTTAAGTGTGTATCTATTCTCTCACATCTTAATTAGACATCATTAAGCCATTTTGTTCTTTTTTGTTCTTTTAATTTATTATTAATTAGGAAATCTGCATTGTATGAACATGATTTAAATAAATAAATAAAAAAACAATTCCCAGAGCACATGAGAAAAGTAAAATGGTAAGATTGTGTTCGAATAACCATTTCGCCCCAAAACTGAGATATATTTACCTTACAGTACTGTTAAAATGAGCTCACAGAAGGATGCTGCATTCATTTAAAACATGTAAAGTATACCTGGCATATGTATATTGGTATATATAAATGGTACATGTGGTATAGAGATGGTACATGTAGTGGACAGATTGTAGTATAATATAGAGTATGAATAAGAAGTATAGTGTAGAGATGGTATATATGGTATGTGGAGATAGTATATGGTATGTATTATGTGTAAGTAACACATATGGTTTAAAGTGTTTCAAAAATGTGTGATTGTTTGTGTGTGTGGGGATTATGTATATATGTATATATTACATTGTGGGGACCAAATGTCCCCATAATGTGTTAAATACCTGTAATTTTGGGGACCATTTTTTTGCAATAAGAAGACCAAAAATGTCGAAAGTCTTGTTTTTCATTTGGTTACTTATGGTTGGGGAAGGGTAGGGATTGAGGTTGTCAGAGAGATTTGGGTTATGCCGAGAGGAATGAATGGATGGAATATATGGATTGTGTGTGTGCCCACACGTGTGTACAGGTGTGTGTGTGTGTGGGGGGGGGTTGCATAGATCATGTGTGGGGACCAAAATGTCCCTAGTGTGGTAAGACCTGAAACTTCCTTACTGTTGGGGACATTTTTTCAGGTCCCAATTTGGATAAGCTCAGTTTTATACAAATCTGTGACTGCAATCAATAGTTACTTATGGTTAAGGTTAGAGCTGGGTAGAGGTTAAGGGTGTCGTTATTGGGATTAGGGTTTTTCCCATAGAAATGGATGGATGGTCCTGAACTGAGTTTATGCAATGTGGAGAAGTTTGTGATTCTGGCTCAGTGATGCCACACAGCACCTTACATGTGGCCTTTGCTCTGGTTACATGCTCTGGAGGTGGGCATTTGGTATAGCAGCATTTATGAATAAATTTCACAAGTGGATAGATATTTCCGATTTAAAGTGCGTGAAGCCTTCAGATCTCTGAAAGTTGGAGGATGGAGTCACGTCCCCCATCTGGGGTGACGGCCCCCGTTGCTCCGGCTGCATCCGCATCAGTCTGGTCCCACTAAACCCTCCCATGCTCTCCCATGACGGCGGCAGGTGTGCCGCTAATGTGTTTTCCTTCCTGTCCCTGCAGGTCCTTCTGGTTCACAGTGAAAGTGCCATTTGCAGCCAGTCAGCTCAGCGCCCCGACACCGACTTAAGGCCTCTCTGGGGTGGGGTGGCCAGTGCACGATTCTCAGCCAAGGATGGCAGAGCCCAGGTCTCACAATCACGGCCCCATCCACAGCTGAAATATGATGAAGTTTGGACTGTGGAGTGTAAGATTCCACCCAGGATGAAGAGTGGGACGAGCCCACATGTACATCGGCTAACTGTGTTTAAAAGATGCCTTCTGTCAGGGCCCATGGCAGCCCGTTGAGGGAGCCCGCGTCTCGTGTGTTTGCTGAAATAACCGTGGAGAGCACTCAGACAAGCCCAACAAAAGATAAACCCAACATGAGGTCTCTTGTTCATTCTGGCTAACCTCCAATGCACTGAATGCTTCTTATCCTTTAGAATTCATAGGCCTATAAAGAGTCCTTTAGAATTTCCCATCTGATTTGCTTGGCCCAGGATCGCAGGTGAGATGCATCTGCCTGTGGATCCGCCACTCTGCTCAGAGCTTGGCTCCCGACTTCCTGTTCTGAAACTGTGATCAGGAAGTGTTCTTTTTTCCGAGGCGAGTCTCGTTAAGGGTTACGCCATCATGCCTGGCAGCCCCAATAACTTTAAGTGTGTCTGGCTGTCTTCACTGCCCCCAAGTGGAGAACGGTCTTTCCATCAGCAGAGTCCTGACTGGCCTCTCTAGGTAGCTCATGGTAGCTGTTTCGGGGTACCAAAACAGAGAGTTTGTGTCCTGTATCAGCTGCCAGACCCTTTGGCCACATGGACGGGTGTCCGTTACCCTGAGCGAGGCCCTGATCACGCCCGGTCAGGAGAGATAGGCCTGCTTGTGCACGATCCAGGAAGGCAGTGCTCCTGTTTTATCTGGAAGACCAGGGTTTAACATAATCGTTAATAAAGCGAGACCTCACTTCCTGGTTCTCTGGAAAAGAAAAATAAACGGCCAAAACAAACTGAACTGAAGACCCGCGCCTTGGTGGTAAAGCCCCGGTATATTCCGGCTGTGTGCGTGGTGCGCTCTGCCTTGTGATAGGCTTCCCTCACGTCTCTCTGCTGGCAGTGAGGGTTAAGTGCGGGTACAGCAGAAGCAGGCTGGATTAGGCAGACCCCCGTCCAGCGGCAACATCCCACCCCCAGCGCACACAGAATGTGCAGATTAAACCGCACAAGGTCCTTCCTGGCTTCCACTCCCGAGGCATGTCAGCTGTGATGTCACCATGGCAAGTGGCTAAATATCATTTAACTCCGAGCCGGTGAAGGAACCCCAAAGGGGATTGTGGCAGGACCGGGAGGTCCGATTCGGGATACAGAACGCAGTATAAATACAAATATAACCAAGAAATTGATCTTGAGTCTATACTCCACCAGAGAAGTGGTAACATGAGATGGTACTCTCAGCTGAATGTCACCGTCTGTCTGTGTCTGATACCCACTCATCCAGTACAGGGTGACACCATTCCCTATGATCCCCCCCTTTCAAATGAGTGTTGGATTGTGGGATATGAGATTCATGTTTGATAACTTCCATTAGAAACATACAGCTTTAAACACTTCTTAAAATAATTTGCATCAGATTTTATTTGTATATCTATATATCTATATATATATATATATATTTAGAGTGTTTTTATGAGATTTTAAAGTTTAAATGAGAAGTATTTTTGATATTTCACAGAATTTATCAAGAGAATCAGAGGGGTCTTTAAAAGATGGAAATCTTCAACATGTCCGAGCTGCTGATGGCGCTCAGGCTGATCCATGTTTAT
This sequence comes from Petrocephalus zakoni, assembly GCA_026774425.1. Classification (NCBI taxonomy): domain Eukaryota; kingdom Metazoa; phylum Chordata; class Actinopteri; order Osteoglossiformes; family Mormyridae; genus Petrocephalus; species Petrocephalus zakoni. Next base: position 6,890,540 of record JAODKN010000041.1, read on the forward strand.
ATGAGCATGGTTAAAAGACACGACTTTCACATAAAGATGTCATTAATTATTATGGAGGACGGGACCTGCACGGGAATGGAGATTCAACCAAATATGTGATACGAGGAAAGCTCTGCCAGGAAGAACCTGGGATGTAAAGTAAGACCCCATCAGTTCTCCACGTGGACTGCTGTTCCGGGCTCGATCCACCATGGTCACGGCTCTGTTGACATCCTGTCACATCAGCCCACATGGTGGCCACCTTCCTGCAGGCCACAGATGGTACCAGCCCACCATGAAGGAGCTTCAGCTGAAGATACCGACAGCAGGGATTGATGAACCTCACAAGAACTTAAAGGTTGCCAGCCACTTTGCACTCTGTAGTTTTTTTATTGGTGTACCGTCCCTTTAATATGTCAATACAGATGGATTTTCAGCCTGTGTGTAAAATGGTGATTCAAGTGTGTGTGACTCCTCTTAATGTTTCTCATCGTGGGTGTGTATGAAAGAGAGAGAGACAGAGAGAGTCTGTGTGCGGTGTGGTGTCTGAGGACCCGACTTTAAGGGCTTAAACATCCCTGTCTAACTTCAAAAGAGCCCTGGAACGCTCCTGCAGAAACTGCGCTTTGATCAGAAAGCCTTATGTTATAATAATGATCTGCAGGGAAATAGCAGAACATTTCAAATGTGCAGGACTTTCAAATATTTAACAGTGATGTAGGGCTTTACCCTGCGTGTCTGATCCACGAGTTTGCTGTTTAAATGAATACAGCCGTGTACTGCTAAAATCACAACTGTCAATATGCGTTTCTTAAATGAACACGGTCAACATGTGTGTTCCTTTAATGAACACTATCCACTCAGGTACATTAGGTTAAAAGCTGACCTTTGTTTCACAGCTGAGCTCTTAATCATATTAAAGATGCTTTTCCCAAAATTCATATTTCATAAAGTGGGACTTTGTGTATTATAAACTTCAGTCAACATGAAGATGCTGCTGGAAAAATGAATGATAATAAGCAAAGATTATAAAGCTTCACTTCATGTTACCTTCACATGTCCTCATTATCATCAGCCAAATTAATATGGAAGCTTGGTGTCTTCAGCCAAGCAGTGAATGTTTTCAGCTAGAAAACCTGACAGCCTTGCTGGGACTTATAGGGGCTACTGTAACATCTGTGCAGGACAGTCAGACCTGTCCATGTCGGAAAATCTGGGCCACATTACTCTTTATTACAGCTGTAGAGTGCGGAGGACCCCCCGGCCACTGGCCATTAAAGGGTCAGAATAGTAGCACAGCAGTGCCAGCACACGGCAGGATATAAAAGATGCTATAAATATTAGCTTATTAGCCTGGGGTGCAGCAATGGGTGGGCATGGATCTTCTGCCCACCCAATGTCATCCAACCCCCCCTGTAACCATTGCCACAACCCTTCCCCCCAATGCCACGACCCACCCGATTAACACTGGTGCTCCAGTGAACATCTTGGGCTTTTTTCTAATTATCCTCCCACTCCTGGATATATATATTTAAGATATACAGAAATACATCAAGTAAAAAAAAACATTTAAAAGCTCATGGTGATGATAGCTCAGAAACAGCTTGTGACGTCTTTGCAGTGTTTTTAATACTAATGTACAGGTTACACCCTATTCGCGCCTTGAAGGGGCTCCTGGAAAATACATGGAAATTTGTACGAGTGCTGAATGTAAGAGACTGACTGGCTGTGAGAGAAACATGCGAAAGAATCTCCCGGTGGAACAGCGTGCCTCTGACAGCTCCATCGCCACCTGCAGAAAACCAAGCCTGGCATTCCCTACCCGCCCTCTCACACCGAGTAGCACTTTTCCCGCTGAATCGCCAAAGTGCTACCATTTGGTGCAAAGCAATCTGCTGCTTCCGTCCTCTTACCTGGCGGAGCTGTCTCTTTCTGCAGGCTGATGTCGTTTTATATGTAAATGATGCATAAATAGCCAGTCACGGGTCTGGGCCGGTCTTTGGTAATAGTTACTTTGCATTCACATTGTATATCAGTAAGGCAATGGAAGATTTAGGCCGATACTTTGGGTTTTAGTGCTAATTGTGGAATTTTGTGTTATTTTTTTGTAAATGGTCACAGTAAATATATATTTGTATGGATATTTCCCTTTTTCACTGAAAAGCTACAAACTACAGCTACAAACAGTGAACTGCCCCCCCCCCCACATAGGATACAGACACCTAGAGCAGAGATAAGCAGGTTCATAGAGTTACACCCACCCTGTACCCCGTGCCCAGAGTGATGTATACCTTCGTACAACTGTGTTTACAAAAAAGTTCGATGTACACAATAAAATGCATATATAGTAAATGCAAGATGCCTGCACAATGTTTCTTGGAGAATTCTTAAAGAATTTAAGAAGCAGGTAAAAATAAACCTCCCATTAAGTGTATAAATTCTAACAGGTCACTTACCCATAAAGACACTGTGGGAGGGTTTGGCGATTTCCAATGAAATCAGACTCTTCTTCGTACTAACAGAGTTGCAAAAGCGATAATGTCTTTATGTCTTTCCCTTAGCATAGTATTTTTATAACTTTTACAGTTGATCTCGAAACGCCAGCAGCAATGTTGTCTCTTACCTGTAAGTTTATCATTTGACACCAGTCCTGGTAGCGAGGAGTTTACTTGCTCTCTCTTTACACTCTGTTCCTGCCTGGAAAGACTTTCCTGGATTAAGCAGCCTTTTAAAGTGGATAATGAATAATCCAAAGCCATTTATAACGTTCTTCTTTCTGGGCCATAACCAGTACTCCACCAGATAAATGAAACCCAGCTCTGTGAGTGACGTGACCCTGGCAGTGTCGCTATTTTGATGCAAAAAGAAGCAAAGGAACTTGCGGGCCATATAAAAGAAAAACATTAATTGTCATTGTTGACACAACAACATAATGTGTTATCTGCTTTTAACCCATGTGACAACATGACACACCAGGAGGCACTACCTTAGCAGTAGCAGTGAGGTCAAGGACTCAAACCAGCATTCTTTTGATTACATGGTTGTGTCCCAAACCACCTGCCTACCCAATAGAAAGTAGCCTCGTCTTATTCTTATTTAACCTCGTCTAAACGCTACTGTAGGCCAGTAGTTTGAGACCTCTGGTCTATTACAGTGTTTCCTAATCTTGTCTTTGGGGACCCACAGGCAGTGGGAAGCGAAAATTTGGACTGGTTAGCAGGGAGCTGGGAGGGAGCAAAAACATGGACCATCTGTGGGTCCCTGAGGACCGGGTTGGGAAAGCTATTGTAATATACACACAAGGTTAATTTATTAAACACATCACTGAATATAACTGGTAACAAACCCAAATGTGTTAAGCGCCAAGTTTGGGAAAGAGGGTG
>JAODKN010000041.1:6925992-6941720 GCA_026774425.1 Petrocephalus zakoni
GTTAGGCTGAGAGATCCCTGAAACTAGGCCATGGTGGCTCAGTAGGGGGCGCTGTGGCCCCACACCTCTGCTACGTCGAGTTGCATGTTCTACCCGCAGCATGTAGATTAGCTGGCATCTCTAAATTTCCCATGGTGCCCTGTGATGTACTGGCATCCTGTCCCCAGTCTCCAAGCCTCCATGTGACCCTGACCAGGACAAATGAAATGCAGCCGGATTAATCTCATGAAAACAGAAGATGTCATTCGTATTTGTCATTTGTGAGGAACTAAGGTGTGGCATTTATGTTTAATTGTGCTAATCAAGTAGGTAGAATGCTTGAAGCACAAACTGTAGACTGACTAACTCCCCACCCCCATACGTGCAGTGGGCTGATTTTATTACCCTCAGAGATATAGTTTTTAAAGCTCTTCCCCTTACTGTGATTGCAGGCAAACTTCAGAGAGAGTGACCCTCCAGAACCAGGTCCAGCAGTTGCTGGACTCGCCGCACCGCGAGGGCTCCCCGACCCGGTCCCCCAGGTGTGCCATTTTGGACTCTCACTCTATTCCTACTCCAATCTGAAGGGTCGATTGTATGCCTTCACTTTGGTCTCCCGTTTCTGAAACTTGAACATGACACTGATGATGTTATATGATCAAAGGCTGGGCCGCCTCTCCCTCTTCCCCCAGCTGGTTCATCCCGTCCATGGTGCCGTGGCCGGAGATGACTCTGACGGCGGAGGCGGCCGCCAACGGGGGCCAGTGCGTTCTGCGGCAGCGCGACGTCGACTCGGACATGGTGTTGCGGCAGCTCCTGGGGAAGGAGATCGCTGAGAAAGTGTGCAGCCAGGGGAGGCTGACGCTGGAGTTCCGTGAGCCGCGCAGACTGGGGGCGGGGCCGGGAGCAGGGGCGGGGCCAGGAGCAGGGGCGGGGCCAGCCGGCCGGCGGGAGCTCAAGCTGGCTCGGCTCAAGCAGCTGATGCAGCGCTCGCTCAGCGAGTCGGACTCGGACGCGTACCCGGCGGAGGAGCAGAAGCAGGGCGCGGCCACCGGGCGTGCCGAGAGGCCCCGCCAGCTGGCGCTTGCCGAGAACGACGACGCTGCCTTCCTGGCCAAACGGCACGGCTCTGTGGCCGAGCGCAAGCTCTCCTTCGCCCACGGCGCCTCCAAGTCCATGGACGGGTACAACCCCTCGCCCACCTCGGATGGCAGTGACCATGACCGTGAGCCCAAGCCGGAGACGCCGGGAGACGGGCACGACCACGCCGACGCGCAGAAGGCCACCAGCCCCAAGAGCGCTCTGAAGTCGCCGTCCTCGCGGAGGAAGCCCTCCCAGACCCCCAAACTCAGGGTGACGTTCGACGAGTCGCTGGCCCACAAGGGAGGACAGGACGTGGAAGCCAGGGGTGCGCATGAGAAAGGGGGCGGGGCCAGGACCGTGGGAGGGTCCGAGGCAGGGGAGGCGTGGAAGCGGCCGTTCGGGACCTTCCGCTCCATCATGGAGTCGCTCGGCGGGAATCAGAACAGCAACAACAGCAATGGGCAGGTCGCTGGCCAGGCGAAGCACCTGGCCTCGGGGTCGGCACAGGGCTCGCCCGGCAGGAAGACAGCGCCCGGCGCTAAAGCCAATCCCGCCGGCCTCTCCAAGGCCAAAAGCAAGAGCAGTGCCGTGTAGACAGTGCCTTCGCACACACCCTGCCCCCTGGCCTTGGACGCTGTTTCACAGGCAAGGTGTTTATCTAGTGCAGTGTATCTCTACCCACTCCTTGGGGACCCCCAGATGGTCCATATTTTAGCTACCATCCAGTTGACGACACACCTTTACTGGGTATTCAGTGTTGATTGTTTGGTTCAGGTGTGCTGGGAGCAGAAATGTGGACTCTCTGGGGGGGTCCCTGAGGACTGCGTTGGGAAACACTGTCCTAGTGAAAGGCTGCTGCATGCTTTGTTTTTTTTTTTTTCGTGAGGAACAGTGGCAGGTTTTCGGGGACAGCCTCTGCTGCCTCAACCCATCCCGGAGTGGCAGGGCAAGTCTGAGTGCACAGGGACCCCAGCGTCTGCTCTGTCGCTGACTGGAGACTCATGGACCAGGTGTTTATGGAGACGTTTCGGAAGTACCCCCCTGCATTATCTACTGTTAGCTTTTACCCAGATTTCAGTTATTTTGGGGATCACTAATTTCCTAGTGAAATATATATTTTTGGATTGTCTTGTATTTTATATTTACCTGTGGCCTCGTCAGTCTTCAGGCACTCAGTACCATCCTCTTTTTCCCAGGATGCACCAGGAAACCATTTCCTTTTATATCTTGGAGGTCTTCCAGCAAACTTTAGTGAGATACCAGCAGGCCTGTCTTATGCCACTCTTATTACCGGTTATAATGACTCTGTTGCTAAGTTATTTCCTTCACCTAATCATCGGCAGAAAGTGCGACAAGCTGCGAGATGCATGAATGCCGCGTGGCTCACGGCCAGCCGGCTTATTCGTCTCTCATTTGTTTATTTTCGTGCATGCGTGTTCTCGGGAAACCTCGCTGACAGTCAGGGGGTCACGTACCCTATGACAGTTTGTACATTTTTAGATGTTTTCTTTTCTAATCTTTTATAAAGGAACAATGCTAATCAATGTTTCGATTTATGAAGAATCCCAATAAACATGGTTGGGAAACTTAAACATTGCTGGTGCTGCGCCTCTGTCCACCGGAGCTTTTTGAAGGTGCTCAACTAACTTGTCAGACTTGATCAGGTACCTGTGCTAAAACCCAGTCTCACTGTGGACACTCCAAAGCAGAGGCTGGTAATTCAGGTGCAGAGAGTAAAAATCCAGACCAAGATTTTATTCCAACCAATCGGAGTATAAAGAGTCACATTTTCAGAGTACTCAACTGGTTGGTTGAAACAAAATCTTTGTCTGGACTTTTACTCTCCTGACCTGAGCTACCCGCCTCTGCATCAAAAGTTCCTGAAGACCCAAACACCTGCCTGACCCATGATCAGAGTGGGTTTGGATGACGTGTTGGACGATGCAAGGTGGCCCCACAAGGCCTTCAGTTGAATTTGGGATGCAGATGTCCGTACTGTGAAGCTGCATGCTTTTGTTTGCTCGCTGGGGAACCTTCTCTGGAGAACCATCTCTGGAGAACCATCTCTGGAGAACCATCTCTGGAGGCCCTAAAGGCACATCTGTGGATTCAGTGGGAACCATTAGCAAGCCTTGAAATTACAACTCGGGTAGTTCTGGAGCAGCTGCCAACAGAATTGAAAATGACATTTTTGAAGGAGCTGTTGACAAGGGAGGATAACTGCTGATATTTACGAATAAAAATAAGATTTTGAATTTTGTCCTCCACTGATGAGTGACTGCTGGAATCAGAAGTAAAAACAGGATATAATGGTGGTAGGTTCTTATAGCACAATGCATGAATAAAATATGAAAGTGAATAACTTCCTGAGGCACCATGCAGCAACATCAGTTTTACAGGTTTTTATGCGTTGTAAGTATGACATCACTAGGGTCCAAGACAATTACACCCGATTCACAATATCAGGGCAGACTGTAGTTTTTCCATACGGCCGGAAAGGAATGAAATCGTGCTTAGTGTGCCGCGTGTGGGGTTTTCCAAAAGAAACCGTGACATCATTGGAAGATGTGTCTCCGCAATTGAGTTGGAAAAGTCTTCAACTTTTTTACAGCAGCAAATCTGATATTTATATTAAAATCCAGTCCAAATTTTGTTTCTAATCTTAAGTTTTCCATCATCCACTGAGAGGTCAGACTGAGTTGGAAATGCTTTTTATCCACTCAGCAGAAAGGGGAAATACTGAATTATGTCATACATGTAAAAATGAAATAAACCTTATTTAGTGTGAAGCTGGCCTGCAGTTGGTGGAATCAGTCTTGTCTACGCAGGAAACCTGCATGTGATTTTTACCGGGAATCTGTTACCCCAGACTCGGCCCTATTAGTTCTGAGATGTATTTTTTAAGCGTGTTGATGGGGGTGTGCTTTCCTTTACCCGACAGAGACAGGGTACAGCAGTGAATCTGAAATCATTTCAGGAAAGTCTGGTTAAACGAGATGCACCTCAAAGGTAACTGCTACAGACGTCACGCTCTGTGTAAATCATTGATTTTTCTGGGGCTTTCCAGCACTTTGGTCAGTGTTATCATATAATGCCTTAGTTCACTGGGAGGCTTGTTCCGGAAATCTGAATCTCACCTCGGGGGCTCGACAATTTGGCTTTCACTCCCATTTAGAAGCTTGTTGATATACTGACAAATTAAGGGTGGGTTCTGAGCAGAGCTCTCTGGGACCGATATCACACAGGTGAACTGTTGTGTATGGTTACTGGTTAACCAAGGAAAGTACTAGAAGTGGTGAGATGTTCAGGCATAAAAGTACAACAAGGGTGGTGGGTGAAATGAAACAGAGTAACTATCTAATGTTTAAAGTTATTTATCCCTTTGCAGAACCCTGGTAGCCTTAACAACACTGGCCTGATTTCATATTAAGGGGAATTTCCTGAAGTTACAGCCCTAATATCTAACATTAAGAGCCATAAAGAGGCACTGATGCAGCGCAGATGCTTTGCTCTGTATCCCATGTGTACGATCTCTGCATGGTGGGCCATGGTGTTTATTGCTGGTCCCTTAATCTAGGCCATCATCCAGATCAAACCTGAGGGCTTGGATAGACACAGCCAAAGTTATGACATGACTTCTTCCATCAGAGGGGGTCGCTGTTAGGTTTTTATTCCACCTCAAGCCCTGTATCTTAGCATCTTAGATAGTGATCAAGCATTGTGCTAAATTTAGTAACAACCATCTGGCAGACTGCTTTGGTTTTACACAAATACACGCACACGCTGCTATGGAAAACCACCCAGATGCTGCCCATAAAGGGTTGTCCCTGAAAAGGAGAAGGACACTGTGAGAGAAGCCAAGAGGCCAACAATCAGTCTGACGGAGCTGCAGAGTTCAGTAGCTGACAGCGGAGTGAAGGTGCACCAAGTCAAACACATGATGAGCTCCTTGTAAGGCTGACCTGTGTGGGAGAAGCCGTTTCTCAAAAGGGACATTTGGATTGCGGCTCAGCGTAAAGACGGGGGTTTAGGAGCAAGCATGACAATTGAGAATGAAATCGGGCAGAATTAAATACCAAGGATGATGAATTTCCCAAACAAATAATGAATTTCCCTGTACACTGTGCGCCATACGGCTCTTAAATTAATTTCAGGAGCGGCGGAGGGGCGCCGTAAGCATGTGGCAGCGCTGCTTGTAGGAGCTGTTACTTTAGCGTTGAGTTAGAGCCATAAATTAGGGGCCGTTTAGCGGGCCGCCGGGGGGGGAGACGGGCGCCGCTCTAATTGGCGTTCGGCGCGGCTGCAGGGAGCGGACGCTAAAGCGCCCAGCGGCATGAAAATGGAGCAGACGAGCTCTCCATCTGACAAGGGGAGTCACGTATGGATTTTTGTGTCCATTGTTTTGGCTTATTTGTGTGCGCTTTACTCAGTCAATCAAATATAATTGACACCGCTGGGCTCTGCTGTTTGGCGGATGACAGCGCTTAATGCCAAAGAAAGGCTCTGCGAGGAAACTCCTCCCGCTGAAGGATGAGAAAAGGTTTCTGCCAAGCCCGTGACAAATATTTACCCCTTCAACCGTATTAATTTATGTAATGGGCAAGATGATGGATACTGATGAATACAACCTTTGGAAAAAAAATGCGGGACGTCGCTTTCATGCATCAGGTTTTTTAACTGCTGTGCATGCCTTAAGCATCCCCCCCCCCCAGTACTTGACGCACTGACGTTGCAATTACACCCGTAGCTTGTATATTTTTACATACATGTTCACCCATGTTTACTGCCTGTAATCATAAACTGTAGCTAAGCTGATATTTAAAGCAGATGTTTTTTTAAAAAAAACCTGCCATGTATCCATCTTCGGTAACACAGTAATTAATGTTTCTGCCCCGATTTTAAGGAGATTTTATTTTAGTTGTTATTTTTAAAGTAAGTTTAGTGAATTAATGCTTCCGTTTTGGGTCTGTACAGGCAGGGTAACAATGCGCCATCTGCCAGCAGAGGGAGCCATTGCTGTTCTGGAATTATAGCTCTTCAAGGAGCCTCTTACACAGTGCTCTTACACTGGCTTAACAGGCGTCCGTGCATTTACTGGGTGAATTACTGATAAAGAACAGAAGAAAACTGCATGATAGACATAAAATGTACAGCTTTATTACAGGCTCAAGTGGCCTCAGTGGTGGCCTAATGGTTGGGGAAGTGCACTCGTAATCTAAAGGTTGCTGGTTTGATTTCACGACCAGTGAAGCATTGCTCCCTGGGCACTGAATTAGCTGCCCACCTCTATGTCACATATGGGTTAAAAGCAGAGGACACATTACTGTGGTGTGTCAACAATGACCATTAATCACTTCTTAAAAGTTTTAATCAGAAGTTTATCCATTAATTTAAAATATGATGTGTTATTGCAGTGGTTAGCACACCTTTAACTCGTAACTTTTAAGCATTACAAATGATGGGTATGGTGAGATGAACAGGCCTTCCTCTTATCCGATTTCAGTCCACTAACCTGGTTGATCCCGGATCACCCAAATTCGATAGGTGGTTGTTGAGAATGGTGGATGGAAAATGGGTAACCCGTGGTGCCAGGGTTCCGTTTTCACTCAGTCAGACACTGAGGAGAATCTGAAAATCACGAAGGATGCCAACGCACAAAATATAATGGGGCTTTTAGAAAGGGGGGGGGAGGTAAAACTCAACGTGTTTAGGTTTACCCTCAAAAAATAAGTTCATGAGAATACTAACCAGGTTTTCATTAAAGCACTTGTGTTCATGGCTCAGATTTGGACCATCGTAATGAGCAGGTTTTCTCTGTGCGCCTGTTATTCATTCATATTTATTCATGTGGGCATTGCAATATGTAGCTGTGATCTTCAGACGCGTAATACAACAGTATTGAAAGCCCGGCTCAGCCGCAGGTCAAAGAATCAGATAGATGTACCCTAAACATTACTCTTACACTGAATAAAACCATGAAAGACAATAACGATTCAGGTCGCTTCATACTTTCATACACTGACATTAACGATTCATATGCATGCACACAAAACAGTCCCGTGTGTAGGAAATGATAATGATCCAGTGAAACCTCAGCAGTGCACATCCATAGTTTTCATAAATATGCATTTCATGCTGCGTTTCATATTTAAAAACCATCACGTTTTTGGAACGAATTCAGAGGAGATTGCAATTGCGAACAATCCTTGCATTTTACTTGGATTTGATTAGTATTTCGCATGGCAAGACAAGTTTATATCATGTAACACATTTAACATCCAATACTTTACATTGTTATTAAGATAGTAGATTTGGCACCAAGCCCGGGAACAGCATGCAGGCCTGAGAATAGTGCCCATGGTACCACATAGAAGGTTACGGTCTTTTCTTCTTGGCTTGAGTCTTCTCCATCGAGTGGTTAGCCATCATGGATCAACTATCTTTTTCTTGCTTCTCCACAAACTACACAACATCAGAAATCTTGGCTCTTTGTTTAGACTTATCTACAATGGTTTTAACCAACGACTCCATTGCCCATATTTATTACTTGTTTACTCATTCTTATATTGCACTGTCCTTGTCTTTGTTGCTTTTTGTCCTGTCCTCCAATGCACGCTATATGGACTATTGGGACACCTGGCTATTACACCCACAGGAACTTTTATGACATCCCATTCTAAATCCATCAATATGACGTTAGCATATTATATAACAGCTGCCACTCTTCTTGGAAGGCTTTCCACAAGGATTTGGGGTGTGTCTGTGGGAATTTTTGTTCATTCATCCAGAAGAGCATTTGTGAGGTCAGGCACTGATGTTGGACATAAAGGCCTGGCTCACAATCTCCATTTTAGTTCAATCCAAAGGTGTTCGATGGTGTCAGGGTCAGGGCTTTGTGAAGGCCAGTCAAGTTCTTCCACACCAACCTCACCCAACCATGTCTTCATGGGCCTTGCTTTGTGCACTGGGGCACAGTCATGCTGAAAGAAAGAGGACCTTCCCCAAACTGTCCCCACAAAGTTGGAGGCATGGCATTGCCCAAAATGTCTTGGTATGCTGAAGCATTAAGACTTCCCTGCACTGGGACTAAGGGGCCTACCCCCCCCCCCCCTTAAAACACCTCCATACCATTATCCCTCCTCCACCAAACTTTACCGTTTGCACAATGCATTCAGGCAGGTAACGTTCTCCTGGCATCTGCCAAACCCAGGCTCGTGCATCAGACTGCCAGAGTGAAGCGTGATCCGTCACACTTACTTACGTGTTACTTTACATGGTCTGCCACTTTGTGGATGAGTTTCTGTTGTTCTTAAACATTTCCACTTTGCAATAGTACCACTTACAGTTGACTGTGGAATATCTAGCAGGGAAGAAATGTCATGAACTGACCTACTGCAATCTGTGTGATCTCTGTTCTTATGTTATTCCGAGTTCATTGGTGCTTCAGCATGATCTCACTTCATCGCAGTTTCTCCTTCATCATGGACCGCCCATCTGAGTTTTACAAGCAGCTCTCACAATTCACTTTACTGAGTAATCATAAGCACTACTCCTACAAATAGTCATTTGCACCACTTATGATTTAAATGTGAAGTAATTGTGATGTTTAAGATTGTTCGGGCAGTCCTACTGCATTAGTACTTCAATTAAAATTGGGCCATTGAAATTTAAAAATGAATTCCTGAATCTACATTTTCAAGAATGCAGTTGGTGGACAAAGGAGGTCCTGTGTAAGAGGTAGATCCCAGTGGCTGATAACACACACCTGGCTGACTCCTCATCCTCACCACCGTCACTATAAGATCTTCATGACTGATCCACTTTCCTCTCTACAGCATTTTCACACACCAACTGTGGATGGATGTGCACACTTCGGGCAAACTTTCTAGCTTTCCAACCCATAAATTTTAAAATCAGAATGCACATCTCCCTTGAGAATACTGTTTGAAAGCTTTCAGTCTTCAGAAGCTTGAAGATAAATGCTGTTTCAGAATTGTCATAATTCATAGGTAATTATTTGGCAGGCTGAATTAGAGACTGTGCAGTACTGACATGTGCTGCTTGAAGACCTTTACAGTTGAAGACAGGGGAAGTGTTTCCATGCAGAGTTTGGCAGACAGACATTCAGGCAGATCTACAGAGAGACTGAACTGCAGGCAGACAGACAGGTAAAGGGATCTATAGACAGACAGAACTGCAGGTAGACAGACATGTAGACAGATCTATAGACAGGCACACTGACAGGTGGACCCGTTATAATACATAAGGTCGCTTTTGGCATGGTGGACCAGTGGGTGGTCCTGTGACCTCACATCTCCAGGGTTGGCTCTGTGTGTGTGTATTATTTGTATGTTCTGCCCATGTTATACAGGTTTCCTCTAGTTTTTGCACTGGTGAAATATCTGTATGCATAAAGATCTCATTATCTGACATGGTAGCTGTAAAGCTGCAAAGTGATTGTAAAATGGATAAGCTGAAACTAACCGACACAGAGTGGAGGCAGGGAAATGCTGGTGTAGCTAGTGAAGGATCCACACAGGCAGGGGGCTACGAGACGTCTGGCCTGGCCTGGGTTGAGCTAAGATGCCTCTGGACAGCAGATCCAGCCGTCTCGAACATGCCTTTGACGTTCCGTCTCATCAACACTGCTGTGTTTCCCCTGTCTGCAAAATTCAGTGTAAAAACAGGAAACTCAGCAGATTCCTGTCAAGCTACCTTTTTAAAAATGAATTCAACTTCTGAACTTTTGATTCTGTTTCCTGATGAAAAGCCAGTAATTATGTTGGTGCTCTTCGGTGCAGTTCGGGGATACCTTTGAAGCCGGCTGAAAGAGAGTAAATCTGCCTGAAAACATCCTGAGAATCCACTGGCCTTCCATCAGCTAGCGCTGGGATGATTTAACCCCTCCCCAGAAGACTTTCTCCCTGTCAGTCACGCCAACCCAGCAGCAGGACCACGGTTCTCGCTCACTAACATGGTGTCGGGCCGCTCGTGCTGAAAAACAGTGTCAGCGGAACTGCTTTGACAAGTACCGTGTCTGGGACGCCGCCCCTCAGCTGTCATTTTTTTCTTTTTTTAAATTTAGTGTTTTGAAAACCTGGCCCCAGCGTAAAACACACCTTCCAGCCGTCAGTCAGCCCGATGCTGTCAGTACAGTGTACTTTTCCTCACGCCCCCAGAACAGAACTTCGAGCAAAGCAGAGGCATGGACCGCGTTATGTGCACTACAAGGCGAACAAACCGAGCACCAAAGAAAACCCCTGAGACCTGCTCATATTAAACAAAAACAAAGGTCTTTCTTTGAAGGTTTGACTCCATATGGCTGAATTTTTAGTATTATTTTTCAGTGGCAATTCTAATAATCCACTAAATGTGGTTGCGCAATAGTTTGCGTGGTTGCTAAGTGATGTATCCTTTGTGGTGACAGCTTGTGAGTTTAAGAGTTTCATCACCAAACGTTCATCAGCAAATGGTTTTTTGGGCAGATTTCTGCAGATACAAGTTTTTGTCAATCGTTGTCAGTTCCGGAAAGTGTGATGCATCGAGCCCAACCTCAAACACACTACAAGGCTGATCCTTTTTGCTTTGGTACTGCTGGAAACATACCCTCCCCTGAGGATTACTGTTGTCTCTCAGGATTCATGAGGAACTCTCATGTCATTACAAAAGTCAGGAAGGTAAATTCTTTGGACTCACTGACCAGAATAATTTAAAATGGCAACTTTACCTGCCAGATAAATGTGGTGACCTCTGGATGTTTCGGAAGAATGAAACACATCATACATTTTTCTTCCCTGGGTGATAGTTAGGTTGTCCTGCTTCCACAGAAGGACATATTGAGAAAGAGAGAGAGAGAGAGAGATATGGGCTGGAGACAACTCCTTAAATTGCTCTTGAGAAATAGCAGAGCAGGACGGCCGAGTCGTAGTGGTGCCTTGGAGCACATTCCCCAGAGCACCCTGAGGATGTGAGAGTGTGTAGGAAAACTATTCCCCAGCACTTCCCCAATCCTGCGTGCTGTAGCTGTGAAAAGAGGGTTTACACCCTGTTAGCTGCTGTGATGTGTTTGTGGGGAAACCTGGCCAGGTGAGACAGGAGTGGACGGTGGGAGCCGTCTGCCGGTGACTAACAAGGCCTGGGATTGGCCTGTCAGCGAGAGCAGAGCTAATCAGGAAGGGCTATAGACAGCATCCTGTCGGGAGAATGAATCACCTCAGGAGGCTGACTGGCCAACAGTAGGTCTGGCAGGTCTGGACTGTCAGCCAATGGCCAATGGAGTCACAGCAGTGTGTTTTCAGCCTAAAGGTGCTGTTTGGCAGGTACCCCCCCCCATATGTTCAGTATGATAAATTGCTATGTATCACCAGTGCCATGTTCACACATTCACATCCTTATGTGTGCTGAGATGTCACCTGAAAAGAATTTGTCATAATGACGGCCGCACTACTAAAGTAAAATACGTGCAACATAAATAAATAAAAAATTGCTGCGTTGCATCCATGATAAATCTGTGTGAGCCATCTTTCCCAAAATTATAGAGCTTATTATATAGTGCTTTCCTTCCAATGTTTTCTTCAACACAAAAAAGTCGCAGGGTGATGATGTAAGCGCGCTCGGGCCAGGATCCTTAAAGTGCAATGTGAGCGCTGAGCAGCAAGGAGTAGGCAGGGCTATTATGCTCAGGCACAGTACAGGGCAACCGGGCCTAGTGTGAGTGCACCCGTGCAAACGGTCTTCTTGATTTTCTTGCATGGAGATCTAAAAGCTCACCCTGAAGCAATCATCTTCACACAACATCTCAAACGGAACACCAGGAGCTACAGTATAGCAACTCAAAGTCTGCCATAACATTTACCCAAAATTACTGAAAGACTCGCAAGAAAGATTGTAGAGAGATTATTTTCTCAAAATATGGTGCAGTATGGTACTTTTCAAGTTAAAATCCAAGTAAATATAAATACACCACCTTCTTACATGCTGGCATAATGCATGTGTAGATGTTAAAATGGTTTTCAGTCTTTTAATTAATGCTGCACTGTTTATGAAGGAAGTAATATACTAAGCTAAATCCGTAACATTATAGCAGAATGCTGAGAGCACAGAAATTCACTCAAACTAGAATCTGACTGGACCACCCAGAAGGACACTGATGCTCAGGAGCATCACAGACACAAGCAGAAGCCAGTGGATACTGAGCCAAATGGCGATTCCCACGTGAAAAAGTCATATATGAATCATATATGAAAGGGGCCATAATCAGGTATGCAAAGTAGTAATCACATAAGAACCACAAGGTTTTTTCTGTAATGGTTTCTACACCAGGCAGTAAACCCCAGCTAATAGACACAAGGGTTGGTCAACTGCAGGGTTACCTCCATATTTTCTCCTGTAAGCAACCAGCTACATCATCAGTAACATTATGAGGATTTGCAAAGAAGTACAATAATTTCACAGTAGGGTATAAAATAGCTCAAAATGTGTATATCAGGACGCTATACTGTACTTCACATACTTTGTGTATTTATATTGGTAGAAATATGTTTGCATATATAAAGTGGGATTTTGCAACTACACAGTATTAAATTTGTATAGGGATTTATGGGTATTCCGCAGAACATATAAGATCTGTTGTGGTAATGTTCTCCAACTGTTCTGAATGGAATAAGTAGAACCTTCAAAATAAGCTTTGCATACTAACCCAACCCAAGTTTATGGAAATTAATTCAATCAAACAAGCAAGTGGACATGATTTGTGTTATTACAGATGAGAAACTCAACAATAGTGAGATCTTTCAGCAAGTTTACAAGCCTTGGCCTTATGTGCAGTGGGTAGAGGCATCTTCTGGCTACTACCTCCTCCGAAGAAGGACCTACATGTTGTTTTGGGATATTTAAAGAATGGTAACAGAGGACATAGTGTCAGCTGGACGTGAAGCTGATCTCTGCCTTCCGCCCATAACAGTGTCCGTGTGTCTGGGGTTTCCAGATACCGAGCTACACTATAGGACCTGCATCTGAAGCGAGCTTCCCTGCCTGAGAATGTGCCTCCAGGTCAGCCCAGATCCCAGTGTGAGGATGTCAGCACAAAACCAGTCTGCTTCTGATTTAACCATTATAAGGGTCTCGGCATGGCTTTCGCTGGTGGCTGTGCTACAGTATAAATGCTTTTCTTCAGACCGTTTTCAGACAGTACGGGCGCCTCACATACCGCCCTGTTAGATACTGACTGGGTGGGGGAAATGCTTAACATATTTTTGCCATTAAAAATAAACTGCATTAGACCGGGGGAAATAGAGCAGAGCTCTCCGGGGACGGCAGGACTGCGCAGCTGCCTTGGCGCTCACGCCGGCGCTCCGGACGCACGGCTGCCGGTCCCCCCGCCCAGCACCCGCCCCGTCACAGGACCCGGTCCCCGGGCCGGATCACATGACAGCCCGGACCCTGCCTCGCTTCCCAGCCTGCCTTCCTGCAGGCTTGTTATTGCTGGAGTAAGATGGCGGCGGAGAGGGATCCTGCACCGGCGGGGAGCGCAGGGCACGCCGACCTCAGGGAGGCCGAGGACGGCGAGGAGCTCTTTGTCAGCACGGCGTCGACGCTGGAGGTGAGGCGGCGGAGCGGCGGCCGATCGCTGCGTGCGGCCGCCGATGCTCTTTGTCCGCCGGGCGCCGGTGTCGCCGCCGTTCCGGGGGCTCGTCCTGCAGCCGGTCCGGGAGCCGATTCCCCGGGCGCCGCTTCCCCGGGCGCTGCGCCGGCTGGCCGCAGGGAGAGGGGCGCATGTCTCCGTGCATCGGCTCCCGGGGAGGGGCGTGTGCGGACGGCGGATGGGGGGCTGTGTGCATGTCCTGCATGCGGGGCCAAGGTGCCTGCAGGGGGGTTCGGGCTTCGATCCCCTTTTTGGGGGGGGGCGGCTGGCTTCTGGCCCTTTAACGCGGCTCCGGGGTCTGCTGGAATGACGTCACACAAACGGGTTCCTCCATCAGACCTTCTCCGGGGTTTGTTTACTGTGGTCCCCGGCTGTCTGATGGAGAGATGCCCTCATCCACAAAGCTGCTCCGGTCCGGTCCGGTGCCCGCCCCTGAGTCCCCTATCTGCCGGCAGCGGGGGGCCCGGGGACTCCTCAGGCATTTCCAAGGCTTTCTGGGTTATACTCAGTCTGTGTACATGGGTACACTCGGAAATGTGAACAGACACCACCTTAATTCTCTCACCAGCAATGTAGAAGGTAATACAACGAGTTTCAGAATGTGACCTGGAGCCCTCTGACAGGGAGGACCTGGCCTCGCTTTTGGGCTTTCCGACCCCTTGGTTATAGTATCGGAGCGGTTTAAACTCCCACCATCTGGCAGAATTATTAACTCCTGACTGATCTATTATGGTGGCATATCAACTACATCGCCGGTGTTGTTCGACCGGTTAAACCACACAGACCTTCAGCTGCTGAAATGCAGATAACTTGGAACTGACAGCCTAACTTGCTTTATGGTGGGTCTGTGCCGGCCCAGGGTCAGTGCTGACTCCCTCGGGGCTTAAACGTTGTGACGTTTCTGTTCGGAGCCCGCTGAGGGTGCATTAAGGGTGTTTGGATTTCTCCCTACGGAGGAGCATTATTCTGGCTTAACTGCCTTTGAGTAGATAAGTTTGCATGTTGTTACAAACTTGAATGTCGTTGATCTGTTGTGCTCCTTGTGTGAAGGCTAGCACTGCTTATCTCTGTTTATCAATAGACACCTTAACAAAGAAGTTCCCGTTCATCTCCAGTTTATCTGGGCAGATCTGTGTAATTCTCACTGTAGGGTCGATAACGTAGCCACCGCCATGGCACTAATCCCGTGGTGACATCTTCAGGTGTCTGTTTCTTCTGCCCCCTTCCTGGTACGCTGCTCATGCTCTCCCCTTGTGAGGTCTTTACAGCCGGCTGTATATTCTCTAAAAGCCCGTGTCATGTGACCTGGACTGGCACTATACATTAACTGCCCTGCTCTTCCAGCTCACTAACTACAAGCTGAAATGAGGGAGAAAAAAAACAGGTAAAGTATTAAGTGTGCAACAGTCTGGAGTTTGCTAAGGTAACGCTCCCCTGTGCAGCTGATCTGATTTTTAAAAAATGGTCAACTGACTATGTGTCCATGGAGGGGAGATCTTTTGTAACATCTGTTAACACTGGCCCCTGTCTTTGTGACCTGATATAACCCCTGCTAGTACCCTTAAAATTTGATTCCTCCACTGCTGCTACCATATTTCACGTTGAAACCCCGGACTGACGTGTATTCTGTTTTTTTTTTTTTGTACTGCTGTGATGAGGGAGTATCTGGTATCAACTGGCAAGCAGAGTGCGGAGCCTCCTGACCCTCAGCTCGATGCAGAATGACTGTGCGGTTACGGGGCGGAGCTCTTTAAGACGCCTTTCCTTTCCAGTGTTGAATATTCTGTTTAGGAATGTGCTGAATGGTGACATTTCGTGGCCCGCCCCTCCCCTTCCTGTGGTAAAATGTTCTCATCAGCAATGCTACATCCCTTCCTTTGAGTATTTTTCTAATGGGACAGGCGAAGACGGTCATGTGTGCCGGGGGACCCGGAGTCTCAGCGGGCCGCCATGTGGACGGGCGGTTGGAGCTCTGTGTGGGCACCTTGATAGTGACACTCGGCCCTTCTGTCCTGATGTTTTC
>JAODKN010000041.1:6941820-6965736 GCA_026774425.1 Petrocephalus zakoni
CGCCATGTGGACGGGCGGTTGGAGCTCTGTGTGGGCACCTTGATAGTGACACTCGGCCCTTCTGTCCTGATGTTTTCCCCATGGAGCTCTTCAGCAAGCAGTTTTCTGCTGTCTGTTTCGGCCTGGTTTCCTGAAGTAAAATATTCTGAGCAAGAATAACTACAGTGTGAGGTAGTGAATGGGGGGGGGGTGATTAGGATGATATGCTTGCTAAGGAGACGACAAGACTGTGGTTTGCAGGGATAAATTCATAATGTTCCTGGCAGAAGTTTGATCCAGATGAAGGTTTTTGGATGCGGTTCAGACATTCATGCACAAACTCATGGTGATCGCTGTTTGAAGCTCCTCAAAGCCGTCCTTGATTATTCCAGTCATCCATTATTTTTCTGTGCCTGGACACCAACCCTGACCTCTTTCTGTATGTCTGGATCCTTTTTTGTTTTCTGGTGCAGGCCTGTTGGAGATAATAGTAATGTTTTCAGTACATCTTCTGAATGCTTATCTTCAAATAATTTTTAATATACTTTATATAGTATTTTTTGGCCTTGATTGTCACGCATCAGTACGTAAAGTGAGTCTGGGATCAGGATCAGGAACATTTGTGTCCATCTGCACTCAGTTCACATTTTGGAATACCATACATGGCTTTATATCGCTGATGGATAAGGTTTGGTGCCCCTCTGAGTTAGAGGTCAGGCGATCCCTTGCTCGAAGGGACGTTGTGGCTGGTAAATATTGTCGCCATCTGTCACACATTGTGTTGGACTTCAAGAGTCTGATGTTATGGTGTTAAGAATATGGGTATTGTGCACAGTTTCGGGATTCTAACATGACTGAAATTAAAGTGGTAATGTTAACAAAAACTGAAGCTCCATTGTTTCTCTTTCTGATCCCAGTCTAGCCCCTCCTCTCCTGAACCGGCTAGCCTCCCTGTTGAAGATGTTGGCCCAAGCTCCAATGGACCCAAGCCTGCGGAGATACTTCTCGATGATGACCAAGATGATCTGTTTGCTGGTAACCACCTTACCATCCTCTCATTGCCTGATTAACCCTTACTACAGCTATACCAGAGGCTTACTCCTTGGGTATTCCCAGTATACTGCTCGTCCCTCTTCAACCAGAACTTGGTTATTCGTATAAGACAGCAGTGCCCTTGGCCTAGTCTGCAACTATGACAGATCTTCATGCCGGCAGCTAATCAATGACCTGACACTCTGTGGGGGTAAGAACATCCTTGTCTTCAATTTTATTAAGATAAAGGAATTAAACCTGGACTTCAGGAGCTGAGGCCTCCAGCACAGCTCATTTACGTCAAAGGTTATGTGGCGAAGCCCATTCACTCAAGTTACAAACTTAAGCATTTCCGACCACTTCAGCTGGTCCACGATGGCCGCAACTGTGATCATACAAGCACAATGACCCCTGTACATCTTAAAATAGACCAACCAGGGGGCAGCGTCCTAACCGGAGGCATTACCGTATGTTTAGGGAATCCTCAAAGTTGGGGAAAGAAGAACCCCTACAGATAACCGAGAAAATGGCAGAACAGATAATCGGTGCCTGCTCCGTACCACGGGGTCTTGTTGGCCACTGCCAGAGCGCAACACAGCACATTATCAGAGATCCTTGCCGCGCTGTCAGAGATCCTTGCCGCACTGTCAGAGATCCTTGCCGCGCTATCAGAGATCCTTACCGCGCTGCCTTGTCGCCTGGAGCTACGGGCATATAAATTCCATGTCGCAGACCCCTAAGCCTCGCAGCGCACTGGTGCAGGTTCATCAACGGCCGCTTCCCCTCTGCAACAATAGCAAAGCTGGGCTAACAGAGCCTAAGTCAATACCCCTCTCAGCCATACCACTCTCTCTAACATACTTTGGGGAATCATACACTTAAAGTCAAGTTTTATTTACCATGTATGCAAGGTATACAGTGAAATTCAGCTCTATGAGCAGACTATACTGTGCATTAAAAATTGACTAGAAATAGCTTAAAAATTAAAGAAACATACACGTGCAAATGTGCATGTCATACATGTACATACAGTTAGGTACACTTGTATTGTACGTGCACATCTGTCCTGTGCTTTTCTTTGTAGTTTGCGTTGTGTGTCTCCTCTGTATAATGAACTGCCTGGCTATTCCCGTGTAGCTATACGAAGGGCCAATAAAAGATCTAGTTTTAGTATTAGAGCTACCCAAGATGTATCTGCATAATTGTTAAGGAACTTGGCCTGTGACTAAGAGGTTGCAGGTTCAAGTGCATCGGTTGTTTCTTGTTTTTGCTGCCTGATGTGGGGTAAAATGGATGCTGTATGACCCGCCCACAGAGGCCACAGAGGAAGTGTCCCTGGACAGTCCGGAGAGGGAGCCCATACTCTCTGATGGTCCATCTCCCGCCATTACTCCCGTGACTCCGACAGCTCTGATCGCGCCTCGGGTCGAGCCCAAGGTCATCACAGTCTCCGGCATGTTTGAGCAATCCCTCGATGAGGTATGCTAAAATGGGCAAGGAATGACACTGCAATGTGCAGACAACAGGAATGATCTAAACCTAGGGATATGTTTTTGTTGGCCAGGACATTAAACACCCATTGGCCGTTTTCTTAATTGGTCTCCATTACCAAAATAGCATCTGTCGTTTTGTAGTGCTGTTAAAATTCTCAAAGGCAAATCTCAGTTATGTATTGCACTATAAAATAACCACAGTGCACTGCAAGCTGTAGAGTACAGACAGTGTGACCTGCTGAAGTACATTAATACCATCATGCAGTGCGAATGTCACGTCTCCAGTCAGCTGACCATAATACAAAAGAAGCTTTTTTTAATACTTGAAATACTTGAATTCCATTTTAAACAATTTAGTAAGAATAAATAATCATACATTTTTTCATCCATATTTTTTTCTCCTTTATTCCATCTATTTTTTGCTATTTGCCAGTGACCTGTTGCTTGGATACCAGAATCTTGGAATGTAGTGACACTGTTGTTTTTGTTTCATTTACTAATTAACTTTAATAAAATTAAATACTGAATGTATATGCGAAAGATGTGTGCAGATGTGTTAAACACTGTGTGTCAGTGGACTTTTGTTATGAAACCAGTAGATTTTGCAGCATTTTTACAGAATTAAGCCAGCATCCCAGGACTGTGAGCACCTTATGGAGCATTGCAGTGCTGGGGAGTGTCATTTCGTGCAGCTTAGTGCTGAGTTACTGTGGGCTGTAGGGTTGGTGTGAGAGTAAAGCCTCTCTCGCTTTGACTTGGGATGGGGCAGAGGCAGGAAGATGTCCCGAATTAAAGCTTTATTCCACTGAATGGAGGCAGTGATTTGTGTCCCTGAGGCACGGTGACATTTGTGTTGCAGCTGGAAGAGGAGGCTGGTGGGGACTCCTTCGACATTCAGATCGCGGTCTCTGATCCGGAGAAAGTCGGTAAGCCTGTGTGTGCGCCCTCGGCGCGCCCTTTCCCCCAAACAGCGGTGTTCTCTGACCCTGTCCTTTCTGGGAACAGGCCGCGGTGGGAGGCCTGCTCTGTGCCGGGAAGTGTGAGGTACAGCGCGCCTGTTAGCCACTCGGCTTCATAGCTGAGTGCGGGTGGCTCCGTGTCGTGTGTGTGAGGGTGCTTTCCTTATAACACTGTACCACACGGACCCGCAGTGCCCCAGTGAGTAGCACTGTGCCCTTCCAACTCCCCCCCCCCTCCCAGTTCTGCAGTGTGACATGCAGTGTTAATCAGTGTGTTTAAATTGCCAAGTTTGCAGTTGATTGTCCAAGTGCGTGCAGTGCATTGTCCTCTTACTGGGAGAAGCTCCAGGTTCACTGTGATCCTGTACTGCAGTGTTTCTCATCACAGTCCACAAGGACCCACAGACGGTCCACATTTCAGCTCCGTCTGAGCTCCCAGCATATCTGAACTAAGCAATCAGGCATGCAGAATCCCCGGTATAGGTGTGTTCTGGGCAGGGTGGGAGCAATAATTTGGAATGTCTGGGGAGGTCCCTGACAACTGGGTTCAGAAACACTGCTGTGCTGAATAAGTGAGGATGGATGGATGGGGAATCTTGTTAGCCCTGACTTGCTTTGAATAGAGTTCACTGCATTCAGAATTGGCCGGCCTCATTAATATTATTAATATTATATTCTTGTCAATTATTTATTAAAAGAAAAAATGTTTTTAGCAAGACCTGCTCTTCAGATGAATGTTGTGCAGTCATACTGTCAGACTGAGCAGGGGAAGCGAATATCTGCCACACCACTGTCTTCTAGATGTTAACTAGCTTTTTACATTTATGGCTCTTTTATGACTTCTGTTTAACTGGTCATCTAGTGGGAATCATGTGGTAGGAATAGCAGTGGCAAGAACAGTCTTATAAAGTCCCATCTAGCCAATATCTGGAGAGCACTTTCAAATGAGGATTGCTGATGTCAGTGAAATTCAGCTAAGAGGCAGGTGTTCGGGGCTCAGAGTTCCTCTTCTCGACAGCCAGGCAATACCGTCATGTAGATTTCGTCCGAATCCTGGGTGCGATGGCGGGTGTGATTCTTTCCGGCAAACGCTTGCCGCAATAATGGGCGGTTCCGTCCCCCCTCCCATCCTTGCTGCGATTGTGTTAGTGGTGCATTTACTGGCCACGCAGGCACATGGTACTTTCCTGACGTTTACTCTGGAGTCCCGCTAAGACGACAAGTGAGACGTGCAGAGTATGGCAGTGCCGCGCTGGAGGGCCTCGGAAATCCGTGCAGAGTAACCTTGCCCTTTTCCCACCAAATTCTGCTGATTCACGGCTGCCCATCAGCTAGGCTGTCCCACATCGGTCGCTATACTGCATTTTTATTTATTATTTTACCATAAACTCTACATAGAGAACTTTTAAATTAGTGTTTCCTCTATTGCAACATCTGTGGTAAACATTCATTTTTCATAGGAATATTTTCCTCCTCCTTTCTGTTCAGTATAGGCCCCCCAGGGCACTTACTTAGGGCTCCACCTAGGCTGGGAGCAGCACTGACAGTTACTTTTATCTCTTCAGGAGATGGTATGAATGCTTACATGGCCTACAAAGTGACCACGAAGGTGAGAGACCCTCGTATGTCTGACTGTCCCGTCACACTTCACACGCGCGGTTCTGTTATGCCCCTTTCCTGCTTTAAATGCTTCGAGTGACTCCCGTCTGGTGTTGTCATGAACGCAGACGTCCCTGACGGTTTTCAGCAGAGACGAGTTCTCCGTGAAAAGGCGCTTCAGCGACTTCCTTGGCTTGCACAGCAAGCTGGCCTCCAAGTACATGCATGTCGGCTACATAGTGCCACCCGCGCCGGAGAAGAGCATTGTGGGTAAGCATAAGCAGTCTTTGTGACATAATGTGACAGTTTCCCCCTCCCATGCTCCATGAAATGTAGGTTACTTTATATTTGTAATATAGTTTTAGTGCACTTCAATTTTTTAGCAATTGAAGGCACACATGGCCGTCTTTCAGACTGGCGGAAGACTGAGGATTATTACAAACAGCTTTCAGAATGTTTTTTTTTTCCCCAATTTTTTTTTTCTAACATGGGATTTTGTGCATTTGATTACCATGGGCAGTTACAAGTGCTCCTATGTTCAAAGCAACAAATCTAGATCATTTTCTTCCTTTCAGTTACTAAGAAACACTGGCCAAAGTGCCTGTGGTCCTTTGTGGCATCTGATTGGTGTGTTGTAATGAACAGGCATGACGAAAGTCAAAGTGGGAAAGGAGGACTTGTCATCGACAGAATTCGTGGAGAAGCGAAGATCTGCTCTGGAGAGGTATGAGCTGGTGCTTCTGCTTTGCAGACAAACTATTTTACACGTTAATATGAACTGCGATTGGGTGTCACTTCAGTCACACGTTACTCACTTTTCTGTGATGGGAAGCTCGGTTACAGAATCCTCTTTCTGCCGATGATTCACAGCTCCCAGATTTAGTGCAAGAAGTGACTTAATTCCCTGGGGCCCCCTGGACTCTGCTGCTACTACAACATTTTTAATTTCCCAGTAGGTAATTGGTCTAGTATTGGTCTAGCATCTTAATGATCCAAGATTATTTTGTATTATATATATATATATATATATATATATATAGATAGATAGATAGATAGATAGATAGATAGATAGATATAGATATATACACACACACACACATACATACATATATTTTTTTTAAGGTAGCTTTTTGGCAAAGGGACCAGGTTGGGAAGACCTCTGAAGTGCATTTAGATAGTCTGCTTGCTGGACGGCGTAATAAATATCACATGTTTTGGCTGTTAGGAAAATTGGCTTACTCCGTCTCCAGCGGAAATTTCAATAGCGCCATGTGTTTTAGGGCCCTCTGAACAGCAATGGTAAATTTAATCTCATGAACGCCGTTTAATCATTAACGAAGCGACCTTTTCTCACTTGGAGTTCTCCTACACTTTTTTTTGTTGTTCACTTTTAATTGCTGCTAAAGCAGCTGAACTGAGGGATATTTCATGTTCTGCCAGGCAGTCAGGGCTTGCTGCTCTGTGAGGGAATATAACTGTGGAATTAGACTGGGTATGGCTGCCAGGCTTTTTCCAGGCAGAGTCGGTCGGTGTTTGTACTCTTGTTTTTGATGCGGCCTGAACTGTTTTCCCAATGCCTTCTGGGAGTGTCTGCCCGCAGTGCACCCCCGTCTAGCGCCGCGCGGAGACTTTGGTGTAAAGAGCATCGTTGTTCTGGTCTTTTAGGACGGAAAGGTTAAGCAGCACAGTATTAGGTAAATAATTATCACTGAACCTTCGGACCTCGCTGCTGTCAGCGCTAGGATGTGCTGGCGGTTCTCTGGAGTCCCACGGAGCCACGCCCCCCCCCCCAGTACTGTCTGACACGCCTGGTATTTCGCGTGGCGCCATCCACGTTTTGCACATTCTGACGAATCAAAGGGAAATTTAAATAAAGTGAGCCCGTGGCATTTTTCTGCCCTTTCTGTAATGGAATTGATTGACGCGAAGGTCAGCCGACGGCGGGGAGCCGTATGTCGGGTCCCGGAGAACTGAATCCTGATGGCTGAGGGCGCTCGCCGCGGCTAGCGGGTTTCGGCACTCGCGACTCGCGTGCAATCGGCTTGCTGGCCTGGGGCAGCAGCTCCCGGGACCCCGGTGTATAATCTTCCTATCCGGTGGGAGGAGTAATGCTTTTTTTTTTTAAGGAACAATGTTTAGAAAAATGCCGTCGTAAATATTGATTCATTTTCAGGGCCCATTGAGTGTGTCTGGCCTCATTTTTAGTGTCCGCGATGAATTATTAATACTAAATTTAATGTCATGACGGCAAGTTAGCAGCTGGAGGTAAACGGTGGACATATCTGTGGTGGGGGTTGACTTGGACTGGCTGAATGTCATATTTTTTATTTAGATTTTTTTAACTTGAATGGCGAGGTCTGTGAATTCCATTTTGCATTGATATTGAAGGTAATAATTGCATCTGATTGGTCAGAGTGGGTTGAGTGGGAGGGCATGTGGGGAGTTCCTTGACCCGTCCCCTGACCTGACCCGCCTTCTCTTCTCATCCAACCCCCCCCCCCCGATCGCTGATGCTGTGAAATGCGACCTGCGTGCGATGGTGCAGGTATCTGATGAGGACGGTGAAGCACCCAGTTCTTCTGCAGGATCCGGACGTCCTTCAGTTCCTGGAGAGCTCCGAGGTGCCTCAGTCTGTCGCTAGGCACTTCATGGCATTCCCCTTGCATGCACCTATGACGTGCTCGTATGTACACTCAGTGGCCATTCTAATAGGTATACCTAGCCAGTACTTTTTCTTCCAGAACTGCTTCAAGGGTAGACGAGTTCTCTGTCCAGAGAAGTCATTCTGCACACCGCTGTTGTGCCAGGCTGCTATTTTAGCACTTGTGGCCTCCTGTTAGCTTTAACAAGCCTGGCTATTCTCTCCTGACCTCTATCATTAACAAGGTTCCCTGTGAACCCTTGACACTGTAGTACATGAAAATCCCTAGAGGACTGCTGATTGTGAGATGCTGGAACCAACACGGGCAGTAACGCTCGCACCGTGTTCAGAAATGCTTCGATCGGGCATCGTAGCCACTGTAATGCTTCGCCAAGCAGTAGGTGAACCTTCTGACCCTGTCTGTCTGCTGTAGGCTGTTTGGTTAACGAGGTGTACCTAATAAACTGGCCTCTGAATGTACACAGGTGACTCATTCAAAGGCACAGTTGCAGTGATTTGAAAGAATTTAGATGCTGACCCTTTTGACAATTGATGGTCCTCTTAGTGCTTATTGGCTTCATACCATCCAAAAAGGCGGTGGTCCTCTGCTGAATTAAATTTATTAATTTTGTATTTTATGGTGGGAACATGGCAAATCTGGAGGTGGTGGATGGTTGTAAAATCCCAGAATATCCTTCTGGGATGTTGGATCATGAGCAGCACCTTCAACTTTCCAAGTTCCGATCTTATCGCCAAACTTCCGGAAAGATTGCTGGCGGGTTTTCCTGTCTCTGTCTTAGCGATGCGTGAGGAAGCTTTCCTGCCCCATTTGTCTGCCCATGTTCCTGTAGAATGACTGTATTAATCCACCTCGCAGTGAAACTAAGCTTTGCTGTGGGGGGGGGGGGGGTTAACGCTTCAGAGCAATTGAAAGCTATTTTTGCCCGTTTTGTCCCTCTGAGAGCTTTCCGGAGCCAGCGTATTAAATTAGGAGCCGCAGCATTGAAATGTATGGTGGCAGAGAAAACCCCTGGCCATGCACGGTGGCGGCTCTCCCACTGGGACGGGGGCTCCGAGACCCAGCCTGTTAACCGGTTTGTTTGCCCTTATTTGTCATTTTGTTCCAGCTGCCGCGCGCGGTTAGCACCCAGGCGCTGAGCGGCGCCGGGATATTGAGAATGGTAAACAGGGCGGCGGACGCTGTCAACAGGATGACGATCAAGATGAATGAGGCGGACGTGGTAAGGGCTCCTTCCTGGCCTGAATAATGAGGCGAATTAATGAGCCTCCCCCATCCGAATGCTAACGTCGCATTGGCCGGGCGCATCGCCGGATGGAGCCAGGTGCCAGCGCCGCGCTCTGACGGTCACTTTACTGTCACTTAGCTGTCAGGCCGCTGCTCGCTTCTGGGAGGTGGCCTCTGGTCTTCTCTCAGTTATAAACACGCTCTCTTTACCGCCGACGCCTACGTGTGAGTCGCCGTACCTGTAGCGTTTTGATTCCTCTCTGGCCTGCGTCTGTGTTTCTGTCCAAGTGGTTTGAGGAGAAGCAGCAGCAGTTTGAGAACCTGGACCAGCAGCTCAGGAAGCTCCATTCCAGCGTGGAGGCTCTGGTGTGCCACAGGAAAGGTGAACTCCCCTGCTTTCTCCCACTCCTTCGTCTTCCTCAGATTCCTTTTGCGTTCGGCCTCCTGCCAATGGACTGCCCGTTAGTACGTGTAACTGGGATCAACCTTTATTTTCACCAATTGGCCCTTAGGTGACCTTTAGTTGCTTAGGTGACACTTAAGGTAACTTGGTGGCATTTGGCTTTACATGTAATCAAACAGATGGTCCCCTGGGCCAATTTCTTCTTTTTAGGACCTCACCTTTGACATGTATCAGTAAGAGGAGATGACCCTTAAGATCTTAAAGTGTAGAACGTGTCTCTCTGATCTCCTCGCCAAATTGAACCTCAGCTCAGGATAAAGCAGAATACCTGATGCACTAGAGAAGATCCATCACTTTAGGGACCTGTAGCCATAGGGGAATGTGGCCATTCTGTACTTGTATAACATCAAATCTGCGAACATGTCAGGTAACACTAAGAAGTTATACAGTGTGTCCTGACGTCTGAGTGACCCCTCCCCGACACCTTCCTTCTAGAACTCTCTGTCAACACGGCGTCCTTCGCTAGGAGTGCCGCCATGCTGGGAAACTCGGAGGACCACACTGCGCTCTCCAGGGCGCTGTCCCAGCTCGCGGAGGTGGAGGAGAAGATCGACCAGCTTCACCAGGAGCAGGCCTATGCTGACTTCTACCTGTTCTCTGAGCTTCTGGGGGACTATGTGCGGCTCATCACTGCCGTCAAGGTATAGTGTTTGGCACTTCACAACGTTCTGAGGACGATACTGTGAACGATCCCACTAAAGCTTGTTAGATTGTTAGGGGTTTCGGATGTCCTTGGTCATTGGTCTTACAGAGTGTTTATACGCCCTAAATGATGATCCTTGAAGATCTTCAGTTCTCAGCTCTCTCACTGTCCACAGGCTGTGTTTGAGAACCGGATGAAGACGTGGTCCAAGTGGCAGGATGCGCAGGTCATGTTGCAGAAGAAGCGGGAGGCCGAGTCCAAGCTGCAGTTCACCAACAAGCCGGACAAGTTGCAACAGGCCAAGGATGAGATCAAGGAGGTGAGAGCAGAGTACATGCGGAGTTGGTTCTGGGAGGACATCTGGTCCACCACCCAGCATGGGCTCACGAGAGAGCATCCTGTGGCTTTGTGCTGCCCATCTAGTCCTCAGGCTTCATTTTACATTTCAGGATCTCCAGAATGATTGCAACTCATAGCTGGGTGTAAACTGAGCAAACTCATTGGCCACTGTGTCTGTAAGCAAAATTATATCTTTAAGCTGGAGTAATTCGGAACTAACCAGCTTTGTCTCCCTTTTACATGTGTGCCACAGAGGAAAATTCCCATTATTTCTGGAATTTAAACTCTTTAAGGGTGCACTAAACTCATCTGCTCAGATCAGTTAAATTCAGCATGTTTGCAGAGATGGTGACTGGGAGCCCCCTGGTGGCTGAAAAAAAAAACCTTAATTTTAAGGAAGATGGGGACTAATCAGCCTGGGATGGATCTGCCTGCTCTTTGGTTGCTGAGTCATCCTGTGAGGTGGGGGGCTTAGCCTTGCACTTTAGCTGCACCATGTGTTCATTCCCACATTAATTGTAATGCGATGCTCTTCGGAGGAGCTGTCTGGAGGACGGGTACCGTAACTGTCCCTGCCTCCTTGTCAACTCCTGCCTCCCGCTCCCCACCAGCTGTTTTAACGCTCTCATGTCACATGGTACATTTCAGTTTCTGAAAAACACAATTGCTTCGCCTTAAATATTTTCAATATTCGCTAAATGCCAGTGTTATCCAATTCCCGTCACAGACGGCGAGCGACCAATCAGAGCGGCCCGGGCGCTGCCAGACGCGACTGTTCATGTGACTCCCTTAACATGCCGTTTAAAACCACGCTGTAAAAACTATTGCCTCACAGTCCTGGCCAAAGGCTTTCTGTCTGAACAGGCGGCAGGCTCATTTCTGTATTATGATCATTATTTTGAGCCCTGAGCATTTCCTGCCTTTTTAATTTCTGCATTCTCCCTGTCATGCCTCATACAGGAGATCGAGGAGGTAGGATTCCTATGACTGCCCCTTTCCCCTGGACTCCTCCCTCACCATGCCAAGCCCCACCCCTTTGCTATGTGTCACATGGTCCTGTTTGTCAAGCACAGGACCCCCTGAAATCAGATGTCAGATAAAAAAAAAACACAAAAAACAAAACAAAAACAAGTATAGACTGTCCTTCATAAACAGACCCATGTGACCTTTCGTTTAACCGAAACGGCCAATCGATTGCTGCTTGTTTTTTTGTCTTGCTCCATTTTTCCCACTGTTCTCTGCCACTTTTAAAACGTATTCGCCCACTTTTTTGTTTGTTGTGTCCTGCATTAAACACCAGGCCAGAAAACACACCAGTCCCACCACATCCGTCCTCCTTGTACCATGTGACCCCCACTGGGAATGTCCATTGCTCAGGTCTGTTCTGAAGCTCCTGGGTTATAAAACATTACACACCAGTGGGGAAAAAGACGCCATTAAAAATCTATCAAAGTGAATTTGCTCACCAGTGCTACATGGTTTGTAGCAGGAGAATAACCGATCGCAGAACAGAATGGCCTCCAGGAAGACCCTGCTGTCCTTCTGTGCTTGGTGGTTTATGCTGGATTCATTTATTTATTACTCAAACAGGAAAGGAGATGATGATTTGAGTGATCAGGAAGAGCATTCATAACATTAACATCAGCCGTACGTCATTCCCCTGTGCCTAAACCATTCTGAACGCCACGTGTCCCTCCTGTCTGTTGTTGTCAGTGGTGGAGTGCTCTGAGCCCTGCGTTTTAGGGTCACGCAGAGGCACGGCACCAGCTGGCCAGCCGGGCCTCTTCCGGTCCTGACGTCCAGCTCTCCCGTTCTTCTGATCGTTTCAGTGGGAGGCGAAGGTACAGCAAGGGGAGAGGGACTTTGAGCTGATCTCGAAAACCATTCGCAAGGAGGTGGGCAGGTTTGAGGTGAGTGGCCACTCACAGCTGTAGGTGGGATGGCAGCATGGCATTGGGAGCTGTAGCCGTCCGGACATGTGCACAGATCCCAAAGCCACCTGGCTGCATGCCAGTTCCCAGCTTGCCCGGAATCTGCTTTTGCTGTAACACCTCCCGATTTCTTGCTGTTATCGCTGTTCTGAACTCCCCACCTGGCCTTTGCTCTGTCTGCAGAAGCAGAGAGTGAACGACTTCAAGGTGGTTATCATCAAGTACCTGG
This sequence comes from Petrocephalus zakoni, assembly GCA_026774425.1. Classification (NCBI taxonomy): domain Eukaryota; kingdom Metazoa; phylum Chordata; class Actinopteri; order Osteoglossiformes; family Mormyridae; genus Petrocephalus; species Petrocephalus zakoni. The sequence goes on from JAODKN010000041.1 coordinate 6,954,375, forward strand.
AGTCACTAGTGCAGACCCAGCAGCAGGTATGGCCTGGCGATGGTGATCCTCCTTTCAGTTTCATCTTGTTGAACATTTCAAAGGCTTTTGGAAGGTGCAATCTCTGTCTGATGGCAGACTCTGTATACTCATGCGTAGCTTTAAGTGGTACCTGGAATTAAGAAATGATTCTCTCGAACATAATTTGTACTTTTTATTCCTTGTAAATATTGATTATCCACGCTGTTAATGGTTTAAGTCCAAAGTGGGGGCTTCTCTTAGCTGGGACTGGACCGTGGAGCCCTAACTGACTAACACCAGCACTCCGCTTGTGTTTCCACAGCTGATAAAATACTGGGAGGCTTTCTTACCCGAAGCCAAGGCTATCGCGTGAGCGGACTCGGCCAGCCTCGGTGACCGCACTGGTGAACGATCGCACTTCTGTTTACATCATAACCTCACGTTAAAGATGATGCACGGAACGACGCAAATCAAAATCCTCCCAATTAAAACCACTATATATAAATATATAAATATATTTTTAAATTGTTCATTTTGAGGGCGCCGGTCCTCGTCTGATTCGGATCGGGTTTTGAAGCCTGCGGAGCTCTTCGGATGGCTGACGTCTGGTCTCCTGTTTTGATTTTCTTGATTTTGCTTGTTTTTTATTTCAGCACTTTATGTGCATTTTTTTAAAAAGTCGATTTTCTTTCCTTTTTATTTGTTTGTTTGTTTAATAAAGTCTTGTCTGAAGTACTCAAATTCATTGAATTTTCCCTGAAGCATTTGGTTACTTATAGTGTTAATAAAGGATTTACGTCAAGGATCAAATCAGGGAGTGATATACATTTTCTGAAAGCAGGGTCAGTCCCTGGAGTGACTGGGGGTAAGTGCCCGATGGTGACATCAGTCTGCTGGGCCTGGGATTGGAGCCGGTGGCCTTCTAATCACAGGCACAGCCTCTCCACCCAATGAGCCGCGCACCCCCCCCCCCACTATCCCAATCTCATTTATTTAGTAGCTCTTAATACTTAATAGGTGTAGGACCTTTATTTTATTAAACAATGACATGGTTTGCTGTTGGCCGAACAAAGGCTGAGATCCGTTTCTGTGTGTGGGGGTGTTGCGTCACCTGACCTGGGGGGTGTTGCGTCACCTGACCTGGAGGGTGTTGCGTCACCTGACCTGGGGGGTGTTGCGTCACCTGACCTGGGGGGTGTTGCGTCACCTGACCTGGGGGTTGTTGCGTCACCTGACCTGAGCAGTGCGGGCGGCCTCGAGAGCTGGATTATGTGATCTGATCTGGTCGCTGGCACATGGTGAAATGGGGGCCCACCATCCGGTGTGATGAGTTTACAACAGCAAAAGGGAAACGCCGGCATCACAGCCAACTATTGTGTATGTGTTGGATATCCAACTTGTATCCAGAAATTAAAGGGAAGTTATAGCACCGCGTGCACCACTTAAGACTGATAAAAAGGTAACAAGTTACAGTCATATGTAAAGTCTCACCGCTGTTTTTATTATCAAGCCATAAAAAGAATCATCTGCTCCTTGGCAGGTTTTAAAGTCAGGTGAATATAACCTCAGATGAACAACAGCACATGACATATTACATTGTAATTATTTAACAAAAACCAAAGCAAAGTGCAGAAGGCGTGTGTGGAAAAATTAAGAACACCATAGGAAGTATTTCCACAGAAATTTAGAGGGTAAGTAGCAGCCAGGTGGTGCTAATCAAATGCACTTGACTAACTCATCTTCGGCAATGATCTGCGCACCTCTATAAAGTTTTGGCAGTTTACATTTGTGATAGTTGCCAATCTTCCAGGAGTGGGCATCCCAGTAAATTCACCCCAAGGGCAAATGGTGTAATGCTCGGAGAAAACGAGGAAAACCCAATAGCTACATCTCAGACTCTACAAGACTCAGTTAGCATGTTAAATGGTAGAGTTCATATTACAATTAGGGAAAAAGCTGAATAAGTATGGCTTGTTTGGAAGGGTTGCCATGAGATCTGAAAAGAATATGGCAGCATGGCTTAGGTTTGCAAAGTTGTATCTGAACAAACCACAAGACAAGACTTCTTGAACCATCGCCTTTGGACAGATGAGACCTAAGTGGAAGTGTTTGGCCATAATGCTCATTTGGCAAAGATCAAATGCAGTATATCAGCACAAACCTTATGCCAACTGTCAAGCAGGGTGGTGGAGGGGTGAAGATTTGGGCTTGTTTCACAGCCACATGACCTGGGCACCTATAGTGACTTGAAAAAGTATTCATACCCCTTGAACTTTTCCACATTTTGTCATGTTACAACCACAAATTTAAATGTATTTTATTGGGATTTTATGTGATAGACCAACACAAAGTAGTGCATAATTGTGAAGTGGAAAGAAAATCATACATGGCTTTCAAATTTTTTTAAAGTAAAAATCTTAAAAAGTGTGGTGTGCATTTGTATTCAGCCCCCTGTACTCTGATTCCCCTAAATGAAATTCCAGTGCAACCTATTGCCTTCAGAAGTCACCTAATTAATAAATAGATTCCACCTGTGTGTAATTTATTCTTATTATAAATACAGCTGTTCTATGAAGGCCTCTGAGGTTTGTTAGTGAACAAACATCATCACTAAGACCAAGGAACACACCAGACAGGTCAAGGATAAAGTTGTGGCGAAGTTTAAAGCAGGGATATGTTATAAAAAAATATCCCAAGCCTTGAACATCACAGAGACCACTGTTCAATCCATCATCTGAAAATGGAAAGAGTATGGCACAACTGCAAACCAACCAAGACATGGCAATCCACCTAAACTGACAGGCTGGGCAAGGAAAGCACTAATCAGAGAAGCAGCCAAGAGGCCCATGGTCACTCTGGAGGAGAAGCAGAGATCCACAGCTCAGGTGGGAGCAACTGTTAGTCATATACTCCACAAATCTGGCCTTTATGGAAGACTGGCAAGAAGAAAGCCATTGCTGAAAGAAAGCTGTAAGAAGTCTCGTTTGCCATAAGCCATGTAGGGGACACGGCAAACATGTGGAAGAAGATGCTCTGGTCATATAAAACCAAAGTTGAACATTTTTGGCCTAAATGCAAAATGCTATTTGTGGTGGAAAAGTAACTCTGCCCATCACCCTGAACACACCATCCCCATCGCAAAACATGGGGGTGGCAGCATCATACTGTGGGGGAGGTTTTCTTCAGCAGGAACAAGGAAGCTGGTCAGAGTTGATGTGAAGATGGATGGAGCTAAATACAGGGCAATCATGGAAGAAAAAGTGTTAGCAGCTGCAAAAGACTTGAGTCTGGGGTGGATGTTCACCTTCCAGCAGGACAATGACCCTAAACATACAGCCACAGCTACAATGGAATGGTTTAGATCAAAGAATATTCATGTTAGAATGGCCCAGTCAAAGTCCAGACCTAAATCCCATTGAGAATCTGTGGCAAGACTTGGAAATTGTCTGTTTACAGGCGCTCTCCATCCTATCTGGCTGAGCTTCAGCTATTTTGCAAAGAAGAATGGGCAAAAATCTCTAGATGTGCAAAGCTGGTAGAGAGACTCCAGCGAAAGGTGGTTCTACTAAGTATTGACTCAAGTGGGCTGAATACAAATGCATGCCACACTTCTCAGATTTTTATTTATAAAAATATTAGAAAGCCATGTATGATTTTCTTTCCACTTCACAATTATGCACTACTTACTGTTAGTATATCACCTAAAATCCCAATAAAATACATTTAGGTTTGTGGTTGTAACGTGACAAAATGTGGAAAAGTTCAAGGGGTATGAATACTTTTTCAAGGCACTATAGCAGTCATAGCAATCATTTAATATTGTCAGATGTAAGGCCACCTGTCCGACAGCTAAAGCTTGGCTGAAATCGGGTCATGCAACAGGACAATGATTCCAAGCACACCAGCAAATCTACAACAGAATGGCTGAAAATGAACAGAATCAAAGTGTTGCAATGGTCTAAAGTCCAGACCTCAGCCCAATGTAAATGTTTTGGTGGGACCTTAAGAGAGCTGTGCATAAACGAATGCCCGCAAACCTCAATGAACTGAAGCAACATTATAACAGAGTGGGCTAAAATTCCTCCACAGTGATGTGAGAGACTGATAGTCATACGGAAAATGATTACTTCAAGTTAGTAAAGGTGCTAAAGGTGGTTCTACAAGCTCTTGAATCATGGGGGGGGGGGGGTACTTTTCCACACATGGCTTCATTTTTGTTAGATCTGTTGTGTTTTTACACCTAAAGTTAGATTTAAATAATTTTAGAGCCTGATAAGGACCAGATAATTTGTATTATATTCTGATACGCAAAACCATACAACTAAAAGTTGCACTTTCTTTTTTACATGACTATACATTTCATGCACATGTGTTATTTCTGCATTTTCCTCCCAGTTTTTAAGCTTATTGGACAGAGGGTGATTGGAAGCTTTCCTGTGATTACTACCGCGGGTGATCCCCAGATCACACCACTGTCTTTTGGTCAGCTTCACAGGCCGCTCCTGCGAGTGCCAGCCATCTTTAAGTGCAGCCCTCTTCAAGAAATCCAGGGCCTCCCAGGGCTCTCAGCATGCCAGGCAAGCACCGGGGTATCTCATGGTGCACGAAACCCACACCCCTGACAAGCCCTGTCAGCTGCTTGACTCTGCATATATGTCCTAGACTGCTGTCACAAAGTTTAATGGCTCAAGGTGCGTGCCTATTGACGAGCTGTCACGTTTAGGCCACGGTGTCCACAGAGCGGTGACTGTGCAGAGGATTATGGGAGTCCTGCTCTTATGTCCCTTTCTGGAAGGACCAGAATGTAGCCGGATGTGGACGTGGGGATGCAGGTGTTTCTGTTATGGTGCATGTGAGTGCACATGGGGGACTAAAATGTCTAAAATGAGAGCTGTCTAAAACGTTACTGAAAGGCGAGTCACTGCCAGTGATCAAGGGGTTTGATGCTTTGCTGCCCTTGACACTCTGCCTGTGGTCTCTTTATTCATTAAGCACAATTAAGTTTTTGATTAATTTCATTCAACTAAAATAGCAATTTATATGTATTTATAGGCAGATGCTTTTCAAAAATGACCTGGAATTGAGAAATCAGGGTTAGACAGTCCCTAGAGCAATGGGGGCTAAGGGCCCTGCTCGAGGGTCCAACAGTGACATCACTCTGCCAATCCTGGGATCTGAATCTGGCACCTTCCAAACCAGAGCATGTGAGCAGAGCGGAGCAGTGAGAATTTCCGCTCCTCATTCACGAGGCTATTGGCTCTGCCCACTCTTCCGCTCTAATTCATACTAAGCCGCTCCGCTCAGTACTGCTCCTCACGATACGAGTGGTATTGGAGAGAGACAGAGCGACCGCTCCAGCCTTAATAAAAAAAAAAGCGCTCTGACCAGATTCAGCCCACTCCACTCCTCGCACACACTCCGCTCACATGCTCTGTTCCAAACACAAGCACAGCACCCTAACTCATCGAGCCACACTCTCCATGTCACATTCAGATTCATGTTAGTCCACATACTGTAAGTACATAGATACAGCAGGTACAACAGAACATCAAGGACACACTGATTAGCAGTATCTGATACCACTTGTTTCATGTGCAGTTCGCATTTCCTCCTCATGTTACAGTACATATAATCTATAGACTTGCAGTTAGTCAAATTAAGTCCTCTAAATTGCCCATAGCGTATATGTTTAAGAGTGTGTGTCCTGCAATAGACTGGCATTCCATCCAGAGTGTCCCCTGCCTTGTGCCCTGTGCTGCTTGGGATAGTCTCCTGGTTACTGATGTCTTTGGGATGGATAAGTGAATGATCGGGTGGTTGTTTTGTTGCCAGTCGAAGAGCCTTGCATTAAATCACCGAAGCAGGGAGCAGGTGTTACGGTAGTTAGGGCCGGAGATGTTTACACCGAAGGCTCGAGTGGTAGGGATGCTCCGTTGAGTAAAGTGCACAACCTAACATGCTCCAGAAGAACAGGCAACTAGCAATGTTCCACACTAATTTATCTGGCCAATGACCATACTCCTTATGGCTTGAGATGCTTCTGAGCTGAGGTCATGTAACGCCCTGCTCAATTGGCCGGTGCTGGATCGCTGAAGTCAGCAGGGAAGGTGGGTGTGGTATGCTGCATCGTGACAGATGACGCATTCACATTGATGTGCTGTGTGACCACAACGACCGGGAGTCTTCTGATCTCCAAGCATCACAATCACCTCGAGTGACATCTGCTGCCTCCTCCCAACACAGACACTGAGTTTGCCAGCAAGCATCTCACAGGTGAACCAAATGCCGGATGTGTGAGAGCAGTCCAGCCTGTGGGAGAGCATGAGGAGTAATTTGGCTTCATAATAAGCTCGAGGTGGTGGGCTCCCTATCCCAAAGGTGCTTAAAAACAAGAATTCTTTTAATGTCTTTGATATTTCCAGCTGCAGTACAACGGGTGGGTGAAATCCTCCTGTGGACACTAAATATGCAACTCAGCAAGAGAGAATGAAAGAAATGCTAATCAGTACTGTGACCTCATGTGTGGTTAGATAAGCTCCTCTTTGGCTAAGTCCAGAGAATGTGCTGTCAGATACCGGTGTGGCCAGTCGGCAAAGGTCTGTGGATTCTTGAGGGAAAAGCATGTTTCCACTGTAATAGTGGGAAGGTGTGAAAAATGTAGCTACTACAGACATGAAATTTCCCCGATCCATGTGCCTCTGTGACCACAGAAATGCTAAAATACCTCACATTTTCCGCCTGCTGCAGTGTTGCATTATGGGTATGTACCTGAGTAAACAAAAAAAAGTGAATGTGTTGGGGGTGGTGCCAGAAAAAAAAAAACGAAGGGACAAAAAAAGATAAAATTGTCATCTAGGTAACATCAGTGCACTTTATTTATCATATCTCCAAATAACAAGGCTGTGCGTTGTGTTGTGGTCAGCGGCACGTGACCCTGGTTGATCAAGCCCAGCCGAGCCCGCAGATAAGGCGGCAGATATAATGGAGTGCAATGAGAAGAGTGTACTGTAATTATTTGTGTCTTGTCAGGGAGAGGGCCTCTGGACCCTGAGATTCAAATCTGGGGGCTGCGCCTGTAGCCAAAGGCTCACCCTTGCCAATGCGAGACAAATATCAGCAGCGGTCCTGCGCCGCGCTGGAAATTGCATCAGTTTGTCATGCGCGCCACTTGCCAGCTCCCCAAAATATCATTTGCTTGCAAATATTGGCCCCCGTTTGCCCAGATCTCCCCGGTCTCTCTGCTGCTGGGGACATTTGTCTTGCCTGAGCCTCTATCAGTAGGCAGCAATTTACCATTTTCCTGTTTTGCTAATTAATAGAGAAAATAAATACCACTGTAAATTAGTGTCATTATGTAGTTAGCTCTTTGAATGCTGAACTAAAGTCATACTTTTTCAAAAGAAGTTTCTCTCCTATAGTACTATAAGCAGTTGTGGGGGTGGGGGGTGGATTGGTCATACAATGAAGATGCTCACATGTGATTCTATTATATAAGTTTCAGGAAAGAAACTAGCTGCCCCCCCGGGCCTAACCATCTCCCCATGTGACAGCTCTTGGTGCTTCATCTAAAATTAACACTGATTTACAGCCACGATTCCAGAAACCACAACAGACTTCCACAAAGGCACCTAAAAGCTTTAAAAATCTGATTTCACCAGTGTATGACGAGGTTACATCCAGACAACCCAAAGTAAGTATGGAGAGGAAGCTACTGTTTTTATAACAGTACTAACTAAACACCTTTCATAATAGCATAAATAAATACAATATTTTGCATCTTTATTTCAATCACAATGAAATACTGCCCTGTCCTCCATCAGATGCACCAGGAAAATGTATTGAAATATAAATAGTTGTTTTATTGTGTTTCACCTTTATCTTTCAGTGAAGACAGAAAAGTAAAAAATGAACTCAATACAATAACTGTGGTTTGAGTCTGGCGATCAGCTAAGTATCAGCTGTGAGGTTATTATTGCAATTACCAATAGCTGTGTAACTGTAAGGCGACTCGGAAGGCCCAGTGATGCATGGGTTCCTGGATTTAGCCTGTTTCTCTTTGTGTCCTAAAAGATTAAGTCCATAGGAATCCAGAACCAGAAATGTATTAATCTACCATCTTATCTGTGGGTTGGAAACAAACCAAGTGGGTCTTCTACACCCACCCAGCTTCACAATAACATAGAGATATTACTTCTAATATCGTGTACATCTAAGAACTCCTCTGCCACGTTAACCCAAATTTGCCCACTTCTCATTGGGCAGGGTCACATGACAAAGGTCACATGACATCTGATAACTTGCACTGTATTCATATGAACTAATGTCTAACCTGGCTAATAGGTGTCAGCTTAACTCTGCTCTTATAAACAGTAATTTGATGTCTTCAGAGATCCTCCACACGGATTATATTTCAGTGTGCGCTATGCTTTACCAGCTGAAACAGCTCCTACGTCACTTATTTAAAAAGTACAGCAGTGGTGCCTTAGTGTGGACCTAGAGATGCCGACTGGACTCTTCGGCCCTTCAGTCTCATGCCTACCTGCAACCTGACATCCACAGTCAGCTGCGTGGGCTTCACTAGAGCCAAGTTACACCTGGAAACCTTCCTCATTTCTTCCAGTTACTACACTTACTCAGGAATGGTGTAGTTACTACTCTTACTCTGGTAATGTTTGTTTATTTGGTTATTTATTTCTGTCACTGAGGTGTTCAATATTTATTTCTCTCACTAAGGTGTTTGTTTATTTCTCTTGCTCAGGTGTGTTTCAGTTTTTACCCCCACTCAGGAGTTATTACTCTCGCTCAGGTGTGTTTCAGTTATTACCCCCACTCAGGAGTTATTACTCTCGCTCAGGTGTGTTTCAGTTATTACCCCCACTCAGGAGATATTACTCTTGCTCAGGTGTGTTTCAGTTATTACCCCCACTCAGGAGGTATTACTCTCACTCAGGTGTGTTTCAGTTATTACCCCCACTCAGGAGTTATTACTCTTGCTCAGGTGTGTTTCAGTTATTACCCCCACTCAGGAGTTACTCCTCTCATTCAGGTGTGTTTCAGTTATTACCCCCACTCAGGAGTTACTACTCTCACTCAGGTGTGTTTCAGTTATTACCTCCACTCAGGAGTTATTACTCTCACTCAGGTGTGTTACAGTTATTACCCCCACTCAGGAGATATTACTCTTGCTCAGGTGTGTTTCAGTTATTACCCCCACTCAGGAGTTATTACTCTCACTCAGGTGTGTTTCAGTTATTACCCCCACTCAGGAGTTATTACCCTCACTCAGGTGTCTTTCAGTTATTGCCCCCACTCAGGAGTTATTACTCTCACTCAGGTGTGTTTCAGTTATTACCCCCACTCAGGAGTTATTACCCTCACTCAGGTGTCTTTCAGTTATTGCCCCCACTCAGGAGTTATTACTCTCACTCAGGTGTGTTTCAGTTATTACCCCCACTCAGGAGATATTACTCTCACTCAGGTGTGTTTCAGTTATTGCCCTCACTCAGGTGTGATTTGTATGACATCAGCTGCAGACCCTAAACCCTGGAGGAGCTGGAAGTCCTGAAGCCCTGCAGATTATAATGAAATGTGTGGCCTATCTGGACAGCTCAGCATGACAGTGTGGGTCAGTTCAATAAAATTGGTATGATCCCTGCTTCATTTCTGAGCACCAGCGTGCATAGCATCTGCAGTTCTTAAGGCTGAAATTGCCTTTAAAAGTCACTGCACATTTGATTGTTTTATGATTATTGGCCCTTTGGACCCTGCCAGTGAGTGAAGCAGGTAAATAAATTATAATTTTACCTAATAATAATCATTTTTCGTGTTGTGCCCTGTGATGGGTTGATGCCCGTTGTCTTCTGGATAGGCCCCAAATCGCTAAGACCCTGTATATCGTGTAAGATGGATCACTGAATGAATTTGACCTTGGTGATTGCAAAAATCATGTTTCCTTTTATCACCATCATCATCAGAATAATGAAAGCGCTTTTCCCTTAAAGATTTCTGCTGATGAACCTGGTAGCTCCTCAACTGTGATCTGGTGACAGATCTTGGTTTCTTCCTAAGCTCCTGTATAATGAATTACAAGCTTCCTGGGGTGCTGGTGTCGAGTTGGGGGGGGGGGGGCTGGCTGGCCAGCTTGGACTGCTGGGACTGTGGGTTATTTTCTTTCACACAGCAAAGTGAAAAGGTCGGCATTGTGATGGGAATTCGTTTCATCGTGAGAGAGGCCAGCTGTCAGTGTCAAATGGCTTCGGCTTCTAGTCCTTCCCCGTTTCATCAGTTGGCCGTGATCCAGCATTCTGCCCCCTGGCCGATGCGGAGTGACATTCCGGGATTTAGCATTCTGCTATTCCGAGCTGTCGGGGTCCGTCTGTAACACCTCTGATGTGCGATGAGGCTTTGCCCATCACAGGCCTGCGCAAACCAATCAAGAGCTCTTTAAGATGGTATAAACACAAGTGGCACCATTTAATGAAGTTGTGTTCCTTAAAGCACTCCAGCCACATAATGTCCCTCTCTGTAAGAGCTTCCCTCACACGTAACCTCATCTGCTCCTCTGAATAGTTTCACACTGATCAATAACCAGTTTTCTGTGGCCTTTTGCCGGTGTGTCAGTTGTCATCAAGGGCAAACTCGTGTCAGAAACTAGCTTGACAGTTTTCCCTGAGTTCACTAGAACTCATACACATGAGGGTAGGGTTCCAGAAGCATCACATTAAAAACTTCAAAAACAAGTTCCATTCCTGCTTATTATTTCCAAAAGAGCTAAAATACTTGAGAGCATAAAATGTATCAGCTCACTCTTCAAAGACAGGTCTAAAGGCAATACTATATAAGCAGGTTTTGAAACTGCATGAATTTTAGACACCCTAACACGTTTGATGTTACTGGCCAAGTGTTATGGTTGTGATGGTGTTCTTTATGCTATGTTACCTATAGCGATTTATGCTTTCTGCAATTTCTCTGGAATTAAGCTAGTTCGGCTTTCGAAAGCTAAAACAGAGATGTCTAACAACAGAGCGTTCAATGTTATCCCTCTCTACTTGACTGACTTCATTGATTTGACTTTATAATTTATTTAATTGTTTTATTGTTTAAGTAGTAATATTGGAGAGCACAACCTGAATGTCCGCCTATTACTGGTCTAGCATGACTTTAAGATGTTTGTTCGGTGAAGAAAGGCTTTGTAGATTTTGCTGGGCGGTTGCTTTGATACTAACAGCCCCTAAAGAAATTTTATCCTGATTTACTGATGGGCTGGAAAAATCCCAAGGAGAAAGCGAGGCAGCCAGTAAGGAACAATAAAATAAAAATAACGAAATATCATTGCAACAATCTGAGAATATATGGTAAAACA
>JAODKN010000041.1:6979148-6993878 GCA_026774425.1 Petrocephalus zakoni
ACTGCATCTGTATCCCCATGGGCACTGCATAACTCTGTACTATTTAACTGCATCTGTATCCCCATGGGCACTGCATAACTCTGTACTATTTAACTGCATCTGTATCCCCATGGGCACTGCATAGCTCTGTACTATTTAACTTTGCCTGTGATTTGACGTTCACGCTGTTCAATACAAAATGCTTTACGATTGCAGTGCAACATTTTTAGCTATGAAACAGCATCCTGTTTGATCTTCTCTCCAAGCAGGCAGTGACATTACTGCAGTGAAACCAGCCCCGGCCATGTCGCTACGTTGTCTCCAGGCTGAACTGGCCCCTCCGGAGAGCACCCCCCCCAAGCATCAAAGTCTCACCGCTACAACCTGCCTCTGCCTCCCGCTTTCAGCGGTAATTAGTTTCTATGGGAGAGCCAAGCTGCATGAGGCCTTCATCACACACAGTGCACAGGCGTGGCTTCGAAAGGATGGTGTCCTGCCGGACTGCGGCCTTGGACGTGGGCAGAGAGGGGCAGAGGTCAGCTGACAGGCCCCTAGGCTCCAGAGGGCCAGCCTGTGCTGGAAAGCTCCTCTCCAGCACACTATTAATGGCACAATGCCGGACCATGCAGGGAGAGTGATCAGTTTCAAGGCTTGCTTTGCAGAAACGCTTTGCGTGAACGGAAATCGCAAGCACGGATGCCTCAAACCCGCTCCGCTTACCATGTAATCGGGGAGTTGCATTCCGAGACAAATTATCAGCAGGAATATACAGAGCAGCCGACCCGCCAATGGGATTCGCTAATTGTCGCGGCAGGGAGGTGGGCGGTCCCACCCCACACTCCGTTCGGTTGGCGGACCCGCCTTTTTCCGCACGCCGCGGCTGAAGAGTTACGCCGGCGGCTGCCTGATTTATTAAACGCACCTTCTTTTCTGGGTCCCGAGCGCCGCGTTTCATCCGGTGATAAATGTGGAGAGATGCATAAATTTTACGCGACGGCTTCCTACGCGGACGTTTCATCTTAATGATTAAACATTGCCGCGACCGGCCCCCATAACCTCTTCATCTATCCTCCGTTGGCGAACTCTGTCACCGCCTTCTTATTATTTAGGATTTTAGTTAAGTGGGAGCATTCCTCACATATACATTTTGTGTTCGTCCAGCCGGTGAGGGAAATGGAAGTGAAAAAAAACAGCAACAATACAAAAAAAAAAACTGGTTATTTGTTCTGTCTGCCAGCTGGTTAAAAAAAGGAGCCATTACAGAGGAGCGTGATCCACAGCCACTGCTAGGGTGTGAAATTCATTTATAAATGGCTCCTCTGGGCCGGACGGTCACGGGGCCCCAGCCGAACACGGCCATAATCTCGGAAGGTTAGTGCCGCTGCCGTCCAACTGGGGGACCTGCGCTCTCCAGTTACCATGGTAATTGGCTGATGAGGAGGCCCGAGGCTTCGTAGAATGTCAGCATTCGATTCCGGCCTGGATTCTAAGTGAAGATATGTCACCATTTACCGTGGTATCAGTGACAACGCTATCCGGGGAAGCTCTGGGGAAATCATGGCGGTGCTCAAACGCCTGCCGGCTCCCCTCCCTTTGATATTCTCGTGATGTTTTCCGCCGAGTGATGGTCCCTCGCAGGGGTCAGGCGGAACAAGTCCCCTTTGTAAATTTGTGACCATATTTTAACGGGCTGGGAGAGGAAAAATCCAGACAATTGGCGATGAGCTCAGAAGCAAGAGTGGGGGGGGGGGGGGTCAGCAGCGGCGGGCCAGGGAGCCGATCGATACCGAGCACCTGCCGCCATCCTCGGGAGCCCAGGAGGGGGGCGGCTGTAACGATTTTTTAAAACGGTCTTCAGCTCTCCAGGCTCCTTTTGCCGGTTTAATTGGAGCCTTTTAACGATGCTGAAAGTCATACATTGAAATGCGTGTTTTCATGCATGTACATGGAACTGCGGACGCACGCCTCCGTCTGCAGAAATGTGTTTTTTTAAATAACGTTTGCCAGATTTCCCAGAATCCTTTGCAGGGAGTGCCCCTTCCTGTTTGTCATTGTGACGCTGAGGGCTGCTCCTTCACCCTCACCAGGTTCCCTTCCCACTTCCTTTTCTCACTTTACAGCCCAACTTTGTGCTCAACACTCCTTTTTTTGATTTTTTTTACTTCCTGTCCCTGTTCTGTCCTCATCATTAATTTATTATGGCTGTTTTCTTCTTCTCTGGGACTATTTTTATTGATAAATTATATACCCTGCCAGCAGCAGAAGGCTGTTTTCTGCTCTCACTAAATGACACGCCACCGCACTGCACGATCACATTGACCGCCTTTGCTGATCCCTGACGTCGGCGAATAACTGTGCCATCTGAGGTGTCACGAGGCGAGGTGGGCGATAATCCAGGACTTCCTCATAGTGGAAGAAATGTGCACTTCTGGGATCTGGAGCTATCTGTGCACATGGGAGTGTCACGGAATGTATGTGAGCCCCACAAACTCACACACACATTCATCACAGCCTGTAGCAGCTGACTTTTTGTTCTGGGTCCTTTTTCAGGCCGGGAGAGGTCAGGGGCTGAGCTGTATTATCACAGCCCATGCATGCACTGTCATTAATGAATGCATCGAAATTACGGAGGTAAATTCCCGGAGAACACAGGGGCAGCAGCTGACACAGCTGTTATGCATCTGTGCCTGCAAATCTAAGGTCACAGCTTTACCCCAGTAGGGGGTTTGTGATTTTCAGATTCATATTCGGATATTAGCGTGAGCGACTGCTTGGTGACTATGAGGCAGAGTATAGAAGAAGGTCAGAGAATTGAGCACAGCATGAAATAGCATGATTACAGTGACCTGGGCTGGAGCCGGGTGGTGTTTTAAATAGACAGGTTCCAGTGGGATTTGGCAATCTGACCGGCTCTCTGGCGAAGCTCAGTTTTTCACAAAACTGTGACGAATGTAAGAGATCATTCGCACTTCAGTGGCTAAATAAGAACTGTAGGAGCCCTATGTCAAATGAATCGCAATCTGTTTTTAGGTGTGACGCGCTGTAGCACTGGGCTGGCCTTCTAGGGAGGGCTGCCCTATGCAGCGGTTCGGCTCCCTGGCACATTATCGTGGTGTCACTGGCTGATGGCTGCGATGGCTGCGGGAGGGTGACGTGCTGCATGAGCCGCCGTGACAGACACTGCCTAATCAGCCAGGGTACCGTAGCTCCGCCAGCGTGCTGAGCATTTGCTAAAACCGCAAACTAATGGGTCTGTGGTTTTTGTCATTAACATGCTCATTTAGTCGAAGGAAAATGATAAAGTGGGCTGATTTAATACCAGCTAACCTTAATTAGACTAACTAGATGCAAACATTTATCACTTATCACTACAGATTACAGTTAAGCCCAACAAGATTCATTCAGCAGAAGTATAATCCTGTAGACCAATTATGTACAGAAATTTAGAATTTAATTAATTATGCATACTTAGATGCACACTATTTTATATTATAATTAATTGTAGTCATTTTTGATTACGTATCCGATAAAACTGTCCAGATTCAATTCATTCTGTAACTGGCAATAAGATGCTGTTATATATAAAATATAAATATTACTAGTCTAGCACACTATGAAATCATTTAAATTGCTAATAGCCTATTCTGATTGCTGTCTTTTTAGAAATCAAGAAGATCCTTCTTTAGTACCACATACATTGATGGTATCTGACAGCCAGTACAAATGTTAACTGCAGAAATCTGGAGGTCTGAGGCAATCCGATAATGTCTATTATATTATATATAAATCTATTATAGTTTTTAGAAGGTACTGTGACTGCCAGTAATATTACCCATAATGCACCAGCGGCCCAGCAGCATGTGTGTGTATGTGCGTGTGTGAGTGTGTGATGTTACTGGCGTAGTGTCATGGAGGGACGGGACAAGATGTATGAATTCCATATTCTCCTTGGATAGTCACGGGGGTTGATTTCTACTAAATGCTTTTAAACTTTATTTTAAAGGTTTATTTTAAGATTTTTTGAAAATTAGCTTAATTCTACTTCAACTAACGGAAATTACTACTGAATAAGGACAAGGACACAGCATTTGAATGATCTGTAGAAGAGTTGCAGCTAAGAGGGAAAGAGCAGGTGGACTTAACTTATGTAACCAAGACGTCTAATAAGCAGCTAAGTAAGAAAAATAAGTCCAGACTTAGCCTATCCTGGTGCAGAATGCAGTGAACCATCTTTACATGGTGTTTTTTTTCTGTAACTGCAGATGTTTGAAGCCCACGTAGTAAATGTGGAAACTTAGGGCACTGAATTTTTACTTAAATGAGAGGCCTGGTTATGGTCATATGTGCCGCACAGTAAAAACAAACAGTAAAAATAAGTAAAGTAAAAATAATTCTGTGAATGTTGCCTTTGCAGTTAAGGGTTACTGTGATGGATCATCCAGCATCGGTTCTGGTACATTAAGAAGAGAATGCTGTTATATTTTCCTTTAGGCAGAGCGTCGTGCTGATAAACAGGCCCAGCAAGTGAATGGGCTGTCGGGGGGGGGCAACCTGTCTGGCTGTGACCTTTTCCAGGAGGGGGCTGTCCCATTGGCCGGTGCTGCTTTTCCTGAGAGACTTCTGCGTGGTGCCTGTCATCTACTCATGTCCCAGCTGCCCCCACCACACCCCCGTAGATCTACAGACCTGTGATCAGCTCTGAACTGAGAGGGGACACCTCCGCTCACCTCTCAATAGATGCTCGATTCTGCTGCAAGGTCCAGGACAAAGTCTCCTGAGGTTTCAGCAGGCTGCTGACAGACCGATCACAGTCACCCTACTGTTTGCACACAAAGACACGCCTGGGAAACGGGATCGCTTACTAACAGGAAGCTGATGCGGCTTAGCGCCGCGTCGCTAACACAAGCCGGCTATCCAGCTGCTCAGCGCGGCCTCCTGCGCTCACACCTCTGTGTGCCTGCAGCTCTTACCAGCCTCACAGGGTCCTGGAGAAGTAGATCTTATCTACAGCAAAAATGGATGGTTCCATTACCGGAGCACTTTTATAATTTCTTATTGAGACCTTTTGTTAGCCAGAAAGAAGTTCTGAACCTGAAAGAAATGTGGAGACACAGGGTCATAGGTAGGTAAATAATGGAGGCCTATATATATGGATACAATATATACAGCTTAACGACGGCGTTTGCCAAATGCTGTAAATGTAAATGTAAATAATATTTAAAACTACAGAATTACAGTAAATATGCAAATTAGCTACTAATTATTATAATTTTTCTAAGACCATGTATAGTATCTATGGCTGCACCAAAATCTGGAACACTACGACAATTGCATTCATTTAAATGATCTTATTTTTTACATGCATCTACAACCATATGCCATTATTTATGTCATCTTATGTCACAATGTAGTTGGGTAAATAATGCTTCAAATATCTGTATGTGGCCTTTTTTGACAATCGATACTGCAGAGCATCAAGCTTCCTGAAAAATAAATGTTTAACTTTCTGGAGATGTGTTTTGATAGCCCCATTTAGACAGCAGTGACATTTGGTTTGATGATTTGAATTTCTTGACAGTTTCTACACTGATGTGGCCTGTGTCTTCCATCTATTAACCATTTTTATTGATCACTGCTTGTCTTCGTGGAGGAGACAAGCTGGCAAGCTGGAGAAAACTGCAGATACGTTGACAAAACCTTCGCTAAAAGGAGAGCAGAACGTCAGAGAAAAAGAGCCGACTGAAGAGATGCATGTGGACAAGGCAGCGGATGCTGAAGTGACGGTGGCACGGCGGATGCTGAAGTGACGGCAGCACGGCGGATGCTGAAGTGACGGTGGCACGGCGGATGCTGAAGTGATGACAGATGCTGAAGTAACAATGTCACGGCAGCACGGCGGATGCTGAAGTAACAGTGGCACGGCGGATGCTGAAGTGATGACAGATGCTGAAGTAACAATGGCACAGCGGATGTTGAAGTGATGGTGGCACGGCGGATGCTGAAGTGATGGCAGATGCTGAAGTAACGATGGCACGAGGGCACAATGGCACGGCGGCAAGGCGGATGCTGAAGTGACGGCAGCACAGTGGCACGGTTCATGCTGAAGTGACGGCAGCATGACGGCTCGGTGGATGCTGAAGTAATCTTATTACATTCAGCTGCATTTTACAAGTATGCAATAGTCATCATCATCATCAATGTATCTTTCTTGTTGTGGGTTGCAGTCACAATACTCTACTCATGAAAAGATGAGTTCTAGTGTCTTGTCATTTTTGAGCAGTGCAGTGGTAAATGTTGAAGAACGTGTGGAATCAGCTATATCATCAGTGCCAGACGATGGATGAGCCTGATTCAAATTTCCAGGATATGGCTGTGACTTCTGCATGAGCTTCACAGGAACAAGAAGATCATCCAGCTACCAAGGAGAGAAGACCCACTGCCTTCGAGGCGAAGGCCAAGTAACAAATATCCAGAGGGATTATGGGCAGAATTTCAAAAGGGACAAGCCAGAAATTACACATATTACAAGAACGATCTCTGCAAAGTACTCAGTCACAAATTCCAAGGCTAAGAGAAAGACATATATTCCAGAAAATTCTCAAAAGACAAAGAAAATGAACAAGAGCCATTTTGCAGGACATCCAGCAAAAACATCAACAACCTAGAAATACTTAGTTACATCAGAAACATGGACAAATGCTGGGAAAGGCAATCAGATTAGCCCTAAAACAGGGGCCAGAAAGGAAGGCCATGAGGTTAGATGCAGGCCAATAGAAACAGAAATTGCAAGCAAATTGATCAAAGCGTCGAACAAATTATACCAAGAAATTTGGAAATGAACTTGATGGCTTACAGACTGGAAGAAATTACAAATTTACCTTCAAATACCAATTACAGCAGATCTGATCGAGTGAACAAACTATTGTATAATTTTGCTCATATTATATTAAAGTAGAACGAGACATAAAAAAAATTAAAAAAAACATAGGAATACCAGGAGGTTAATGCATGCTTTATTGATTACAACAAAGCCTGATATTGTGTTACCCATGCCATACTATAGAGCATCTTCTGGTCCTTATGCAGAATCTCTACACCTAGAAACCAAAATCAGGAAAGAATATGGAGAAACTGGGTTTTTCCTAATCAACAAAGGGGTTAGACAAAGTTGCTTACAATCACAATACTTATTGAACTTGTATGCAGAACATTAATTACAGAAGCTGGACCAGAAGAAGACTGTGGGCTGAGTACAGGAAGATAAAACTTTTTTTTTTTTGATTTGCTGGTGATATCTCGAATAGAGCAGAAAACAGATTTGAAGACGTGAAAAGATGGGACTACAGCTAAATATGAATAAAAGAAAGGTTAGGACCAAGGACTGACAGCTAACTTCATTGTCGACGGTGAGGACCAGAGGTTTTAGACAGCTTTTGCCTCCTTGGAACAACAATGAACAGCAAATGATCCAGCAGTCAAGAAATACGCGGGAGATTGGCACTTGACAGAGCAGTGATAAATGACCTACCAGAAAAGTCCTGATGTATCTCTTCAAGAGCAAATATTGGAATTGTTCAATTGTTCAGAATATGGTATGTGGGCCCGTTTCTTTTGGTAACATTAAGACAAAAGGTTTCACATTTATTATTAACAAAACAAGGGTATGTTTCCAAAAATCATGGTTGCTAACAAGGAGCTTTTGGGAAACATACCCCATATCTGTAATCCTTCTTAGAGGTGTGAGGGCTATAGGATGTAGTTTGAGTTTTTTTTTTTACGGTTCCAATGTTCCATATCACATGTGCGTCACATCAGTTCAGTGCTGGAGTACCACTATATTCATGCATGTGTCAAATAAAAATCTTGAATCTTGAATCCAGTGCAAGGTGTGACAGCCATCAAAACTCCATGATTATGTTTTGCTTGACCACTGGCTGAATGAATCCTTCACACTTAAGCACCAGAATGATTTTAAGCCAGGCTTCCCCAAGTCCAGTCCTGGCTGCCAGTCTGCAACCTGGTTTGCAGAATTCCAGTTCACATGAGGATTCTTGACCTAGGATTCTAGTGCCAGGTTTAGTTGAGAGTTGGATGCATCTGTGGTGTTTTCAGAACTTTAACCATGGATATGGCAGACAAGCTGGGAGGCCTGACAGGCCCTGAGCAGCGATTCGTCAGAGTGAGGGCCATGTCAGTGTTCTCCTCGCAGATCTCCAGGGACCCATCCTCCCACTCTGACCTTTATGTCCACGGCGGTTTTCTACGTTCAGCCATCCCGCAGCAGACAGCGGAGAGGAAAACAAATCTCAATGTGTTCTCATTAGCTTACGCCGATGTCAGAAGATCCAGGATTAGCTGTCAATTCTGCGCATTTGGTTGGACGATGACAGGCCACTGTGAGAATGGGTTATATAACATGTATCTGTGTAAACAGCCCACCAGAAAGGGAGTCTCTGCAGAGATGAGCCTCTAGTACAACTTGCAGTACAGCTTACTTAACAAAGCCTCTACCTGTTTGGGGCATTCGTAATCATTCCAAAGCGCTATATCGCAAATAGACAAGATGAGTTCAGGAGCACCATGGAGAAGAAGAAGTGAGGATTTTTGTTGCTTCCCATACCATACGCAGATGGTTGCACCTAAAACCAAAGGTAACATGGCAAATAAAAAAAAACAGCTTTTGGTTAATGAGTGCACCAGTTAAAGTGGTTGCCAGTGAAATTATGTGCGTGCAGAATTCATCTAGAGTACAGTTTTTCCTCATTCGCTTTCATGCAATTTCCTCATCAGAAACACCATTCTAACTGCTCTTAATGCAGTTCTCAAAACAGCAACACAGTCACCAACACAAATTAACATTTCTCATCTGACTTTGACAATTCATCAAGACAGGTCATGCATTCATCACTGAGAGCTGCAGGTCTCTCGCTCGCTTTGAAACTGTGGCACAATGCATTAGTGTCATCAGTCAAATCATTTTAAACTTCTTTCAGGTATGTAGTAAACAGTAAGGCCAATCACACACTGTCAGTGGTGACAGTAAAATTGGTCTTAAGTTAAATTCTCAGATAAGAATCAGTTTAAACAAAGAGAAACACATGTTCACAATCTTATATCTCAGGTGCTTGTCATGCCTCTAAACTGCATTCACACAAGCATATATAGATGCTCAGGTTCCACTCAGGTTCTACTCAGTGCATAGTGCTGAAAATGGAGCAGGAAGTTGTGAGAGGGTGTGAGGCTCGAATGGCAAGAAAGAGAGGAGCACACGGAGGACAGAGAAGGACTCACGGAAGACAACCGGGTAGATATCAGAGGGTCACTGCAAAACAATTGTAGATCATGTCATCAATCATGGCCAGAGCTTTGCTGAAGCTGGTCGGTGGGTGCAGCTTCAGGTGGCACGATGTACTGTGGCCTCTATTGTATGGACATTCAGGAACGAGAGCAGGTAACTGGTCCAACATTTTCATTAGTTCCGTTTCATATGCAGTATATCAAATACAATTTTGTAGTACGCAGTACAAAGTAAAGTTGACTACCTCTAAATAACAATTGATGTCCCTGTTTGTGTTGTCAGAATAGAAACACTGCCTCATTCTGGTGGGAGAGGCCCACTTCTGTCAGAATAGAAACACTGCCTCATTCTGGTGGGAGAGGCCCACTTCTGTCAGAATAGAAACACTGCCTCATTCTGATGGGAGAAGCCCACTTCTGTCAGAATAGGACCTGCCTCATTCTGTTGGGAGAGGCCCACTTCTGTCAGAATAGAAAAACTGCCTCATTCCGGTGGGAGAGGCCCACTTCTGTCAGAATAGACCCACTGCCTCATTCCGGCGGGAGAGGCCCACTTCTGTCAGAATAGGACCACTGCCTCATTTGGGTGGGAGAGGCCCACTTCTGTCAGAATAGGACCACTGCCTCATTCTGGTGGGAGAGGCCCACATCTGTCACATGAGCAGCAGACGGCAGTTGTGGGTATAGTGAGGGAAAACAATGCCATTAGGCTAAAAGAAATAAAAAAAAGTAATATTGTCGAGGACAATGGCATTTTTGAAACATTACCTCTGTGAGTCTCTCCACAGAGTGCTGAAAAAGCATGCCGTTTCAACAAAACAGCTGTACAAGGCTCCATTTGAGAGGAACAGTGACAGGGTTAAAAAACAAAGATACCAGTATGTACAGGTGAGGAAATGCATTTTGGTCCTTGACAAGATTTCAGGATTTCATGATTTATGAATGTTACATATGTTTGTGTTCCTGTTTTACAGAGGATACTTGAGTGGGAGGCCAGTGAGACACAGCACATTCTGGTGTGTGTAGAGCGGGGGTGCCCAATCTTATCCGCAAAGGGCCGGTGTGTATGTGGGTTTTTGCTGCAACTCCTTAATTAGATCACTAATTAGAGGACTGATTGGCTGAAGAGTTCTCACACCTGGGTTCGAACAGCTAAAGGTTATCCCAAAAACCTGCATACACAGCGGCAGTTTGCGGGTAAGATTGGGCACCCCTGGTGTAGATGAAGCAGGATTTAACCTAAACAAAGTAAGGTGACGTGGCAGGAACCTAATAGGTCAGGGGGCCACGGTAGATGTCCCAGGCCAGCGTGGGGGCAATATCACAATGTGTGCTGCTATTACTGAGCATGGAGTCATTCACAATGCAGCCACCACTGGGCCCTGCAACACCAACAGGCTTCTTCAGTTTTTGGATGGGCTCCTCACTGCTCTTATTCCAGAAAATGCAAGGGGGTTTGTGAGGGCCAGCATGCCATACTGTTGTGATTTGGGACAATGTATGTTTTCACCATTCAAACCATGTGAGGGAATGGTTTGAAACCCACCAACAAATGACGATGGTGTTCCTGCAGCCTTATTCACCATTCAGTGTAACTCCCAGACCTTACAGTTTAACTCCCAAACCTCCCAATGTAACACATATTCTGGAGTAACTGATTAATTCCCAGACCCTTCCTATGTAACTCCCAGACCTCTCAAAATAACGCAGACCTCTCAGATTAATTCCCAGACCCTTCCAGTGTAACTCCCAGACCTCCCAAAGTAACACAGACCTTTCAGATTAATTCCCAGACCCTTCCAGTGTAACTCCCACACCTCCCAAAATAACGCAGACCTCTCAGATTAATTCCCAGACCCTTCCAGTGTAACTCCCAGACCTCCCAAAGTAACACAGACCTTTCAGATTAATTCCCAGACCCTTCCAGTGTAACTCCCACACCTCCCAAAATAACGCAGACCTCTCAGATTAATTCCCAGACCCTTCCAGTGTAACACACAGCCCTTGAAATGCATCCCCGCATTACTACTAATCATAATGTTTAATTTGGAGTTCAAAGAACAACAGAAGACTGTAGAAGACTGACATTTAGGGGGGAATTCCACATTACACAAGCACAATAGACACTGCAAGAAATATCTCTGAATTTTATTTACAAAACCATTTCTTGAAGGTCTTGAGAGTCTGGAAATGAGTGACATCTGGAACTTCTCACCAGTCTTTGACTCTCTTACGTTGACAATAACAGACAATAACAAAAATTTGGGCCATTCAAGGAGACCAAATCTGACAAGCCCTTGCTGTTTTTGCAGTCTGAAAATGTTGAGGCTTTAGTTTTATACCCGGCCAGCTGTAAATCTTTGTTTTAAAGTTACGGCACTGTCTCGGCGAGATAAACTGTATGTTCGGAAAGCACCAGTTAGGTCAGGTAAGGGCACAGTAATGGCCTGACAAATTACTGTCATTAGCAGCAGCTGGCGAAAGTTGTCTGAGATCTGCCTCGATTGCCATCATAATGCAAACTTAAGCAGAACTGAAGTAGTGTTTCTTCCAGCTAGCAGTGACACACAAACATACACAGAAGCAGGGGTCCCATTAGAAGAGCTGGGTAATCTCAGCACAGTCTGCTAGGCCTCACTGCAGCTATTGAAGGTGAACAATTAAAATGTAACAACATAAAAATAAAACATTAAATTTGTGAGTGAAAATGGTAAAAGTCATGTGAGTTTTCCAAAACTATTGCAAAACCAAACTCTGATTTTAATCATGATATATAGGCATAAGAATACATTTGCATAGGCAAGTAAGGATATTGTGTCATCCTACAAATGCAAAACAAATGCAAAACATTTTATCGAATCCATCAATGAATATACATCACCTAATTGTCAGTAGAAATCCGGCAATACACAAAATAGCAATTTTTTGTCTTTAGCCTGTCTATTGTACAGCACTCTAAAAGTAAATTAATATTTCCTAATCTATAAATATTTCATGGTTTATTAAGTGAAAACTTTTGTCTTAAAGTGAATACATATATCACATTAAAGGAAAGGATTTAAATGCAAGGCAAACATGTTATAACTTGCTTGGGAAATCCTCCCATTTTTAGGTAATATGTACAACAATGTATCTACCCATGATTAATTAAGTGATATCTACTGCCATACAGGGGGTACCCCTTCAACGGAGTTGTCATTTCCTGAACAGGCCATGGATAACAAAGAATAAAACATGCAGGTGAAACACAGATTCCAATCTAAGTGTTTCATGAAGCGTATTCATTTCATAGAATCCTAAAGCTGCATAACGTTAAAACACATATTTGCACTTTTCATTAAATCATTTATTACGCATACTTTCCATAACTCATTTACTGCTCCAAAGCATGTTAGCACTGCTGTAAGCTACAGGGATAAATAGCAGATTTGGCAGAAGCATCTGAGTGGAATCCTCAGGACTCCCAGCCCTCCACTTCCACCACAAAGGGCTCCTTGACTTCGATTTTGCCGCTGTTCACAATCACACACTCTGTGTAAGGCAGGTTTCTGTCGTTGGTGTCCTGGAGCTCAATGGTATGAACTACAGACTGAAAGGATAGGAATACAGTGAACGTCATGAATATACAGAAAAGAGTCACATCTGATATAGACCACTAGCGGTCCGTAGGGTCTTGTCTTCTGGGGTTTTGTTCAATGGTACAATCCACTGGATACACCTCAGTGGGAGATAATCAGAGGCAAAATGCACATAAATGTACAGGACCGATGCCCTGGAGGAACAGCACCTAAAGCAGGGTTCCCCAGTTCTGGTTCTGGAGGGCCAGTATGCAACACAGTTTGCAGACTTCCTTTCTCAAAAACAGCTTGGTTGTTTCTCAGTGCCAAGAACACAAAGATTGTACTTGCAGTCTTGGCAAGACCGGTCTTCCTAACTTGCCTCCCAAGAATGAATTTGGGGTGCAATGCATCATGGGATTGGTCTCATTTGGTGAGGATACAACCGATGTATCCTTGATATTTGGGGCGGGGCAATAACAACATCCAGGGAATTTTACCGTCCTCTGCACTTACGTTCTTAGTGTTGGAACCGGTCATCAGCCATGGAAGATAAAACATGTACACGAGAACCCAAGAACAGTCACGTACGCATATTGAGAAACGCCCCTTATTCGGCTCACCAGCTAATCGCCAGGTTTAGTAGGTGTGCCAGAGAAGGGGAATCTGCAAACTGTGGTGCAGACTGGCCCTCCAGGACCAGAAGTCTTTCCTTGGTGAGTATGAAACGTACCATGCCTTCTAAGACCTTCCCAAAGACCACGTGCTTGCCGTCCAGCCACGGTGCCCGAACAGAGGTTATGAAGAACTGTGAGCCGCTGGTGTCGGGCCCCGAGTTAGCCATGCTGACCCAGCCTGCACTCACATGCTTCAGCTTGAAGTTCTCATCAGGAAATGTCTTGCCGTAGATACTTTTACCTTAAGTGAAAGGAATTGAGCACTCTTCAGGACATGGTAGCCATGGGCTCGGAAAGATCCTGCCATCAAGTGGTCATTCAGATGTGGGTGAGCATGGGAGGCTGGCATCTGGACATGGCAACCATTGTTAAGGGCAAACCAGGTGTGATGCTGGGTGTGAATTTGTGATGAAGGATTTCACATTATTATGCCAATTATTATTACCAGTCATGCAAAACATCTCCCCACCACCATGCTGGGCCGTAGCTGACACAAGAGTTAAAGTGTATACCTCCAGTTCCATCTCCTGCTGTAAAATCCCCACCCTGGATCATGAAGTCCTTGATTACACGGTGGAACCTGCTCCCCTTGTATCCGTACCCATTCTGCAAAAAGAGGCCGATTTGCAGGGTTCGACACACGAAGAGTAATGAGTCCCATTACTGGTTCATTGTGTTTGGAACAAATGCAGCAACTCAGTCCTAATCCACTCCTCTGAAATATTCTTATGAGAACCTTTTTAGTTTAACCGAGTACATTTGGGGTGTTGCAATAATCCATCCATCTTCTGCTTATTTGGTACAGGGCTGGATTGAGCACAAGGGTACGAGGCAGGGGAACACCCTAGATGAGATGTTAGCACACTACATGGTACAGTATTACATTAATGTCTCTTACAATTTCCTTTATCGAAAAAAAAATTTTGATTTATAACATGTATTTTAACTTGACATTTCCTCAAAAGGCAAAGTGGCCCTCAAAGTCTGAAATTTATGTGACCCTGCCAAGGTTTTCACTTTAAAGGGCGACATTTTGGCAAAATTAACGAGACACAGTGGACAGACTGTGTCATTGCACTTATACAACCTATTTCAAAAATGACCAAAGTGCAGCCTCTTCTCAGCACCCTCAGCAGACACAAGTACTGTTACATTATACTGAATGTGTTACACTGGGGACACGTACCTCGCCTGTGGCCAGAGACACAAGTACTGTTACA
>JAODKN010000041.1:7000087-7015199 GCA_026774425.1 Petrocephalus zakoni
AGTCCTTTTTGAGTTCTCAGTGTGTAACAGTCCTATTTGATTTCTCAGTGTGTAACAGTTTAAGTTCTAGGTGTATAACATTCCTGTTTGCACTCTCAGTGTGTAGGAGTTCCCAAACAGCACTTGCAGGTTTATTTAGTTTGAGGGAAGATCTTTCTTTTAAATAGGGACTTGAGCATGGACAGATAAAGAAACAGGTCAGGAGATTACTTTTGTATTATTTCTAGTGGTGACCTGAATTTAAGCAGTTTAAGCAATATTTATGGTTTCAGAATTGATAGTCTTCTTGGAAAGTGATTTTATTTTGGTATGTTCAAAGTTGTAATTTTCAGAGTTAATGAGTGAAGCTAGTCAGTTATTTCTCCTGGAGAAAAAAAATGAATGAACAGTCTTTTTTATTATAAATCACATGCGAGTGACTCTTCTGTGCAGTGATTCCAATTCTTATATTCTGTACTGAAAGTGTGCATAGATCTGCACTGGCTGTACCCCACTGTCAGTCAAAGAGGACATTAAGGGGATGACTGGTGCTATCTGTGTGTGTGTGTGTACGAGAGAGGCACAGTTGGCAGGGGATACTTGGGCCCCCAGAGCAGAGCAGCTCCAGTGTCCCACCACAGCCTGTTCAAGCGAGCTGGCTGAGTTAAACATAAAACAGAACTGATCAAGCCGCTACGCATGAATTCTAATGTTTTTTTGGAACCTGTTAATAAATACAATGTACCTTTTTACGCCTTATTCTGAGTCCCAGGGTCTGATAAGGGCCATAATTGATTAGCTGTGTCTCGGCCCATTTAAAATACTTTGCTTTTTAAGTTACTGTAAAGCCCAGGGGGACAGTGGTTTTGATGAGAGTTGTTATAGCAGCATTTAGAGTTGGTCTGAAACACTGCACCCCCTACTGGCCAACAGCCCCAGAGGACCAGCAGGAAAATGATAAGATTTTCTTTTAGTCCTTTCTACAATAGTATCCAGTTTGTCCCAGATAAAAAAGTAACAGATTGACTCAATGCTGTTGTAAAGCTTACAGGTGGCAGTTATGCACAGAGCACAAAGCTTAAAGGTTGAGTAAATTTGGATTATTGTGATTAGTTCTGTTTATATTATGAAGATCAACATCAACAACTGAAATGCCACTACTAAATAATAACAATAACAATGATAAGCATTATTATTATTATTATTAGTAGTAGTAGTAGTAGTAGTATTTGTATTATTATTAGTAGTAGTATTAGGTTTTGTAGTAGTAGTAGTAGCATTATTATTATTATTATTATTAGTAGTAGTAGTAGTAGTAGTATTTAGTAGTAGTAGGAGTAGTGTTATTATTATTATTATTAGTAGTATTTAGTAGTAGTAGGAGTATTATTATTATTATTATTATTAGTAGTAGTAGTAGTAGTATTTAGTAGTAGTAGGAGTAGTATCGCCAATAGGATGCTACGGTGATCAAAAACCTATTTGATTCATGCAGCAGGCCTGTTTCAGCAACAATAACTAGTCAGTGAGATCTGTAAAGGAATTCTTAAAAGTACGACCTTCCGAACTGAACATGAACAGCTGAACAGCTTTCAGTTTGAAATGAACCTAAACATTATCATTTTGTGGGGTTTAGTTTCGTAGAAGATGCCTTCTCAAAGTTTACCAGTTCGCGTGCAGCGACAGCCAGGGTCGCTGCGCCCCCTTGGGTTGGTGTCCGTGTCACCGCCGCTCTGCAGCGCCGACTTCACACGTCCGGAGCTGCGCTCTTCGCTCACAGATTCACGCTGTTATTCAGTGAAAATGACGGGACTAATCAACGATTTTATTACAGGCGCAGCTCACCTGCATCACAGATACTTCTTCGGACGCCCTTTGTGTAACGAGTATAATTATTAGAAATTCGCCAAACTGAATCCGTATAAATATACCACTGGCGATGTTATAATTTCAAATAATACAATAATTCATGATTATTTATTTTTTTTAATGAAAATAGCGTTCAAACGTCAATTAACATAGGCCATAAAAATAAAATTTTTAAAAATCAGTTCCGCATGTATTTGCTTCGGTGGTCAAAATGGAAACAAAATACATTTATAATTTGGGGTTAAAACTGACATCACATAAATATAATAATTATATATATATATATATATATAAATATTTGATTTTGCATGGAAAATACGCGCTTCATTTCTTCTTATACATAAAATGATATGATTTTGGTAAATGCTGACGTGGAATTCTCTGGCCTACTTACTTATATTTTCTTACATATATATTTTCCGGATCAGAATATTGACGAGCATGGTATAAACGGTAAATAGCTGTTACCATAAATAAATATCCAAAATATGTTTAAAACGTGCTAGGCGGGCTGATATCAAGGGCATGTATTTCACGCTTGCCGAACACCTACGTCTGGTGATTGAAGAAGTTTAAACCGGATGATGCAAAAGAAATTGCGTATCACCAACTCCCATCTGAATATACGTCTATATTAATGAATTATATAGCCAGCAACCCGTGACCTTAGCACCATAATCAGGAGGCACCCGGGGCACCGAGAGAGGCCGCTGAATTCTTTATCGGACTCCTGTCAAAGTAGCCTGTCCATTCGTCTTGCAGCCATCCGGCGAATTAATTAACATGAAATGTAAACGTTTTAATTGAATGTCAAACGGCATACAGTATGCAAATACAGGAGACAGCTATCCCAAAGCTTTTAAGTCAAGGCTATGTAAATATATAAACTCGTTATGCCGTGGATAGAACATGGCTGAATAATTACATTATTTTTCCCAAAGAAAATGATGAATTTCGGCAGTTAATTTATTGATCCAAGCTCCAACTCCAGCGTGTTTTACTTTAGCCGTCATTAATCAATGAAAAGACACCCCACGCATTCCCTATAATTGCATTGTACTCATTTTAACAAAAATTTTGTGTAGGAAATAAGTTCGAATTCGGTTTCCTCACAACATACAAATTTCACATTTATTTTTTTACATTCTCAGCTTAAACTCTGCCTAAGGGTTAAAATGATTGTACTTACCTTGGCGTTTTATACATTTAGGCTTAATTTAATCCATACATGTGGTTTCCCTCACAAAACAAAAAGCAACATCAATGTAGCAAGGATACGATGCGTGATCCTGCTATAAAATAAATACACACAACTGACAGATACTTTTTCAAAGTGCTCATATTTTACGTGGCCCAGATAAAAATGTAATAATAATTATTATTGTTGTAATTGTTAGGCCTGTTATTACAACTGCTCCTGGCCATTGCCAGACAAAACAGTGCAGGATGTTTTACAAAATATGCCTAATAATTAGAGAAAGCAAAACGCCTTGCCGCGTTCGCGATTAAAATGTAATAAATAGAATACGTTAGAGTTAACGGTCCAGGAAGACTGTGACCTAGGCGGTATGTGCGGCGCGGTGCAGCTCCCAGGGGGGGTAGTTAACGGACAGCTTCGCCATTCGCACGCCTCCAAAGCACAGTAAATATTTTCACTGCTTTAGGTTAATATTGGTAATGATGGACATAATTTGGGACGAAACACTACTTTTTTTTAAGCAGCTCTGCCTGATCTTAAAAGAAGGCGTTTAGCGCACGGCAATGCGTTTCAACTTTAAGGGGCCTGACCTTTCTAGCGCTGTTTTTAAAAGAAACCTCTTTTATTAATTCAGCATCCGACGTGGGGGCTGATCCCAGATAACGGCTATCTCACTACATGTGTAAAAGCATTGCACTAAACTGTTATTAATTAAGTGCCCCAGAGTGACAAGTTTGATCAATGTAAAGTGTGAACATTAAAAACTGCACTTGTCTCGGCTCAAGCCGCGCAGGGCTGACTGAGAAACGCGCCGCAGTTCTCCAGAGAAAAAAATGCTTTTTAATGTACGAGGACATTTGGTGTCTGTGTTATTATTCGCATTCCTGTACAGTGAAATGGCGGTTTCTTAGACTAAGAATTCATTTTCAGACCATTATGTTTGTGTTTTGCTTCGCTATCACTCCGCAGAGGGCCAGAGATGACGGATGGCCTTGTCAAATTGACGCCAGTCAAAACATTTTAGCGCCACTCTGGAAAGAATCGCGCAAACGGGCCCGATTTAGACACGCAGACACTATCTCAACGGCAGTAACTTTCTCAAGCGTTTGAGACTGGCTGGGAAACGCCGGTGTTACGGCGCAATCTGCAGAAAGCAATACGCCATAAATAAAGCAATGCATCATAAATAAAACATCGACGTTTAACACTTAAATAAATGCAACTAAATAATAATGATTTATTTATTATGGAAACCCTGTCCTGATGTGCACTGTTATTGCAGGCCTATCAAATGCACTATTTTCAATAATTATTTACAAATACAGCACCTTCAATTTAAATGCTTCAGAACAGTGTACTGCAACATGTGTTCCCGTGGCATGCGATGCTTAAAGCTCGCCTGAGATTGTGTTTTAAAAGCCCCGAAAATATAGGTAGAGTTTTGGCAGAGACGGATGCGCGCTGCATTTTCGGGCCGGTAAGAGCCGCACGTCCCGAGCGTGTTGTGCTGTCGTAAAACCCACGTGTCCTTCCTGGAGGGGGGAGCTGATGTTGTACTTGAAACGGGGCTGGGGTAACAAACACGGCGAGGCGTCCAGGCTGCGCGATTATGGTCTAGCGGGCTGGGGGGAAAAAACCGGGAAGCACGGCGAGGGGCGAATTTTGCTTACTTTTCCCGTAAACTGGGTGAGTGTTGCTTTGCCTTTAATCCCTGTACAACTGATACTGGGAAAAGAAATGTAGACGTTAACTGGTAAAAGTAAGCGCGTCGTGGATTGTTCAGCCCAGCTAAGGGGGAGGATTATGGAATTTATACGAACTAACAAACACGCGATACCCATATGTACCATGCATGCATTTAACTTAATACGTGCTGATTATTATTAATATTCTTCTTCTTCTTCTTCTTATTATTATTATTATTATTATTATTATTATTATTATTATTACTGTTGTATGTGGGGTTATTATATGACCAGTGCACGTTGTTTGCTTTATTGATACTTGTACTTGAAGACATTGCTCGCAGTTTAACATAACTGGTTGAAGTGTTTTGAAATGTTCCCCTAGCTGGTTTCTTATGTGGACAGTTTGTAACCAGTTATCATTAGCAAAGTTAAACAGATTAAAATTAAAAAGTTACCTTTCCAATATTAAGCGATTATTTCACGTTAATATATATATATATATATATACACACACACACACACACACACACACACACACAGACATGACTATACAAACTTACAGTT
Organism: Petrocephalus zakoni; assembly: GCA_026774425.1. Lineage (NCBI taxonomy): Eukaryota > Metazoa > Chordata > Actinopteri > Osteoglossiformes > Mormyridae > Petrocephalus > Petrocephalus zakoni. The sequence continues at coordinate 7,005,386 of JAODKN010000041.1, forward strand.
TGTTGCGCGTTGCAGCCGCGCTTGGAGATGCTGAAGCCCGGTGACCCAAGCGGATCTGCTTTTCTAAAAGTGGACCCGACGTACATCCAGCACTGGCAGCAGCTTTTCCCCCAAAGCCAGCTGAAGAACGGGACCCTTGCTCAGCTCCAGCCGCCCGAGAGGACGCCCATTTCAGTGGACAGTCTCCGCCAGCGCCCCAGCCTCATTTCCTCCGCCTCGTCGGCTTTGACTCCGTCCTCCACCTCTTCCACCACTTCGGTGTCCTCGCTCGCTGGTCTTACTCAGATATCCGTGCCGCAGATAACACTTTTCGGACAGACGCTGTGCAGCGACATCCCGTCATCAGCGAGCACCAACCCCCCGCCAAAAGACGTTTGTTTGCAGACCAGCAGTAAAAATGACAGAGGATCGAGGTTTAAATTTACTTCCGAGGAGTTAGATTACTACCTCTACGGACAGCAGAGGATGGAGATCATTCCGCTGAACAACCACACCAGCGACCCCAATAATCGTATGTATAAAAACATAAATATTTACATGTGCGTTTATGTGACTGGATCACTTGTAGATTTTACCAGAATGTTTGCAGAAAATGAAACTTTCTTCTCTATTGAAGACCTAGGATAGCGCCCGTGTACAGTAAATAGGCTGAATACGCAATATTATCATTGGCCTTTTCCTGTAGTAATAATAATAACACAACAGGATTTTAATATTCATATATCCCTGATACTGACTGCCTAAGGCACATTTACGCAGTAGATATTTACTCAGCATTGGACGAGTGCGGAAAATGTAATGCGATGATTATCATTTAAATTAAACCTAAATGTCTTGAAAGTTACCTTCGGTTTATTCACACTGGGGCATTTTTAAATTGCTTGATTATGACATTCCCTAAAACATACGTTATTGTTATCATAAAATCGTGCTTATATTCCGAGTTGAGTTAACATTTACTCCGTAACATTTTCTTTAAACACGTTCATCGTAAATATGTTACAATACGTATTGTGATCATTATTTTAAACGCTGTTTTGTATGTGCATGCTGTCACCTGCGAGTGCGGGTCACTACAGTAGATCGACATGCTTATTATAAATACGCATGTTTGAAGTGAAAATAAACTCAATTTAAGAGTTAAAAGAGGGCCAGTTTCAATAATGATGGGCTGTTTTTTCCCCCTTAGAATATAGTTATGAAAAGAAATGTCAACGAAGTAACGCTCTAACCTTCTGCTCAGTGCCATAACATTAAAAGTCACGTTTAACAAGATCCATAAAATATTCTGCAAATAGGGAATATTAACCGCGGTCAGGTTATTTAGTCAAAATTAATGGGCAAATTAAAAAAATGCTAGCGAAGAAACAGCAACCGCACAGAGACAAACTTGAACCTGTACATGCAATTTAAAGGTAGGCCGATACAATGTGCACCTATCGGTGGTCAGTCTCCGCTGGCGCTTTTTAGGATGATGTGCATCACTTAAAATATGTATTTAATGAAGAACAGAAAATGATTGTTTCTAAGGCATGACATTATCATGCCCTACAGTTTATGAAAATATTGATTAAAACACACTCCACGTATCTACGTGAAAATATAAAAACAGAAAAACACAAAAAGGTTGTATATGCAAAATAATATTAATATAATAATAAATTAAATGTGATTTATTATGGAGATTGTGGCTTTTAAAATATACCATTCGGCCTGAAATTAGTGCGCGCTAAACATGGAAAAAAGAGGTAGGTATACGGCGCTGTTTTAAAGCGAGCTTTAAAAAAAGGGGTGACTGTTTATTTAAGGTGATAAAACGGCCCATCAGCAGTAATCTCCATCGATATGTGCCACAAGGAGATGAAGTATGGGGGGACAAGCCACAATTAATTGCTGTATAGTTTTGTAGAAGAGAGTAGAGTGAGTGTGGATCAGAGATCGATCTCCTCCATCGGCCTCTATTCATCATCCGAACATGGTATATGGGAGTCTCTGGGGACGCGGAGACTACTTTATCTACGTTCAGTGCTCCCGGCCCATATTTCAAAGCCACCTCAGTCATTTTTAACGCAACCAAAGTCTGTATTAGACAAGAAAACACATAATTCGCCCTGATGCCTTATTTGCGTGGTTTTCCGTGGCGAATGAGCGCGGCGGCGCTCACCTCCGGGAGGACGGGCGAAATTGCGCACCGTGGAGAGCAGTTTGGGGGGAGCTCGGCTGGAGCCAGATACCCACTAAACAGCCGGACCATTCGTTTCAATAAAGCGTGTCCTGCCTGTGGGTTATTCCTTATCAGGGGTTATTAGTAAATTATGTAGATTAACAGAAAACCTAAAAACCGTAAAATTGGTTTGCGCTATCAGAGTTTTAAGGTTATTGGCGAGTGGGACCTGGATTAAATGAGCCATTCAGTTCAGGCCAACGAAATGATTTTTAAAATGAATTATTTTAAATATTAACGCGAAACGGCAAGTTATTTGGCAGTTTCGAATAGTTAATTGTACGAAACTTGCCGCGATCTTTTTGCGCATACATAGTGGTGAACACAATAGAAAAATATATATAGATATACTCATATATGGAAATGTATTTTAAATTTTAAAAATTTCGATTTACCGTTTTTACTACACAGGCAGTTAACGCAAAAAATGAAATTAATTTAGGTAATTTAATTTTGGCTTGATCCGTTTGAGGCAAGTCAAACATTTAATGGATTGTTTTATTTTCTGAATGCGCTATATTTCTCCGAAAATTGCATCTTTTGGCTGGACCATGCCTAAAACGTGTAGGCTGTGTTATGATCCACATTATTAATAATTCAAAATTAATAACAGGTAACATATATTCTCAAACGAGTAAACTATATGTACAATGTAAAACAAACAAAAGCAAACCAAATGAATGAACAGAAAGGCTTCTTTAATCTTTCTGCAGATGTGACTTTCATGTGGCTGTGCCCAGCAGAAGCATCAATGAAGCGTCTTCCTGTTGTGTAGGCAGACGGGGGTTCGGACCGCTTGGGCTAAAAGCTCCCCGCGTTTAGCGAACTCGTCGGCGAGGCGGACCGGAACCAGGTCATGTGTGACCGCTGTGACACCGCTGTCTCATGTGACCCCCGCCCCTCATTCTCACAGGCTGCGACATGTGTGCGGACAACCGGAACGGGGAGTGCCCCATGCACGGGCCCCTGCACTCGCTGCGCCGGCTGGTGGGGACCAGCAGCGCCTCGGCCGTGGTGCCCCCCCCGGAGGTGCCCGAGTGGCTGCGCGACCTTCCTCGCGAGGTCTGCCTCTGCACCAGCACCGTGCCCGGCCTGGGCTACGGCATCTGCGCTGCTCAGCGCATCCCCCAGGGCACCTGGATTGGGCCCTTCCAGGGCGTGCCACTGCTTCTGGACAAGGTGCAGGCGGGAGTCACCCGGAACACACGGCACCTGTGGGAGGTGAGGCTGCCGCCATCTGTGCTCAGGTCCCACATGGGCCATCTGTGGTTCCCATGTGGGCCATTTGTGATTCCCACGTGGTCCATGTACAATACCCATTAGTCCATGCATGGTCCCCACATGGTCTATACATGGTTCCCACGTGGTCCGAGTATGGTTCCCACATGGTCCATGTGTGGTTCCCATATGGTCCATGTACTGTATGGTTCCCACGTGGTCCATGTATGGTTCCCACATAGTCTGTGTGTGGTTCCCACGTGGTCCATGTATGGTTCCCACATGGTCCATGTGTGGTTCCCACGTGGTCTGTGTATGGTTCCCACATGGTCCATGTGTGGTCCCCACGTGGACCATGTACAATACCCATTAGTCCATGTATCGTACCCACATGGTCCATGTATGGTTCCCACATGGTCCATGTGTGGTCCCCACGTGGTTCATGTACAATACCCATTAGTCCATGTATGGTACCCACATGGTCCATCAATGGTCCCCACGTGGTCCATGTACAATACCCATATAGTCCATGCATGGTCCCCACATGGTATATACATGGTACCCAGTGGTCCATTCATGGACTCCATATGGTCCATGTGTGGTTCCCACGTGGTCCATGTATGGTTCCCACATGGTCCATGTGTGGTTCCCACATGATCCTTGTATGGTTCCCATATGGTCAGTGTATGGTTCCCACATGGTCCATGTGTGGTTCCCATATGGCCCATGTATGGTACCCACGTGGTCTGTGTATGGTACACAAATGGTCCATGTATGGTCCCCACATGGTCTGTACATGGTACCCAGTGGTCCATTCGTGGACCCCACATGATCCATGTGCGGGCTGCAGTGCTGCTGTGGTAGTTGTCCATTAGAAGGTCATGGGCTTTCCATACTGTGAAACACTTCCCGTGCTCAGGTTCTGCTTAAGGGTATAAAGGAAGCCAGCACTGCCCATCAGACTGCTCTTGAAAGCCCGGAGCTGTGGCTCGGCACTCGTGGATATCGTGAATATCCCACCATCGTCCACTGCTGGAATGGATCTAGTGTTTGGAGCACAAGTGAGAGTTACATCTGAATGATAATTAGGGTAAAAATGAATGTATTCTTATTTTAATGGAAACATTTAATGATGGACTCAACGGCAGCAGTGTATCAGTAATCTGTATGACGGATATACAACCCCATGGTTCTATATCACACACACCTGGACGCACTGGCATACACATCCCCCTTACACATGAACAGGGTTTAATGTTCAGGTCACTCCTCTGTTTTATATCATGAGCCTGAGAAAGTGGTTAATATTCAAATGATTAACTAATTTAAACTGCCTATTGAAGAACTTTGTGACAGCTGGCTGGTGTGACAGCTGGCGTGGATATGGAAATGTCTGACAGCCGCTGTGCTGAAATTCCACCCGATGCCTTCCCTGGGCCCAAACAAATCAATCCTTATACTGTACAAGGCCCCTGCTACAGTGTCAGAAACTACAAACAAAAACATTTAATTGGCCTGGTGAAGGATGTAGGCGGAGACATTGCCAGAAAGGCTCATTGGAGGGTCAACCTGTCAGTCAGATTTGAGCTGCCAATCTGTACCACCCACAAGCATTGAAGAGCTGTCGGGGAGGACAGGTTTTATACTGGGTGCCTGTATTTCGGGTGTTAAACACTGACTCTCACAGAGGTGGCTGTAAAAATTCCTGCCTGTTATACAAAGCTGGGCTGCATGGAGGGGAGGCACGGCCAACACTTACATGTGGTGCACTATTTTACGATAGTATTCATCTGGTTTGGGGGCTCTTTGCCAGTTTGTTCAATAAAGCACTAAGGATACAGAAAGCAAATCCGTCCTGGAACGTGCATGTTTCTGTTCTTGGACGTGAATTAAAGGGTCGAGTCCATCTCTGCTAAGGAAAGGCCCCCGAGGTTGGCCACCCGAGTCAGCGCCAGGTGCTGCTTTATTTAGCTAGTTATAGAATACGAAGCAGATATGTTGGGGAAATAGTTTTACACTTCCAGTCAATTTTAACACAGCTTTCAGCATTAGATTCCCTGCAGGTTCTCCAGCTGGGCACAGTGAGGGTCACGGAGAAATTCAGCACGTTTCAGGATGGGGGGAATTTATAAAGGGGAAAGCTGATAGCAGGTTAGTAGCTGTAGATCTTGGATGTGAACCCGAATGATGCATGGAGGTGGGATTCACTCACAGTCACCATGTCATCTGCGGCACCCTGGAGGCAGGTCAGTATCTTTTAAAGTCCCGGCACAATGCGTCCATCAGTGCGCTGCGGAGATAACGGAGCACTCTTTCAAGTCCCAGGGCGTTTGTGTTACTCACGCTATAGTTCAGTTTTTAGTTTAATTCATTTCTCTTGTTAATTAGGGTACACGGTGTGCTGCCTACAGGGGGTAATGAGGGTATTAGGTGGATCAAAGTATAACAGTAACTCCGTGTGAAGCACCTTACCACTGCTAAGCTCCGGACGAGCGTCCTAGTGTTTCAGCAGTTAGACGCCATCCTGATGTAGTAGAAACTGATAATGCCTTCTTACCTGCGTGTGTGTGTGTGCGCGCGCGCGTGGGGGTTATGTATATACTACATTGTGGGGACCGAATGTTCCCACAATGTGATAAAAACCTGCAGTTTTGGCTCTGTAGGGACATTTTTGCGGTCCCAGCATTGGGAGAATCTGTTTTAGAAAAATATGTGAACGTGATCCAACAACCAAAGATGCCAAAAGTCCTACAGTCTTGAATTTTGTAGTTGTGCGTGGGTTTGTTTACAAGCTCAGCAAAGTGATCAGGGCAGCTTTCAGACAAAGTCCTACCTCCTGTGTCCTTCCATTTTATCCAAACGTGTATGTGCATATGATCAATGAGCTTTACGGATTCTACATTAACTATGTAATTACTTATCAAGTAAGGATATCTGACTGGGGACATGCATGCATGTGCGATGACATGTTCTCCATGGCATAGCATAACATGCGCTATAAATGTGTGAGGAGCCCGGGCCCCTGGGCCCCGATAACGCTTCATCCCCACGCTGCCCTCAGAGCCACCGGCTTCCTGGCTGCACACTGACCCAGAGGGCTTTGTTTCTGCTGAATGTCTTATCTCTGAGTGTTCTTCTCGCTCGGCTTAATCGGGCTCATTCCCTTCACTTCTGATCCCTTTAGCTGCAGGACTGACCACCCACTAACCAGTCGGCGTTACCCCCAGCTCCATGTGCGTCTGCATTACATTCATCTTAGTAGAATGCAATGTCAACAATAATATTTATGGCAGACAATGTTTTTTTTTAAAAACACTACAGAGAAGATGGACCTAATTGTGCATGACCTTAATTATGATTAATGACTACATTAATTTATTTTAATCTTATGAAGAGATTAATATTTGGATGTAATTATCTTGTGTTCTGGCTTTGATTAGTTAGTGTGTTAGTTGATTGGCTGATAGCTGAGTAATGTGTGACGTGGCGGTTTCTCGAAATGCAGGTCACAGCCCCCTGGCAGCTTATTTAACCAGTGAAATCCGCCAATCCCTAATACAGGCAGAGAGGTTTTTAAAAGCTGTGCTGATCCTCCATTGTGCTTCCAAGTCAAAAGAGTGATGAAGTACAGGATCCTAGGTTCGGTATCGTGGTGTTGGGATAATTGGCGAAGACGGAAGAACATCTAAGGGCCAGATTCTGAGCCCTGCTGCACCCCCGTAGAAAAAAGGCCCGGGGGAGGATGTGTGGCCTGACTGTGCGGGTAAATATGGGATTCGCTGTCTGTTGAGGTAATGATACAAGAAGATCCAGGAGGAAGGACAGTGTGAATTTTTTGCAGTTGAGATGGTGCAGGTGGGGGTGAAAGGATTAATAATGTGAAAAATCTCACCGTTGTATAGTACAAGGCAAAACAGTGTGTTCATTGAGAAGCAGACGAATGTGATGGAGAAGTGGGGTCAGATGAGATAAAGAGCTGGGCTGCTGGATCGGTTTGATGTATAAATAGCTACTGGCTCACCTAGAGCATTCGGCATCATCTTGCACGTGTGATCCATCCATGCACGTGTGATCCATCCATGCACGTCTGATCCGTCCATGCACGTGTGATACATCCATGCACATGTGATCCGTCCATGCATGTGTGATCCATCCATGCACGTATGATCCATCCATGCACGTGTGATCCGTCCATGCACATGTGATCCATCCATGCACGTGTGATCCATCCATGCACGTGTGATCCAATCCATGACGTCATACCTGGGCCGGCAGTACCGGGTGTTCCTGGGAACCACAGAAGATCCCCGGCCACAGGCCAAGATAATCATTTTTGTTTTATACGGGCCAGTATGGAGGTGACATGTTTAACACTGGTTCACTGGCTAAGAAAGCTACATAATTTGTCACTGAAGTTATTTTCTGGTCCATTTCCTTGGATCTGCGGCGGTGTTGTGTGAGAAAGCAGTGCCTTACGCAGGCCTGCCTTTATCAGCTCGCTCAGAATTCCCTATCCAAACATCTTCTTCTCAGACCTTATAAACATTTCTTTCAGGTTTATTTTTACAGTAGTGAAAACATGCAAAGCTGAAAGTTGAACCAATTTAGTTTGTATTAATGATATTTATTTGGGACCTTCGGTGAGAACATACTTTCTGAGCATTTATCTGTGATTTTTAAGCGATTGCCAAGTGATTTATATCTGTTTCCTTAGTGGAATATCTTTTTCAGGACCCTGATCCAGACGACTATCTGTCGTTACATCTAACACCTTCTGAATTTGTTCGTCTTGCTTATTTGGATAGCCAGATTCTCCATCTCCAGATTTTTTCCTCTCAATCCCCACAAAATTCCTATTCAGTGAAAGCTGTTTTATGCTAGCACCTTGGTGAAAACTATGTTCTTTATAAAAATTGTTCTTTTGCATAATTTACCCCAAATGTGCAAAATGAAGTTTCCTTCAAGGTAATAACTAAACAGTATCCATATATAGGCTAAAAAATATATACTTTATTGATTGCTGGGAGAAATTCATTTAGTAGTAGTAATAGTAATTAATGTAATAAAATTGTGCCCTGGATTTGCTGTGAAACAAAAACTCAAAGCAAGAATTGTTTTCTGCATTATTTCTGTGTGTAACATCCTTCGCTGTTCAGAACATGGTGGTTCATTAGCTGCAATGCCCATATACTGAGGCCGGTCACTTGAATTCCTCGTCTGGCTGATTTACAGTAAAAATATGCAGCCTTGCTGATAGGGGTGAAGCCTGAGGGTCGTTAACATGCCTCCTAATCAGCGCTGTGACGTGCGCAGAATCTGCTGCTGCTTACAGAACAAAGTGCTCGGTGCTGTCGGGCGTCGGACCAGGACCAGAACGCAGGTGCCGGGGATGCATTAAGGGATGAGGGACGTGCAGATGCATCTTGCCGTTATTAGACAGCACGGTGGTCTACTTAACCAATTAGCGTGACATTCCTCGCCCTGGAAAATCATGCCCTGAAATCGTGAGTGCGAGCATTACCGGACCTGCTGGCTCCTCCGGATCTCCAGCTGGCCGAAACCATTAGCGTCCCCCAGTCCAGATCGTCGTGTCTCCTGGAGGCGTCCGTTTTTCTTGAGAGGTGCCTGCAGTGTGACCCCCTCCGTGATGAGCGACAGGCCTGGGCTCCATCCAGTCCCCAGCTATTACGAAGCATGTGACTGGCCTCCCACTGGGTCCCCCGGAGCCTTCCTCTTCCATAACAGAGCTTTTGATTAAAGTAAAATTAACGCTCCTCTGACGATCCATCACCCAGTCGCCGGCCTTCTTTATTCTGGCACTTCCCGGTCCATGCAGGCTTTTGACTCGACCCCCAACATTATCGCTGAAGTGAAGAAATTATCGCTGGGCTGCCTCTTGCTGTATTTCTCTCAGCAGCCCCCCCCCCACACCAAAGAATGTTTGAGAGAAGAGGATTCTGGGAGTAAGGTTTCGCTAGATGACTGAAGCTTGCGGACAAACCCTGCAACAGTCCCCTTGTCCAGAAGCAGATATTTGCTCCAGGATAAGTCTGCTAATTTGTTCTGTCCTGTATTAGTAATTCCAATTTTATATATTTTTGCAGCTATCCTCTTTCAGAGCACTTGTAAGCCGATGTCAGTTTTAGGGGAGCTTTGTCATGGTCCTCAGTATCCTCGAATCATGTCTGGCGAGCGCTGATACCGGCGGTCTGGAGCTGTATCGCCCCCTACTGGGCACTGTGAGAGCATGCGGCGGGGCCTCATCCCGCCCAGCCCATTTGGACCTGGGATTAAGTGTTTCTCCAGATAAGCAGTGGCATTCCATTAGCCGGAGCGTGTGGTGGAGCTGACCCCTCCAGGTCGGGGGGGGGG
>JAODKN010000041.1:7015299-7034454 GCA_026774425.1 Petrocephalus zakoni
CCCCACCCCCCCCCCCCCCCCCCGCCCCCCCCGAGTCACTCGCTCTAATAAGGGCAGGGGGTCAAGCGATGGTGGGATGGACCTTCTGCGGCCGGGCCGAGCGGCTGACGGCTGCTCGGGGACGATTTACAGGCCTGGCAGTGACAGGGTCCAATCAGTGCACCGTAAATGTCAGCCGGGGGGAGATTGAGCAGTAAGTAAGGGAGTGACGGCAAGGCTGCCCCCCCCTCCCCGATCGATGGCTGTGTGGGCTGGGGGGGAGGGGGGCGGGGGGCACGCCAATCTCTCCTGTTACCAGTCAGAGGAAAAGTAAATATGAGCCTGAAGTAGCAGCCTCTCCTTCCTCTGTCGGGCTCATTCGTCTGCTTCTCTCTCTCTCTCTCTCTCTCTTTCGCCCTCTCTCGCTCACTCTGTCTTGCTCCTTATGTTTTATTTATACTGAAATTCAGCAGTTTATCAATTCTGAGTGTCATGTTGTGTAAAGTAAAACACTAACACATGTTTTATTTTCCCCCAACAATGATGGCAGTTAAACTAGTCCACTTTTCTGTAGAATTGCCTTTTACAAGTAATATATTTTGGGTGACCCAAATCTGCCACACTGTTTATATTCTGAAGAGATTGTCTTCTCCAATCTCTGGCCGGGGGGTGGGGGGAGGATAGCAGGGGGGAAGGGGGTTATCGTGAAACGTAAAACTGCTACCACACTGGCCAGCACTTTCGACCAAAGCCCAAGGTCTCCGGCATGTGGAATTAATTATGCTTGCCGGAGTTACAAATGACTAAGTAATAATTAGCTTGTTTCTTCTCAAACTAAGTCTCTGTGGTCAATAATTGCGGCGAAAAGCACATGCTGCAATCAGCTTTAACAACGTGTTGAAGCTTCTTGGCGGTGAAATAATGACGAATACCCGTCCATCATCTGTTTACATCATTCCATAAACTCGCTCTAGAAATTCAGCCATGGGTAAGAACATGGCTCTGTGCTCGTCGAGTCCTCACACCAGATCTATGCGCCTGTTTTCAGCAAGTGAAAAGCTCTCACCATAAACGCTTCTTGTTTCTAATAAAATTTTTGGGTGGAGGAACTTCTGCCTGAAACAAAAGTTTATTCCAATGAAACAAACAGGTGGTGTCAGGCTTTACTAAAGCAAGGGCAAATTTTGATGGCTTTTTTTTAGACATTTTTTTTGTCTATGTGCAGAACAATGCTGTAATTAATATAAACATCGTCTTGTAATTATTAAGTCGACTTCTGGCTTAATTAGGTCTTCTTCTAATCCATTACCTTTATCGTAGTCACATGATTCAACCAGACCAAACAGAGCTGGACTGGTGAGGATTTTGGGGTGAGTCTGTTGTACCTTTCACATAGTCCTGTCCCAGTCACTGTGGTCATGGTTGTCGTGGCGACACAGCATCCAAAGGGCACCAGCGGTTGCCGGGAAGGGCCCCATCGACACGCCTCCTGTCCCATCATTTACGAAGCGGCCCGTTTCTTTGATTATCGCCATCATTTACAAAATTGATCAGCTCCTCTCACTATAGGCAGCTGTTAGCGGGGATATTGACAGGCATCTCTCTGTGATGTGCAGGCCGTCCACAATTAGGCGGGATGTCATCACGTGGCGAGAGAGGCTCGCTGGCTCACGTGCGCCAAGGACAGATTTAATGCTGAAGGAGGATCCAGAACACTATTGGTTCCCAACTCCCAGTCTGCAGACTAGTATCAGTCAGGCCAGTATTCCACTGTATAAACTGTATATTTTGAGTTTTTTACAATCTCATTCAGTCTGCATTTGCAAAAAATCGCCAGTACCCTCCACTCCCCCTCGCCATTTTAATGGCCCGTGCCTTTTTGTGTGACGTTAACCCGTCTGCAGACATCACATGGTTGGGAAACCCTAGTTTACACCACAAATCCTCTATTCTTAGAATATCTGTATGTATGAACTGGTTACATTCACATACAGAGCCTCGGGTTCCTCAGAGATCAGCACCGCTCTTACGTTCGTACCTCAGAGCCGTCTGTTAAAGGGCCGACCGAAGAGCATCAATCCTCTTTATGGGTGTTTACAGTGAGTCCTGCTTTGAGTGGTAACAATGCCTCCCCTCAGTAGATTACTGCAGTGATTGTTATCAATCAAAGTGTGTTTTCCCAAAGGTTGTATTTTACAACATCTGTCGGGGCAGCACCGTGGGGGCCCTGTTTAACCCCCGCACCTCCTCAGACCTCCCTGCTTTCATGCGTGTCTCACGCACCCACGGCGTCTGGATTATCAGAGGCTTGAAGGGCGACACCCACCAAGCTGGGCCATGTAACCGAAGAGGCGGATCAGAAGAGGGCACGTCCCCACAAGGCTCCTGCAGCTGATGCTGTAAACAGACCCTCAGCTCAGTGGCTCCAAAGCATTTTTTCCTTACAATGATACTTTTCTCACAACACAGAAAAAATCTGAAAGCAATCTAGGTCATCAGGTTAGACTAAAAATATACTAATATCCTGCAGTAAGAGACTGAAGAGCCAAGTGTTGCTTTGGTGCACAGACTGGAGAGCTTTTAAAGCAATTTGGATTCAATTTCATTACCTATTAAACTTGTTTAATTGTGGACAATAAGATCAATTAATTAGCACCACCTGGCCAAGGTTTCCGTCATGAGAGGACAAAAATTAGGTTGTTTCTTACCCTTTGCGTACCTCCACATAAGCATCTGAGAAATACGAAGCTCAGTGACACGTTCCTGTCGGCCGAACAGCAGCCAGGACCAGGGGCCTGTACTACGAAGCCAGGAGCCACGGAGGGGGCCGTGCTCAGCTTGTGCTGAGGCTGGCTTCATCTCTTTAACATCTTAATGCGACCATGTTTTTTGGGCACTAACCTGAAATAGGGCCAGTCTGTCTTTACTGTAAGAGACTTTAAATGCACACATCTACTCTGGAACTGGGACAGGATTGCAGGCATCATTTTTTTGAAAAATTTGGACCTGGATGGCACGGGTAAGAGCAGGTGGCCAACTCCCCGCCACTGCCGCCCTTCAGGTATCACTCGCATCTGGGTGCTTTGTAACAGATCGCCGTCTGTTGGTGCAGGTACCAGCGGTACCCGCACTAAAGGGAGGCTCCTTCCAGGAGCACGCACAGCCTTTTTTGAGAAGTGAACAGCTCCGTTTCATTGGCTCTCCTTCTGCATACAAGGACGTTGATAGTTGTTCAACTCAACCATTTATTGACTTTTACTGCTTTCCTGCCTGAGAAACATTTCTTTAAATTCTCTCTAAACCAAGATGAAAAAGCCTCTTTTACTGCTAAAAGCTTACAATTTCTTTTACGTTTACAATTCAGCAGGTCTATGAATTTATTAATCCATAACTCATGGCTTGTTAACCGTAAGGGTTTATGGTCCCTGCCCCGTTACCCACATGCCGTATTTAGGCTTTTCTGATCTGCCCATGTGTTAGGCCTAAAAAGTTAGCATCCCTCCATCCGTCCATACATTTTCTATATCCGTTTGTCCTATGCAGAGTTGCGAGAGCCTGGAACCCAAAAAGTCACCAGAAACATACAAATCTATTTTAGCTTTGTGGTGAAAGATAAATAATCTCAAGCAGCCCTAAGCACTGTGTTTGCTGCCCTCGGATTTATCGTCATGGCGACGTCATTTTCACCAGCTGCTCATCTTTAAAATCAGAATTGAGGTTTGCTGGCTGCATTACCACAGTCCCAGCACTAGCGGCTGGAATAACATGACCTCAGATTCAGCCGCGTTGATAGCGAGATGAGATCCAGATGATAGAGCCTCGTGTCCCTGCGGATCGGCACCAAACCCCATACGAGAGGAAAACCAGCGATAAAAAGGCTGGAAAGCCAGCATTTATGGCCCGTTTTATCTCCGTAGATGTGAAAGTAAGGGAAGGTGTGGCGGCAGATGGGGGGGGGCGGGGGGGTGAGAAGACGAGATGGTCCTCAGTGGGACAGCCTGGAAGGAGGCCAACATGAAAGTGGGCAGATCAGGAGAGTCAAACAGTTTTGCTTTTCTGAAGGGCAGCAAGACGGATGGACTGTCAGGAGTTTTTAAGTGGACGTGGTCTCCCCCCCCCACCCCCCACTTCATGAGGCCCAGAGCGAAGGGTCAGGCATCTCCCAGGCCGCCCCGTGGGGCCCAGGCAGCAAGTCGGCTGTTTCTGTCTGGCTCGGCCACCACTGCCGTGTGTTTGGGCTGAATACGCATTTGGAACCTACCCTATTCTCTCTTAGACCGTGTGTGTGTGTGTGTGTGTGTGGGTTTGCATAGATCACATTTGAGGACCAGAATGTCCGCAAAGTGTGGTAAAACCTGAAATGTCCCTACTTTTGGGGACATCTTTTCAGGTCTCTATTTGGATCACATCAATTTTATAATAATCTGTGAATGCAAACAAATAAGTAAAAATGGCAAAAGTCTTATATTTGGGTTGGTTACTTATGGTTAAGGTTAGGGCTGGGTAGGGGTTAAGGGTGTCGTGACTGGGATTTTTCCCATTGAAATGAATGGGCGCTCCCCATTTAGATAGGTACGCGTGTCTGTATGTGTGTGTGTGTGTGTGTGGGTTTGCATAGATCACATTTGAGGACTTTGGTCCAGTGTGGGTTAATAAAGTGCTTTATAAATAAAGTTGGTATGGTATGATATGGCTAAATTGTCCCCAAAGTGTAGTAAAACCTTAAATTTCTCTATTTTTGGGGACATCTTTTCAGGTCCCCATTTGGATAACCTAAATTTGATAAAAATCTGTTAATGTAATGCAGTGATTGGAATTAGGGTTTTTCCCATAGAAATGAATGGAAGGTCCCCATTTAGATAGGTACGCGAGTCTGTGTGTGTGTGTGTGTGTGTGTGTGCGCGCGCGCGTGTGTATTAGAGCAGAGGCTCCTTGGAGTTCACACAGTGCAGCCCTGATATCCTTTGAACCTTTTTAAAACAGCCCATCTTCCAGAGTTGTCTGTAACCTGGGGGGAGAAGAACAACTCAGCAAAATAACCTGATGTTGACTTAGTTAATATTAGTTCATTCGAATTAGGTAGTTGGTTCATATCTTGTGGTTAGCAGGATGATGTCACCGCTGGGCCCCTGAGCACGGCCCTTAACCCCTGATTACTCCAGCGACAGGCTGACCCTGCTTTCTTAATCATGTGTCACTTTAATGTCGGCAAAACAAATGTAGTGTAATTGAAAACTCAACTCATCAGATATCCAAGCCCTGACATGGACATAAACCCAGGAGTTTAAGAGTCATGGAGTCATATGACCATATGCTGTGGACTCCATGTGAGCACAGGCCGTGGGTTCCTGGTGACCGCAGGACCGCTCTGGGCTCCTGTCGTGCGTCTTGTAACTGTAGGTCATTGTGCTCCTCGTGACCGAAAGCCATGGTCTCCTCGTGACCACAGGTCATCGCCTCCTTGTTCCTCTGCTGCTGCAAAGCTCGTTAAGATGTATATACAACATTGTGACAGACAAGGGACTCCGGACTGCTGACAGCACCCGTCTGCGATACATTTTACAGGAAGCTTCCGGAAGGACTTCCACGGTAACGACCCGGTAACTGATGCTCCCCAGACGCCTTTTCCTGCAGGCTTTAATCGGAACCCTCTCTGCGTCACTGCATCAGGAATTCCCTGTGTCCAGGCCTGCAGTTTAATCTCTGGCTGCGTTAATCCGTTAGTGCCTGTGCCCTGATTTGGCCAGTCTTGAGAATAAATTGCTGTCAGACTGCAGCGATGCTATGCGAGCCCGTGGAAGATGCACATGCCGGTTCACACAGATGCTTCACTTGAGCGCCAACCTCGCAGGGCTGTGATGAAGCTACCTCAGCGATGGGGCGTTTCTGCAGGCTGGTCCCAGTGAGCTGCTTCCACACCCCCGGCTGTGTCATGTGTTCAGTGTCACTTTATGCAGCATTTAAGGCATCCGCTTAAGGTTTAAAGCTGAGCTTTGGACTTATGAATCAGACAAATGCTCTGAGCCAGGCTTCAATTTCAGCTAATCAGGAAACTGATAAGTGACTTACTGAGCTGCTGCGTGGATTTCAAATGAAATGCACAATCCAGATTGCATGGTGTCATCATCATAATAACACAAGTGGCCGAAATAACAAACTCTTGGCTGTTATAACACACTCTGATGAGCTGTAATGAGATTTTGAGCCGTTTATAACAAGCCCTGACATGTTATAGCACACTGAGCTGTAAAAAACACACTTTGATGAGTTGTAATTAGTTCTGGTTAGATATGATCAAAGGAAATTAGTTAGCAATGATGGCATATATTTGCCTTTTGGAATGAAAAGACGTCGTGTTAAGTGTTTGACTGCAGGCTATGTGTGGTTGACAGGGAGCCCCCCCCCACACCAACCTGCTGAAGTCTGAGTAACAAACGGCCTTGTTGTGAGGAGAGCCTGGAACGTTCTATCATGCTGTCAGAGCTGGTGGAGGTTTACGCTGAAAAAGCCCACAGAGAAAGAAAGGAACTCGCCACAGAGAAACAGGGTCAGCAGGGTCCAGAAAACCCATCCGTTCAGCTGCGGACTGAGACTTGGACATGTGCCTCTTTGGACACTTTGTAAGATATGCATGTGTTTTGGGATCCCTTTCTGCACGTTTGCGTTGGGCGAAAATGTGTGGTGATGCGTAATGTTAGCTGAGCTAAACATGTCAGCCTCCCCTAGCTTATTTATGATGGGTCCATGAGTTTACTCACGCTTTCAGGGGCCTGGTTTACACAAGTCGCTCTCGACACCCGTCACTGTCTCAAGCTAATACAACTAAGTCCAGTTCAATGTGGATCTGGGTTTTCCCGCGAGGACCTCTGGCTTTAAGATAAACAGAGCCCGCGTTCCTCATAAATCACCCTATCTGAAGGCGTCGTCCCATAAACGTGTCCGCAGTTTAAATCTCACTAAGCACCTTCTTCTTTTCTTTTCTTTTTTTGTTGAAATTCATAAGATTCAGGGCAAAGATCTGTACTTTTTATCAGCAAGTCCCTCTGAGCCTGTGCTGAGGGCTGTGTGTTTGCTGATGCCTCTAACTGTACGAGCATGACTCTGGTGCAGATAAGCATCTTTTTTACTCATTATAATTGGCCGCGTCCCCTATAACAGCCGTAGAGCAAAGGGCTTGTGTGGCTGGCCTGGGAGCGGGCGAGCTGGCACTGTTTGTTCAAAGGTATTCTCTGATTTCACAGCCCAAGACAGGCTAAAGTGTTGTTTACACTAGATGGCTCTCCCTGGGGCCCCCAGCTTCACTGAGCTCGTTTACTCTCGCTGACCTTTAGTATCTGGTCAGTGAAATTGTGACGCTGTCATTTTCAGAGGCTCCCGAGCTCTTCAGCGGCACACAGGCTCATGTTAGATAGAAAGCTAACGCTATTTTTGCCTGTTTCTGTGCAGATCCTTCCAGTTCACTCACACTCACACTGATTGCCTCTTATGGCTAGTTAGTGTGTGATACATTTCTGAGATCTGCATTTTGAAGCAGTTATATGAAAAACTTAATGTGTTTTTTTTTCCAGTAAGCAGGCATTATTTGTTTCATGCTAACCTCCAGGAGATGTTTTCATTGCCATCTCTTAAAAGGTAAACATAATAATACAGAAAAAACTGAAGAAAATCTAGAAAAATGTATATACTCCTTAGACTTACAAAACAAATTAGCATCTAAATGTCTTGTGACATTTTTTCTGTTATCTTATTTTAAAATCGTCTTTATATTTACATTTCTCATATTTACCATTTTTCTCCCAGAACTTTACTGACTGTGAAGGGTGAGGAATCTGTGAGGTTTTCCTGAAAGCCGCAGTACCTCGTGTTTCCAGCAGAGTGCTAAATGCTGCCCGGTCACCCAGGGGAATCTTTGACAGGCTCTGTGTGACGCCACGCGGAGGGAGCCTTGGGCTGCGAGGTGCCTTTGCCTCGTAAAGGCCAGCGGGAGCCGCTCTGATGTCTGAGTGATATGTTACACCCTGGATTCCTCCTAGAGACAGGGGCCTTTTGGTCAAATAGCAGAACATGAAGACCACCGCACGGTCACCGACACGCTGTCCTCGGGCATGTAAACTTCCCAACACCCCTGCAGTATCCCCACAGAGGTCTGGGCAGCCTCTGCGTTTTCTGTGGTGCCGATCCAGACCTAGGCTGGTCCAGGCCTAGGTGTGAGGCGCACCAACAATTTACAACATTTATTAAATCAGCCATGGAATGTATTTTAAAAAGGGTTCAAAGGCATATTTGGAAATCCCAAAGGAGAAGTTTATGTGTAATAACAGTCGTAATAGTTCATAGTAATTTCATTCCGCCTTCTTCCCAGTGGTCGGCAAGCACTTACCTCCACCCCCAAGCACACAAAGTTAATAAAATTCTGTAATCTAATTCAAGAAATTATATATTATTAGAGGGACAAAGTCGGTTATCAAAACTGTACAAAATCTGAGAGTCTGAGCAGCCCATGCGGGGGGGGGGGTTTAGCTTGGCCACTGCAGGGAAATGCTCTGGCTGAAATGCTAAGTAACAGCGCGCTTAGACCCCGCAGTAAATAACGCCTGATGGGCCGGCTGCATTCGGTTAAGTAGCACGTCTCCCGCTGGAAATGTCTGTTAACATCCTGGCGTCTTCCTACAAGCCGAGCTCCGTAACGGCCTGGGCCAGAACGCGAGGTGTGAGGGGAGATGGCTTTTGTTCTCTCTGCATGCAGCCAGGAACGACTCCATGAAAAACTTTGGGGTGACAACTCAGCGGCTCTGGGGTTTGGGCCTTGCAGTTCCTTTGGCCACCTCACGGGGGCAGCACCTTTGCTAACGCGGCAGAGCTGTAAGCTGGTATGCGAGGCTTCAGCCAAATGCATCCCGATCAGCCAGCGACGAGCTGTCAGGACACCAAAGACTCTGGCCCGTGGCACTTTGATGTGTTTAATAGCCACCTGGGTACCATCGCCGGGTCACATCCACCACTGGGTGCAGGAGCTGAGATGACAACTTCATTTATCTCTCTGGTGGCTTTAAATGAGACTCAAAGAGCGAGGGGACAGATCTGATTCCCTTCTGAGGCTTAGCTAGCTGTGCAGCACATTCTAATTGCATGACTTTCATATTGGCTCACCAGCCCACAGGTTCTGGCCTAAATTCTTTTGACTCGAGCCTGATTTCATGTCAGCTGTAACTAACCCCTAGCTAGAGGGCCACGCTGACCGGCCCGGACACAATGCTGTAGTTTCACTGAGGACGAAATGCAGCACCCAGTAGAGCAGGTCTGCAGAAGAAGGATCTTTGTCACTCATGCACACCGGGAGATGCCTCAGGAACCAATAAGCACATCTACTGACCAAATCGCACATCCGTCTCCAAAGACATCAGCTGAATGTGCTCCACTCAGACAGGAATGCCGCTCAGTCCAACTGAATTTACATTTCAAGATGTTTTCTCTAAACAAACAAGTGGTCCGGGCCCTGAAGATTATGTGGAAGGAGCCGTTATCCTCTTTTCTAGATCGTGTTATGCCACTATTGCTGTTTACTCTTCTACTGTGCTATAAATTACCAGTAGTACTGTTTAGCCCAGTTCAGTACTGTTAATTACCAATAAGGCTGTTTACATATGTTTAGTACTGTTAACTATTATTAGTGTTATTTAGCCCAGTTTTGCATTATTAACTAGAACTATTGTCATCCATTTTTGTTAAGGATGTCTTAGAGTTTCTAATTTGATTTGTTGGAATATCAGCTGAAGTTAGCTGCCTTATGCTGCTGCTTTGCCAGCTATAATGTACCAGGTCGGGTCCACAAACCAGCAGACTGCCGGTAACCATACCTAAGCAGTGAGCGTCTGCAGGCAGCCCATGCAGGTCCGCTCTCCTGAGCCTGCAGTGTCTGCTGTCCCTCTGTCCTCCTGCATGCTGACCCACTCTCTGTCCTGCAGATCTACGACCAGGAGGGCACGCTACAGCACTTTATCGACGGCAATGAGCCCAGCAAATCCAGCTGGATGAGGTACATCCGCTGTGCGCGACACTGTGGAGAGCAGAACATGATGGTGGTCCAGTACAGGTACAGACTGCATGTGGACCGGAACCGGCTGCGGCACAAATCAGTGCTAAGGGGGGCTTGACTGTGTAGCTGACAGCATGAGATGTCAGTCTGTTTTTCCCCAGAATTGCATACAAATGGAAGACTCACCTGGATCGTCACACAGATTCCCTTTCCTAAAATTCCCATCATGATCCGTCCGGGTGTCCGGAAGACCAAATCAGAAAAGCAGAGGTCTTTTTTTTTGGCATGTTAGGGAGAGCAGGGCAAACATGGCAGCCTGTGGAGAGAGATGGACATGCTGATGTTAATCAAGCCTTCATATGGATGTAAAAAGAATTCATTATATCTGATAATAATTATATTCGTATCACTATGAAGTTATATTTTTTGTATGCCGGAAAAATCCAGCAAATTAAACTTTTCGCTTCCATGTTAAGACTTGCAGGGAGGCGATCAGGGTGAAGGAAAGCTGAAGAGTTCTAGGCTCCTTGGTGGCCATCAGACACCAGCATGAGAGCCATAATATAAGCGGCGCAGGGAGAGAACTATGGTACGAGTGTCATTCTACAAGGACATCAAAGGATTAGTGCGTTACCACCCAACTGGGACCGCGGCTCAAGTCCTGCCGTCCTGCAGTGATGCCGTTAACATGGTCAAGAAAATCAAACTGTTGAAATCACCACTGTTTATTTCATTTAATGAACAAGGACAATGTGCAGAATTAACATATCAGCAGTTTATTTAATTAGCAATGATAATGCATGTAAATATATCAGCAGTGAAATCAATTTCATTAACAGGGAAAATGCACAGAAATCAACATATCAATAGTTAATTAACAAGGGTGATGCACAGAACACATCATATCAGCAGTTAATTAGCAAGGATAATACACAGAAATCTGCATATCAGCAGTTCATTTAATTAATAGGGATCATGCACTGAAATCTGTATATCAGCAGTTATTTAAATTAACAAGGATCATGCACAGAAATCTGCATATCAGCAGTTCATTTAATTGTTTGGGATCATGCACAGAAATCCTCATATCAGCAGTTAATGTAATTGACATGTATCATGCACAGAAATCTGCATAAAAGCAGTTAGTTTAATGAACACGGATCGTGCACAGAATTTCACAATTGTTTGTGAAACCTACATAAATATCTATTTGTCCTCAGAAGTTTATTCTGTACAGGACTGTTGTACAGCCATGTATATAATGACCTTTAAATATACAGTATTTAAGATGTCAGAGAGGCATGGGGGACAAACGTAAAATGTTGTTATATGGTTATATGTCATATTTTTTAGCCAATGGACGACAGCGACTCTATTTGTAAAGGCAAAGAGTTCAGAAAAGTAGAGTGAGATTAAGGTAGATCTCAGGGAAGGAACAGCAACCCCCCCCAGCCCCCAGTGGCCTTTGGTTCAGTCTGTGGGGTCAAAGGTGGCCACCTCAAGCCTCCAGCTGGTTTGAGTTGCACGCGCTCTGCTCTGCTGTTCCTGAATGGACTCTTCTTCAAAGCGGCTGTGATGGATTCACCCTGAGCTGCATGTTTGAGTTTCGCTCTGACAATAATGTGCGCTGGCACGCCTCGCCCTTCGCCCCGCTCGGGGACACCCCGCTCAGGGACACCCCACCACCCTCTTTATGACTCATCCAACCACAACAATAAATACGTGTCAGCACAGGGAATATTACCCAAACACAGAGAAATGCCTTTGATAGACGGGTTCTGGCTGCGGCTGGACGGGCCGCAAGCAACGGCACACGGCTTCACGTCCCCGAGTCTGTGCCCGGCCCCCCCGTGGCTCCGTAAACACGGCTCTTTCAGCGGCCGGCCGCACCGTTCAGCGCCCCTCCCTCCCTCCCTCCCTCCCTCCCGCCTGCCTGCGTTTATCTGCGGTGTTTATGTTCAGCCGGGCCGAGTCCAGACGGAGCGTCATGGGGCCCACAGAGGACACGCCACCGCGCAGGCACTGTTTTTCTCCGGGTCCTGGATCCGGGTGATTTATAGACGCGTCATGGTGGAAAGAATCCATAAAATCCGCAGAGCCGCTCTGCCGGGACCAAAGCGCAGTTTTTGTCAAATATTTGTCGAATTTTCTTTTTTATTATTGTTAGTGATATATTTAAAGGGGATGAATAAGGAGCCCCATTATTCCGAGCCTGCTGAATTCTGGGAGTCACGCTGGGCTCGGGCCGCCGGACAGACCCGCCTCCTCCAGCCGGCGTCTGTATCGACCTGCGTGTCGCCGCTGCTGGGGGGGCATCGTGGCGGCCGGGCGGCCTTGGGGGCACATGCCTCGCTGCCACGGCGACGCGCTGGGGCCTTCGACTGCTCGCCGCTTCATTAAAAGGCGATTCCCGGCAGATGCGTTGCATTTTTTACCCGTTAAACATCGGCTCATTACCTGCTGCGAGGTTTTACCTCCCCACCGCCCCCCACCAGAGAAAAATCGTGATATGATTGTGGGAGTGTAATGATGACACATGAAGTCTCGCAAGGCCACGGGGCGGGGGGGGGGGGTTGGGTGCATGCCATGGTAACATCGTAACACACAGCAAATTATGATAATAATACGGAATTCAGAGAGATGCAAACATACCCAGAGAAAGGCTCGTGGCTGCTCGCCGTGACATTTCACAGACATAATCTGTAAGATGACATGTGTTCCTGTGACATGGGTACATGTGTGCACTGTGCTCTACCTGTGTACATTTAGACAGGAGTTTGCTTCCTTCAGCCTGAGCTCATTGACATGCACAGTTGAATGTCTGCAGCTTGTCCTGCTTTTTGGAGGGTGAGGTGCGGGTGCTCTTTCTCTGTAGGTCGTGTATATTATACAGAGGCTGCTATTTGTCGCGTGTCCTGCTTTTCAGATGGTGAGATGCTAGTGTTCTATTTGCGCAGGTCGTGCATATTCTACCGGGCCTGCATGGACATCCCCCGTGGCACGGAGCTCCTCGTGTGGTACAATGACAGCTACACGTCTTTCTTCGGGATCCCCCTGCAGTGCATCGCACAGGATGAGAACCGTAAGTGCCGTCTGCGCCATGGGTGGCCATTCTGTCCATGTTGCCCGCACAATCGTCCCCGACGTTCCCTTCCCACGAAACTCACTTGCAGCTTGGTAGGTCTGTCGGCCCACTGCGTCCCCCTAAAGCGCTGCATTCGCGGTGTCCTCAGGGTGTGTATTATGTGTCGTTACCGGAGCAGATCAGGGTTAGCCTTTCTGCCTCTAGATACGTGACCCATCTAGGACATGGGAAGCAATAACCTTTGGGTTACATGCATGAGATGTTTGTGTTTGGCATTTTCGAATGCCTTTCCCAGAATGCTCTCTGTCTGGGGTGTCTCTTCCATGATCCACTGTAGCATGAATTATTTCAAAACCCACTTTCATTTCTCTCTGCCTCTGCTTCGTGCTTCGAAACACACGAGACTTCTCTAATGGGGCTTTAAGGACAGCCCGATTGTGCAGTCTAGACGTTTCACTATTATGAACTCAGATAGTTACCATAATAACAATCCTCAAAGAGTATAATAAACATTTCATTGATGAGCTACAGTGTCTCTGGCTGGGACGTGGATGTGTTTAATTGCCGAGGTAGCGCTCTGGAGGGAGGCATGCTCGTGCACACAGGGCACGATATCGTCCCGTCTCACGCGTGGCCCGCGGACATGCTTGACGCCGTGGTGCTTAGCGACTCCTCACGACCCAAACAGAAGTCTGTTACAGCTCATTCTTCAGCAAGTTTTTAATCAGCGTTCATGTATTAAAAAGTTATACCTGTTTATTTTTCTGTTTGACCCATTATTTTGGACTATAGTGCGTAGACTGAATGTCGGCCAGTCTCAGATCCAGGGAGATGATTTGCTGGCTTTGCAGCATTTCCCCCTATTCTCCATGGGCCAAAATGAGAATTATTTATAATAATAGTATGGCTATGGATGCAGGCTTACTGAGATAGTGTCAGATAAAGAAGACAGAGCAGACAGAATAGCCATTACAGTAAGAACAATGTTTAAATGATAACGCTTTGGGAAGAGAGAATGCATCTCACCCTCTGTGAGATTTCCCAGTGTCCATCTCAGCTGGCGTTCCTCAAAGTGGCTTCAGAACTTACCGCTCTCTTTCTGTCAGGTCCCGCCGTGATCCCGCCTCTTCTTTATCCTCTGGCAGAATCAACAGAAACGATCGATAGCAGAACCCTGGAGAAAAGTCCAGCCCAAGTTTTTATACTGTAATTAAATAGAGTAAATCATCAGGGCTAACTGTTGTCAACGAGTGTTTAATTTAGGCAAGATAAAGGGTTCTTTTTAAGGAGCATTGACAAAGCTAATCAATATTCAAAGTTTCCCTGTGTGAGTACACACAACAACACCAACGTGCTGAGATGTTGCTAGGGTCATTTGATTGGGAAGCAGATTTGTAAGAAAAACTGTCCCTATTGTTTAAAACTCCTTATTACATTACTTGATGGATGTTTTAACAATGGGAATTCCAATGGGAGGAAGCCATCCCTCCATCCGAAACCGCTTGTCCTGTTCAGGGTTGTGGGGGGGCGAGGGGGGCTGTCCTGGAGGCTATGGGCACAAGGCTGGGAACAATGAGAATTGAGATGTATGCTAATAATACAGAAATATCACTTGCCAAATATTATAAACAATGTGAACTGTTCAGCAGCAGCAGAAGAAAGCTTGGGGAAGGTGCTGCTGTTTTCTCTCTTGATTGCTCGCAAGATCTTAGATGTGGGCTGTAAGAGCTTCCCTTCCCCCGCAGGCTCACTGCCCCTTACTCTCAGAGGTGTCGTCCGGCATCCCGTCCCAGTGGCTCCGTCTGTTTGACCGTAGGACACCCGAAATAGCAAACGCTCGCACGCCAGTCACTTTGCTGCCCCAGTGTGGTTATGTAACATCTGAGCTGCTAAGTGTTTGCACAGCGCGGTTGCCGAAAGCTTGCAGGGACCATTCTGTAAGTACTGCAACAGGAAATGCACATCACAGACGTCAGGATGGTGTCAGAGAGTCTCACACATGCCAGAAACTGTATCGGCGTAGGAGAGCGGATCAGCACCGGACAGCCCCATCTCTCCCGTCTTCATTTTGGGCTGTAGGTGAAGCTGCCCCAATTTTCTCTAACTTCAAACCGTTTAGGAACAACAGGAGTGTTAGCCTGAAATGTTCATGAACTAATGAGCAGCAACTTAAAAGCTCTGATATACGCATAAGTGTGTTCAGTGGGTGTTTCGTTTTTTGCATTTTCTGTAATAATGATGTACTGTAGTGTTTGCTACCTGGACGGTGACTCACGTTTCACGTCATTCTGGGCTGTTTTCCTTTCCAAAGCCTGCAACATTCCTGCATTCCATAAATTCTGTATATCAGAATGTTGCCTTTGAAAGTTAGCCATGAGTATGGGCATATGGTCAGAGACAAGCTTCAATGTGGAGGTAAAGCCTTGGAGAGCCTAGAGACGGCCATCAGCAGGCTGGCGTAGGAGCATCAGGGTGAAATCGAATGCATGAAGCAGTTTCTGCTGAAAACATAGATCATCTTCTGCAGATGAGTCATCCTCATCGGAGTTTCCAGGAAAAAGGTGCATTTCATATTCCCAAATTTCCCCTGCTCGTCAGGCATAAAACCACTGGATAACCGGTTGTGTTAACATTGTGCTCCCCCAGCCTCATTAAAGCAGTATGAACACGGTCGACCATGTTTTGGAATTGAAGGTCTCAGGTCACTGCTGAGGCTCAGCGCAGACAGACACTTCTCCCAGTCGGCTTTCTCTATAGCTGCTGTAATTCTCAGACCTTATGTACGCAAACACATGCTCCCACGGGAAGAGACCGAACTGCCCCGTGACACAGGGTCCCGATGCTCTCTAACGCAGGGATATTTTTGGCTGAACAGCAGCTCTGCGGTTGAAATGTGTTTGATAATTAGGTGCACATTGGACATACCACTGTGCTCGACTTGTTCAAGTATTGTTGGAGCGGTTTTCATTTATGACTCTTTATTTTATTGAAGCCGAATAAATTTACAAGATGACTGACTTGATTTCACATTTTGTTTACCTTCCACAGTGCCTGCAAATTCGTGGGGATGATTTAATTATTTGCACAAGGTTTGGTTACGCTCGTTCTGTTGTGTTTCCTGCCGTGATTGACGTTATCCTCACTTTCAGTGCATCTATGACATCCGTTAATCCGGCATTATGGGATGGATTTCAGGGTGTGGGACCACCCAGGTGTGGCTCTGAGTGCAAACCCTATGTCCTCACTCTTCTGCATAAAGGCACCTTGCCCGTAGTAGAGATGGATTCTGGGAAAAAAAGCAAATAATTTCTTTTTAAGAAATATTTGTTTTATTAGAAATCTATAACCTATGAATGGGTAGAAAGGTTTAAAGTCGTAATGGTATCTGCTGAAGGTTTGTGTCCAAACAGGACAGAGCAGACAGAGTCTTCACACTGTTAGCACAGCCTATAGGTGCACGTAGAGTAGACCTCTGTGTAGATAAATTGTCAGAGGCGTTTGCTGGAACATCTGGGGCTGAAAGCCTTAACTGAGCACCCAACCAGCTTCTGACACTCGCTGTAAATGTAGCCTACGGTTATGCCAAAGCATTCAGGTTCAAAAAAGATTCAAATTCAAATTGCTGTATTCGAATAGGTTTTTAAAAATCAAACAATAATTTATTCCGTTTGAAGATAGAAATGATATTTTGATAAATGTTGTATATGTGGTACGAACCACACTCCTGTTCAGAAAACGTCCACAGTAAGCTGCAATATACAAAGGCAGAGCTCGTTTTGCTTACAGATGAATTGGTGTGGCTCTGGCTGCTGTAATAAATGATCCATGAATCAAAGCAGGAAGGCTAACATATGTTCATGAAAAGCCCACTGAAAACAGTTGTTTCCATGTCCAGCTGTTTGGGTGAAAATACACAGCAATTTAAATATTATGCTCTGAGATCCAGTAGCCAACAGAGTATAAAGTTCAGCTAGGCACACCCTGTAGTGACGCCCCTTTGACTGAGGACACCTGGTCCCAGCTGGACCTTTTCTGGACCTTTCTTTTCATGGGGAGTGGACTGTCTTTGGTCAAGGGGGATTTTCGAACTTTGAATGTCTGGATTTCTCATAAACAACTTTAAACAAAGAAACAACTCTGAAAATCTCAAACTCTGCACAATTCTGTAAACACAGTTGATATTTTTTTGCATTTCATAACAGACCGCAGACAGATTTATGCTTATGGTTTGCTTAGCAAAACACATGACAGATGTCTGAGGAGTGAAGTGCACATGTCGATATTACCCCTCGGCACCTTACAAATGACGTAATTATCCAGCCCACACCCATAGTGGGGCCAGATCAATTTAGCAGGTGTGCCCTCTGAAGGAGACAAATGATGTCCATCGGTGATTAGATTAATCTGTATATTGGTGTGCATCCCGTAAAAGTGCGTTATAAACACACACTTTACAAAATAATGAGCCATGGAGAGTGGGTAGCATGATGGAGCCGTCTTTGATGTTTTATACATTTTAAGAATTCTAGTTAATGTCAGACTGTCCAGTGATTATTTAATCAGCTACAGTTCAGCTCCGTTAAGCTGTGTAAGTGACTGTGTACTTAACATACCCCTCAGCTAGTGCGTTAATAATGGCCGTCTCCATTTTGCCACCTTCCAGTGAACGTGCCGGCCACCGTGGTGGAGGCCTTGGCTAAGCAGGACAGCCTGCAGACCTTTGGCAAAGGGAGCAAGGCGTCGGGGCTACCGGTGGTGGCAGCACTGCGCTCCATGGTCTTCCCCCATTCGCCCTGCCCCCGCAGCTTCACCCTGCTGGACAAGCCGGGCTCTGCTGACTCCGGGTTCGGCCCCCTGGGCGCCAGCAAGAGCCAGCAGCGCGTGCTGGCCAGTCCTACCTCCACCAGCCAGATAAGCACAGAGTTCAGCGACTGGCACCTCTGGAAGTGCGGTCAATGCTTCAAGACCTTCACCCAGCGCATCTTGCTCCAGATGCACGTGTGCACGCAGAATCCAGACAGGTGAGGATCTCTTCGAGGATTGCCATAGTCACCGGCATGCTAGTCAGCAGGCTAACTAGGGTTGCCACTCATGCTTCCACACTCTCACCCTCATGCAAGGAATGTGTATTATTCTATTATAAACCTCAAATTGGCTATGTGAAAGACGTTGGGGCGGTTTGCATACCCTTCAGTCTATTTGCAAAGTTGGAAATGCGTGTGCATGTGTGTGCAGACTTGTTTCGAATTTAAAATCTCGTTTCAACCAGCTGACCAAAATTGACAACCCTGGGATACCAGCAGGCTAACTAGTATTCTGAAAAACATGCTATCCAGCATGCTGGCAGATGTCCAGGTGGCAGACCTGTAGATTGGAGTGCTGAAAGTGATGGTGCTTTGTCTTTCATGTTTTGACAGAATTTTTGACAGAGTTATAGACCTACTGATAGTCATGTTGACAGACCTTTCTGATGGTAACATTCGAGCTCACAGCTATGTTGTCAAATGTGTTGACTGACTTGTTTATAGACATGTTAACAGACTTTTTCGGTCATATTGAAAGCCATGTTGATAGACATTGACAACCATGTTGACAGATATTTTCATAGTCGTATTGACAGAAATTGCCAGCTATGTATTGACAGACATTCACAGTCAAGCTGACAGACATGTTCATAATCAAGTTGACAAACATTGACAGCCACGTTCACAGTGATGTTGGCGTGTATTAACAGACGTTGACAGTCATGATAACAAACGTGTTGATAGACATTGACAACCAAGTTGACACTCAAGATAACAAACGTGTTGATAGACATTGACAACCAAGTTGACACTCAAGATAACAAACGTGTTGATAGACATTGACAACCAAGTTGACACTCAAGATAACAAACGTGTTGATAGACACTGACAACCCTGCTGACAGTCATGATAACAAACGTGTTGATAGACACTGACAACCTTGTTGACACTCATGATAAACGTGTTGGTAGACATCGACAATCATGTTGACACTCATGATGACATTGACAGCCATGTTGACAGACGTGTTG
>JAODKN010000041.1:7038760-7049429 GCA_026774425.1 Petrocephalus zakoni
AACATCTCAGGCTGCTGTGGAGGTTTCACTGTGTGTGTTTGGTCTATAATGGGTGCTGACACCAGTATATATGTCTAAACACCCTTTAAGCTATAGTCCGTTTTTGTAAGTTAACGGCTCAGAGGATCCCAGCCAGCCACGGAAATATTAACACAGATCTCAGAAGCTTCCTGCTTAAGCCTCTATAACTGCTCAGCGCTTAGGGCCAGTTAGTAATGAAGGTGTTGCCTGTGGTCATTTATTTTTAGCTCTCTTAATTACCACAATTTGTGAATGGGAGGCACCATTGTGTTTGTCACATTTAGTATTTTAATCAATACACACAAACCAAGACCTCTCAATACCTGCAGTAAATATTTCCAGCAAAGTAATTTAATAAATCATTGATTATGCATCGATGTTGTCATTCTAATGAATAAGGACTTTAATGAAATATGGAGATTACACAGCTCATTAAATGCCCCAGATTACAAGGCAAAACACTTTGGTATGTAACCACTAATATTAAATCCCTGTGAACCACATAATTGTGGTGTCATTGTTAACCTAATGGTCAAACCATTACAGAGATAAAGCAGTTAGCAGTTACTGCACTGGGTGTAGAGTCTGTGCCGTGGGTGTACAGTGCCTGTTCTGTGTGTCTGTACTGTCTATTCTGCACTGTGTGTAGAGTGTGTGCTGTGGGTGTACAGTACCTGTTCTGTGTGTCTGTATAGTATATACTGCACTGTGTGTAGAATGTATGCTGTGGGTGTACAGTGCCTGGTCTGTGTTTTTGTACTGTATGTACAGCACTGTGTGTAGAGTGTGTGCTGTGGGTGTACATTGCCTGTTCTGTGTGTCTGTACTGTATTTACAGCACTGTGTGTAGAGTCTGTGCTGTGGGTGTACAGTGCCTGTTCTGTGTGTCTGTATTGTATATACTGCACTGTGTGTGCATGCACATGCTGATGTGTGGCCCATTGTAACTCAGGGAGCACCCTGTCACCACTCTGTGGCTGTGGTGCTCTCAGCTGCAATAAACAATAACCTGGCATTAATCACCAATCGCCTCTGTAATAACCAGAATCCGCACATTAATCACTCAAAAGCACCCTAGTCGATAGCAGCTTCGCAGAAAATCCACCAGACAAATAGTCTAAATCACGGGAGCAGAGAGCTGCATTTGAAAAAGGCCTCGGTACACAAACAGCGCGCTTGGGGCACAGACAGCGAGTTCGGTGCACAAACAGCGTGCTTGGTACACAAACAGCGCGCTCGGTACACAAACAGCGCGCTCCCTAATTCACGCACATGTGATCTGTCAGGGAGGAACACCAGGCGCTGAACTGAAACGGTCAAATGGTGAAGGCCTTCAAACCACATCTGATTCCTGCCAAAATCAGGTTCATACCATGCTAGGTGTGTGCAGTGATTGCTTAAGCTGTAAACGATATGATTTTATACACACCCTGCAATGGATCAGCACAAAGATGGATGTATGCATTTTAATCTTTAGGTTTGGTACAAGTAAACTGGTGCAGTGAATGGATGGATGGATGGATGGATGGAGGAGATACCGTGTTGTACAGTATATGGTACATTTACACTCAGTCCCTTAGTGCCACTGGGGACTCTTTCTGCAGGGACTAACCTCCAGTCCTGGTACCCAACTAAAGATTCTCACAGTGTTTCTTGCAGACTTTTATTTTAAGGTTTCTTTTTAAAGTGCCGTCTTTGACTGCTCTGGGGGTCAGAGGCTATTTCACCGGCTGTGTTCAGCATGGCAAACA
Source organism: Petrocephalus zakoni (assembly GCA_026774425.1). Taxonomy (NCBI): domain Eukaryota; kingdom Metazoa; phylum Chordata; class Actinopteri; order Osteoglossiformes; family Mormyridae; genus Petrocephalus; species Petrocephalus zakoni. Next base: position 7,040,533 of record JAODKN010000041.1, read on the forward strand.
AAAACACTGATGATTTTGGCCTTGTGGGTTTGCTAATTTAATTGGAGAAATAATTTGATTGATGGCGCTCAGCTGAATAGTCAATTACTCTAATTACCCCCGTAAGTGCCTCCTTTTGTGCCCTCTGATCATCGATAAATGTGTGGTTTGTCATCACCTTTCCATGACTAATTGGGATTAAGAGAGATCATTATGGCTTTTAATGTGCCGGGCGGAGAGGGCTGAGGTTAAAGGAATGTCATTGTCACCGCCAACGGACGGGCACGTCTCCAGCGGAGCATTCTTAACGAGGGTCACGCTGGCATGTTAACTGGTGCCCTGTGTCACCCACCCCCCCACCCCCCCCCATGTCAACTGGCCGTACCAGTGTGGCCACTGCTCCCAGTCTTTCTCCCAGCCGTCTGAGCTACGTAACCATGTGGTGACCCACTCCAGTGACCGGCCCTTTAAATGCGGATACTGTGGCCGGGCGTTCGCCGGGGCGACCACCCTTAACAACCACATCCGCACTCACACTGGGGAGAAGCCATTCAAGTAAGTAACAGTGAGTACCACCGTCTCCTCTGACACTTCGCAGACCACTGTGACGTGGCCGGGACTCCGCCCACTTGACACCATCCATAGCAATCAAACCTACCTGATGTTCTCCACCTGAAAAATTAACTGCTGCTATTTATCACTTTACTTACACAGCTTTAGGCAGCTAAGGCAAACGCTCAGTTACCTTACTCAAGGCTAGCACAGCAGGAAGAACCTTGCTCAAGCCTAGCACAGGTGTTCTTCTGTAGCACCAAACCTGTAAGATCAAGGCTATCACAGCAGGAATAACCTCGCTCAAGTCTAGCACAGGTGTTCTTCTGTAGCACCAAACCTGTAAGATCAAGCCTAGCACAGGTGTTCTTCTGCACCAAACCTGTAAGATCAAGGCTAGCACAGTAAGAAGAACATCGCTCACGCCTAGCACAGGTGTTCTTCTGTAGCACCAAACTGGTAAGATCAAGGCTAGCACAGCAAGAATAACCTCGCTCAAGCCTAGCACAGGTGTTCTTCTGTAGCACCAAACCTGTAAGATCAAGCCTAGCACAGTAGGAAGAACCTTGCTCAAGCCTAGCACAGCTGTTCTTATGTAGCACCAAACCAGTAAGATCAAGCCTAGCACAGGTGTTCTTCTGTAGCACCAAACCTGTAAGATCAAGGCTAGCACAGTAGGAGCACTAGGCTAGCACTGTGTTCCTATGTCCATGATTCAATGCCCACCATAATATTTGAAACATAAAATGTGAAACAAACACATTTTTGCTCCTATGCCCCACAGTTCAGTTATCCAAAGAATGCAGACAAGATTATAGTGCACATTAAAGTGACTGCTTGAAATCTGCGACTCATTGACATCACCAGGTGCTGAGGACCTTCTCTGGTGATGCTCTGTCAAGCCTCTACTGTAGCCATCTTCAGCTCCTGCTTGTTTTGGGGGCTTGTCCCTTTAAGTTTCCTCTTTAACATATGAAAGACATGTTCTGTTGGATTTATATCGGGTGACTGGCTTGGCCATTCAAGAATTTTCCATTTTTTAGCTTTAACAAACTCCAGTGTTGCCTTAGCAGTATGTTTGGGATCATTATCTTGTTGCAGGATGAAGTGCCGTCCAATGAGTTTGGAGGCATTTACTGGAACTTAAGCAGATAATGAATTTTGAGGTGTGCATACTCAAGCCATGACACCCCCCATGACCATGTTTAACATGAGCCGGTGTGCTCGGGATCTTGGGCAGTTCCTTTTCATCTCCACATTTTCCTTTTGCCATTTCTCTGGTGCAGGTTAATCCTGGTCTCGTATGTCCATAAGCCCTTTTCCCAGAATCCTGCAGGCTCTTTTAGGTACTTTTTCGCAAACTGTAACTGGCCACCCTGTTTTTATAGTGAACCGTGTTCCGGATGAGCAGTACAGAAGTTTTTTTTTTTTAGATGTCTTTAAGTCTGATAATCATTGGAGTCACTTTGCAGGTCTTCATGTAACATATCATAACCGTACATTTTGTATCTTGTTCATAGTTCAGGAAAGTTGTGCCCAAATCATGTTATTCTGATCATTTTGCCTTGTTATTCTTTTCGTTAAACCTTTACAGCCCATTTCTTTTGTTTTTGTATGTTTCTTAAATGACTTTTCAGCAGGTGCTGTACTTATTAGGTGCCATTATACAGGTATCAGGGGAAGAGGCTTGTTTAAGGTTTTTGTGGATAAGTATGTTTCTTATCATCCTTGAGCGTTTCCCTTGTGTGGGCATCACTGAGTCATCCATCCATTTTCAGTGTCTGCTTGTTCTGTTAAGGTTATTCTGTCCTGCAGCCTGTCCTGGGAAGCACTGGGCAAGAACATTCTGGAAGGAAATAACATGCATGCAACATCTCTCACACTAGGGGCAGCAGAGAGTGAGGGCTTCTTACTCTTTTTAACTATTGGGTAACACTTTACATTAACTGTACTTTCATAATGCATTTTCTATTCATTCATAGAACATTCATAAGCAGCATGTAAGTTTATCTTAACATCCTAACATACTTTAATCAGCTATATATCATTAACAAACATTGTATGATGATAACAAACATTATAATAAAAATCATCAGTTTACATTTATCCTTGTAAATTCTTTTGATTGTGTTTTTAAAAAATGAACATAATAGATCACTAGTTTTAGCCAATAGGTGAGTGCTTGTAGTTTCCAGGATGGGCCCCGGACCCCCCACACCGGAATAGGACAAGCGGGGGTAGACAATGGATGGATGGATTAGGAATTGACTGACAGCTTGTAGGTGTGGTCAGAGAGTCCTGTGGGGACAGAAACGGAGCACATCCCCAAGTGGCCGCTATGCAAAGTGCAGGTCAACAATTGTCTGGCTGCCCTCAGCTGAATCACTGTTTGGCTTATATCGCATCAGGCATAAATTTATTACTAACTGAAAGAGGGTCGATCCCACTGGCTGTGGACCTCAACCACTAGGGCTGGTCCCCCCCAAAGCTGCTCCTCTCTCTGCCCGTATCTCACTTTAGCAGGAGCCGTTATCCATCTCGACATATTTCCCAGCATCTGACCGATGCTCTGTGATACAGTGTAAATAGATTCTTGTAATTAATTGAATAAGTTAAGGGGTCAAAGTGGATAATAGATTTCTTTTAATTTAATGGTCGTTACTTATGCCTGACTCTGTTGACTCCAATTTTTTTCAACAGCAAACGTCTGTCATGTTTTCAATAAGGCCACCATGCAGGTCTAATTAAGGCTATCGGATTGCTTACTGTAACACTGTCCGCGTCGTGCGCGCAGGAGGATGTGCAGCGCGGCTGGCTTTTATAATCCATCATCATAAAAACAGCGCAATCGAGCTCGAGCGCGGCAGCGGGACAGGGGCCGGCCCGATTAAGAGTAAACACAAATTTTAAAAAAGCAGCGATTTGAAGGATAAGCGATAGTGAGGCCTTAAACACATTGTATATGTCAGCTTGGCGTCAGAGGGGAGAAGGAGGCTCACGGCCTGAACGTCTTGTTATTGTTATCATGGTTAATCATAGCTGATGATTATTATTCCACCATAAACTGGACACATAATTCATAGAACATTTATTTTAACTCCAGGGTGGTTGTCCCCCCCCCCCCGTTTTTTTTAAGAAGAATGAATGAAGACACATTGTTATGTTTTTATTACCTCCAACACGAACGATGTATCTGTTTTCATTTGCTCTGTGAATGTTTTTTTTTTTGGTGACATTATGAAGAGTTTCGTTGTGTTTGTCAGTGACTGTACTTTGGGAGTAGTGCTACTGTTGAGTGCAGGACCTCTGGAAGCACATTGGCCCCCCAGCCAAGCTTCACCCATGGCTCCCCATCCCAGCAAACCAGTGCCCCATCTCACTTTGTGGTGCTGGGGGGGATCCAGCAACAAATCAGCTTTCTAATAAGCAATCAGTGCTGCACAAATGTGTCATCAGCATTTCAAATACTCCTGGGGGGAGGGGCACGGAGAGCTGGGGGGGGGGCTCACAAAGACGTTAATGAATACACAGCAGAAATCTTTAGCCAGTCAATATGGCTGAGTTATTTTCATTGAGCTGAATCTATGGTTGATAGATTAAAGCTGGCATCTCACGTTTGTCAGGACTCTGCTGTGAAACATCACTTAGATCATTTTGGATGAGGTTTGCAACTTTCACTGTCTGGGCCAGTCCACACACTTCCTGCACGAGGCCTCCCTGCTCCTCATCCGTGTACAATGCTAATCAGTGCTAAGAGACACCGCTGTACCAGCTATGCTCACCCACATTGGTGGGTAGTTCAGGTCCAGAGAATGAAAGTCCAGGCCAAGATTTTGTTTCAACCTACCAGTTGAGTACCCTGTGACTGTGACTCTTTATGCTCATCTGGTTGGTTAAAACGAAATCTTGGTCTGGATTTTTACTCTCTGAATCTGATTTTACTCACCTCTGCATATACATACTATTTATCTGCATGTATATAATATGCATTTGCTGCTTTTTTTTTAAAGAATCATAATTAATTTCTTGCTATGGACAGAGATTTAAAGATCATCCGAGCAGCCAGAGAATCAGGTCACCATCTCGGTGTAGCCCCAGCTTACCAGCAGCCGAAGCATCCAGTTCCTCTCTAGGGTCTGTTATCATTGGTAATCAGCCAGATAAAGGCTACACCTGAAAACATGGCAGTGCAACTTACCCAGGACAAATTGTTCGATTTTTATCTGATGAACTGTTTTAAGTCTGTTTTAATGGCCTTTGGCGTGCATGTGACAGGACTGGGACAGTTAGCAGGAAGGCATACAGAGGAAGCTGATGATTTTTAAACCACACACCGGATCTCTTGATGTTAGAGATGGGGGGGGGACACACAGGGGTGACTGCACACCTGGCACAGCCCAACAACTCCCAAATGCACCAGGCACTGCTCCCATTTACGGTCGGCCTGTGGGAACCCTGTTGCCAGTCCACTGTCGGTTAGAAAGGACGATGATATGCACCTTATCTGAACAGGCCTCCCCAGGGACCCCCTCCCCCCTGGAGTTATTGACAGCCCCCGTGCTGAGCAGCCTGTAACATCTCCTCCCATTTCCACCATCAAGGACTGAGGCCTGGGTACCAATCACACCCTTCTGGCCCGTAGGGTCTGTCAATGCTTTCAAGTGTCAGCTGGCATTAGAGCATCCTGGCCGGAGTTTGGGGGGGAGGTGTATGTGTATGTGTGTGTAATGGGCTCTGAGCTTCCTTTGGATCTCCTGTGCCCCCCCCCCCGGCAGGTGCGAACGATGTGACAGGAGCTTCACACAGGCCACCCAGCTGAGCAGACACCAGCGGATGCCGAATGAGTGCAAGCCGGTCAGTGAGAGCGGCGAATCAATCGAGGTGGATTAGGTGATGGACTGGCCGGAATTAAACTGCAAGGAAAATCATGATTAAATGTCACGGACACTTAAGCAAAACCAAAGATTTCCTCTTGAGAAACTCTCAATCAGCCCCAGAAAACCAAAAGTGGTAATAAAATAAGTGAGATGTTAAGAGATATTGATCCTGGCACAGATAACCCGGGACGGGCTGGTGGGGGGCGTTGGTGAAATGGGGGGGGAGAAAAGATGATTTATTTATAACCAGGTGTCCCAGAGCTTAAGGGAGCCTGGGGATTGCAAACATACCAAAAATCAGCCTGTGTCTGTAGCTTTCTTATATTACAATTTCATACTCTTTGTATAATACCAAAGGTAGCCGGCCAGTCGAGGTGCTGGGCCGCAGCGCTCTGTACTGGGAATGCGCAAGCTAACGTCTAACGGATCCGTTTCTACAGCATGATTTTACAGGAGCGGGGGGGATGGGGGGGCAAAGTGCTCCCCCCGGTCTGTTGGTGTGGGTGTGATGTTGGGGGGGGGGGGGGGGGGGGGGGGGGGGGGGGGGGGGGGGGGGGGGGGGGGGGGGGGGGGGGGGGGGCCGTCCGCGGCTTGTCGGGGTTTGCGGACCCCCCCCTTAACCCGCCCCCGTTTCTCCCGCTGTTTTTCCCCGGGGGGGGGGGGTGGGGGGGCCAAAGTGCTCCCCCCCTTCTTTTCGTCTCAATGTGATATTCACCCCCCCCCCCCATCCCCAAAGGGAAAAAAAACGGCCAATAAAAGGCCATTCTCAATATAAAATGTAAAAAGTGAAAATAATATTTATCATCCATTGCTCTCATACCATGTTTTGTGCACTTTCAAACGATCCAGACTAATTTAATAAAATGTCAGTTTCAGTCTAGTGCTTTGAAATGTAACGAAGGAGTCTATTTAAGTACAGATGAAAATAATTTCTTGTAAAGTATATTATGAGTCCATAAATCTGTGTGAACAAACATTACTGATGTAGTAATATGGGAAAGGATGGAACATTTTTCGGTGTTTGGTCTGGAAAAGGAGGACGGTGAGTTAGAACATAAAATAACTGTATTCAGGGCAGCCTTACATGATTTAGTACCGTTTTATGTTGTTATTGTGACTGTTTTTCTTTTTTTTACACAGAATTGTAAGTTATATTGCAATTTCATGCAATCTAGAATGTACATACGATGAATGTGGCAGCTCACACAGGTAAATCAGAGCCTGCTGGGGTGTTTGACTCAGTCAAAGGCTTATTACGACACTTCCGCATTTGGATCATGCCACCAGAGCCTGGAGAATGTGCCTGGTTTGGGCCCATACCTCTCCTTCAGAGACTATCTGGGCAGATGTCCTACTCATTTCTTGTGGACTGATGCAAGCTGACACATGCAAAGCTGTTTTACTCAGAAGAACGGAACGTGTTAAGTGTCTGATTTCTTCACCTTTGCTGTACGAGGAAAATAACTTCGGTTCTGACTTGTGTGTTAAACCCAAATACCCAAAGAGTTTTGACTCATCTGCATGATTTCAACATGTTGCTTTTTTAAAAAAATAAATAAATAAAAAAGATAAACCAAGCCAAAAAATGAACCATTATTCCATGGGAAATAAAACAAAAAGGTCTGTTTCCAATAGTAAGTTCATTTTTAAGATCGTTATTTGTTTATGTGAAAATGTTCCTTGTGTTTCTGACTAGGTAACCAAAGCAAGACTTTGAGTTATAATCCGGTCTTCGGGAACATCTGACATCACCGCCGTCATGCACTTACACGGCGAAAACGTGGAGGATGGTGACAGCACAATAAAAATCAGCAAAATTAGCCTTTTTATTGCATCTGAAAGGATTTGGCCAGAAGATTGTCAGGTCCTCTGCCCATGAAATTTTATTAAATCCACAAGCCTTGAAGCTGGGACTTTAAGACTGAGGAACAAGTATTATGATTTTATAGCGTAAGAAACACCCTTATAAGGAATATTAAACTTAAATAATAATGAAATAATAATGTACACCAGTCATGAAAATGCCAACAGTCAGCCATAAGAATGGTTATTGGGGTCTTGATTGTAATGACATGATCAGTATTGCCTTATGTGTTTTGGGCCTTTTGTTTATACTAGCGATGCTGGATTAGTGTGTCAGTGAGACGAGGGGGGGGGCACCGCAGCTGTGGGCCGAGAAGCACCCAGGACCACGATTAAAAAACATCTTGTTTACTGTCTGAATCTCTGTGTACAAATTGAAGAGGATTACATTTACAAATAATGTCAAATTAAATTCCCCATAGAGTGAATTCTTTTATGTTTAACATGTAAATATACATGCATTTTCAAAATATTTTAATAATACAGTAATATGTAGCATGCTTCCGAAGTCATCGAAACATAAAAAAAAAAATTAACTGTTCATATTTATCCAAACAATTCACTAAATATCAGGTTGTGATAAAGTCTGCTTTTTGAAACTGTGAGGCTGTTAAAGAATGTCTTTTGAACATATTGAGTATTGAAGCAGTACAGATGTCATCTGTGGAAACTGGACACGAAGGGGCCAAAATCCCATACAGACAAGTGTGTAATGGGGAACAATGTTATATCCAAAGATTCTCATTATAGCACCTTTGCATTAAGGATATTCTCTGCCTCCATTTCAATATTAAATTATTCACCTTTGGGGGGTGACTCATGCGGAGGGTCTCTTTGGTGCCTGGGCCCCTGTCACACCCGTGTTTTTCAGACCCTGGGTTTTGGAAATGACCTGAAGCTCAGAGAGCACGCTGTGAGCAGTGACGGACTTTCCAAAGATGCTACGGCCTGCCCTCTCATTCATTGTGATTTTTATCTACGACCCCAAAGCAAAGCCATTGTGCCCTTTGTCATCACTACTCGCTGGATGGGATTGTGAGACAGCCTTCTCCCAAAGTCACGGAAAATCAGGGTTACACTCATATTCCACATTTCCCGATGCCCATCAGATAAATCAGAATAAAATGTAAATACTCGTACGGCCCTATAATACTGCAGTATTGTTTTGTTTGGCTTTTACATGAGGAATTTGTTTCTAATGTGTTTGGTCTAGCATACTAAATATGGATTCCACAAAGTAATGCATGAATGCCTCTGTCCGTTGTACATGCAAGAATATTTAAACCTTATATGTGTAGCTGTAGAAGAGACACACAAGGTTACTCTCAGGGTGATCACCTGGAAGCAGTAGCCTGCCTAAAAACAGTAGAGTGTCAATGAGCGTCAATGTGTTTCTGTTTTGTGATACTGTACATTCCCTTCTATACAATATTTGAAATGGACAGTAGTGGTTTAATCTTAAAGATAGAAAAACAAAATAATAAATTTTTTTTAGAATGGCGATAATTCTGATCTTTTGATACTGCCTAACTGATGAAAGTTTGGGATTTTAGTGGCTAAACATTTTCACTTATGTATATTCCCTAAAAGCTGCAAAATTGACACTAAAACCACACGTGACACAAC
>JAODKN010000041.1:7058461-7103249 GCA_026774425.1 Petrocephalus zakoni
TGTCCCTTTGGCACAGTGGGCAGCACTGTGAGCCACAGGCCTGTGGGCCTGGTCACTGGCTGCCTGTGAGTGTGTGTGGAATTTGGAACGTTCCCCCCATGTTTGCGCGGGTTTCTGGCGGACCCTCGCAGCGAGGGGCATGTCAACCCATCCATCTTCCATAACGGCTTTTTCATCACACGCCTGTAGCCAATTTACCACAGTCACCGGCCTTATGAGGACAGCGACTGGCTGTAGACTGTACCCCCTCTGGGCAGGGGGGGTACAGGGGACAGGTATAAATGTGTTCATCTGCACTGTAAATAAAGGACAAGCGCATTATATTAGGACCAGCAATACACATACAAAATAAGGCATGGTGCCAGCTAGCTACAAGTCAGTCAGAATGGAGACTCATGCCACAGCAAGGGGGGGGGGGGAGGCTGTCCCGCCTGACAGAGAGCAGATGTGAGCTAAAGGGGCTAGGGAGAGGCGGGGGGGCCCAGGGCTAGTTTACCAGTTCCCGACATGGAGAGGCGAGAGGCAGAGGGGCGTTCCCAACCTGGCTGCGCCCATCCGAACTGCCTCCTGACACGTCAGAAATCCACTTTGTTTGATTTGTTAAAGCTTTCTGGGAAAGCGAGGAGCCCGTGTGCGTGGGGGCCACCAGGCAGACGACAACTTCTCTCGCACCGCTGACAAGCGGCTCTCCCTGCGATTTCCCCGTATCTATTACATAAATAAGCAGGGCGAATTGCGCAGGTCCTGCAGTAGCGGTGAGACGCTTGTGGCAGGGCCGCCTGCCGCATTCCTGCGGCCCGTCACCCTACGGCGGTAAGGTGACCTCGCCATTGGCCGCCCACCTGAGCCTGCAGTCGGGAGCGCTCCTCCTCCAACAGCCTGACCTTCGACCTCTCCAGCTCCACCTGGTGGTGGCACTCCTCACGCAGCCTGCGGCTGCTGTCCTGCATCTCGCGCATGCTGAACTCGTGCTCTGCCCGCATCTCCCGCTGCAACCGCTGCGTCTGTGGGGAGGAATGTGCCACTCAATCACACTGCAAACTTCATGACCAGCTCGCACCGCAGGCTGCATGTGTGGCCCAGAGACCCAAAGTTTGTATTATATATAAATATTTTTCCCCATGAATGATTTACAGCCACAGAGGACAGGGGGCTGTGCTCAGCTGATCAAACATGGCTACTTTCACTACCCTGAAGTCAAGCTATTAAAGCAAATCGGTCAGCCTCGTCAGTGACGCACATTAACACAGAACTCATCTTTGTTCTTCAGTCAGTCACACTGGCGTGACCTTCGCCCTTCAACCACGCTCATAAGAAACCCCCCCCCCACCCCCCAGAGCCACGCCCCCAGGCTGCCCCAGGGTCACGCACCTCCATCTCAGCATGAACCAGCTGCTTCTCCCTCTTCTCTAGGTCAGCCAGGGTCTTCTGGAGCTGCTCCTCCAGGAGACAATATTCCATCTCCTGCCAAACAGGCCCACATGTACTCGTAACCGCACACCCGTATAAACTACCCAGCACTTATCAAGCTGCGTGCATCTTCAGCGACCCCAGAGACCGACAAGGTAATTAGCCAATCATAACAGCTGAAGAGCTTTGCTCAGCACATCGCCATGGTGACGGTTCGATCATGTGACTGTGGTACCTTCTTCTTGACCAGTGCCTCCCTCTCCATGTCTCGCCTCTTCCACTCCTCTGCCAAGGCCCGCATGTGCTTCAGCTCCTTCTGCTTCAGCTGGGGGAGACAGCGGGGCAGAAACACACGTGACCACACACTATACTGATGCAGCAGGAGGCACACGACACAGCCCTGCACGTGTGACTGACCACGGACATGACAGCTCTCGGATCGCTCCCCAAGAGGGCATGAGCATGCTCGTGGCAGGTGCTGGCAGAATGGGCTGAGGGGAAAAGGCAGGACAGGATAAAAGGGGTGGAAGCGTCCATGGCGGAGGAGTGGGCCGGGGGTCACGGGCAGGGCAGGCAGCTGACACACTGGCCCCAGCTCACTTGACTCAGCAAACATAACAAAGGCTCCAGCTGCTTTCATTATTCAGACGAAATTTCTCAGCAAGTCACGAATGACACTCAACACAGCCTCAGACCGGAATGGGGTCTCAACCCAAAAGGCCTGAGGCTGGGATGGGGTCAAGACCCATGAGGAGAACTGCACTTAAGAATAGTTTTGGGAATAAACTGAACACCACGCTGGTCACAGTTAAAGAAACCTGCAAGCACAGGCTGAGAACCATTACTGTTTCCATGGTGATCCCCATTTCAGAGTTCTGCAATTACTACATCCAACCTTATGAGGATGACACAGTGGGACTGAGCGACAAGCAGCAGAATGGGGCGAGGGCAGGCTCAGCCTGCGTCTCTGGAACACAAGCCCCAGGCAGCTGCTAATTCCCATCCACAGATGAGGTCACCTGGTTGTCAAACAGGTCCTCCTGCATCTCCTTCCACGCCTCCAGCTCCATGGCTGCCTTGTATTCCAAGGTGTCCCGCGGCTCCGTGGGGGCGCTCGCAGAATCTGGGGGAGGTTTCAGGGGGACCTCCTGCTTCTTCCCACGATTCCCACTCTGTTCACCAAACACACCAACAGGACAGAGGATACTGTCACTTGCCAGAGACATTCGGCAAAAATGTCAGCAAGGTGTGGGGAAATACAGTTTCTTCTGTGGAAGAGGCATTGTAATACTTCTGAAATGTTGCTGCTTACATCCAGACAGGTATGGCTCCCGTCAGTTAAGCGCTTAGAATTATCTAAAAAGACAAGCTTAAGTCCAACAACCCATTATTTACATAGCAAGAGGACTCTTCAGTGACAAAGGGGACTGCTTGGCAGGAGCTCGCTTATGGCTCTCACAAAAATACAGCTAAGGAGAGGTGGCAAGGAAGCCTGAAAGACAGACATCTTCATGCAAACAACTGTGGGCCGCAAGTTCAGTGCATCGGTTTGAGATGAAAGGAAAAAGATTAACAGCTTGATAGTGAACATCAGTACGAGACGCTTGTGCTCAAACCCCCTTATTGCGCCCTTTTGTGGGTAAAGACGGGTGTAGTGAGCGTGTGGATGCATGAGTCATCCTTCACCCTGCACTCGTGTGCACCGCATGCCAAAAACAACCTAGAGGGCCGAGGGCTTCATTCCCCCGCGAAGGGCTCTGTTGGCTCTGGCATGCCGTGGTGCACTTTCCTGCCCTGCCAGATCACAGAACCGCTCAGATGGCAAAGTAAATGCCAACACATACATTAGGGGGATTTGCATTTCAAACCCGACAGGAGAGGAACCTTCCGGAATGTCCTCGTTCTCAGGGAACAAGCGATCATTGAACAAACTGACAAGCACAAAACCAAGGTAAACCATTAACAAGTCGGCAGATGTACCCAAGTAAACAATTAAAGGAGATTCTTGATTCTTGAAGGAGATAAAGTTGACTGACTTCTTGAGCAAGAGCTAAGATTGTGTTTCAGTTACTAAAAACAAAACACCTACCAGCTCCTAAAGGACTGGAATGGAGTCACAGCCTTCAAAGCAGATGGCAAACATGCACCCCAAAGCATGGACCAAAACCCTTTGAAGATACCTGGGTGCTTCGTTAACTTTCCCAACTGCCTGTACAGTATGATCAACCTGCATGACTCATTGACTGTCCTGGTATCTCCACTGCCAGCCCCTCAATACCCCAAAAGCACCCTGAGCCCGCTGTACCTGCGAAGACTCCGACACAATGATGTCTTGGACTTTGACCAAGCCCAGGTCCTCCAGAGTGGTGACATAGTTCAGCTCAGCTACCTTATCGCTGCGCCTGGAGGGAGGGGGGGGGATGACATATTTAGCAACACTGGCCGTCATTGTCCTCTATGAAGGGGACGTTCCAGCTCATGAGCTCAGTCATAACCTCATGTTAGTTGATCTGCTGCCCATAACCCCACTGCAGCCATCCGACTGCAGGTACGTACCCCCCCCCCCGCCTCTCCCTCCTCATACCCTCCAGCTCTCACAACAGGGATCCTCTGAGAGAAGGTCTGTCTCCAGTGCTGCTGACCAAACTGCCCCAAGAAGCGGGTTTTCTCTGCTGTAAGCAGGTGGGACAGCTGGACCCTGGCAGTGCCCAGGAGCACGTCCTCAGTTTTTGGGTCTCTGTGCCACACCTCCACCACCAGGGGCACCCTGCCACAGGACGCAGACATGACCCCGATGCACAAAAGGAGAACAGGACTCAAACACCTCACTCAAAACATTACACCTGAAATCCTTAACTGACAAAAACCATTTACTGACATTGTAACAGCAGGTAATGTAAAAAAAAAACTACACATCATCGTTTTAACGCTCATGGTGAGAAGCAAATATCCAGAAAGTTAAAAATAACAACACTAATAATGCAGCTTTGGTTTAAACAACAGTTTCAGCTTTTTAAGTGTGGATGCCTCCACACTGCCAACTCTGGGATCACCAGATATCAGAGTTACAGTAAATGAGAGCCAGGACCCCGAAGTGGCCGACCACTGTGGGAGCAACGCACCTGAGAAAGGTCTCCTGAAGCTGGTGAGGCAGCGCAGCAAAGTCGAAGGCACAGTAGGACTTGGGAAGGAAGACCTCCATGTTCCTCTGGACCTCCATGGGGGGGCTGGTCATGATAGGGGCTGCACTTCCAAAGAACTGGTAGGTGTATCTTGTGGGGGGAAGGGGAGGGGGGACTGACTAAACATCAGGAGGACAAGACGCCATCCATACACGTGTGGGTCAGCTCACCCTTGGTACTACACTGTGTTAAGGTGAAGCTTTGGTATAAGACCCAGCATCTCGTCAGCTGCCCCATTTGGGAGATGATCCATCTCAAGAGAGTCCCACTGCTAGCCAGTGATAAACATTCTCTTAGGCAATTTATGGTGAGAGCCACAACCCCATTAACCCACAACCCATGCTGGTAAACCCTGTACCTGAGGACACAGCTGACAGGAAAGGCCACATCCATGTCCCGTATGCTCCGCAGGTCGATGGAGAAGCAGTAATGGTGTGCTGAGGATGGAATGCTGATTTTGGGTGCGGAGATGCTGACTGAGGTGCTTGGTGCGTCTGGCTGGCCGGAGACTGAGCACAAACACAGAGAGATCTGGAGAAGCCAGCCATCGGAAATGGGACCTGTATCCCCACGGAAACGTGCCAGTACCTGGTCGTAAGGCTGGAGCCGGGTCCTCTGACAGGCTTTCGGCCTCGCTCTCAGTCTCGGGGCGGGGTGGGTGCGGGGCGGGGGAGACGTGGCCGACGTGGCCTGGCACAGGCGACCTCCTTGGGGGAGAGGCCGGACTGGCCCCCTGCTGCCCAGCAGGAGGGCGAGGGGTCCCCGGCGAGACTGGAGCCCCTTTGAAGGCCGCCTGCAGCCCTACGTTCCTGGGATCTGCTAGCTGCAGGGAGAAGCACATGGCAGAGACCCCCGATGAATCAGAGCCCAGACGGGACCCCCATCACAGGAAGCAGAGCACAAAGACCTCCCAGCAGCTGTGTACCTGTACGTCGACTCCCTCCTTCCACACAGTGATGGACACCCCGACGGTGGGCTGAATGTCCGGGGTTGGGGGGGGCAGGTGCTGCTTGGCTCTGTTAGGGGGCATCAGCACGAAGGCACCCTCTACGGTGGCAGGCTGCCTGTCTAAGTCCACGTTGGCTTTCAGCAGCCCAGTGAGAGGGACCTCCGCGCTGCCCAGGGAACAGTTCCCACAGCACAGGTGGATCTGTGAACATCACCAGGTTGTGGGTTCAAATCCCATGGCTGGCAAAGTGATGACACCATTGGGCCCTTGAGTAAGGCCCATAACCCCAACTGGTCCAAACACACTGCCTGCCCCTGTTGTCTGACCCCCCCCCCATGACAGGGAAAGCCCCCCAGAGAGCGGCACCACGGGGCCTCGCCTGCAGGCTGAGCTGCTGCTCCAGGTAGGCCCGCAGGACGGACACGTTGCTGCGCACGCGGACCGAGGCCCGCTCCGGCTCGAAGCTCGGGCTCAGCAGGTCCACAAAGGGCTCGCTGGTGATGTCGTTACCCAGCAGAGTGTAGTAGAAGAAGTAGTGGGAACCTTCCTGGGACAGCTTGGTGGTGCTGGAGATGAGCTGCTCGCAGACAAACAGAGGGAGGCCTTTAAACAAGGGCCCTGGGCAGAGAGGAACGTGTCCATGAGGGCTGAATGATTTGGGCGAAAACATTAAATCGCAATTTTTCTGACCGATACTGCGATTGGCTTCAGTCCAATATTCAGTGTATAATAAAGATATGAAATGCTTCCAACATGCATTTATTTTTTTTATTATAAATTGTTCTCTTTTATAAAAAAATGTAACATAAAACAAGTATCAGAAAAGCTGAGGCTGTGTTAAATTAAAGTAACAATAATAAAATTAATCAATTTAAGTAAGAAAAAAGAAAAACAGGGATTCTGCAGCTAACGCTAATAATAATAACGCTAAGCTAACAATGGCACCTTTCTGTAAACAATCTGTGACCATGAAATAGGTAGGTAATTCACATATAGCTCGGCAGCAGAATCTTGCTTAGGTTTTATGTGCTTGTTGTTTGTGGCCATATAGACAGTCACCTTGGGCCACTTCTGACAGGTGAGCATGACTGGCAGGGGAGGAGCACAGCACCTCCGACAGTAAAATTATTCTAACGACAGGTTTAAACCCGGGGTCAAATGTGCTGTATAATGCATTACATAAATCGCAACCTTTGCATCATTTCAAATTGCGATCCCAGCCCTCAGCCACCACGCCTGGTCACCTGCTCCAGCCTGGTGGCAAAGGCCACTGTGACAGACAGGACGAATAGGTCCCTGCAGCCGTCGGCAGGTCCGATCTGATGATAGCCCTCGTCCTCTTTTAGAACCGCCTCCAGCGTGCCTGGTGCTGGGCCGGACCGTGGAGGAGACCCTAGGTATCAGTCACAGCATGAGTAATTACCAAAGGTGAGCGGGACAGAGAGGCAGACCATACAGATCCCCCCATTTAAAGAGACTATGCCCTTCGGGACAATGATAAAGGTCAGGTTACCCAAACCAGAAAGAACTGGCAGATGGGAACTGTGGACTTACTTATGCCTGCACAGTCACAGAGCCCAAGGGCTTTCTAAGCAAATGGCCTTGTGCCCCATTTACAACAGTGCTACCCAGGTTCATTGTTAGCGATATCAGTTGCTGATAATGCATTTCACGGTATTTTGTTCATAAAAAGGCCATAGCGACAAGTCCACAGATAGTGGTTGAACAGTACTGTGTGTGACCGATTTAATGAAACACATAAGTGCTAATAAACAGTATAAAACTACAGCTTTCACTTCTGTTGATAAAGGGCGCTGCCATCTTGAATTCTGAGGCTGGGGTTGCAGAGGTCACTCTGACTTTCCGAGTTGGAATTCTGACTTCAGTGGACTAGGAACTGGGAGTTTCTGACTTACGAGTTCGAATGGAGCCGAGCATTATCAGACTTCCCACCGCCCCAGATCACCAGGCTCACCTTGTCTGGGAGGGGCATCTTTAGCCTTGAAGCGCTCAGCCGTCTGCTTGGTGTCATTCTCCAGGGTCAGACTGAGCAGGAGGGCTGGCTTCAGCTTGGAGTACTTCGTGCTGAGTAAGGGGTACCACTTAGGGGCCTGATGAACATTAAAGTCAAATACAGGCAGGTCACAAATGTGGCCGTTTTCAGCGTAAAAAAAAAACCACTAACAGCCATGAGTGTATAATTTTTACCCTAAACATACAAGGAGTGTCACAGGACACAAATGAACTATTTGTGAGTTCTGGACACTCCAAGGGAAACTCCTGGACCGTTCAGATTGAGATTGGGCGGCCACAGGCCTCGCTTACCTGGGCGGCCTCCCGGGCAGATCGCAGGTCGAGGACGACATATCCCAGCGGCTCCCACGCGGACGTCCCCGTGTCCACGGCGAAGCACTGCAGCTTGATGGGGGTCCGCTGAAGCCTGGGACAGGGCAAAGTATGCAGCGGGCAAAGCAAAGGGAGCAGACTCCAGGTTACGAGGGGGGGGTTACAGTGCGATTTCAGGGCTGCGTGGGGTCACATGTCACTCTAACAGAACACGGCCAAACCTGCTGACGGTTTAATAGAAAACCAAATTTAATAGCAATCTAATGCAATTACATATTCATAAGAATCAAAAAGTGAATTTAATATTTCAGTAAGGTACCTTATATGGCTTGGAAATATTTAGAAATAAAGACTATAGCTGCTTCAAGCAAAGCAGAAAAGTACAGTGAGGTTCTTCCGGCTCAGTCCTTACTTAGCTTTAATTAGCTCTTAATCCATGAACGGCTGAACAAATGTAAGTCAAATAAATCACTCAGCGAGGACTCGATACCATTCTGCGGTCCTGTAAAACCAAATTTGTGTTTGTTGATGATTATATGCAACTATCAGTATTAGAAGAATAAAACCATGAGTCTTAGTATCCCCCCCATCATTTGATTCTTACCAGTATCTAATTTGAAAACTTAATTTCATCATTTTGAAATGAAAATGACTAATTGTTCTTAGCATAATTGATTATTTAGGATAACGAAACTGTACAATTCACACTTTTTAAATGTTAACCCTCAGCTTACCACAGATTTTAACATGTTTCCTTTAATTAAAATCAATTATGGCTCAAATCAATGCAAAACCAATGAAGAGGTCAGCAAATTCAACAAATTCAGGCCTCTGTCTGACAGAGCTTGAATCACCCTCCCCAGTCTGTACTGTAAACAGTTCTTAAGGGTAACACCCACACAGACCAACATATATCACATTATTTATTGGGTTAAACTTTATATCTGCTACACAAAAGGGAAAATGATCATTCCAGTGAAAAATAAAAACTTAATGATCAGTAAATTAAGCCTGGTTTTCAGGACACAGCCTGTTTACATCCACACTGGATTTTGCCCTGTCTGTTGTACCATGACTACTTATAGACAGAGACCGTTTTTTTTTTTTTTTTTTACAAAAAAATAACTACTATTAATAATAATAATAACAGCTA
Source organism: Petrocephalus zakoni (assembly GCA_026774425.1). Taxonomy (NCBI): domain Eukaryota; kingdom Metazoa; phylum Chordata; class Actinopteri; order Osteoglossiformes; family Mormyridae; genus Petrocephalus; species Petrocephalus zakoni. Next base: position 7,067,502 of record JAODKN010000041.1, read on the forward strand.
CTGGCACTGTGATACATTGACTGGAGGGGGTTTTGCACTTCCCCCATGGTAAGGGAAGCACGAAGGTGTAGCAATTGATTAGAAATGTCTTAAAGATTGACCTATCAATCACAATAGACCGGTTGGCGACCAACGATTATCATCGATTGCTTTCCTTATAGCCTGATGCAACCAGGGCTTTTCCTGAAGCACCACAGAGCTCATACAGTCGTTGCCAAAAGTTTTGAGAATGACACAAATATTGGTTCTCAAAGTTTGTTGCTTCAGTTTTCGTGATGCCAGTTTGCATGTACTCCAGAATGTTATGAAGAGTGATCAGATCAATTGCAATTAATTGCAAAGTCCCTTGTTCAATTGGGGTTCAATTGTTCAAAAAGGTTCAATTGCTGTGAAGAAGGCTTCAGGGCACCCAAGAAAGTGTAGCAAGCGCCAGGACCATCTCCTAATGGTGATTCAGCTGCGGGATCGGGGCACCACCAGTGCAGAGCTTGCCCAGGAATGGCAGTAGGCAGGTGTGAGTGCATCTGCACGCACAGTGAGACGAAGACTTCTGGGGGATGGCCTGGTGTCAAGAAGAACAGCAAAGAAGCCACTTCTCTCCAAGAAAAATGTCAAGGACAGACTGATATTCTGCAAAATGTACAGGGATTGGACTGCTGAGGACTGGGGTAAAGTCATTTTCTCTGATGAAGCCACTTTCCAATTGTTTGGGGCATCTGGAAAAATTATTGTATGGAGAAGTAAAGGTGAGTGCTACCATCAGTCTTGTGTCATGCCAACAGTTAAGCATCCTGAGGCCATTCATGTGTGTGGTTGCTTCTCACCCAAGGGAGTGGGCTCATGCACAATTTTGCCTGAGAACGCAGACATAAATAAAGAATGGCATCGAACCATCCTCCGAGAGCAACCAGGAACAGTTTGGTGAAGAACAATGCCTTTCCAGTATGATGGAGCACTGTGCCATAAGGCAAAAGTGATAACTAAGTGGCATGGGGAACAAAACATCGAAATTTTGGGTCCATGGCTAGGAAACTCCCAAAACTTTAATCCCATTGAGAACTTGTGGTCAATCCTCAATGGTGGGCAAACAAACTAAAAGGATTGATTATGCAAGAATAAGTTGCCATCGGTTAATATTCGGCCCAGAAGTTGACTGACACCATGCCAGGGAGAATTGCAAAGGTCTTGAAAACGAAGGGCCAACATTGCAAATATTGACTCTTTGCATAAACTTGATGTCATTGGCAATAAATGCCTTTGAAATGTATGGAATGCTTGTGATTATACTTCAATACACCATAGAAACATCTGTCAAAAAAAATTTCAGAAACACTGAAGTGGCATACTTTGTGAAAACCAATATTTGTGCCATTCTCAAAACTTTTGGCCAGGACTGTACACCTAAAAGAATCCCTTCATAAGAACAGACCCACGATGGCGCCACCTGCTGTCCATTTTGTGGGTAACAATAAAGGGCTGATTAGCATCATGAGAGAGCTGTCTACAGCATGGGCACCCATGAAGGGCACATCACCTGTGCTGGTGCAGGGTTTTGCGATCCAGTTCCCAGGCCAGCTCCGTGCAGAACTGGGGCTGCTCTCGGTGCTCCACGGGGTCGGTGGCCAGCTGCTCGCCGTCAAACTTCGCCTGAACCACCAAGGCCTGGCGCGCACTCTTAGGGAACTGGCGGCCTGAAGGGGACAGGGTCGCATGCTGGGCCAGCGGGTCACGCAACCTGCCACCCTAACCTATTGCTATTACTTATTTATATTAAAGATTTACCACATGAGAAATCAAGCCCATTATCGCTTCTAAAATGTATTTAATACCAGACAGTACCATAACCCACTTATTTAACCTATGTAATTACTAGAATGACAGGCTTACACATCATTTTAATAATGAGTTTTTGTACATGGTACTTGTACTTGTACACATGACAATAAAGAATTAACTTGACTTGACTAAAGTCTCGCCGAAACAAATTAAATGCTTTACTTTATTCTCGTCAGAGTAGCAGACAGCACTTGGAAACTTATGCCTGGTGCGACTTAACATGACCACTAAGCAAAAGAAACCAAATAACGCTTCAGAGACATGATGAATGAAAAGGACGCCTGTGACTGTCCTTACGAACAGGCATGCGAGCGGGCGGCTGGTTACCGCGGTGCCGGGACATCACTCGGGAGCTGCGAGCTGGGAGCCGGGAAGTGACAGCGGTCACCATAGCGACCCGGCGCGGCGCCGCCAAACGGCAGAAGCGGACGGACTCGCCGGCACAAACACCTAAGAGGCCGGCTATCCTACGTCCGCGAGTCCTCGCAAAGGTGTTGGTTAGACTGTTAATGACTCGACGCGCCTTGGCGTCGGGCACACTGACTGGTGGAGGTTTACGTCCCTACAGCTAACCATCGTTCCGGTAACCAGGTAACGTGTGATGGGGGGGACGCCGCACGGTGCCGATGTGGGACCGGGGCACAGACGGCGCGGCGGCTTACCCTGCAGGACAGACACCACGACGAGCAGCTGGCCGCACTTCGAGGCCATGGGTCAGGCGGCGCTCAGGCTGCGGTGCCCCTGGGTCTCTGAGCGGCACGGCGGCCCTGGTGACCGCGCAGCCGGCTCCCAAACACTCAGCTGGCAGTTAGCGACCCGCTTCGCCCCGCGTATTTGCCGCCTCCCATTTAAAAAGGACGACTTCCGGCGCCCGCACAGTCAGCCCGCTACTTAGCCGCTCGTCGGGTAGGTCCGGAACTTTCGGCCTGTTCACAAGCTAGTCACGCAAAACTTACTATTTATCTCCGCGTTCAGCCCGATGACGCCGGGCATCCCGCACCTCTCAGACCGAATTAAACTACCAACGAAGTTCCGGGCCACAGAGTACCGTCTGAAATGAGCTGGCGCGACGGAAGCGCGCCCCCATCAGGCTGGGAGGCTACGGAACGTCTGTTTTCCGAAATGCCATCAGTTTTAAATAATCAGCTTGCTTATTTTTATAAACATATATTTTTTAATGTAAATGTATCAGTCAAATGTATTGTTTAAACTATGTAATCAGTACGAAATCTAATGACTGTTTTTTTTTCCCATATGGTATATTGTGGACAGATGGCTAATGACAGGTGTGCGGTAAATTGACCCTAGACAGGAAAATTAACTACAGCTATACCTCCTATCTTAATTAAACAAGCTGTCCGGTCACGGGAGATAGGACTTATTCCTGCTGTTTGGTTTTTAATCATTTCTCTTTTTCTGGGTCTTAAAAGCTTTGTTATTTTACAGAACCTATAACATATGCCACTACGATTTGAAAGTAGACACTAGAGACACATTACCTCCCCCTGAGCTGTGCGCATGCAGGACTCTGTGTTCCTGTGGTCAAATAACGAGCCTTATTTATGAGCCCAATCTCAGATTCGGCCGAGCTGAGACTCAAACCACATTACAGCATGCTAAAGGCAGCAAACTAAAATTGAATCACCAGCAAACCTGTATCTTTGAGAGCCTTCTATGATCACTACATCACTCCTCCTGCATGAAGCTTCCATAAAACCTCACACCAGCTTGGAGTTTCTCACAATCAAAACAAAAGCACACACCGGGAAGCACCCTGCCTGCAATGCATCTCCCCTACAGAGGTTTTTTTACCCACTTCTGACATGAATGTTGCATGTGATCCTAACCACAACACCAACAGGCTGAGGTCACTAAGCGAGCCTCCAGGGTCACTGCAACGTTACACAAAAGGTAAATGTGTCCAGGTATATGTAATTTAACAAACACCCATGTTAGCATCGGTTGCACTGGACACAACAAGAGTGGCCCGAACATTTTACATAAACAAACAAACAAACAAATAAATGGTATTTATTGTCTATTCTGCAAGTGTGAAGCATGAAGACCCTGGACAGGAAGCCATTATAACAACGACAATCCCCCTGCTGGCAAATTGCAGGCAATCAAATGCCTTCCCCAAGAACAAGGTGTCGTTTGGGTCGATCATTCTGAAAAAAAACAGGTGAAGTATAAAAACAACACTTGCTGATGCTGTTTTACCCATGAAGTGTGCAGGCTGTACTGACAGTCTCCAAGGTACAAGTGAGATCATTTGTTGAATTTGCAGCTTGGTCAGAACAGCTACATACAGGTCTTATTTAGCGTCAATTAGTCACATGTTTGTCTTTGTATATAGTATATAGTATATATTTTAACTTTCTATGCATATAAAATACTTAAGAAACCCTTCTAGATACACTACAAGTTAAATGTCTGAAACCTAATAGTACAGTACATATTAATAATAATATAGTAATAATAAAAGTAAATACATACTGTACTGTCCTGGAGAGAGAGCGAGAAAGAGAGAGAATCTGTATGTATGTGTGTAGCAAGCCATGTACTCTTTTCATGAGCATCACCAAGTAGTGTGTGCATTCATTATTAAAAACCATTGTATTTAACACATTTAATATGAATTTTTATGGCAGTCTGTTTGTAAGAATGAGCTGTCTGCAAGCTGAACTTTTTATTTCTAGGACCTTATTGTATAAGCAAAAAGGGGAAATCGTATTAAAGTAAAAGCTATGAAACAAACAGTATTATATGCGTAGTGAGTGTCTCATCACCTACAGTCCTGTCAGGCTGAAGCCCTGCCTACCACAGCAGCTTGCTGTGATGGTACAGCAGTGTCCTGCAAACAATATGGAATCAGGCAAAAACCATACAGCGATTGCCCAAAGTCTGACCGTTGTGTTTACAAAAGGAGCTCACTGCACTTCGTTGAAAGTGTACAAGCTGACTACAGATTAACTTGAGCCAAGAAGCATTACAATGTTATGGTACTGGATGTTTATCATATAAAAGACAGGTCACGTAATTTTAAAAGCTGACAAAATGTACACAATCACACCGTTAACTAACAATAAAGGAGTCTTTATAGTGCTCCTTAAATGAAGGTGATTTTAAAAAGTAAAGTAACAAACATAACTAAACTATTAGTGAAATCACAGTCTGCCCTTCTTAACGAAGAATAAAGGAAAGCAACAGCACATGAACGTCTACAAAATAATGAATGTTTACACCTTTACCATAAATTGTAGATATGCCTTGAGGAGTAAATATGTTTGCTAAAGAATAATTAGCTTATTTGATCCTTCCAGATCAAAGGGATCATCATTACCCAGCATCCACTAAAATATGTTAATAGACATGGCTGCTGATGGAGGCAGGATCTCTCTCACTCTCCTCAGAAAGACTCAATAAACAGGCAGCGTATATAAACATCTCTTCCTTTAATCGTGATTGCCAAACATTTTAAGGCAGGTAAAAAAAGAACCGCGTTTCTGATGTACATTTAACTTGAACTTTGACTTCGGCTGGTGAAGCAAGCGGAGGGCGGTGGAATGTCTCCCTGTACATCATCACTGGTAAACACCGATAGACTGCAGCACTAGTCACAATAGAGAACGATCACAGATGTACGCAGGTGAAACGGGGGTAGCCAGACGATGCGGGCGAAGTTAGAGAGGGTTAAAATAAGCCTTTATGCTCTGCTGTTTCACTATGTACAGGATATACATCACAGCGCGGGAGGTTCAGTGGAAAAAAGTAAAATGACGGAAGTATAGATCCACTTTCACAGGGTTACATCACGACAGGAATACAGTGTGAGAGGCACGAGGATGGAGCACTTTACAGTCACACGGGCAGGCTGCCATTTCACTCTGCTTCTGTCTGAACACACCGCTGACTCTGCAATACAAGTACATTCAGCAACACGTTTCCACGACGACACCTGTCTCCCGGCCCCGTTCGGTGACCCCGGCCTCCTACCAGAGGCCACACTGAGGCCGCCACAAGATGGTTCCACGTTTGCTATTTTTATTTTTTTACAAATCACAGATTACAAATCGGCAATCGGCAATGAACGTTTTCCATCTATGTCACTGAAACGGCGTCGAAACTCTATAAAATCTTCATACATAAGAAAAAGAAAATCACAATACTGAGATATTCCCCCCCATGGGGGCAGTGAATTAACACCAAGGAACTGATGCCTGTGGATCCACTTGTCTTCATGTGAGCGATTCACATGCCAGGGGTTCAAATTTTCCCATCGTTTCCTGCAGGAACAGAGACCTCAGAAATTATGATTGTTTTTTTAACCCTTCCTTCCACCTTTTTTTAACAAACATTCTGATTTTTAAAAGTGATTACTCACACTTACAGTACATCTATCTTTACATTTATCTTTGACTTATGTTATGAAGATTCTGTGGGAAAGATAGTTCTTTGGTGTTTGGAAAGGAACCTTGTTACTGTCAAGATGTATCAACAGAATTCTGAGCCCATGTTGAGAACCAACCTGCTGCTGAAGTTTGTGCTGCCACCTGCTGGCTGGAGACCACAGCTGCAGGACTCAGCCCAGAAGCACCCAATGCTGAAGAACAGAGGTTGCAGTAGTGTTAGGAGTAGTGACAGTGTGCTTGTTAGACATACTGCACTAAGAAACAAGGGATGGCCAGCAGGACAACCTGCCACCCTAACCTGTTGCTACTATTCGTTTACCTTCAGAATCATTTAGCTCAGTGCGGGAGATTTCAGGTGAGCCTTCTATGCACTGGAATGTTGATTATCAAAACCTGTAATAGGAACCTCTCAAAATGCATATCATGTGACCATCAGCCTTGCCTTGGTAGTGGTCATACTGGCCAGGTATGAGTGGGTAGCCAACGCCCAGGTGAGTATGATGGTGGGTATGGAGGTGTCGGGCAAAGGGGGCGTGGTCTCTCTCCCGCTCCAGCGTCCGCTCACGCTTGGGAGACTCTCTCTCCGCAGGCTGCAGGGGAACAGCAGGAATCTCACAGAGGCGTGTCGGGGAGCTACCCGAGTGCGACGGCATTGAGCACCAGGTTAATTTGGGACGTGAGCAACAGCACTGCAGCCAGGTAGGGCAAAGGTCTGAAGGATTTGGCTTATAACAATGCTTGCTAAGATACCTAGCTATGCCCTTGCAGACACCCCACCTCTCTCGGAAGTTACGGGAAGTCTCCCGCAAATTGACAGCAAATCTCTGACACCCACAAATGATGCAAGATGCCCCAGAAATCTGATGTTCGGATATTCGGTATAGGTAAAATTAGCCAGCAAACCCTATCCGGCCTGGTCAGCAAATTTTGTGGCCAGCACCTTCCCCCAACCAGCACGGTTTAAAAAACAACACTATTTGTTATTTGCAGATAAAATGATCAATATGCAGAAGGTGAGATGTCTGCCTTTGGTACATGACAAATGTGACCCTGTGCTACGTAAACCGCTCACGCTCCCCAGCAGCGCAGCTTCCAGGCCGGACTGGCCGCACTCTACTCACCGTTGGGGACTGACCGTGGAATGGGAGCTTATGCTGCAGCAGCTCCAGGGCCACGGACTCGCAGCTGGGTTTCCCGCTGACGGCCCGGCTGCCGGGGGCCACCTCCGACTCCTCCCGGCCCGCCGTCTTGCCATACAGGGGGTAGTGAAAGCCTGTGGGAGATGGTGCGGATCAAGGCCTCCTCCAAGGCTCCGAGGACAGCAGCTGGCCAGCAGTGGAGCCGGGCGGCGGCTCACCTGCGTAGCTCTGCAGCAGCGCAGGCGACATCACCCTGTATGCGCCGCTGCTGGCGTCGCACATCTGCAGGTAGGAGTAGGCCTGCTGGTAGGAGACGTAGGCCTGCTGGGGGCTGGCTGGCGCCGGCGCAGGGCCTCGGCCGCTCACCGTCTCCCCGAAAGCGCTGCCGCCGGCCTCCCTCTCCTCTGACTTGTCCTCGACGCATTCCAGCAGCGCCTCCTGCTGCTTGGGCTCCGGCGGTTCCGGTTCTGCTGCGGGTACCGGGCCTGGAGCGGCTTCCCGTTCCTTGCACTCAACACCTACCTCCTGGGACAGGTTCTGTGGCTCCATGCTCTTCGGAGGGTAAACATGGTACCAGGAGTGAGCTTCGGAATCCTGGAACGTTGGAAAAGGGGGCTTTTAGGGAGCTTTTAGGGGGATTTTATCCTTTAATGCAAGTATTCTACATTTCACCCTCTCTTGAATAGCAATATGTCTTGGGGCCGGGGGACTGGGTTTTAGTCCATTGGGCTCTAGACTCAAAAGCATAACGTTGTGGGACTGGATTTAGAGTCACAGACATTGTTGTGCATTGAGAAAGGGCAGCATGGGACAGGTCAGGATGCTATGCCTGTGATCGGAGGGTCGCTGGTTCAGGTCCCTGGGTTGGCAGAGTGATGTCACTGCTGGGTCCCAGAGCAAGACCCCCATTTGACTCTGCTTGCCCAATTGTGTGGGTACAGGGGCATGCTAAATGAATGCGATGTATCATTCCCCAGCATCCCTCAGGGGGACTGGCGTAACTGGAGGAAACCCTACAATCACATGGGGAGAACACATGAAGCCGTGGCAGAGACTCCAACTCTGGCAACATGATAACCACTGCACCACCTTGCCACCCCCCACCAAAAACAGAACAAGAGAAAGTATCTCTCATACAAATTAAGACAATATCACCATATAAGCATACATATACTGACTGGAAAAAACATGCACGTTACTTGGTAGTGGTTATAGAATTGAAGGACATCAGTATTAAATGTAATGTGCAATCCCACAGAACCTTAATGATTGTACAGTGGTTAATAATGATTCCAAATGCATTTTAAATAGGGTAACCCATCTAATGTATCTGTCATCTTGGAAGTACTGTAATAACCATGAGGTACAGATTTTCTATTATATAATTAATATACTCAAATATGATTTTTTTCCTCCAGTATTCCAGCATCTGTTGTTCTAATCTATTAATAAAACTTCATATAGTCAAGTACATAAAATGCTTGCTGTCAGAATCATTTAGCTCAGTGCGGGAGATTTCAGGTGAGCCTTCTATGCACTGGAATGTTGATAATCAAAACCTGTAATAAATCTTCTGGGAGATTAAAATCATAAAATTACACGGTGGTCTTGTAGTGGTATATTTAAATGGTAAGATTTTCTAAGTCTATGTATAAGGAATGCATTTAAAACAAGGAAAATAGCAAGTATGTATAAGTGCATTTAATATATAAACGTAAGTGCAGTCAGCCCTTTTAACTAAGCAATGCAAAAAGTGAATTATTAAATAGAGATTATATAACGTAGTATAAAAAGAAGCAGAGTAGTATTTGGAATGCATGCTGATTTGGGGCTAGCCTATCATTCTAATATGGCTTTCTGTGTGTAGTTATGCATCATTACTGTCCCTGGTTTGAGGTTATATTAAAGTGCCCTCCGAAAACCCGTGGCAGCTTAATGGAAAGCAAATATATAAAATAAATTATTCATAAACAATAATAATAAATAATAAATGAAAGGTAAATGTTTTAAAATTTGGAATAGATTAAAAACACAGTTCAGTGCTCCTGGCAAACATGTGATAATATTTGGACATGATATGGTCACTATACAGAACAATCGCTGGAAGTTCTATGTCCTGAGCCTAGCAAAGAAACCCCCCATAAACACATACTTAAGTATGGTTAAACGCCCACCCGGCAAACACTTACATCACTTTCCCACAGCCAAACAAGCACCCCCAACACACTCCCCTTTACGTACTGCGGGCACCATTCCTCACGCTATAGATTACATAACATATTAGTTATTTCACTACAGTATACATGTCTTTCTACAAGCCCACAAAAGTCTATTCAAAATAAAAGTCAATACATCACATGAGCTGTGATATGTAGCACACTATTGTCACTTGATGGTGCTGAAAGGTCTTTCACTCAAGCTATGGACTATCCTCTCAGAAAAAAGGCTTTAATTAGTGCATTATAATTCGATAATTTAGAGTGTGATGTCCACAAAATGCAGAAATACTGCTGCTTGATGTTATACGCAAAGCATCTAAGAGAGACTTACATGTGTATAAGTTAACTTTGAATCCACTGTGTTCTGTTTTACTGAGTCTATGGCGAGTTTAATCTCTGCGGCTTCCTTGGTGTGATGCTGACTGTCAGTTTCATGGCTGAGTCCTGCTTTCCCTTGCTGATGTTGAGTGGCAGAGATGTGGGATCTCGCAGGCTCCTCAGCCACCGTCAATCCCAGTTTGGGGCAGCAGGCTTTCACAGAGTCTGTGGACTTTGATGCTGAGCTTGAGGATACGATATTTCCAGGTTTCATGTCACCTTTGGTTTGCTCTTTCTGCTCAAGATCTTGGGTGCTTTTCTGCTCTGGCATCTGGGGGTCATCATAGAACTTCTCGTACGCTGGCCTGTAGTTGTTTGATAGCATCAGCAGCTTCTGGTCCATATAAAGACCACGCGTGTACTGTCCGTAGTACAATGACTGCGCGAGAGCCGTCTGTGTCTGCATCATGGCCAGTTGGAGCTGTGACTGCGAACTCGGATTCGCCACATCGTTCTTTCTGCCTTCCAAACATTCAGCGCCTTCTTTCTCCAAACTTTCCTCCTTTGCGTCGTCCCTCTGCGGGCTGCTGTCATTAAGAATGCTGATTTTTGGAAAGGTGGAGCTGTTCGGCTGCCCAGGATGTAAGTAACCTGAGAGATAGTAAGGGTCGTATCCATGGTAATATGGAGACTGGGCGTCCTTTGCTACCGCCTGCTGTGGGGGTGCAGTTAGATAGCCTTTGGAAGAGCTGTCCTTGCTGGAGCTTGTCTCAGAGGCTAAGCTGGCTTTGGATCTCGCACCCTCGGGACGGCTGTCACCCCCACCATCCTCAGCTGCGTCTGAAATATCCGAATAAGCCGGGCTGTTGGTTTTTGCGGTAGCGCCATCGCCATTGGAAAGCACGGCGCTCTCCGCCCTTGACGAGGCTCCGATGGAGGGGCTGGGCGCATTGTCGGTGAAAGTGTATACCTTGTCCGCCTCGGCCCTGATGCTGGCCATGCGGCTCTCTTGCGACTCAGACAAGCTGCTGATCCCATCCTGTTTGCTCAGGTGCTCTTTTAGCAGACTGACTGGAAACTCTTTCCCTTTAGCTAAGTCTGTTTTCAGGAGTTTGGCATCAGTCTTGGGGCTCCTGCCCTCTTTGCAGTCTCTGTCTTTAAACCTGTGTCTCTCTTTCTTCCTGTTGTCCTTGCCGGCGACTAAGGTCGAGGTTACCAGACTCGGCTCACCGATGACGCCCGACTTGGGCCTGATGGGTTTTAGCAGAGGGCTCTTTGTTGCTATGTGACCAGTGACTGCCGGGGGCGAGGACTGATGAGGAGCGCTTCCTGTGCCGCTGCTGGCAAAGGTACCCGTAGAAATTGCGATGAGTTTGGGGGGAGGCGGTGCCGGAGCGATGGGCCTGCTGGCCTTGGACTTGGACAGACATTTGTCAACCTTTCCATTCGCCTTCTTGCTCTTGTCACATGCTGCTTTTTTTTCAATCAAGCCCTCGGCCTCCAGCTTGGGCATCTCCGTCGACGAGCTCCTGTCAGTCACCAGGCAGTTCTCAAGCAGCACAGTCATGTTGGAGATGATGGGCAGATTGCTGAGGTCGTCAACTGGCCCATCCCTGGTCCCCGAATTCCTGCGTACTTTTGGGCTCGTCGCGTTATGCTGCTCATGTGACAGCGGTGTCCTCCTACTCCTTTGCACTGCAAGAGTACCCAACTTAAACAGAGAGCTGGTCTTCAAAGGGCTCTCTGTGCTCTCTGGACAGTCCAAGGTTATGTTGCTTAGAGATTCCTCGCAGTCCGAAACTCGAGCATCTCCTTCCTCCTCAAATTCCAGTTTACGATCGAGGTCAAGGTGTGCGTGTGTCTGGTGGTATCTAAGTCCATTGATATGCTTATATTTCTTGTTGCAGTTAGGGTGGGGGCAGTCTATAAGAGTAGGTGAAGAACATCCCTGGTCCATGAATGAGGTGTCAGACTTCCCCTGCGGTGTGGAGGGGGCACTCCTAGATTTTGCCCGAATCCGTTTTCCCGATTTAGTATCCTCAGAGACTAAATTCAGATCTAAATCGGCGGGCAGTTTATTTTTGCGCTTTCCGGACATAATGGAGCTGGATTTGATCTCTTCCACAGTGAAGAACGGTGGTATGCGACAGCTGCCGATGAGGTTGAGGCTGGCACGCCGGCCTTTGCCGTGAACGCCGCCGCCGCGGCACTTGTGCGGCAGCCCCCGGACCTTGGAGAAGCTGGACTCGGCCTCCGGGAGACTGGGGACGGCCAGGCGTATCCGCTTCCCTCTGCCTCGTCCACCTCGGGTCTCGAAGTCACTGGATGGGGATTCGCAAAATCTAGAACACAAATATTCGGAACACAGCATTTTTGTTAATACATGACCAAAGCTGTAGATCAGGGGAGCCCAAGTGATCGATCGCGACTTATATAGGAATATATAACGCGAATATATAATGCATTATATCACTGGTGGTCAGTCGATCACGGCCAGCAAAACGTACAGAGGGGAGCCCCCCAGTCCCCCGTTGGTGGCAAAATACACCATTATGATTTGGCAGCTCATATTCATTATAAAAGTAGCACTCACAGTAAAAAAGGGTGGGCACCCCTGCTATAGACCATGTGGATGAAAAGGAAATTTTATGAGTTTTATGACTGTCCACAAAATCTTCATCCTGCCCTTTTTCATGCCCTGATTGGATTATTTTTACTTTATTCAAGCCTGAAGAAGCACTGCTTAAACAAGATGTTATTGACCTTTAATGAGCTTCTGGAGTTTACCTGGGAGGAGCCCAGTCATGCTTAGTGCAGTCCAGCAGGGTGCCGACATAGGTCCGCTTCCTCCAGGTGACGTTCACCACCAGGACGCCTACCAAACAGAAATATTAGGCTCAGAGCAATCGGGCTCTCGCAAGCTGCGCACGGCCCAGTGGCCAGTGCAGTTTGGCTGTGATGTAAATGGTTAAAAGCGGATAGTGTCTGGGGATTACAGGTTGACATGCCGGATCCTGTGGAAATGCTGAGATGTCTTGTGTCCCCTCAGCTTTTCTCAGTGACCTTGCCTATTTCATTCCCCGATGTGTCATCAGGATGAAGCACTATGGGCAGTAAGCGTCTCTCGCGTCCTACCCGACAGTTTTACGCCGCCCCCCGCCCGTTCGCTGTCCTTTTCAGGTAATTGCCTGAGCTGGCAGACAGCCAGCTTACGCTGTGTCTCGGTTGGCGACACTTAAGCCAAAAGAGCGACGATCCTCCAATCAGGCTCCCAAGACAGTTTCTCTCTTTCATTCTGTCTCATTTGCATAGGCTGTCATTAAGCCCCAGACACCTAATAGCGTGACGCCTTCCAGCACAATAGCTACACAAGCAAGGACTCTCCCTTGCAAAATGATCAAGCGTTATGAATCAAATCTGGATCACTAAATGCACCTGATTCGCTGGATTACACATATTTGTATATTTGTGTATGTAATGATGCACTCTGATTACGATCTCTGTCATCTTAACTGAGAATAAAGAGAATCATAATATTATTACTTATTTTAGTAATAACTGATTTTATGATGAAATTGATATATACATATCATTACCCAAATTTTTTGTATATATCCATGCCTTAATGTATATTGATTGTTAAATGTAGAATGAAGTGCCAATTGGGATGTATTCATTTTCCAGCAAATTCACAAATACCCTGGGCAGTGGATTATTATTGTTCTAGAATTGGATTACTTTTCGCTATTAGAATAGTGTGCCATTAGCAAAGTATCACCAATTCCCAGGAGATCTGGAGGGAAGACTCCGGAGAGTTAGTCACCATCGCAAACCGTCGACACGCTGAGCTGTTTCTCAGAGTGGCACAGATGTCCTTGTGGCGAATCTCAGGGCCTCCTTCAGGTGAAGCTATGCCGAGGAAATACCATTGCCTCTCAGAATCCAATTAACATTGGAGAGTGCTGACTCTCCCCAGAAGAGGGGAAGCAAGCAGCTTCACAGCGGAGCAGATAAGAAGCTAAGAAACCATGATGCAGTAATGATCTCCTGTGATTTCCATGCTCAGCAAAGCTGCAGGCCTGGGAGACCGTTGCCACACACTGCTGGTGAGGATGTGAATATAACCAATCAGGGTTAAAGTAGAGAAGTAATGTTTAATACAGGCCCTGAGAACCGGGGGTGGAACACAGTATAATACATTTCGAAAGAATAAAGAAGACAACATAGAAAGTGGATCCCCCACTATAATGACTACAATCCACTCTAAAAATAACATCCATGGCTATTTCACATTTTTTTTTACAGATGAATTGTTTAAAATGGCTGCTTGTCAAATTGTGAGCTTTGAAAAGGAAGATAACCATGGAGGAGTGTTGTGGAGGGCGTTCAGATGGAGGACTGCCTCCAGGGTCTCTGGGGGGGCGGGTGCAGGGGGGGCTCATGGGAATACCGGAGCACTTCTGCGAGGAATTCAAGGCTTGTCACGCAAATTGGCTGAAAATCTTTCATAATCCCCTCTCTGCTGTCTGTCAGTTTCCGTTCTGCACTTCCTTTATTTTAGCAGATATAAAGAAACAGCAAAAAATGTCACCCTCAATAATCCTCACACAAGTAATCTTACCAGAAAAGCATCTTACTAGATAAAAAAGAAAACAAACTTTGTTGAATAATTCCAAAATGAACATGATTTTTTTATACTATGTTTAATCAGCAGATACTTTTATCTGAAGCAGCCTACAATTGTGAATGCAGGGTCAGTCTGTCCATGGAGCAACTGGGAGAGAAGGGCCTTGCTGAAGGCAGCAAACCTTGGGATTTAAACTGGGGACCTTCTGTTCACAAAAACAGGGTTCTAACCCACTGGGCCACACCCCACCCCCAAAATCTGTCTGAAGAGCCCAGAGCATGCCTCCAGGGAGTGGACATTAGGCAATGCAGGCAGTCTGAGACAAAACCGGGCTGAACCGAGAGTAACTTACAAGTCAGGGATGGCACTGTGCTAGCGCTCTGGACAAAATCAGACTAAAGCTCTTCACGATGCAACAAGGGGGTCAAAGCCCCCCCTTTATTGCATGCTAAATACCCATGCCTTTGATTTGCTTTTATGTCATGTGACAGGCCTGAATTCTGCTGAATTCCGATAATTTTTACTTCCCTGTTTTGACACCAAAAAGGATCCATCAAAGGATTCCACTCTGTCGGCATTTGGATCTGGCAGGATCCATACAGGCCCGCCTGTGTCTATTCAGCGGACGCCCCTCCCCTGTGCGGCAATGCCGTCAGCCCCCCCCCCACGCCCCCGAATCGCGCAGGCGTCGCCGCCATGGCCCGGCCCCCCTCCCACACGCTTCCCCGGCTCCCTCTCTCCCCACAGCTCAATTTGCAGCCTAAATCAACAGAGGGCATCGTTCCCCTGATTAAAATGCTGATTGGCGCGCCGGAGTGAGCCCGCAGCACGTTCTGCGCCTCCAGATGCACGCCTGGGGGTCGCGCCTCCCCGACAGTACGTGCCTCTCTCCTTCTGACATGTAGCAGCGCCAGAGGAACCGAAGCTGGCACACAGCAGCCTTTCACGGTATATTTAAACTGCAGCCTCTTTGTCTGCAGCCATATGGACACACATCATTCATCTTTTAACTGCTGTAAAACCATTTGTGCAAAAGCATCCTCGTACACAATGAATACAGATCAGCCGGGGCTTGAGCCACATAGCACATGAAGGGCCCATAAGGGCCTGAAAGCTACCCATGGGAGCTCGGACCCCTCCTACATCGAGTTGCTCTCCATGAAAAAGCTGGGGGGAAAAAAACAAAACGTTTCTGGTGCCCTGACTTCATCTCAACTCTTCCTGTTAATAATTAATATGCTGTTCTCGGAATCAGAAGGCTACCGGTTCACATCCTTGAGTCAGCAGAGCAGTTTCACCATAGGGCCCTTGAGCAAGGCCCTCAACCTCCAATTGCTCCAGAGACTGTCTGACCCTGCTGTCTCAAAAATGTACATCACTATGGATAGAAGTGTCTTCTAAATTAATAAAAACAGGTGCTGGAGACCAGTAAGGACGAGCTGGGCTTCTTTCAAGGGATGTAGTTATTTTCCAGAAGGATCATCAAAGGTAAATCAAACATTATTATAAATTGGCTTGAATGTTGCTGTGCCCAGAGCTACACGTAGCAACTTGACAAGCACAATAACACACACAAATGTAATGGCAGAGCAATCAGCCGCACTGACCTTCCTCGGTCTCATGCCACACGATACCCTCCAGGTTGACGGTGGTGCCTGGCTCGCAGGGTCCCAGGAGGCTGGGGTCTGTACCGTTTCCCACCTCCCGGGTATTGGTCCCGATGGAGCGCGTCCTCACCAGAAGCTGCTCCGAGGGGGACGAGATGGGCGGGGACAAATGGACGTAAGAAGGCGGGACTTGAGAAATTGGCGTCAGTGAACCAGGCACTGTGAACATGGACTCCACCTACAGGGGAGAGCTCTAATTACAATGGAGGCAAACTTTAATTACAGACTGCAGTAGCAGCCTGTCAAAGCCTGCCTAGCTGCATCACAGGGTGAGCTGACATACTGAGCATTCCCCATGAATGCACTCAAGGACGTGAAGAATTAGAATTTTATATAATTGACTTTAACATAACCCTAGTTCTCGTTGACTGAACTTTCCTGAACTTTTCTTGGCAAGCTGCACTCTCAAGCTTTTGCAGGGGTCATATTAATATATTACGGGCCAATTGATAAAGCATTTTGTGACAAAAAATAACATCAAATCTAATTCGCATTCAAAAACAAAATGTGCAACTTTGACAAGGACCAAAATTCACTGAAGACTCCTGGGTTAGAGCTCAGACTCCCATACCCCCCCCCCTCCTCACCACTCCCCATGACCTTGTACTGGATAATGAAGAGGATGATGGATGGATGGATGGATGGACAGAAGGATGATGGATGGATGTATTGAATGAAAAAATGTGAAAGTGATTGTCATTGTTCACACACAACAGCAAAATGTGTCCTCTGCATGTAATCCATATGTGACAGCAATGGGCAGCCAATTCAGCACCCAGGGGGCAGGACTTACAATATATCAGCAGTACCTTGTTGGTCGGGGATTCAATCCAAAAATCTTTCAATGACAAGTGCGCTTCTCTGACCATAAGGCCGTCACTGCCCAGTTGCCAGTTCTTCTCTGGGCTACTCTCTATAGCGACACCTACTGTCTGCTACGGGCCTGCACGTGCCACTCTGTGTGTTACAACACTCAGCGAAAGCTACTGCCCTTATAGAGGAAATAAGTGTTTGGCTGCCGCACACGCACATACAGGTACACATGTTTGTATCCCTATGTTAGTGAGGACTATCCCCTACCCAGCCCTAACCTTAACCATAAGTAACCAAACAAAACACAAGACTTTTGGCATTTTTACTTTTTTGATTGCATTCACAGATTTTTTGAAAATTGTGGAAACTGAAAACATCTCTCTGAAGTAGTGAAGACCGAAATTGAGTGACCTCACTGGTTGTTTTTTTTGAGGATTTGCTATACTTGCAAGGTCCTTTGGTCCTCACAAATATAGCAAAACCTGAACACACACACAGACACTCACACACACACACAGAATATGTACAAGTGTACACCCCTCCCAATCTGTCCTGTGCATACAAGGGACCCACAGATAACTGCTTATTCTGGTTAAAATGGCAGTATTATTCCTTTACATGTTGAAATGGTTCACTTATTTTTTGATACTACAACCTTACAGTGCAAATGCACTTTTGTAACGCTAGACAAACAGAAGAATGCATTTCAGAGCTGTCAAGCGAAGGTTCCCAAATCTCTTCTCGTACTGAGAATCTTCAGGACGTTTCCCAGTTCTCTTATCATCCTGCTGCTCGTGGATCCCACCGAGTTGGATTCCACAGCAGCGTTTCAGTCAGAATGTAAACCACATTAACGTTACATCACCCATCTCCACCAAACCAAACCCCAGGAAATATTACCGACTGGATTTCAGGGAATTAATACCTACTCGGCTTACTTAAAGTGGGTTACAGAGAAAACTCACTTTCCAAAGAAAATGAGGTGTGTTCAGTACCGTGATATATTATATTAATATATCATATTACACGGCAGCTCAGTAGGCAGTGGCAGGTGCCTCACACCTCCAATGTTGGGTCCTGGCCCCAGGACACTGAAGGGAGTTTACATGTTTTCAGGTGTTGTGTGGGCTTCCTTTGTGTACCCTGGCTTCTAGTCCAAATTGGTGGGTTGCCATCTCTACATTGCCCATAATTGTGCACATTGGCATCCTGTACTGGATGTCCCCGTTGTTTTAAAGGATAGGCTCCAAGATAACTGTGACTCTCTATAAATAAGGGGTTGGAAAGGTACCCCTGATGCTACATTGACTAAGCAGTTGGAATATGGATGGATGGATATATGGACAGATGGGTATTAGATTGTCTTGTTGTTTTGTTTATTACTTAGAAATCATTATTTGTTTCAGAAACTATAAGAACAGCTGGACTTCTGCCATGGTTTAGCAATTTTTAAAGGAATACTGAGACATTTTGTTCTTTAAATGGGCACGTACAACAAATTAAAAACCGTCAGACAACTGAGACAAGTTGCTGTCCCAGCAAAGGGGTGTGACTGGAGAGATCATGTGGAGGGACAGGTGCCGTCCGGGATATCAGCAGCCCGCTGATTCCCCAGGGGGGTCTCTCTCAAATCACAGAACACTTTTCATTTCCTCAAAGGTACCCAGCTTTTACACAGCTGGATATCTTAAAAAGTAGGAATCTGCTCAATGGTCCAACAGCATCTTCCTAACTGCTATTTCAATCATGTTGTTGTTACTGGAGTAACCTTAAAGGGTACCACAGCAGGGCATTTAAAGTTATAGCAATCAACCAGCCAATTAAAAACGAAAAGAACAAACATAGTGCGACTGAAAACACAATCCAAACAGTGACCTGCGTGGTGAGCCGACGGAGGACATGACCTGAGAAAGGTTTCCAGAGGGGAGAAAGATGTAGATTAGCTGAGAGACGCTCAGACAGGTTCAGGAGGAGAGAGTTACCATCGTCTCTTTCAAGTAAAGGATGAGGCTGTGCCTCAGAGAGCTGCCTGCCTCTCGGCATCCAGATAACTACGACTGTAGTGTCAGTAGTGCATATGTGAAACAAGCCCTGGACTCCTGACCCAGGTGGCTAAAGCCCAGCTGGCCCCAGGGGCAGCAATGCCGGGCCACAACGGGGTCTAGCTGTGGCCAGAACCCATCCAGACTCAAGCTAAAGTCTCAGTTCATGTCAGGTGACGGTCAGAAAGCCCTCCCTGTGTGTGGATGGAAAGCAGGCCGGAGGCCGAGGCTCCTTTCATCACATGACCATCCTGAACCAATCACAATCAACCATCTGTCTCCTGCCTCCCTACAGAAGCTTCTATAGAAGAAGTGATGTGTGGTTCTTTGGGTTAGGATCCTATTTCCGGAAGGTCGTCAGTTCAATCCTATGACTAGCAGAGTAACCATATGAAATTAAGGGCTCTTGAGCAAGGTCCTTCATCCCAAAAACAGTTGCGCAGGAGGAATATATGACCTTATGCTCTGGCCTCAAGCTTCTGCTCTCACCTGCTTATGTGTGTTTCGTTGGATGACAAAATATGATACATGAGGGTTGAATATCATTCTGCTTGCTACCTGCATAACAACAATAGTGAAATTCTATTCTATACAAAGGGGTGGGGTTCTGCTTAGGGCTCAAACACCTGACTTGATAGAAAGGCCATTAGAGCAGATGGTTATGCATCCACTGAGCATGCAAATGATGAATCAGTTGAGGAACACGTTGTTTCTGGGCAACCGTGTGCGCACAGGTGTGTATCTGTGCATGGGAAGGGTTTAGCAATGAGACCTGGAGCCTTGTGCTGAGTAGCTGGGCAGTGGGCTTGTTATCTAAGGCCATTTCAGGAGGAAGACGCAGCTCTCACAGCTCACGGTCAGCGATACGGTACCAATCCCTGTTCCGCTTTTCTGTGTTTCGTGTCGGTGGGTTGCTCACGCCTATAAATATCCATGTTCAGTTTAACGATAAGGAAGAAAAAGTGGCTGCCAGTTACCCTTCAGAGAATCTCTTTCGACGCGGCGCATTTTCTCGAGGAAGTTCTCTCATGAGACCGCACAGTGCATTTTACAGAAGGAATCAAATATTTCAAACATCCACTTTGCTTTCATGAATAGCTGAGCATTTCCTGAACGCTCCGCGGAAAGAAATCCCGCAATTAATTCCCAGCTCCCTCTCCCCTGTTGTTTGAAAAATATTTTGGGAGATTACCTTCAAGGCTAAATGTTTTAATTGTTGCTTCACATTTTGTGTAATTACACTTTCTCTGGTAGGACTCAACAGCAACAGCATATTTGATTATACACTTTGCAAAATTATTCTTGATGGTGAGGATTATCTTTGCACGTGCACTAGTGGATTTTTGGTGTCTGCATTGGAGGCTGGCTGATGAGTTTTAGGATGATCACGGTCGTCCATTTTGAGACAGTCTTTGTCAGCAAGCGTGAGTGACACCTCAGTACTCCTGTTATGGCTCTGAGTAAGGAGATGGATGTCATTATGAACGCTCTACCTGAGACGTGCGCTTGGAATAAACAGTCCAGTCAAAAATGATATGTGCTGACATTTCCTTTACGGCCCCCGGTAAATGAAAATATTTTTTATTTCCTTTCTGACAGCGTAACAGAAGTTCTCAGAACTCATCATCTATACCCCGGTCAAATCCCCTGCTGAAAGCTGCGATGATTTCATTAGACAGTATCTGGTGAGAAGATGCTGGTCTCCTAGCCGGCCTCAGCTGAGGGAACTCGGCCTCACCGTCTACCAGGGGGGCACAGGTGTCACCAGAGAGACAATGCATTCCTTACATGTATACTCATTTGTTAATTGATTTCTTGTTTATTTGTCTTCACTGAGTAACTGAATAACTGAGTATTGGAAAACAAGAGTAATAATAATTTGTTATATTTATTAAATGAAGCAGATGAACCATATGTGCCATATATACAGTTTGTGACCTTGCCCTGTAACCTCTTGCACCCCCCTGCAACCCTGAATAGGATAAGCAGTTACAGAAAATGGATGGATATACAGTTTGTTTGTTTAGCAGATGCGTACAATCGAGTGGGCAGAGTGTGCTAGTCTCTGGAGCAATTGGGGGTACAGGGCTGTGTCCTCTACCCATCCTGGGATTTGAACCTATGACCTTCTGCTTGCACCTACCTCCCCCCACATGCTGATATCACAGTATCTAGTAGCTGTTATGAGGTAGTTAATTGTCATAGACTGACAATCTGGCCAGGACTAGAGTCCAGAACTGTGGACCTCTGATGTCACTACATCCTCACCGTATTTTTCTCTTTTATAAGTCTAAAAGCCAGAAGTACTTCTTATAACGAATATCAACCGGCCGACAATGCCGGTGCTGCTTCTGGGTCCAATAGATGTGAGAATTGAAGCCACAGGGCCCTGAGCGGCCCGTCCTGACATACCAAAACATGCGCTATAATAACTGTCCTGAAAATCCCGGGAACAAAAATATACTTTCTCATCATTTTAGAAAATATTCTTCTGGCTGGAGGGACTCAGCCCCCTACTCACACCCAGTCTCTCACAACACACACACTTTCATAAGGTCTGCAAATATATTATTTTTAGGTTTTACTTTTGGTTCATTTGCATGGAAGAATGCTTCCTGTAACCAAGGGCGACCGCCCCAGCTTCTTGACTCCAGGACATTCCATTAGGAAGGACCTGAGACATGCTTACAGAGCAGGAATTAAGTGGTTTGCCTCAGATGGTGGCAATTATTTTAATTTACATGAGAAGGTAGCTGTTAACCTTAAGTAAATGTACGTTACAGGAACGTGCATCTTTTTGTGTAGGTGTGAAGACTGAGACATAAAAACGATCCTAGCTTAATGGTACTCAACAGGCCTAATTGCTTCAAGTAATGTAATTACTGAAAAGAAGTAAAACTCTTAACTTTAAAAAATAAAGTGGAGTTGCACCAAAGCAGTTTTTTTCTGTTGCTGTAAACAGGCTGGTTTACATTCATTGGTGTTCACCTAACATTTATGACTAAGTACATTTCACTTAAAAAGCACCATCCAATTTTAAAACTCTCTCTGTGCTGATCCAAATTACTGCTCTTTTAGCTTTTTTTTATACTAAATCCTGTGCATAGTTCTTAGACTATGACTATAGCAAGTTAAGACTTAATTACACCGAGACAGGTGGTAGAATGCTAATTTAAAGAAGTGATTAATCCGCCAGCATTCAACACAGATGTAATGTGTGTATGTGACTTATTCAAATCATTTCACAGTTGCAGCCCATTTCGTAGCCTGTGGCAGCACAGACCCAGCCATCATTTGTAATTGTAATAGCAAAGATCAGACTAGGATGGCAATGTCTCTTCACACATACAGGAATGCCTGAATCT
Organism: Petrocephalus zakoni; assembly: GCA_026774425.1. NCBI lineage: Eukaryota > Metazoa > Chordata > Actinopteri > Osteoglossiformes > Mormyridae > Petrocephalus > Petrocephalus zakoni. The sequence continues at coordinate 7,089,940 of JAODKN010000041.1, forward strand.
TATTTTTCTTCCAGAATCCACAGACATGTACTGTAGTTCAAGTGAATATGTCATTCTGAATTGCCCTTAATGTATACAGTATGTGATATCTGTGAGTGGACTAGAATGGAATTTTGTTCTGTCTAAGGGAAATATCTGCAAATCACTGTAACACTAACGGGATGATCTTCTTGCCACACTGGATGACTTACCGACACACTGACATAAACAGTTTAGCGTCTATGAGAATGTTCCATCCCTTTATACAACAAACAATGACCTGGTGCTGCAGTGCTTATACCTACAAATCCCAGAGGAGGAACCTGCTGTTGGACCTCAGGGCAGGTTGCTTCCTCTGAAGCTATTTCAGCGTGCCATTTAGTATGATTGAGTGCTGACTCATATCAATTTACCTCGCAGTTCTGAAAATCTACGCACATCATTCCTCATAATTAAGTTCCTACACTCTTGTTAATCTGAATCTAATACATAGTCCTCGTTCACTCCACGGCGTCTGTAATAATTTCCAATCACAGAAACGCAGGAATTCAGTGGCTGAGTGGGCAGCACTGTCTCCTCACTCCTCTAGGTCGGGGGCTTGAATTCTGTCCCCTCTGTGTGTGGGGAGGCGTGTATATATTACATTGTGGGATCCAAATGTCCCCACAATATGATAAAACAGTTATTTTGATGTTCTGGAGACATGTTTTCAGTTCCTACAAGGTTAACATCAATTTTATAAAAATCTGTGAATGCAATGAAGAAACACTAAAAATGCCAAAATCCTCGTATTTTGTTTAGTTACTTGTGGTTATGGTTAGGGCTGGGTAGGGGTTAAGGTTGCCATAGTTGGGATTAAGGCTATACCCATAGAAATGAATGTAGAGTCCTCATAAAGATATGAATATGTGGACGGTGTGTGTGTGCGTGTGCGTGTGTGTGTGCGTGTGTGCGCGCGCGCTATTTGGAGTATTCTATAAAAATAACACAAATAATTCACCTCTACAACACCTCTCTGCAATTCCCATTTTAATACAAATAACATTTTAAAACGGTAACATATAACCAAGCAGAATAATGTGAAAACACAAAACACGGCGTACATTAAATTAGATGTTTTTATGATACGGTGCGTTTATTTATGATTGCTTTTCAAAACATAACCTCTCTGCATAACATACCAGTTCAGAGGGTAAGACGTGCATGAGCACACGGCTGTGGGCTGCTAATGGAGTTGTAATATGAGTTCAGCGTAGCCATAACGTACCAGTCAGCAGTGCACTGATGTCTAACATAGCTGTTTTGCCACATGTGTTACGCTCTGTAATCCGTCTTTGAGCTGTTCTCTTACACAGACAAACGAACGGGCACATTCTAGCTGTGATCGATCTTATTTCATCTTCGGTGCGTTTGTAGCAAAATACTGATTTCGGTTTCCAACACACTCATGTATACCAGTTTATTCTTTTCTTGAAGGAAGTTATATGTATATATATTTTTCTTTTTTTTTATTAGCCCGTCATTGCAAGTCGAAGTCCTACTTAACCCACTGACGCCACACTTGAAATAAAAATACATATTTAAAACATAATCATTTTATTCGAGAGAGCAGTAAAAGGCAATCATCCATGGGAGAGATTTTAGTGTGTTTCAGTGTGGCATTTTAGCAACGTCCACTGTCTGCAGCCCAAAACAGGCTGAGTAACGTGCAAACGCACACCAGGATCCAGGCTCTCCAGAGGAATCTGTCAGACAATGGAGGGATCCCGGACACACATTACATAGCGCAGCTTGGTCATCGCATTTCCCTCTGTATCTGAATCCGTTTTGGACAAAGCGTCATGAAACATCTCTGTCAAAGCGGAAAAAACTTCATACAGCTAACTACAGCAAACGTGCTGGTAAAACCACTAGCATATTCCATAGTGCATAAAGCAACACGTTATTTATTCACTAGGTAACAAAGTCTTTTACAAAAGCCAGGTGGTGAGACTTCTTTGGCAAAGAACAGTTTATAATACATAATCACAAATCCGTGGCGTTTTAAGACTGGCTGCTGTCAAATAGGGATTAAGGGGATCTGAGATTTTCCCCAGCAGCACAGCCCCTGAATGCACCATTTAGCGATTATATACACATTTGTCAATTCAAGGGGAGCGCATCCTCCTTCCACCACATATGAGCGCCCGTTCACACTTCGCAGACAGACAGAACTTCATTTAATAGCCATTTTGTATCGCCACATGAAGTTGTTAATAACCGTGACCGCCATCTAAATTTCTGCAGTCGACCAAACGCCTAAGGGGGGAAAAAAGATTTCTTCACAGTCCAGTGAGGGATCCTGCTGAGAACTGCAAATATAATTAATGCGTAACGTACACAACCGTGGGATTTACTGCTATCATATGTGGGAAAAAATCCCCCTCTCTCCGAAATGCCCCGCTAATTTATAATAATTACACAGCGTCTTACCTTGTCAGTTTTCAGTTTCTTAGCAGGTGCGGCGATTTCGTCATCGCTCCTTTTCCCAACAATAGCGCTTTCCATTATCCCAGAATCCATACCACTTTTCCTAATGTCTCCCGTGCCGTTGTCTCCGCAATGACACGGACTCCCTTTGCCTCCCAGCCCGTACAGATTACCAGATAAAGGACCGAAGCCCGTTTGCCCAGCATCCTGTTTCTCTTTCCTCGCCCTGATAGCATCCCTCTCCCTTTTCAAGCCCCTGCCTTGATTTTTGGCGTTTTTTTCCTCCTTGCCTTTGGCGCATGAAGCGGTTGCATCACTTGTGTTTGGGTTGCTGACCGCTTCGCCCAGCGCTGGATTCATCACTAACCCTTCCCCGGAGCGTCCGTCAGCCTCTTGACTCCCACCGCCACATAGCTCTGGAATACCATAGAGCGCGGCGGAGGGCGATGCAGATTTATTGGCGTCCTTAGAAGTTTTGCTCCTTTTCACTTTTCCCCTGCCAGTATCTTTGCTGGGATTTCCCAGGGGGACGGGGGGCTGCACGGACGCGAACGTTAGGCCATCAGATACGGCTGATGTTGCGTTTGCACAGCTGGATCCCAGCCCCTCGTAATCCTTAGCGCTCGCTTTGATCCTCCCGAGACGATTCATCTCCAGCTTCTGTCGGTCCTTCTCCAAATCAGCATCCAAGTCAATTATCAGATTGCCCACCCCGATTTCCCAGTCATCGCCGCTGTCGTAGGTTTCAACTCCAGTCGGATCCACGTTTTTTTCAACTAAAGGAATGACTGACATTCTGGGAGAAAAAAACAATTTATGTTAGAAAGCGGTGATGCGTTCCGCCGTCTTGGTAATAGGGGGGCATTCGTTTGCTTTTTTATGGGAATCTAACGAGCCTATCTCTTTCGTAAAATGGCCATCGGGTCCATTACGCTCCCGTGCTGAAGGCGGGAGGAAAGTTGATCAGTTTCTTCAGGTTCATGCCTTGTCTGGATATAAGATCGGGTTAACTTGTGATATTGCAGAAACGCACTTAGCCCTGACCTCCGTCAGGTTGCACGTCGTGGGTTACTGAAATGGATAAATAAAGGTAATTAGGCATATAACGTGTTTATGTTTTTATTGCCAATACCCAGTATGATTGGGTATTTAACATCGCTGTCAACAGGGGGGGATTACATTGTAACATAAAACGAATAATATTACATAAAACACTTATTAAATCAAATCGTTTGAAAGTCAGATCTTCTTAAATAGCCATCTTCCCGAAAAGCTTGTACTGAATGTTTTATTAACAACCCATTATCACGTAAGGCTGTAGAATAAACGCGTCCTTTAATAAAAACCGCAAACGCTTGTCATCCTGGTCATTCTTACCTTATTCTCCGCCAAAATGTTTCCCCTTCATTAAGAGTTAAAGACAAACAGCGTAATTATTCGAGCTTCATACTGTTGATTTTGCTGCTACAAATCTAGATCGATGTGCGTTAAATGCCACCGACAGAATGAATTATTCAATATTCCCTCCGGCAAATGTATCGAGATCTCCATAATTTCCTTGCCTTCCGTAGGCACCGGGAATGTTACAGCGGCACATGGTGAGCCAACAGATTTGACAGTATTTGCATGAGAAAAACAAACCGGACGAGCCGAAGGTATTGAGTTTTCAAACTTTACATGCATCGTTCAAGATAATCCAGCTAATAGTGGCATGACAAACCCACAGGCAGCCGCTTGTAACATGACAGAATTTTGCTAACCCTTGGGATAAATTTTCGAGAAAAACGGAGGTGAAAATATGGGGTGGATTCTTGCCTGGATTGGCACCGCCTCAGATTGTTTTATTCACAACTGCTGAGTTGCCAGCTTGCTACTCGGTACGTCGCAGGCTTCCTGCGACCATGTAAATTTAATTACATTCAAGGTTCGGCTATTTCTCATTTTACAATGCATTTTACAATAGCATTGTAAAATGGCAATGCTAAATTATATATATATATATATATATATATATATATATAGGAGGGGAGTCTTGAGCGTTTGAGAGGTCCAAGTGATAAGTGAGTTTTTCAACCATAACGGACACACATTATTCTTACTAGATTGACAACGAAATCACCTCGCACCTGTTAGAAGGTCTTAGATTTTCACTGTGCATCTCGCATGAGGTGCTCCCTTTGCAGGACTGTTGACTGAGTGGGATAAGATATTAATTTAGGAAATGCGCTGACGGTGCCCCAAAAATAGTTATATTAGGTGATCTGTTAATTACGTTAATGTAAAGTGCAATCGCTCCGCACCGCTGTCGCGCAGTTCGGCGCCTTATTCGGGCGCTCCATTTTCCTTGTTATTTGCGCAGAAGGCGTTTTCTTATTTTGACTGTTTACGCGAACAGCACCAGAATTTTTTTTAATGGTGACTGTAATACTGCAAACTCCGCGTAGACTGCAGCTCTCTGTCAAGGCAAGCTGGAGCCCAGGCGGGGACTAGACGGACGTCTCTTTGTTCCGAACGCTCGCCCCGGACGAGCCAATGAAATCGCGGATCCGTGAACCTGCGAGCTGTGATTGGCCGGTAGATACTATTAGCGAAGCTGTCATGTCCACTGGAGGACCGAGGAGCGTTCAGCATCTCAAATAAAACCATTCAGGTGCATTACTCCGTGCGTTATGTCCTCATCCTGTGATGTGTCGGGTGTGTAACATGTCGGAAACGCTGAGAGGAAAAATCACTCATGAATGTCACGTATTGAATGAAATGAAATACAAGAAAATCAAATAGCGTAGAACCTGTAATTGTTATTATTATTATTATTATTATTATTATTGTTGTTGTTGTTGTTGTTGTTATTTTTGTTGTTTTAAGGCCTGTTATTATTACTGCACATTACATTTTATGACCATTTTCATATTTTACATCATCCACTTTTGGCGACAATTTAGTACTTAATTCAGACAAGTATAGAGGGACATGCGTGACTACTACGAATCATATTTAGTGTAAATGACTGTTTGAATAGGCAATATGAAATAAGTGGCCTTGCACACATTAATGTTCCTTGCTAAGCAGTATGTGTAAATGAGCTGCCGGGGGATATTACATGGATTTTGGACATGTGATTCTGGGGTAAGCGTACTGTGCAACGAGATGAGTCTTCTGCTCATCTAAGAATCAGAAACCACAGTAACAACCCACTGCAGTCTCTTTCACCATGGGAGGCAATCTCAGAACTTGCATTCTAAAAATGGGTGCGGAAATATTTTGAAATCAGAGGTAATATCTTCAGGCTTTGAGAGATTACACGATTTTGCTTAATTGGAGACAAGTACCTGCTGGAAGGAGATAATATGTTTGGAGAGATTAACAATCAGATGAGTGGTGAGTACAAGCATCTATACAGGAGAGAGATAGAGAAGATTTGGAACAGACTTCTTTTGAGGAGTGAGACTGGATAATGACTCTGTATGGTAATCTGGCTGTTTTAGAGGAAGAAAGTGTTTCTGTTTACTGAGTACATCAGGATGAATGAGTCAATTGGCAATGGCATTATACATCTTAATGAAGTTCCTTGGTTAAATTTCTCCATGAAATTAAAGTCCTTTGAGACTTTGTAGCATGCATACATACAAACTGATTCAGCCTTTTATTGGGTCAAGGTTCTTTAATCAGTTTTCAGTCAGTTTACTCTCAAGAATAGCAAGACAAATATATGTTAAGTACTTTTTTTCTATTGGAGATGAGAATTAGCCAATCATTCATGAGGCGGGGTACCCAGAATGCCACGGGGTACCCAGAATGCCACAGGGTACCCAGTGCACTCACTTACACAAAATATGGGTAATTTAGATACTCTGACTTACTTTTTTGGAGAGAATATCGGAGGAAAGTATGCAGTAGTGAGGTCTGAAGAAATGACTTTAATAGTCACATTTTTGAGGATTTGCTGTATGTGTCAGGTCCTTTAGTCCCCACAAGTATAGCAGATCCTGTGCACACACACACACACACACACACAGACAATGCCTGGGGCAGGATTTGACCACTCACTCCCTCCTCTCAAAGTGTGAAACAACATATTTTATTCTGGATGAGTAAAGTAAACAGTGGAAAACTCTTTGACAGTATGGGGCATAATCATAAATCCATTTATTATTTCTTATAATACCAGGAAAAAGGGAAGGTAGGGGGGCTGAAGGGTAGATATATTTTCTCCTCTCATTTGCATTCAATTAGTAAAGTAATTATGCTAAGTACTAAAATGAAACTCTGATAATTGCATGTCATGTATTCAAGAGGGTGTTACCAAGTGTGCCCATGTGGTAGCAGAATCACATCAAACCTTATGCTTAATGGGTAGATTATTGAATCCTAAGATAATTACAAGATGTTTAAAAGGCGAAGTCATGGACATTGGCTGCATAAGAAAGGACAGAGCAGACTACTTTGTAAAGACACTCTGGTCTTTTTGTGTATCAAGCTGCTACAGATTCTTTACCAGTCCATACTGGCCAGTGTACTTCTGTAGGGGAGGTAAACTCAGAGTCAGTGGGAAAGGCAGCTTTGTCACAGGGGTGATCATGGACCCACTGGTGACACTTTCCAAAATGAGGATGATGGTAACCCTGGAAAACATAATGAACAATTCTGCCTATATACTCCAAGGAGTGCTCTCATGGCTTACCATAGCCACCTGAGTCAAAAGGCACAGCCAAGCCTCTGTATGTATGTAAAACCTTGCTGGAAAGCATTTAAAACAGACCACAACATGCTACATATCTATGTACTATGACTGTGTACATCATACATCACAGCATCTTAAACATACACCCCTCTTAATTTTTGTCGATCTATCTATCTATCTATCTATCTATCTATCTATCTATCTATCTATCTATCTATCTATCATCTATCTACTTTAAAATAAAGATTTATTTGCATTATGGGTAGTGGGGTTTCCCCTTTTCACTCCAAACTGCTGGTTGAAGTTACATTGGCGTGATATAGTTACCTCACTGTTTGTGATTCATCCCACACCCAAAGCCACGCATCCGATCCGAGACGTGAATGTGAATGACTCTTTCCGTGGAGGAATCTGATCACATGCGCAGGTGTCCTTCGGAAGTGCAGTTTAAAATTACAGTGTAGCCAAAGCGTCGCATACTTTTGTTGAAAAACAAAACGTCCGGGCTAAAAAAATAACGATACAAACGGATCATGAAATGTATTGTATGATTCAATGGAGAGATGGCCACCACCCAGAGCTGGTGAGCGACTGTTCCAATGTACTGGGTCACCCCCACAGGGATACTGGGCTGGCTGCGGGTCAATGAACAATAAACTGGGGAAGAGACAACTGACATTTAGATCAAGGCCTTGAGACATTTGTCTTTCCTTGGTTATTGGCTGCTGTTACATATCTTAGTTCATATCAGCTCATGTTATTCTAGACAATACTGTCCGTTACGGTTCTCCTCCCGTGGTTGTACTTTCTTTTCAGAGCCACCCAAGCGTTGGGCTCATGCTCCCCCTTTGCAGGATACTAATTTTCATAAAAACGCACTTTGGCTTTTTTGGTGCCAAAAGAACGTTGGAAAGCTGAGCGAAAAACCGCATCTAAAGTGGGAGCTGCTGGCATGGCGACTGGACCAGGACTCCATCATGGCTGGCTTATAGTCACAAACAGGGAAACCCCCCCTTAGCTTCCTCTGCCAGCCTTGAAAGCCCCCCCCACCAGAGCTCCCGCATTCTAGCAACAGCCCAAGACCATTGATGCAGTATTGATTTTCCCTCTCAAGCTCACATCTGCCCCGAAAAAAGCTCACCAGTCAACAACAAGCAAACAGTAAGACACACGCCCTTCACCGAGGAAGATTCACAATGCTTTCATGGCCTCTGTCAGCTGGCGCCATGTGTGTCATCAGAAATTCTCAACTCCATGGGTTTGTGCAAGCTACGAGGACAATGTGGATGGACTGTCAGGCAGCCTGGTCAATGCAACCCTAATTGGATGAGCAATTACTCAGAATCGGGGACTGCAAGTGAAAAAGTCATGTTAATATTCCAAATATTAATATATTTGGATTATTTAATGGAATATTTTAAATGATATGTATACAGTACTAAAGAGATCTCTTTCCTTTTACATTTATATTGTATATATTTGTATAGGTGCCCGGAGATGGGCTGGTGCCGCATTCCGGGTTGTGCCTTGCCTTGTGCCCATAGCACATACAGTAACTGCATCGGCTCCGGACCTCCCCTAAACAGGATAAGCGGTTTCGGAAAATGGATGGATGGATATGGGGCCCTTTGATGGGATGGTGCCACATTCCGGGTTGTGCCCTGCCTTGTACCCATAGCCTCCGGACCACGCACGACTCTGAATAGGCCAAGGGGCTACTGAAAATGGATGGATGGATGGATATTTATATGGCTTACATTGTTTTCACTGTCTGCTTATTTGTTCACATTAACTGCTCGTTTTGCACAGTGTGTATCTCGAGTTTGCACATGTACCCTTGCATCTTGTCATATGTCATATGAAATGTTCCTAGCACAATCATTCTCACTGTACTTCCTGTCTATAATTTATGCTATGGACCACCTCATGCATATTTATCACAGAATCATAATTTACATCTACTGTATATTCTTATTATGTCTATAATTTATTAATGATTTACTGCATTTGCATATATTTGATTTGCACCTGGCTAGATGATAGCTGCATTTCATTAGCTGAGTACCTGTACTCAGCACAATGACAGTGACGTTTAATGTAAATCTAAGAATTGAAATCTAAATTTAAGTGTACTTCTAATCCTGTATATACCAACAAGATGGGGAAATGGGGCCTTTGGAGTGGAAACAGAGCAGGGAGAAGAAAGGTGGGCCACGCAGAGGACTTGGAACCTCAACCACCACCTTGACCAACTGCACCAATTAAAAGTGGATTAGCTCTGCATGTCTTTATGGCTGAAAGTAAATTGCTCAGCAGCACTATAGGCCTACCGTGGCATAACACATCCACCTGCAACGGCCTTACCTAAAAAAAAAACGAATATGCCAAATTTAATATCATAAATGCGATACAATTTTAAGTTTATCATGGATTAGCATCCCATCTAGGCCGAAGTCCAGCTTTGTATTGTTTGAGATTGGGCTTTTCCAGACCCCCCTGTAAGCCTGACCAGGGAAAATGGTGAATGAATGAAATACAATATGGATAGAATCTGACTCTGTGTGGTAAGGACTCAGTAACGATGTAAATAGCGTGTGTGTGAGTGTCTTGGTGATGTAAACACTCTGTGTTTTCACAAATATGATGTGTTGACTACGTGTGAAATTATTTGGACACACCCACCAATCAATCGAAAACATCACACTATACCTTGATCGAGATAACCATGGCTAACCACATGTTGACTAAATCCTCAGTAGCCTGTTGTGGGTTTGACTCACCCATACTGTACATTGAGTGTATGAATGATTGACTGAAGGTATATTTGTCTGATTTTTTCGCACAAAGCTGCTTTTTCATGGGCTTTGGAGAAGCATGGGGACACATGGGTAAGCTTTTCAAAGATTTGCAGAATCCATCCGCAAGTTTTTTTTTTTTGCTCGTCCGACATGAAATGGGTTTTTTTCATTTGCAATCAAAGTAAAATAACTATTCAGCTGCTTACACAGATAAAGGTGTAAGTATAGGCAAGACACAGACACATATGTTCATTATTACTGCTTATTGCACTATAGTAATTAGTGCATATTAGTGCATATAGTAATTGTCATATATAAACCACAAATGATCCTGTCAGAGAACATGAAAACATAAAAATGTCATAACTAAACATGTAAAATTAGCAGCTCTTTACTCCATCAAAAAAGTAAATGCTCTTGGCAATCCTTTTATTTAGAGCTGAAGTGCATGCTATGAAGTTTCCTCCTTTATAAGATAAAATCCCCAGAGGGAATATTTGTTGCCCATGTGTTTTACAAAATAGTACAATGATGTCACAGCATCTGCCAGTGAAGCATATTCATCAAGCTTAAAATGGTACAGGTGGGTCATCAGTTCACTAATAACAAAAACTGTTCACATTTAAAGTGACTCAAACCAATTCCCTCAAAGGAGGGAGGACACTGGGTTACTCACTCAGCCACCTTACTTTGCACAGCTTCAGTTACATCTAAACATCTGTCAGCTGGCACTTATGCACTAATGCATAGATTCAGATAAATATAGTGCATCTCACTGCATGTTGACTGCTACAGGTTTTCTCGATTGCTTTAGCACATTTTATGAAACACACTTAACATTCTCAAGCCCGTAAGAGCATTTCTCAAAACAATGCATGCATATATCACAAATACAAAAAAATATATAAAAAAAAAAAACATTTGGATTTTTGTGTGGCATAATGAAATATGATGTGACATTATGGTGTGGGGATCACACTGGCTATTTTGCAAATGTTAACTGTCATTTGAGAAATGCTCCAAAGCAATCAAGAAAAATTGTAAAAGTAAACTCACAGAACTGTTTTAGAAATTCAAAGAAAGTTCCTATGCCCCTCTTGAGAGGATGGTCTTCCCATAATTGATCCTTAAATCTCATTTGGCAATGCACAATGTCCTACAGACAGATAGCATTTTTAGTATATAAGCAGTTATACTTAAATGTGCTCAAAGGTTAAAAAAGACTAAACACATATTGGCTTCCTGTCACCCAACAACAGCCCAAGCCAATGCGGCACACTGGACGAGAATTGTTCAGCCACAAGAAAAGTATTACATTGCATGGCATGCCACTAGTCATTCAACAGCCATCATCCAATCACTTATCCTGGTCAGGATCCTACCATTTGCAACATTGGTCAGAAGGTAAGCATACATCCAGGATAGGATGCCAGTCCATCACAGCACACAGACAACCATGCACCATGGGCAACAGAGAGATACCCTTAGCCATCCGTAACATATAACATCCATATATATATTTCAATTCAATTTGTTTATTGTCATGTGTACAAGTACTAATACCATGTACAATGAAATGCTTGCTTGCATGTTCCCCTGCAGACAGTGAACATTGACAAGATGACAAGTGAATGTAATGATGAAGTGAATATAAATAAGTAAATAAATAAGACCAGAATCCTAGGAATAAATAGAGACAGCGGCAGAAGTATATGTGCAGGTAGCAGTGGGGGTAACACGAGGTTACTGATTGTTTATGCGTCTGATTGCAGTTGGGTAGAAACTGTTCCTGAAACTGGAGGTGCGTGTCCGAATAGACTTTAGTCGCTTCTCAGATGGGAGGAGGGTGAAAAGTAACAGTGCAGGGTGGCTGGGGTCCCACCTGATAGGTTCACTTTCTAGAGACCGCAGGGAGCTGTGTGCCTGTGATCTTCTGTGCTGAGTTCACCACACACTGCAGAACTCTGTTGTCCTGAACTGAGCAGTTGCTGTACCAGGATGTGATGCATCCTGTTAGGATGGATTCCACAGTACATCTGTAGAATCTGCGTAGGGTTGTGGGGGACATCTCCTGAGGAAGTAGAGGCATTGTTGGGCTTTCTTGACTATTGCCGCAGTGTGACTTGACCATTTAAGGTCGTTAGTTAGGGTGACTCCGAGGAACTTAAAGCTGCTGACCTGCTCCACAGTCTCACCTCCAATGTAGATGGGGCTGTGCTCTGTTGCCTGTTTGCGGAAATCCACAATCATCTCCTTAGTTCTGCTAATGTTGAGGGTGAGGTTGTTGTCCTGACACCATTCTGCCAGAGGTCTGACCTCCTCCCTGTAGGCCATCTCATCATCCTCGCTGATCAGACCTATTACGGTGGTACTATCAGCAAACTTGAGGATGGAGTTAGCGCTGTACTTAGCTATGCAGTCATGGGTGTAGAGAGAGTAAAGCAGGGGGCTCAGCACACGGCCCTGTGGGGTGCCAGTGCTGATGGTGATGATGGAGGAGGTCAGTGAGGAAATCCAGCACCCAGTTGCACAGAGAAGAGCTTAGCCCTAGATCCAAGAGTTTAGTGATGAGCTGACGGTTTAGTGATGGAATGACGGTGTTAAACGCAGAACTGTAGTCCACAAACAGCAGCCTGGCATAGAAGTTCTTGTTTTCCAGATGAGACAGGGTGGTGTGAAGTGTTGTGGAGATGGCGTTCTCCGTAGACCTATTGCTACGGTAGGCGAACTGGAGGGGGTCCAGACTGTCAGGGATGATGTCCTTGATGTGTTCTAGCACTGGCCTCTCAAAGCAATTCATGGCTGTGGGAGTTAGTGCTACTGGGCGGTAATCATTAAGGCAGTCTACTTTATTTTTCTTTGGGACAGGGATAATGGCTGTGTGCTTGAAGCAGTCAAATGAAACTGTCAAAGATATGTTAAAAATATCCATAAAGACAGCAGCTAGCTGTTCGCAAAGTGTTTTTAAAATGCGACCTGGGACTCCGTCTGGGCCGGGTGCTTTACAGATGTTTAGTTGAGAAAAAAAATCTCCCTCACTTCATTCTCGGAGAGCCTCAGGCTGGAGTCCTGCGGCGCTGCGGAGGGATGCACGGCCTTGTCCGTGTTAGCAAGCTCAAAGCAAGCGAAAAACACCTTCAACTTGTCCGGGAGTGAAGCAGCGGTAGCCGTGGCCGCCTGTGTCTGGGGTATATCCATCTATAAATCCACCCAGCCATTTTCCGTACCAGCTTGTCCTATACAGCAGCGGTTCCCAACAGGGGGCCTCAGCGAGCTCTGTGGGGGGTCGCGTCATATTTTTAAAATTTTTTAGCAGTGGGCAATCAGGAGAACGATTATGTTGCCTTAGTTAATTTTATTCCCTGGCTGACCAAAAAATGGAC